>CM036535.1:10771965-11406965 GCA_020745685.1 Tautogolabrus adspersus
CTTTTCTCACTGTGAACTACAATTGGTAAAATAAAACCATGATCTTCACCTCAATCATCATGTGCTCTAATTGGGAATACTGATCCTCAGACATTGCTGGCTCTATCATCATCCCAACTCGGTGCTTACAAATCTGAGTTGATATTTTAGTAGAAAATGGGGCCTAATGCAGTAATTCAGACTGATTTCCCGGCTGTTTTTCAGAGGGAGAACATTGCGTCCTGTGATCTCAGTGATCATCACAGACTACTTATAACTCTCTAAAAGGACAAAGGAACTACAGAGAACTGACATATTTGGCTTTTGAGTGAGTCCGTATTTTTCTGTCTCAATCCAGACTTATCTAACCAGAACTGTCAGAGCAGTCCGAACTGTTGATGGACAGATCCAGAGTTTGAGGGAGAAACAAACATAATGTAAAGGATAGTGTATGTTGAGTTGGTCGTTAGCAGAATGGAACTCAAACAGGGTGAGCAGGACCCTGACATGAAGCTGAAGGGTCTTTTCTCACCCTGCAGGGATTCCTCTGCTACAACAATCCACTCACTATACATTGTCCAACTTATTACACAGCTGCTTACTTACTACTGAGTTTTATCAATCATATTTATTTTCTATCAATCTTTCAGACCATCAGTTGTGCCAATTATTCAATCTTTATTTTATTATTTCTAACTTTTTAAACGCACATCAGAATTTAGAAGTATAGTTGAAAGGACCTCTTTTTTCCTAAATTCATAATCAGCAAGGCCAAATGTAATGAAAGACAAAACTCTTTTCTTTTTCCTTCTTTGTATAACTATAACAATTTTTTTGTACATTTATTTTCCTCCTACCTTCAATTTTGACCTTCGTCTTGCCTGTTTGTTTATGTTGTCTTTGTCTATGCTGTGCATTGTATTGTCTCCCCTGTATATTGCCTTGTCCCTCACTTGTCTTGTAATTTTCTGCATCACCTCATCACTCCTTTTCTATTTCATCCTTCCTGACCGCCAGAGGCGGTGCTTTAAACACTGAATGATACCATATCGCGCATGCGCAGGTCGAGTAGCTATACCAACAAAGTCACGTGTGACCCCTTATGACCCAGACCGGTCTATATCTTCTGGTGTCATCAGAGGATCTGTCCTTTACATCTTCTCGCTCGCAGGTGTTGGACTATTGAAGAAGCATTAAACTTTGAGCTTGTCGCTGGTAGCCCTGTGACTGTTGTCGGAGTTGCGTCTCTTCAGTCGCCCTCCAAGGGCTGCGACAAGCTTGGCATTTCTGCGTTTTTTCATTCGGATCGCAATCCCTAAGGTTGGTCACCGCCTCAATTGTGAGTATCACAGTTTTCTTGTTGTTGCTGATGGTAGTGTGTTTTCGCCACATCCAGCATAATTAAGTTTCTTTTTGTTACGGTTAGCGAGGTAGTGTCCGCCTGAGCTAACGCGCTTACGGCGTGGGGTAGCAACTCGGTTGCGCCTGTGCTGTCTCTGTTGACAGCCCTTGTTGTTTGGCGTAGCGTTTTTGCTTGAGCTAACATATTACCGGCAGCACCTGTTGTTTGGTGCCTGCCTTTTTCAGGGTGAAGGCGGCGTTTGCGCACTTACTCCCCATTAAGTCTGCCTCAGTTTGTGTGCTGGGTACAGCGCTTCCGCTGTTCCGTACCTGTTTATTTTTCATAAACCATTTGTCGGTGACGGCAGTGTGTGCGCTCCCTCTCCCGACATAGGTGTGTCCTGTTTAGTTGTCTGGCGAGGGTGTGTTCGCTCCAAGCCGGCTTGTAGGTGACGCTTTCAGATTACCTTGTTGTTGGCAGTGTTTCCGCTCTTACTCCAGCATAGGTGTGTGCTGTATTAAATGTCTTCCGGTAATAGTGCTCCCGCTAGTGCCTGGTCACTGTATTGAATCTCAACTAGTTGGTGAAGGCAGTGTTTACGCTTCCCTGCTCCCAGCTTGTTGTTGTGTCCTCGGTCAGTGCTGGCTATGTTGGGCAATCACTGCTGTACTGCCTGTATGGCTACCATGCAGCCTGAGGATGGTCATGATCTCTGTCCCTCCTGCCTGGGCCATGGGGGGGGGGGGGGGGGGTGAGCTCACCAGGTTGTTTGTCTCCTCCTCAGCTAACTCTGGCTCAGGGGCTGATCCCTACTGGCCGGTTGAGGCGTCGAGCTGCTGAACAGCTCAGGGGCAGTGGTCCGCTCAGGTCTGCACAGACCACATCAACGTTTTAGAGCTACAGACTGTGCACCTGGCTCTGCAGTGTTTTTAGCCATGCCTCAGATGGAAGCATGTCCTTGGCAGTTGGACAACATCCCAGCTGTCTCTCACATAAATCATCAGGGGGTCTGTCTGGTTGCTGTGCGTGGCCCGGAACTCTTGACTTGGGCAGGCCCCCACCTGGCCAGTCTGAGGGCAATGTACCTACCCGGAGAAAGAAACCAGTTGGCAGATTTTCTGTCTCGGGGCAAGCCTTCTTGCGGAGTGGCGTTTGCATCCGGAGGTGGTGCTCAGCATTTGGGACCACTTCGGCAGGGCAACAGTAGACCTCTTTGCTTCAGAGGCAACAACTCAGTGACCCCTCTGGTTATCCGCACAGAGGTGAACAGCCCTCTGGGTCAGGACGACCTGGCTCACGACTGGCCAGGGGGCCCCCTCAACGCTTTCCCCTCCGCTTGCGTTGATACAGGCGGTGCTTCAGAGGGTTCTCCAGGAGTGGTTTCCACTGCTGTGCAGACTCTGTCACAGCCAACCATGGCGCTACCCTGAGGGTTTATGTAGCTGCCATTTCCTCTTGACATGTTCGGGTAGAAAAGAGCACTGTTGGGAGCCAGAGGTTGGTTTCTCTCTGTTTTTGAGGGGGGCTGTGAGGCTTCGTCCACCTCGAGCCCAGAGAGCATCAGCTTCGGACCTGCCCGTTGTGCTGGACAGTCTATGTTCGCCTCCCTTTGAGCCCCTGGCAGAGGCAGATCTGAGATGGTTATCAGCAAAGACTGCTATCCTCCTTGCCCTTACTACAGCAAAGCGTGTGGGGGAGCTCCACGCTTTGTCTGGAGATCCTTCATGTCTGAGGTGGAGCCCAGATGACTCAGGGGTCACCTTGTGGCCGAAGTTCGGCCTAAGGTTCTGTCAAGGTCCAACCTTGATCAGCCGATACTGCTGGCACGGTTCAACCCCCCACCAGGGGAAGACAACAGCAGGTAAGCGCTGCTCTGCCCTGTGCGGGACTTACGACCATTATGTCAAGGGTACTGCCGGTATGTGTGGATCAGACCAGTTATTTGTGTGTCAGGGTGCTCTTAAGACAGGTCATGCTCTCTCGAAGCAGCGGTTGTCCCACTGGATTGTGGACGTGATCAACCAGGCATATCAGGCAGCCGGTCATCCTATGCCCTCTGGAGTGCGGTGCCATCCACGAGGGGTGCCGAAGCCTCTTGGGCATCGCCGAGCACCTTCACGGGGTTCTACAGAGTTAACATCCCCTACCCCCCCCATCCACTGGGTGTGGTCCTGTTACCAGATTCATCAGCTTCAATGCAATGAGGTTGGTATGTGGGGATTCCTCGTAACTATGTTAGTACGAGTCAACCAGTGCTTAAAGCAACGCCTCTGGCGGTCAGGAAGGATGAAATAGAACAAAAGTTACGTATGTAACTACGGTTCTATGAATCCTGGATGACCGCCAGAGCTTCTGGTCACTCGGAATCATCGTGTCTCGCGAGAAAATTCTGAAGGAACAGATCCTCTGATGACACCGGAGAATAAAGACCTGTCGGGGTCATCAGGGGTCACATGTGACTTTGTTGGTATAGCTACTTGACCTGCTATGGCATCATTCAGTGCTTAAAGCCTCTGGCGGTCATCCAGGATTCATAGAACCGTAGTTACACACGTAACTTTCGTTTTAACATCACAGTTTTTATATCAGTAGTCGTGGAACATTTAAGACAGCTTTCTGTTACAGTCTGTACTGATTTCATCTGATAGATCTGCGGGAGATACTCTGGTGGTTACGAATTTTGCTCAGTAGAAAGAAACATATTAAAAAAGGGTATAGAGAAGTTATACTTTATTATCCTTGATAAATATTTGTAACTACAGATTTGGTCTTTTTTTGTATATCTTAATTAAGATCAGATCTTACATTTTTAAAGATATTCTACTCATGCCTCCCTGATGTTTAAAGTGGGTTTTAAAAAAAAAATCTGCACAGCAACATGAATTACGAACATACTGTGATGGTTGTTGCTGGGCCTAAATTCAAGTGAAGTGAAAACAAAAACTTTACCAAATGAAATGATTATAAACTCAGAAATGATTTTATAGTCAAATAGAGCTGAAGGGAAGTTAGAGATTACGGCATCATATGTTATCTGTTAACATTGTCTCACCTTTGTAACGTGGTTGAGATGAGCCCATTTGTCTTACAGCAGCCATCAGCCTTCTGCGATCCATCGCAAGAATTGATGCTGCAAACAGAGTGCTTTGTGTTGGTGTCAGTACTGGTCAAACAAACACACACACATGTTCAAACACTGACATGAACAGATGTTTAGATTCACTTACAGTGTATGGCCATGTTGGCATTTGAAAGCTGATTAATGCATGAGCAGGCAAGTAATCACAGCAGCCTGTCAATAAAAGGCTTGTGCAGGTGCAGCAGAGATCGGACATGAATGACATACAGTATATGGAAACACATACACAAACACACACACACACACACACACACACACACACACACACACACACACACACACACACTCACTCACAAACATCATTAAGCACGCAGAAGAATTTATCCCCCAGCGATAGACAGCACCTGTGACAGAGACAAGACAACACGTGTGTCAGTGTTCTCTCACAAGTTGAGTTTATTTTGGGTGGTCTTGGCTCTGAAATCTGCCACCTGAGGGGTTGAATGCCAAGCAGCATCGCATTCACAAGCAATCAGAGCAATGGGTGCTATTTTATGGTGCCATCTGGAAAGATATTTCAAGCAAGCCATACTTTGAACTTTAATTTCATGCAGAGTTTTTAAAAAATGACATCAAAGGACCAATCTTTTTTGGCCACCTACACACATTTTATATTTGGAAGAACAGTTTATTGAAGTATTGGTAAACTGTCTCCTCTATAGAATGTACTTTTCCATCCTTATTAAATACTAACTGGACCACTGGTTCAGAAGTAAATTTAGAAGCAGAACATTTTTAATGTGACCAGATTTTAGATGAAACATCCAACAAGTAAATGCTCTGAAATGTGTCTAAATTAGTCCTTCTTTACTCATGACTCAAGGTTCCTGTGGGCATGGTGAACAAGCCCCCTGCACATTTTTCCTGGTAATGGAAGAAAAAGAAGGGATGTGCGGGTTGCTAAGAGAACCACATCTTGGGGCATTATCTAGCTGTGGCAGTATATAAAAACTCTACCCTCTGTCTTCCTTTAACCAATTTCATGACTGATATCCTCAGTGTGAGGGACTACAACAGGGCTATTCCATCCCAGCAGGAGAGACACAGAGTCTGGGTTCAGAGGCTGATGCAATGGACTCACTTACATGCTAAGAAAAACCAGCAGTTCAAGGGCAAAATCGAGAATAGAGAATGGCAAAAAATCATATTCAATAGAGCATAACCTACAAAACTGGCATAACTTACAACATAGACAACAGCCAAAATGACCTTTTATATAATTTTCTACAGCAGATTCTAAATTAATGAAAATCGGTGCTACTCAAGGGTACATCGAAAGTACTCGGAAAGTGACTTGGCACCTCTCCACCAAACAGATCAACTTCCATACTTTGCTACTCCGTAGCGCGACTTTAACTGGTGACCCTCCTGTTCCCAACCCAAGTCCCTATAGACTGAGCTATACTGCCGCCACCAGGCTGTAAATGAGCAGCTTTGTCCAAATGAGTCACCAGAATCAACACAGACCATAATTTCCTCAGAGGAGCTTTAAGTTAAAATACATATGACAAACTTGAACATGTTCAAAGAGTTGAAATAACTTTTGCAATATATTATGCTTATATTTCTACATTAAACACTGTTTGAGTTAACACTTTTTGAGCACTTATTTCGCTGAATCGAATCAATCTCAGCTGTCATTAGGCAAGAGCCAGCAGGGTACACCCTGGACTAGTGTCCAATCACTCATGTGTTTAGGCCTACATGTAGAGACAAAAACAAAACACACGTGCATTCAGACCTACTTGCAATTTATAGCCACCAATTAACCTAACCTTCATGTCTTTGGACTGTGGGAGGAAGCTGGAGTACTTGGAGAGCACGTTCTTGTGCGCTACGCCCAAGTTGAAACATTTTCAACTTGGGCGCAACGCTCTGTGACGTCACCTCCACGCATTCAATATGGAGGGGGGATCAGATCACAACAAACCTGGTCCCACTTTCCTGAGCTCTAGTTTACAGACCTTCTGGGACATCGGAGATAAATATCTAGTTTGAAAAGAAATGTCCACCAGTTTGGGCGTAGCAGGTGTGTTTTAAACAGCCGCAGAAATGTGTGCTTGTGAAGTGGTTGTTATAGAGCTGCAGCTCCTGGACTAGCCTAAACTCTTCCACATCCTGTCGTTTCCTGAGGATTTCATGAATACACACCCTCTCCTTCTGTGATGCTCGTCTCCTCCTCCCCATTAGTAGAAAGATCATGGCTTTCTACTGAATAGTGGACAGATACAAACATACTGTGCATCCAAAAACTAATTATTTTTCCGACTATTGTTTGGTCGCCTAGCAACGTGTGCCTTTGCTTTTTGCTCATGTGCGCTCCCCTTCTGCTCTGTGCCATACTCCACGGCGAGCGCAGCGCACACCATGTCCTATCCGAAAGGCCCTTAACGCAGTTAAATGCATTCATCATTTATTTTGTTTTTAGGGACTAGCATGACTTTTTGGCTCAAGTTGTATCCATTTTAGGGTTATGAAGTATTTGTAGATACTACAAGATTTCACCACAAGCAAAAACACCTAATTGTTACTATTGCAGAGTTCAGCGTGTTAAAGAGCACATCATCTGAATGTTTTATACAATATCTCACCGCAAAGTACAGTTTCTTTTCGACGCACGGGGGTTTTCAGCCTCACTTGTGACTGAATAGAGATGAAGATAAGCAATTAGTGTGTTTTTTTGCTGGAAGACAACAGACTGTTCCTCTAATGTTGCCCCTGATACAATTAAAGGAGGAAATGAAAGATCATAAACAGAAAAATATTTCTAATAAATGAAGATAGTTGTTTACTGAACGGTTCTTTAGTTGATCAGACCCACAGGTACAGTGTGGGTCTGAGGTACAGTTTTTACACATACAGTAATTTCTTATTCTGTAAGTCTTGGTCTGTTTGAAAAGTATGTCGTCCTCTAAAACAGGGTTTCCCAAACTTGGTAACACTTTATATTAAGGTGCTTGTAATGAGCATTAATTATAGGTAATAAGTCATTTAGACCTTATAAGACCTTATTAGATTCTTATTAACACAAATAAGTCTATATAAGTGTTAATAGAGGCATAATTAACATATTTATGATGTCTTATAAGACACTTATAGGCTCTTATTAGAAATGTATTAACAGTTTATATGCCGTCATAGACATTTATAAGATGTTTATTAACATAAATAAGACTTAATGAGTATTAATTATACTATAAATTCAGTTTTAATTGGCTTATAAGATATTAGACTTTATTAGGTTCATGTTAATGCCTTATAAAGATTGCACCTCCAGCGGTGCAGCGATCATGGTCGGGGCGCAGAAGCTGCTCAGTTATTGTACGAATTTCATGATAAAGCTTGATTTATCTTTGAGAGGATCTGTGCATGGTTCAAACCTCTGTCACAGGTTGTCTCTCTGTGCGCTGAATGTTGGGTTGCTGGGAGAGCTATTAGGATAGGTGGCCCATTACCTTTGAACAAAAAGATGCACTGCAATGCTAATGATTTGATTCCATCCACAGTGGAAGTGTGCCTTTTCACCATATGCATTTGTAGAAACTTTTATTCTGTTTACGGTTTGCTTTCAAGTCGTGGGTTAGTCCTCTGCGCGATTCTGCATGTGCAGGCACTTCACTGGCTGAGGTTCTTTGGGATATTCTTTCAGTCTGAATTTCAATGCAGCATACTGAATCTACTCTGCTTATCAAGAAACATGAAAATGGCAGTTTTATTACAAACCTGGGCATGGAAAAATAATGACCCAGAACCTGAATCTACGGCGTTCTTCCTGCTCATCTGTTTCTTATCTTAGAAAAAATTACACAAATGTTTAAAATGTCCAAACGAAGAAATGTATTCAAAAAGATAATTCTAATCAAATCCAAAATTCGAATTACATTTTTACCTTTTTTACGAAAAAATTAAGCAGTGTTCTTGTTCTGCTTGTTTTACTCGTGTGACTTGTGTTTAAAGCAGCAGACAGAGAGACTGAAGCACGTCATAGTTCTGATAATGTGTGACGCAGTGGGGGCTGGGATGGCCCATTATGTTTGATCAAAAGACGCTCTGTAATGCTAATGATTTGATTCCTTCCACAGTGGACGAGTCGCTTTTGGAGCAGTGCCACATGATATCACTTTATTCAAACTTAAAAAACACACAGGCTAAGAAGAAATGTTTATGTTGGTTTTATTTCAAGCGCAGCGTGGAACCAGACAAAGACAAGCTTTAATTTACGCGCTGTGTTTTGGATCAATAGGATGGTCTATCGGGTGCAGATAAATTAATTAGATCAGACGTTAATGAGAGACTCAATAGGTAAAAATATGTGCCCATTGTAAGTCGCATTCTGAGCATCTATTTCAATGAACAGTAGCGGGAGGCTGGACAACTTTGATTCTAATGCACAGCATTCATTCATTTTATTCTGGATCGGCGCCTTGTATTAGCAGTTTGGGGGGTTTAAATCTGTAAACCTGGAATAAAAACTGTATGAATAAGTAGGTTAATATACAACATGTGTGTAGGATGATAAAGGAACGACCTTGTATAGAATGAAATACTGTTGCAAGTAAGGTGCTCCCTAAATTCCATCAGCACATAAAGTGTGCTACCAGGGGACCAAACACACTGGATGCACTGCATGAACACTCTCACTGTACACAGGTGCATCTGGGTCTATCCCAACCAGAAACCCTGGATGACCAAAGAAGTCCAGTGCCTGCTCAGGAACAGGAACACTGCTTTCAGGTCTGGTGATGGGGCACAGTACAGTACTGCCAGAGCCAACCTGAAGAGAAGCATCAGGAAAGCTAAAGCTGATTACTTCCGCAGCAGCAACACGAGGCAGGTGTGGCAGGGAGTTCAGCACATAACCAGCTACTAGTCCAGCAACCTGTCAGTTGTGTGTGGTGACGCTTCACTGGCGGAGGAGCTGAACCACTTCTTCGCCGGCTTTGAGGTGGAGCCACCAGAGACAGCCATTTTGCATCCTCCTGCCCACAGTAGTCACATCCTCATGGTGGAGGAACAGGAGCTGAAGTGCACACTGTCCTGACCCTCAGGAGCAACAGGGGTACTATGCTAGGCTGCTCTTTGAAGACTTAAGCACTTGCATTTAACACCATACTCCCTCACAGACTGGTGACCAAACTGACAGACCTGGGATTACCTCACTCCATCTGCCTCTGGATCAAGGACTTCCTTACACACTGGCTCCCCACAGGGCTGTGTGCTGAGCCCACTCATAGATATATATAGAACACTAGATGTCTCATCCGCGCTGACTCGAACGTCCGCACTGGCGGCCATCTTGCTACGGGCAGCTCTCTCACCTTAACATTGTGTTGGTAGTGATACATGTACTTTTTAAATAACCATAACTTGCTCAATTTTCAACCGATTTTCAAACGGTTTGGTTTGTTATAAACTTCAGGGATGTAGTTATGACACTGCATACTTGTGAATAATTATGTTATGTTCTAAAAAATAGAATAATGTTCTAAAATAGGTACAAGATTTCCCTTTACAAATTTATATCAAGAAAGGCTGCATGTTAAAATCCCCACCCTGTACAGAGATGTATTTATGTAATAATAATCATGGGTTTTCATATGAAATTAACATTAAACAGAACAGATAGGTGTACCTATTTTAGAACATTATTCTATTTTTTAGAACATAACATAATTATTCATAAGTATGCAGTGTCATAACTACATCCCTGAAGTTTATAACAAACCAAACCGTTTGAAAATCGGTTGAAAATTGAGCAAGTTATGGTTATTTAAAAAGTACATGTATCACTACCAACACAATGTTAAGGTGAGAGAGCTGCCCGTAGCAAGATGGCCGCCAGTGCGGACGTTCGACTCCATTAGCCAGCAGCGCGGATGAGCCATCTAGTGTTCTATATATATCTATGAGCCCACTACTCTACCCCCTCTACACCTACGACTGTAGCCCCACCCACTCCTGAAACGGCATCATCAAATTTGCAGATGAAGCTACCGTACTGGGGCTCATCTCTGGGGGGATAAGTCTGCTTATTGGGATGAGGTAGAGCGATTGTCTGTTAGGTGCGCAGACAACAACCTGATTCTCACCACCACAAAGACCAAGGAGCTGATCATCGACAACAGGAGGATAAAAACGGACATTTAGCCCCTGTACATCAGCGGGGAGTGTGTGGAGAGGATCTCGGAGTTCCAGTTTTCGGGTGTTCATTTAGAGGAAGACCTGACCTGGAGAGCTTACACTGTGGCGCTGGTGAAGCAGGCACAACAGAGACTTCCTGAGGATTCTCAGGGAAAACCACCTCACCCAAAGACTGCTTATGTCTTTCTACCGCTGCTCCATAGAGAACATTTTGACATACTGTATGTGTGTGTGGTTCACCAGCTGCATAGTAGCAGAGAGGAAATCGCTCCAGAGGGTCGTCACCACCGCTCAAAAGATCATCGGCTGTAACACTGCATAACAATGATTGTGCAATCTGTATCTGTACCCCTGTAGAATGTGTAGGAATGTGAATGAATGTGCGTGAAAGTGTGATGTGTTTTTAGAATCTCGTATTTGTATTTTATTTCTAGCACTTTATAAAGGTTTCTTTGCACTGACGAATTTCGTTGTACTTGTAAAATAAAGATATTCCATTCTATTCTATTCTATCTTACAAGCCAATTATAAATGAATTATAGTATAGTTAATACTCATTAAGTCTTATTAATGTTAATAACATCTTATTTATGTTTGTGACCGGTATATAAACTGTTAATACATTTCTAATAAGAGCCTATAAATGTCTTATAAGACATAATAAATGTGTTAATTATTATTAACACATATATTATTATTATTATAATAAGGTCTTAAAAGGTTGTATAAGTGACTTATTACCTTTTAATTAATGCTTATTACAAGCATGAATAATATAAAGTGTTACTGCGTGGTTAAAACATTTAATGTTGCGCACACTATTACGCCTATCCAAATAGTAGCATTAGAACAGCGCAAAAAAACACAACAGCCCAAACACGTAATATTGTTTTAGTAATTCAGTGTAAGAAACGCTAGAAAAAGAACACCGTAATCTCTTGAACTACTTTTTTGTATATCTTCACAATAATGGATAAGATATGCTATTTTTGATTTTTATATGTTTTTGGAATGAATCTCATGACCCCCCTCTCACTGTCTCACAACCCCCCAGGGGGTCCCAACCCCCACTTTGGGAACCACTGCTCTAAAACTCTGCTGAGCTAAGGATTGATTTGCAAGAGCTATAGACATCTGATATTGGCACTAAGCAGCATGTTTCTTGTGTTCTCAGCTAAATAAAGTTTGGGTCACTAATTATTAAATGGCATCATAAAAGCACCAGGCACAGTGGCTCTTCTTGATTAAAAATACATTGATGAAGTTGTTTTTTATCGTGACATTGATAAATGTGCTCTTCTTTGATCATTGTTTAATAATGAACATGCAGCAGATGTTGTGTGATTGTTTAGAACATTTTAATATCTCATACTTTGTACTGTGATTGAAGCCGTGCATGGTGTTAGTCCAGTAGGGCAGATGTTCCTGGGTGCTGTGGTCTGACAGTGATTAATGAAACAGGGATTGAGAGACACAAAATGATGCATCAATATAATATGATTGATTACAAAAACAGATTGGCTTTCCCTTTGATCATGTTTAGGGAACATTCTAATAGTTATTGCAATCCACCACATCTGAACATGATTCAAAACCTTTAGACAAAGATGCTACTGAAAGTGAAACAAAATAACAGTGGTAACACAGTGGACATGATCCTTATTTTGCTTTTGTTGGACTGAATCGTATTTCCTCAATGCACCAGTTCAAGATGGCAAAAAAAAAATCAGCATCACTATTTTCAAGACTGCAATACAGTTTGAAGCTGCGCAGGTTTGAGAGGAGAGTGATTGGAAGCATATTCAGCTTATTCAACAATTACAGTTAACTCCACTGAAATTAGAAGCTTGACATTTTAAAGCAGGGAGAAACACACTAATAGCTCAGTATATAAACAATAAAAAATAACCTTTTAGTCCATTCTAATAAGCTACTAAACGTTGTCGTTGAGCTCCCACCCCACAGGACGTTAGAGAATTCTAGATGTGCTTTTGCTCAATATTCAATTAAAGGTAATGGCAGGCTCTCTAACTATCTGAATACTGTCATGGGCAGGAGAAGCAACGGGTGAGTTAATGGGGTTCAGCTATAGACATATCTGTCATTAGTGCGAATTTGAGAAGCAGATGGTCAACTTTGATGTAGTCTTTGAAATTCTATCTCTCATCCACCTGAGGGGAAGCAGGGAATGTATTTAGAAACCATTCTATCAGTGGTAAGTCTTTAATCGCTGGTGTATGTTGTCCAGTTTAAAGCTAACCAAGAGATTTTCAGTTATTAGCCTGTTAAAGGGAAAGATATGGTGGTCCTCACCCCATCATGAAAAAACTTACCATTAAGATAATATCAAACAAAAAAACATATTTTATGCAGTTAAAACTTAAATTAACAGAATCATGATGAGAGAAACAAATATTGTCAACCATGTTGCATATGCAGGCAGAAACATTAATCCAGTGATTGGATATATTACAAATAAATGGGTTCAGATTTAACCAAGGGTCAATATATCAGAGACACCATACTGGATTAAAGAACTCAGTTTCAGAGTGTTTACTGGAAGTCATTTCTATACTTCAGTTGGGTAACTGAATTAAGTAATTCTTCTGATGTTTGGTTGTCTTTTCATTGTTATTATAGTATATCAATTTATTATATTATAGTATTTAATTTTATATCGACCTACACAACTACAATTTCTAATACAGTGATTATAATTAATAATGTAATGTAATAATGTGTCACAACAGTGTCAATTTCACTAACGAAAAATTTGACGATAAATGTTAATCAACAACCGTTTTTCCATGACGAAGGCACAATCTTTATGAGCTTTAAATAGATCTTTGATGATGAAATATCTGTAGACAAGAACGTTTTGTTTTTCGTTAATGAGACTAGACTGGACTAAAATACTAGTGGACACTCAGAGTCAGATTTTCCTCCACTGTGCATCTAATAAGTCCGTAAAAATACAAGCAGGAGAGAGGAGACGTGTGTGCGCTGCCAGGCAGTGAGCAGGACAAGTGCGTGTGTGTGCGTGTGTGCGTGTGTGTGTGTGTGTGTGTGTGTGTGTGTGTGTGTGTGCGTGTGTGTGCGTGCGTGTGTGTGTGTGTGCGTGTGTGACCTTTAAGGGAAAAAAAAAAACGTAAAGGTGTAATATGTTGATTATTATTAGAATCTTTATCTTTCTGTTATTGTTTTGAATGATAGCCCCCTTGCGCCAGAATTGATACTAACATACTGTGTGTTTAAATGAAATTAAAACTAAAACACATTTTTACTAAATGTCAGAAAGCTGCCAAAATGAACACTGTGCAGCACATGGCCGTGGTTTTAAACACTTTTTGCAAAGTTTTTTCTTTTTCTTTGCAGTTAGTAAAGTGAGTAAAATAAGTTGACATTTTGGTCTTGCATACTAATGATTGAACTGAATGAGATGATGCAAACATAGTCACAGTCTTTAATTGAGAAATGCATTCAGAGTCTTGGGATTCCATGCCTAAGTAATGATCCGTCGCACATTTTGTCATTAAGCCAATAAATCTCTTTTCCAGCAGTCATTAAACCTAACAACAAAGTTGAGTGAAGCGGAGAAATGTGAGTTTATGGCAGCAATCTTTAATATTTATCTCTAATGTATGGGCACATCAAAGGATAACTGCTGTCATACTCTCAAAAGAAAACATATTTACAAATGCATAAAGGTGAGATACTGTAAGCAGTGAATATTTCAAAATGAATCCAATTAAAGCATTTGCAGAAAAGGTCAAACGATTTTGCAAAATGCCAGTGTTATAGTCATGTATTAAGTCAGTCAATCAATTGTTATTTGTACAGCTCTAATTCATAACAAATATTATCTTAAGACTCTTAACAAAAGAGCAGGTCTAGACCTTACTCTTTGTTATATTATTGACAAATACCCAACATAATCCACCACGAGCACAGCACTAAGCAACATTTAGCAAAGTAACAGTTGCAAGGAAAAACTTTAACAGACAGAAACCTCAGAACAAGACTCATGTGGAACAGCCATCTGCCACAACTGTGCTGGGCTTCAGAGGGGATAGAGGGAGAGACAGAGTGGAAAGCATACATAATGGAAAATAGGCTACTGTTGGGGTTATGATGACCTCACACTCGGGCACCAATTATGTTGGGGTTTAATGTTGTACATTTGGCTATTAAATTAATATTAATAATTAGGATTAATTAATTGTTTAATATAAATTAACACAATTATTAATCTGAATAAATAACAACGGGGCACCAGCCTGGAATCAGGGACAAGGGACAATGGGAGACCACAGCTTTTATAGCCTGGGCCTCCCTGCTGTTATCCCACAGATCTGCTCCATTGGGGACTTGAGTTCAGGTTCCCCCCTCACTTCACACCTAGGTTTGAGGTGCTGCAGGGCATGCTTGGAATCTGTGTTTTTTGCAGGGCCTTTGTTCGTTTCCCTTCTAAAGTACTCAAATCAGGCTCCTGTATGGGGCTAGAGGCCTGACCAACATATTGCTGGTCCCAATATCCCCCCTTTGTCCCTTTGTCCTACTGTATATATGTAAAAAATAAGACAATAGGGTTAGGTTACCTTATAGGTTATCATGTATTGGGTCATGTGTGAGAGAGTGGTGATAAGTAAGTGTGTACGTGTATTTCACTAAATTGAGAAAATGTATGATCCTTCACAAGCCAAAAGCAAAACAGTTAGTCTGGGGGATAAGGAGTCAGCCTGATATAAAAGCAAAGATATTACCACTCTCTGAGCTTGTGGCGGGGTCACAGAGATACAAGGTTGCAAGGTTACTGAGCCGAGGATAGTTGGCCTCATGAGCTTTCTACCATCTGAGTGGATCTGTGTCACTATCAGGTTTTATTCCGTGTAGGTAGCCTGACAGTTCATCTTCAATCAGCTCTCTCTGTGTCTTGGTGAGTGGCTGGACTGGCTGCTTGAAGAAGCTTCCATGGCTTCGCTTCTCCCGTTTAGCTGCTGGGGTTGCTTCCTCTGTGGTGGCAGCTACATCGCACTGTGATGTGGTGGGCAGTTCAGGGAGCAAATCCTCTGCCTCTGAGGTAACTCTCTCTTTCAGTTCCTCAATCTTGCTCTCTGGGACATATGTGCTTCTGAACCTGGGATCTATGAATGAGGCCATATTCAGTAACTCCTGGGTAGCAGGGTCAACATATTTCTCCCTCAGGTAGTCTATAATCGCCCTTTTAATTGACCCTGTTAGCTCTGTGTCATCTTCCTTGGGTGCCAGGAGGACACTCTCAAACAGGTGCAGAACTGGCTTCACATAAGAGACCGTCACATAGGCCTCAGCAGAGAGAGCATCTGTGAACACCATGAGAGGCCCAAGGACCTTGTGTATGGACTCCAAGACGTGGATATCCTGCCAAGACAAAATGAGATGTCTTGCTTTTTTGTCTGCAGAGAGAACCTGTGTGATCGCCTTCTCTTGCTGCAACACTCTCCGTATCATTTTGGCCGGTGACCCCCATCTGGTAGGGGATTCACTGACCAGTGTGTTGAGGTAGGCCTAGATCCTTCTGAGCTGCAGCCAAATCTCACACACATGCAGTTTTGCATGTGTGTGTGTGTGAGAGAGAGTTCTCTTAATGATGGCAAGATGCAACCTGTGCCCAAAACATTGTAGTCTTTGCCATCCGTTTATGGCAATTGCCTCGACAACATTGCTGCCATTATCTGTGGTGATGCTGACCTGACACTCCTCGTCCAGATCTCATGGACCTAAAAGTTTAACGGGAAATGCCCTGCTTGACTGGACTGTCCAGTGTCCTGGACTTACAAGCTGATTTGCTTGCTTCTGTTTTAGTGGGGGTTATTTTAAGATTATTTTTTTTTTGCCTTTATTTAGACAGGGCAGTGGATAAAGTCAGAAATCAGGGAGAGAGAGAGAGCGGGGAATGACATGCGGGAAAGGAGCCACAAGTCGGACTTGAAACCGGGCAACCATCTTTGAGGATTACAGCCTCTGTACAGGAAATAACTCCTTGTCCACCGGCGCCCCCCTGTGGTACTTTCCTGACCTGAGAAACACTGTAACTGCTGAAAACTTCTTAAGCTATTCAATCACATCAGCTCCTTTAATCCACTTTTCAAGTGATTATTTGTGAAGTTTTCTGCATTCCTTCTGTGGTCTCATTTCTGAACATTGGACTACCCTCCACCGAACTTTCCTTACCCAATTTCATTGAACCAGAAAGATTCACGGAGCAGGAGCTCTCTATGGAATTGGCCTGAGACGCCGTCGACAGGGGAAGCGAGCAGCAGCGCTTGTTAAACTAAGGCAGCAGGGATTTCAGACTGCTCACCCGTCCATCTACCCGGTGAATGCCCACTTGAGACTGTGGAGATGACAGTGGACTTCAGGAGAAGCCCCCCTCACCCCACCATACTGAACAGCACTGTGTCACTGTGTAACAAAGTACCCACTGGGGATGTTAATACAATTATTTAACCACATTTTATGTTCACTCACTTAATCTTGTAAATCTTGTTATCCTCCTCATCTGGCATCAATTTATGGGTTACACACTGCCTTGTAAATATCATGAAAAGAATACCTCATTTAAATTAACCCATCTGTTACTTCATTACTTCATTTATTATCCTGTTCATTTCAGCATCTATTCCACAATTCACCACTGCACTATTGTCTTATTTAGTCTCAGTCTGTTTATTTGTTTGTGTTTGTTAATATTTAATGTTTTGCTTGTGTACATGGAGAGCACAGTTTATCAAAGTCACATTCCTTATGTGTGAGCCTGGCCTGGATTCTGTTCCAATAACCTCTCAGGAAAGGAAAAAGAATCAAAGCTGTTGCCTCAAGAGAAGAAACAATCTCATCAAAGTGTTATAGAGATGTGAATCTTAGTATCTACTATGGCTTCAAGGGGGAAAAACCCTCCTTTATTATCACCTTTTCTTACCTTCAAGCAGAGCAGAATGATGCTCACGTGTTGGCTAGGCTGGTTCAAAAGGGTCCATTATGTATTGTGTACGTGCTTTTAGGTTTAGTTATTTTTGGATGTTGTTGGGCAAAAGGGAGAGAGATAGGCAAAAGACAGAGTGAGAAAGAGAATGAAAAAAAAAACTAGTGATGTTTCTGAGGTTGCAGGTGCAGAACATGAAATGTGTCCTTTTCCGCATTTATGAGTCTCATCTTGACAGTTCAATTTGTTCTGCAAATGGCTGCCAAAAGACTAAATTGTGGGCGAAGGTCTTTTTTGGCTCGCTAGCTAGTGATCCTTGTCACCGTCTTGGATGTGAAATATCTGTTTCTCTAAAGGTCTCACAGCAATATTTGCCAACTCTATTTCTCATCACACGCATATATCCAGGCTCCATTCTCCTCAACCTCAGACTGGGAAATTGGATGGTGAAAACCTCTGTCCTTTCAAATTAAAGAGAGAGAGACGGTCTGAGGAAAAGAAAATAAGCAAGCTTCTTCTCTTTTTCTCTCTCTTTGTCTATATTTCTCTGCAGCAAATGAACAACTGCAATGCTTACCAAGCCCTTATAATACAAACTTAACCTACGTGTACTGTATCTTCAAACAAGATAGAGATGTTGCCTTGGACTGAATGGTAAAATACTTTATACATTAATATATTGCCATTTGAATTCAACTGAGAAAAGGAACCAAGAGTTGCACCATTGCTTTTTTTTTCTCAATTTTCACACTTGTCATTTGCTATTAATTTGAAGTTTGCAGGATCCTTACTGAAATGATGTAAAAGTGATTGAAATGTTTGCTGGAAAATGATGGGCTTTTATTATAATGCAAAGTAGCGTGAAGAAAGAGAGTATATAATAGTTGAATCCTTAGCACAGCCCATCAGCTCCATCCATGAATATAAAATAGGATTAGTCTACTGTTCTTATTATCAGCCTGTCAGATTTGCTGCTGAGAAATTCAAGAGGTGGGGATGCTGTCATGTTGGTTACTGGAACAAGAAATATTTTCAGACCACATGCAGGTTACAAGATTTCTGACATTGTCGCAAAAACTGTTGATCGCTTTCACCCGAAATAACCTCTTAAAGGCAGGGTTGGTAATTTTCGAAAACTAGCATGATTTTGAAAACTAGCATTCCCTCAGTGCTCCGTCCACACTCATCCCCTCCCCTCTGTGCTCCCTCAAAAGCCATGCCCCTATCATGTCTCATTCAGCAGTAAGTAAACATTAAACTTTACCATAATACTTGTAATAAAAACATGAATCTTTTACTACTCACAACTGCAAACGACAAACTCACATGATAAACTCTGTCATCGGTGACGCACTTTGAGTGTAGGCTAGTGCACGTAAGGGGTAGTGAACGAGCAGGGAGACAGGGAGGCATGATTGGTTCATCAAATTGATACCTTGTGGCAGACATTGGTCGAAGTTTTTACATGCTTACAACTGCTACAGATGACGGATTTTCTTCGTTCCTTTTTCAGAGCACATGAATTATTAATTTCTGTCAGGACCTAAAGACAATTTCAACCCAAATCTTACAAAGTATATCTGGAAAAAATGACCAACCCTGCCTTTAATGAAAAACAGCAAATAGCTGACAGAGCTCAAATGTTTGACCGACTTTCACAAGTCCTCCATTACTTAATCAACAAAATAGCATTACACTAAAATACGTCCAAGCTTCATTTTCTCCAAATCAGAACAAACTATTTGCTGAACAGAAACGTGTTAAAAATGTTAAGCTCTTCTGGATTTAGTCTGAACCAGAACTTCCACCAGATACGTGTGCATTGCATGCCTGCTTCGGTCCGTTACGGCTCTGTGCATCCTCGTCCGTCAACACCCACAGCTGGAGTGCCGAGACAAAGGAATTCCCGCGGTAATTTTACAGATGATATAATGTATGTGGTATAAAACTCTATAAAACCCCTATAAACACATAAACAAACACACATACCGTAATTGTTCTGAACCGTCAAGACGGAGTGTTTTATTCCGAAAATAAACCGGATGTTTTTATATTGTCTGTTTCTGACTTCCCGTCCCACTTGTTCTTTTCTGTGCTAAATTGATGCGCCATGCTCCGGCATCTCGCAAAAATAGAGGCCTTGCGTATCTGCAACTAACTGCTGGAGCTGAGACAGAGCTGAAACAAAGCGCAGCGGAGCCAGTGGAAGCACACACATTGAATCAGCTTAGTCTTTACAGTACAATGCTCATTAGTTTTAGTCACATAAATGCCTGCCCTACACTAGTAGACTGGCCAATGAACAATGGAAGATGTTACACTTGTTCATCAGTGCAGACCTGCTGTTGGATATTTTTATTAAGCCCCTCCCTCTTCGAACACCAAGGTTTTGGACGGCACTCAGTGTGGCAGAACATCCATGTGAGTGCACAAATGGAGTGGGAGCTAGGGATGGGAGATACCAAACATTTTTAATTCGATACGATACCGATTTTGTACCTTTATGTTCCAACTTTAACAATACCGATACCGATACTGATACTGATTATTTCTTAAATTTTTAATGTGATATATCAAAATAATGATAATTTTTAGAGAAAAAAGAAAAGAAAACGATAATAACACTTGAAGGCAAACCACATGACACATACTGGCCATTAATAACAAATGTATTCACAACTATGTAGGCTTCCTGACAGCAATGTTCAGAAAAAAAACTTTTCTTGCATACTGGCATTTACCATAGTAACATTTAATATTTTACCTTCATGCCAATTTCACCTCTGACTAATTGCCTCTCAACCTGACCAACAACCTGATAGATGACAGGTACAACCAGTTCTCTGAACCTTACAAAAATCAGTCATAAAACAAAATGATCCTGATCATGAAAACTGTTCTGATATACTGTATTATTCTCTGCCTTTGCAGCCAATATATAAGTTCCAGGGTTGTTACGAATAATGACTGGCTCTGGCTTGCAAAAGTTGTGATGTAAACATAAACATATAACACAATAAGGATATACCAACATTCCCCTGGCCCAGTGAGACGTGTACAAAAAAGCCACAAGGGGTTTCCTGTTGGACTGTAGGCAGACAGATAATAATAACTGTACGACTATTGAATGTTCATTTAGATTTCCTGATCTTCTTAAGTCTATATGAAAAGGCCACTTTTATTTTTACATAATGAATTACACTTTGTAAAGAACATTTAGGCTAACACTCCCTAATAGGAGTGTTTGGGGGGAAAGTTACATTTAGCTACATTGTCACACTTTTTTTGCTCTCAAGAGACAGCCTACATCTTGACATTTTAGTCAAGTTTGAGATTGCTGTTCAGGAAAAGTAAAATGTTAACATTTTTAGCTTTAAGCCGATTTTGCCTCTGACTAATTGTCTCTCTTGCCTTAGAAAACAGCCTCTCTGATGGAACAGGGGTTGCAACAGTTCCAAGGTACGACTTTGCTGAGCAGTGGAAATGTAGTCTAATTTTTTTCCTCCAAAGCAAAGGGTCCTCCTTCCTTGGGATTACTTTTTCTTCCATGTATCTGCGCATTTCAATGTATGCATTGCATTTGTGTTTGCTGTGCGATTCCCCTGAGAAGCCATTAAACGTGTGTCAAACTCCTACCATAATCCTCACCGATTATCCGCAATTTAATGGTTTCCGCATTTCCAGTATCACAAAAGACAATGTTTTTAAACCTCATGTCCAAAAAGTTGCTGGCTGCAAGAGTTAGTTGTGCTCATTGTTTTGAAAGTGCATTGTGTTGCAAGCTGTGAAGCCAGAGTCTTACCCTTCTGCCCAGCAGATTTGGTTGCTCTTTGGAGAAGAGAGACCAGAGGTATGACAAAGGAGGTACAGAGTGCCTCTCCTCTTAAGAATGATGCACTTTACACTGCTGCAGCTAGAAAACACACGAATGTGGCTGCTGGTGGAAAAGGGTGGAGAAACAGGAGAGTTTGCTTACAGAGATGGTTACATACTTCTTTGCTGAAACTTCCTTAGTGGCCTCTTCAAAGGGCCTGAGGTCTTCAATGGCTTGGCTGATATGGGAATATTCTTCATCATTCAAGCACATTATTCTGATAACCCTCACTTAACAACAAAAGTTAAAGTGAGATTTTGATTATGTTTAGGAATTTAGGGTAAACGTAAAGACACGGCAAATAGATCACATTGAAAGAGCTAATATTTATTAATGGTGCTATCTGTACCTGGATAAGCCTTGCATCCCTGGAAACTCTCCTGCAACGACTTTTGTCTTATAGAGGGTGGTGCTGTTGCAGCAGCCTTGGTGTCATCGTCTTGCTTTTGCTTAACCTCCTTGTGACTTTCAGGGTGAGTTGTTTGGAGGTGTTTCAATAGGTTACTCTTATTGCTACTGTGTGGCACTCTCTTGACGCAAATGTCACATCTTGCAAAGTCTCTCACATGTAGTTTGTTGCTGAAATGCGGTATGCTGTCTGTGTGTGTTTGTGTGCGTCCGCGCTGCTTGGCCAGTGGACTGCGCTTACGCAAGCACAGGGCACACTCGCTTCTCATGTCAGCAGGTTTCCAAAGTCAAGTGACACGGGCCAGCTATGTCGGGCTTTGTTTGGCTCAAACATACAAAAGTACTGAAAACGTCAGGAAGTGATGCATAAAAAAATATATTACTATCAATCTATTTTTAAAGGAATCGGTATCGATCCACCCATCACTAGTAGAAGCGCATATCAACTCCAGCAAAACTCTCATGATTTTACTACACTTTGGAAATGTTTCTGATTTTGAAATCGCAAGAAAAATCATTTTTGCCCTTTATAGTTTTAGTAGTTTCTGTTGACAACAACTTAAAACATTTCAGTCAAGTTTTTTTTTTTTTTTTTAAGATTTATTTTTTGGCCTTCCGTGCCTCCATTGGAGAAACAGGAAAGTGGATATAGTCAGAAACCAGGGAGAGAGAGAGTGGGGAACTACATGCGGGAAAGGAGCCACAGGCCGGACTCAAACCCGGGCCGCTTGCCTGGTGGAACACAGCCTCTGTACCAGCGCCCCATTTCAGTCGAGTTTTAGTCAATACAAATGTATTACATTTAAGTCATTAGTTTTGGTCAGAACTTTTTCTCACTTTAAAATTGTTCAATTAGCTGTGTTATTAAAATGAATATAATCGTACAACACTTTGAGGGATATCTTTACCTCGACTGTCAGGACCGGAAATACACGCAAACAATTTCAAAATAAAGTCGGGTTGCACTTCCGGTTTGACGTTTCATTTATTTATAAACTCTTTTATGGGAATGCACGTAAAATATTCAATATAAAGTGGGGAAGTAATTCTGTTTTAAACGCATTAGTCATTTTTTATATGAATATAAATACATTTAGGAAGGCGTTATAGATCACTGACCGCCAAAACAACCCTAAATAAGAACAGTTTCTTCCCCCAGGCTGTCACTCTGATGAACGCAAAACAGTCACAGAGTGTCAGACCTGTCGCTGTAAAATACCGGTAACCCTGCTATCAAGCACCCACCGTGATTGTATATAAGACTATGACTATTCTTATTTTCAATAACTTAATCATACTGAAATATTATCCTACGTCACGTCCGGTCCTGACAGTGGTGGTGTTTCAGTGGAGGTCTGCAGCCAGACCCCTCTCGGGGGCGTCACCTACTTAACTCGCGCGTGCGAGTTATACATTTTCTTTTGTTCATGTCACCTCCCAGGCTCCGTAGGAATCATTAGCAGAACAGTTATTTAATTTTGAATACTTAGTTTAAACTAATTTCAACTCTCCTTTCCATGTGTGACAACGTTCAGATGCAATTTTTTTGTAAGATTGTCTTTCACCTTCTCATCTTGCCAGCATTTATTTAAGCTTCACTTTAACCTTCTGGACCATGAATTTCATTATAAAGAAACATTTTCTCCCTCGTTAAATGTTTCTTAGCCCTGTAGCTGCATTGTCATCAGAGCTTTTGTTATCTGTTTTAAGCTGCGGTTCTGGCATTTTTGACCTCCTACTATCTTTTCCCACTGCCATTATGACTTAGAATAGATTAAAAATTGAAATTTAATGGGAAGTCTTCCATTGATCCTTTATAATTATTCACCTGTAAAGCATTTGGTTCAAGGGTGTTGATTATTCAGGAGAATTAGATTGAGTTTTTTTGTTTCTTTGTCTGTCTTATCTTTTGTAGGGGGATGACGTCCTGACGGTCATCAAAATGAAAGCACAGTGGCCAGCCTGGCAACCACTCAATATGTAAGTAATACATCATGATTATTACAGAGCTCTTCAAACATCTGAACTGACTTTGCTGCTGGTTCGCAAGATTGTAATCACTTTGTAACAACAATTGAAAGATCTTTATCATTCTCCTTTGCTAGCATCATGTACCTTAAGCATCCACAGTGTGAGGCTAATGGACCAAAGCATTCCCAACCACTGGTAACCCTCTTCATAAGGAGAAAACCACATATATGGTACATTAGGTTCTGATGTTCTTGGGCTTCAGATATTCGAATAAAGAAGTTTGTATCCAAAGTTGGACCCAGAGCTTGCTGATCAGTAAAAAAAAGCAGCTCTAAGGTGCCCTGAAACTGCCAGCTACACCATGCTTGGAGTGTGCATGCTCATTTACTCCTGTATTCATGAGAGCCATTTAATCTCTTATTCATGAGAAAAACAAGGAGCTTGTTGGCTCAGCGAACTCTGAAGAACTGTAGTGGTAAAGGCCTGTGTACTGTTGTTTTCCCACCCACAAACTGAAACAAGGGGTATGAGTGAAGTCTCCAAAGGGAAGAACACAGCTCGGGAAAAAAGCAGTGATAACCACCAGGGCTAATTAACATACTCTTTGTTGTAAAGGAAACCAATTAATTGTTTCACACAGGAATCGTGTACAGCACATGCAGGAGGTTGTCATATCTATTATGCTGGTTTTGAGCAAGAAAAGGAAAGAAGATTTATATTGATAAAAACATGGACGTTCCCTCACTATGGAAGTTTTTTTTTCCGTAGCCAGCTGGAAATGTTTACG
This sequence comes from Tautogolabrus adspersus, assembly GCA_020745685.1. Taxonomy (NCBI): domain Eukaryota; kingdom Metazoa; phylum Chordata; class Actinopteri; order Labriformes; family Labridae; genus Tautogolabrus; species Tautogolabrus adspersus. The sequence continues at coordinate 10,796,571 of CM036535.1, forward strand.
GTTCTTGAAGGGGTTCATGAGTTTGACAGAGCTGTATTAAAATGTTATAAATTCATGTTTGAGTCAGCGTGTTTCATAAATGTGTGTGTTTGTATGTTGACATGTGCACTATAGGGCCTGACCGATATCAATATTAGGGATGAAAAAAATCTGATACCGATATTTTGGCTGACACTTTCTTGGTTCTATCTTCCGTCTTTAGAGAAAGATGGATATACATATACACATTTATAGAATTGATCCCTAAAATGTTAACACTTAAAAAGATATAAATCTAAGTTGGTCACTCAACTGGAAAGTAACTGCCCATGTACATGCACACCTCTTGACACTCTGGAGAGTGATTATGCTTGTTGTAATCCATACAACACTCTATGCTGGTAAAAGAGAACTGCTAGTATAATACAATGATACTCAAATGAAATTCTATTTGACTGGTGAATAAATCTAGTTATATCGGCGCATATATGCGATAAAGTTAGCTAATTCCGATAGTCACTTGATACTTTAATATCGGTCGATATTATCAGCCGGCCAATTAATCGGTCGGGCTCTGGTGCACAGCATTCTGATTTGGACAGTTTTTGAAGTATCTGTTTAATGTGTTGTGAGCGCGAAGGTTTTGTGATATTTTCAGAAGCTTGAATAAGTCTCTATCCTGGATTTACGAAATCTGGAAATGTTACCTAGACTACCCAGACACCAGAAAACCTTTGGATGTAAACCCCTTATCCAGGTTTTTAAGCTGCTGAGATCAAGACACAAGTGCCCTCCATTTATCTGACACTGAAAAACTGCCATCATGACACATACATGAGTATAAATAAACAAGTTTCTCATGTTCTATGAAAACACCATACCCAAGCAAGATCCAAACCTATAAGACTAAAAACCAGGATATAAATGAGTATGTAAATGCTGTTATATAAAAGTAAATTTCACCAGCTTTCAATCCTATGTCCCTGTTATACAGTAAGTGTTTAAAGGGTCTGCAGATGTGGCCAGTTTCTGTGTGTTTCTAAGGCACAGTTATGTGAGGGTGGGTATTAAAAATCTAAGCTTATAAATCTGTTGTTCTCCTGGTCAACAGTGCCATACTTTAATGTAGACGTGGGCCTGGAAGAACTACCCTCCAAATCCGGTTTCTTACTTGAGCTTTTGCTGGAATGGAAAAGTGTTAAACCATATTTATTGAAGCAACATAAAACAGCCAAAGCAATGCATCAGCAAGGCCGAGGCATGTGGCTACTTTTTCACAATGCATCCAGTTTCTTGTAGTGATGTACAGCACAGCTGTGTGAGAAGAAAACTGCTCTTTGTCTGAGAAGCACTCACCTAGAAATCTATTGCCTGAATTGACTAGCTTTATTATCAAGACTAATGGGGCATTCAAAAACAAACTGGTAACGGTTCTCTCATCCTCATCCAGTTTTTAACTGACATTTTTTAAAGGATGTTTTTCATTTAAAGTTTTAGATTTAGTCATTCCTTGTTTTCACAAATGGGGGGGGATAAAAGACAGCAAGAGAGAGAGAGAGAAACAAAGGGAGAGAAAGGAAATTAGCAACCACAAAGATTAAGGACATGATTAAATGAAGCTTCTGAGAGCTCGGGGACTTAATTACCTTGGTAATGTTTACTGTGTATTTTAGAACTAGTGTGTGTACTAAAACTGCACTCTGTCAGAGTGCCTCCTCTCAAACCATGCTTTGAATTTCATTTTACTATAAAGATCAAAATGATTGCTGGAACAAAGGGCAGGACAGCTGAGATGTAGGAGAGGGAGAGGGAGAGGAGGTGGGAGAGGAGGAAAGAATGAGGCTGAAGAAGTGACAGCCATTATCACACATATAACAGCAGTATTTCTACACCACAGACTCTCCTGAGATCCAACACATAGCAGAGGAAAATAAATCAACCTGAACACTGTATGATTTCTAAAACTTCATTATCTGTCAAAATGTTTCATGTTCATTGAGCTTTGGTATATAAAGACACCTAAAGTAGAAAAGCTTATCAAAATAATGTAATGTCTGTAATAAATCTATGCAAAGGTAAATTAAATGGAATGTAAAAATCTGATTAGATTTTCTGAGTAGATTTCTTTGATGGGTAGGCCTAGGCATAGCCATGCCAACGCCACTGTAGGTGTGAACATGTAGGTGAAACAAATATCAGCTTGGAAGTGAGCAACACTGTAGTGATTATAATGATCTATATGGCATTTTTTTTCCCAGTAATGGCCCAGAAAGGGAAAAGGTCATGTTCTTGAATACCTTGAAAATCTTTGGAAATCATTTCCATTATAATTCTGGCCAATTGGCGCTTTCTATGAAGTCAGGGCACAGCGGACACCCTGCCTGGGATCCCATCATGCTGCATTCATTTGGAAAAAAAGCACACTTTGATATGATTGCTGTCGAAATGACTTTGTACCTATGGAAATGAGGCAGAAGCTGAAGTGATTCATTCCTTCTCTGCTAAAGTCAGAGGAAGTGGAGGCACACTTAAGAACACAGCATGAAGATGCATTTGCTGAATGCAGGGATGAGAATTTTATTCAGAACTTGACTTTTAACTTTTGGTTTCTGTATGGAGTCTTTTAGAATGCTGTCACCAGGGGGGTAGACGGGGGAAGAAGAAGAAGTGTGGCTCTCGAAAAGAGGCTCACGGACTCTGGCACGGCCGTGTGCCCTGATGCTGAAGGGTGGTGGGAGAGCCGGCGTCTTCCACGCCTTCCAGACCGCGGCCGGAACCCCCTCGACCCCTCGAGTAGAGTGGCACCCGTTGCGGGGACAACACGCACGTGCAACGCGGGCAGTACAGAGACAGGACTGTCCACCGGCTCACAAGTCCCACCTTTTTTAGAGAAACAACTCTTACCTCTGTAGCAAAATTAATGTATTAGATATGAATTTATCTAATATACCTCGAAGAAGGGCACCACTTCTGGTTTAACAGAAGAAAATAAACTTAAATGATATTAGTTTATTAATAATCAATCAATCAATCTCATATCAGAATGTGTGAACTCTGGAGCAGCTTAAATCAGGAAAAGACACGGACAATAGTTCTGAATTTTATGTTTAAGTTTAATAAAGAAAATGATAAACAATAATATAGATAAATGAAACAGATATAAAGAATATTGTTATGACAGTGATGATTCAATTATGATGTATGACCAGGACATGTTATACCTTGGACTCTATAATTCAACTCGTATGGTGAAATTATATGTTTAGTGACGAGATAAAACGCGGTATTGTTTAAATGATTTAACTATTAAACGAACAAAGAATAAAAAGGTGATTAACGAATTTTGGGATTAAATTTGGACTCGGATTGTTTAAGAAAACAACACCAATCTTAATCTCAACATAAACTCATAGCAGACACCTTACTGTTGATGTCTCGTCGACTTTCCCCCAGTGGTCTAGCGTCGATTCTCTAGGCCTTTCGGATCCTTCAGAACTCTTTACCAGCCAATAAACTGCCGTAGTCAGTCAGGTGGGAAGTCGGAATGAGCCGAGGTGTTGATGTTCGATGATGAATGCAGAAGTTGGTTCGCGTTGTCTCCCAAAGACTCCGAGCAGATCAAAACGGGGAAATGTTCTTTAGAAAGTCTTTTGACAGTTCAATTTCCTCTTTAGAATAACCTGATGGCCATCTCGATTTATCCAAATCAGGAAACTGGCGTCCAAGACATGATGAGCCAAAAAAAAGCGTTGGAAAAGGCCTTTGCTTTGAGCCAGGAAGAATGAAAAGTTCTCAAAAATGTGCGTAACAATTCAGTAGGAGTCGTTTCCTACAGTTCGAAGTCTTGAAAGTTTAAGAAAAGAATACTGCCGTTAAGAAGATTAAAAAAAAATGAGACAAAGAAAAACTAAGAGTGAGTCTTGAGATGGAAAAGACTTAACTCCAGCTGAAAGTCTCCTTGACTTGAGGTGAGCTCGTGCTCGTGAGCGAAAACTGAACCCAACACTGAGAATCTTGCCCTGAGAGCATGCTCTTATCAGTGGAGCAGGAGAAGGGGGGGCAAATGGTCACTCCCCGTTAAAGGGCATCGTTTAATTACCGAGTTTACTCAATAATATTACGAATCAGAACTAAAACATATATACGTCACCATACATTTATCTCTATGTAAATTGTAAATTCACGTAAATGTAAGTCACGTCATATATTTAGATATACGTTTATATGGCACATCATGAGGGAATCATTAAATGTTAAAAAATTAAAAAGTGTTATACATTTGACATACTTAATAAGGCAGATTAATCAAAATATGCAAAGCAATAGGTGTCTTTAAATAACACCTTCTAGCTAATAACACATCATACGATTATAATACATATTGAACATGTGATTATAACAGCTTACGTATTCTCGATGTCCTGGCCACAGGGGGGCAATGGTGGTCCACGTCAAATTCCTATTAAAGTTGACTTACTTCTAATTTCTTAAATAGACATCGGATTTTAAGCAGAAAAAGATCATTTCAAAACATTCAATGTGACATTTCCAGATATGTGGACTCAGAGAGGTCTAAGTGTTCATGTGATGGAGAATTAAACATTGTGTTTCAGACCAGAGTCCTGGAGCATTGGTCTAAATGAGTGCTTTCTTGAGACATTCCAAAGATGTAAATGACTTGCACACTAGGGTTTTATTGCTCTGTAGTTCAAAATGTCAGGTCAGTTCATGGCTACAGAGTTTCCTGCTTCCTGTTAAAGTTGTTTATCCAAGGTTTTACGAGCTAATGATGAACTGTCTCCAAGCTTTTCTGAGGGAGAAAAGCTTTCAAATCGTCAATCAGTTCCTTTGATCTTGATTGGAAATAAGCCACAGGTTAATCAACAGTCTGTGTTTCTGCATGTGGATCTTTGAAGGTCTCAGACATCTGTCTTTCGACTTACAAACGTTTTCAAATCATTTACTTGGAGATCCGGTTTGGGGACCATAGGTTTGGGGACCGGAACTTTGTTAATATGATGAGGCTGCAGAATATCGCTACACCTCTCATGAGCCACCTATGTCAGTTAAACAAACTACCGTTTTTTTGCATTGTCTGATATGACAACTCATATCTAAGAGATAATCTGTTAAAAAATGTCCAACCCGTCTAAAAGGCTTTCTAAGTACAGTCGCATCTGCTTAATCAAGTTGTAACTTCTTAACAGACAGTATGTAAAATCCGCCACTAGGGGGCTCTCACAATCAAAACAATAACAAAAGATGACGTCGAGTCTCGCGGGGTATTATGGGAGAAAACGAACGAACTCCGTGTTGAATCAATACGAACGGGCAAAACCAACCTGAGAAAGACAATATGTGTACTCACGATGTATCCAAGTATAATTTACATGACGTTTTTATCACAGCAGCACATACAGCAACAGAACGGCAGCTTTCAGTAGCAGCTAGTGCTAGCGTATGCCGCGGTCTTTGACGTAACATCCGGTGTTTCCTTGACAACGATCAACATTTCGTGTCTGTCATGGCAGCTCATCATGGCGGCCGCCTACAAGACACGTACCGTTACAACTATAAAATTACGGATTTCTCTGGCTTTGATAACTTTTTGAAATATTTGAGGTGATGTAAGTACTGAACTAAATAATATATATAACATGGGTTTAGTCAATTTTTAATTGAAGTTAGATATTTTAATGTAAACATTAGCATGCAATTCTACATACTGTACCTTTAAGTAACTCCAAATTAAGTCCCTTATTATACACAAAGTTACAGCAAAAATACTTGTTGACAGCCTGGTACAAAAACAACTTTGTCTCTAGATATATTGCTATTGATGGACTCTGCATGCAGGTTGAATTTGTATATAATCTAACTCTAGTTATATTCAGGATAAAAGAAATGCATAACTGTAGTCTGTCCTTACAATACCAGGCTTGTTAACTTGTTTCGTGTTTCTCATATATCAATTTATTTTGTGACGGCCAGTGCATAGGAATCATTATTGTGGTTTGCTTTTCCCCTCAGAAAAGAAGGCTGCAGCCATAAAAAGACTGGGTGCTTTAAGTTACCTGGTACGAGTTGTTCAGCTGCCGCTCAATCACTGGAGATTCTGGCAAGCAAATTGTATTTTACCACAAACTCTTTTACCTTATTTAATATAATAAGTTAACAGAAATAAACAACTTTGGTCCATTACAACCACAAAACGAATCTCAGTCTGTTGAAAACCCATCTTTCCATCCAAGTTCAATTTTTAGAATGAAAGAAAATTGGCAACCTTTAAATAGTCAATCACATTCACGCTCCAGATTCTGTAACACCAATCAAACAGAATAGTTTCTATACAAAATAATAATTCATCATTTTCAAATCCTCGCAAAAAAAATAAAACAACAAAGCCACCTGTGACTCTTTTTGTTCCTGCACCGTATCCTCCGACTATCACACTTCACAATATAATGTTTTCCTCTTTTAGTTTAATCACTGAATTAGATTAGAAACTTCTCTCCCTTTATAATGGATGCATTCATGACAGCCACAGTACCCCCATGACAGTTGTCTGGCTCTTTGTTGTCCCCCCTCTCCCTCTCTCTCTTGTCAGGCATCATCCTAATAGAGGAAAGACTACTTTGGTGTCCTGTTGTTGTTTTTTTTCAGTCGCAGCCAAAAGGAATGAGCTGGTTGTCAACGAAGCGACATAAGGATCTTTTGAAGATGAGAATACATCTGTTAATAGGCTGACTCTTTTATTTCTGTCACATTCAAAACTATAGTGTTGAAAGTTATAGTTTGTGTGAAGTAGTGTGAAATACACAAATACTTCTGGGCTTACTTTTGGGAGAGTTTCTGTTCTACCATCTGCTCTATAATTTACAACTTTTCAGTAGAAACATAAACATAGTTCCTCAAGCTCTGACTGAGCTGTGACTAATAGGAATGACCTGATTAGCCGACTAAATGGTGAGAGTTGGCACACTAGCTATCCAACACAAGAATTACTAGTTGGTTAAAGTAATTATTTATATTTTATCAATTCAGGGCTGCACTTCTGGACGAATGCTATGTTAGCCCGCCACTTGCCAAGGCTGTAGCTCCAGTGGATGGCTACTGCCAAATTGCCACAGTGCTCTACTACCAAGATGTAAACAAGCACAATGAACAGATAGCATTTGTTAGGAGCAGAGTGGTGTGGCAGTAATTTGATCTACAAAATGAAAAAAAAAAGCTTTATGAAGGAGATTTAAGGTATCAACTTGAGCAAACTGTAACCACATTCAGCACAGGCATGTCAATGGTTTTTATATAAGCTTTATTTTTGGGCCATTCATTCATTCAGCTGAAAAGAGACAGGAAATGTTGGGAGGAGAGAGTGTGTAAAAGTAATACCACACCCAGAATGTACTCATGTACAAGTAAAAGTTCTGTGTTAAAAGTAGGCCTGAGTCTGTTGTTTGTATACATATTTAAAGTACTTGAAGTATTGATAGATCAGTCAAAAGGTCCCTCTGAGTATTTTTCTTTTACATTAAATAACAGCTGCTTTAATATGTATGTTGCTATTTCTTACATTAGTTTGTAAGGTTTCACATGTGTTCACAAGTTTGGATAAACAGTAAATTGTTAGCACAGTACTTATGTCTGAGATGTAGTGGAGTAGAAAGATAGAGTACAATAAATTATAAATGTGCGTATAATTATTTTTTTAAGCTAACTTAAGATCTCATCTTCTTTGTCGCTTTGCCTCGTTAATTTGGAAATAGCTTTGTAAAAATAGTATTTTTAGCTCGCTAACATGAAGTTAAAGATGAAGCATTACTAGTCTAACTTCATATGTCACTACTGTCACAACAGGAGTACTCTGTCATGCCAAGGTTAGACCAATTAGACAATTTTACTGCTAACTACTTCTTTGCTCCACATTAGCTAGCTAAAAATGTTCCAATTAAACAACACCAATTGGGACATTTGGGACACCTCATCAGCAGTTAATAGTTGTGCTTCAATAAAAACTGTTAGATACCAGAAATAGAAAGGTACACAACTAAAAAAAACAGACAATGAGAGGCAGTTAAAACTGTAGTTAAATCAGTCAACTCAATGATTGAAGCGGAGATGCTAACAATTACAAGTAACCAGAAAGGTTAGCACATGAACAAACCACAAACATAAGCATTACAGAGGGGTTATTTCAGATGATAATCCCTTCTCTATTTTTTGAACAGACTGTCTCTGTCAGTTACCTTTTTTAGAGCCCAGGTAGCTTGTAACACTCACTTAGCCAGAGACCCAGGAGAGGCAGGTCAAGTTGTGTGTTCTCATCCTCACTGGTAATCATTAGTAAGGGGAGAATGTGGGCAGGAGTGAGTTAGCTGAGGTCAAATGGATTTATACTGGCATCATTATGGCAGAGAAGGAATCACTGACTAATTGGCCATGTCACTACAGGAATCTTCTCACTCCTAATGAATCTTATATTGGCTAGGAAACTTTGTTTAATTAGTGGAGCTGTCAATCATTTGTCAAGACAGATGGCTGAAGGTTTGTGTGTTTCGCCCATGCCTGAACAGAGCAAATTCAGCTTGGAGAGTGATAGAGTCAGGAATATGTCAAATTAAAATCTTCTAGTCACTTTGATTTGTGGGCACTACCTTACCTTTCTCCTATTCTAAGACTGAGGGAAATTTTGAGTCTCCAGATGAGCTTCATCTTAAGTCTCAGTAGCCAATTTTACGATTTTGATTTCCTTCTTTCTGCTTTATTTTTGATGATTGTCCCATCAAGCTGAGACATGCTTAACAACTGCGGCTCCCCTGAGGCCTTACATGTTGGTTAGATCTATGAGGCGTGTAGGTGTGTGGAGATGTCCCAATGGGGCTTGGGACTAACATTTCTTTTCTTTATATGATACTATATTTACTTTTAGCCTGTAAGTGTTGACATGTGCTCTACTTGGGCTGGGCTGTTTGTGTGAGCAATTGGTTTGAATATGTGGGCAAAAATGCACAAATGTTAAAATTATAAAATGACGCTGAGTTGTCGAATGCATAGCTTTTCTTATCTCTGATACTGGTTGAATCTGTTTCAAGATAAAGGATCATCCTTTTTAATAATTAAAGCTTATGAACTACATAATTCAAGACTAGTTCCTGCATCTTTTGAACCCTGCTCTTGAAAACTAAGGTGTGCCAGATACGGTTAAAGCTAAGCTTCTGAAAGAATGAATATTCATATAGAACAAAACTCCATATCTAGTGCGTTTTGTTTGTTTCACAAAGTTAGATAAGCATCTTGGGCAAGAAAAAAGATTGGCTGTAACTGGTTACTACCTTATCTTATTTCAGGTTGTAGTTCAAGTGTGCACTGGTCCTTTAAATGTATTACACTTGGGTGGGCTTTTTAGGGCAACTTGTAGGTGACACACAGATCTTTAAAAGTTCACAATGAGCAACTAAATGTATCATTGGGTTTATTTCGATCGAAGCAACATCCCTTCAGTCTTTTACGATGCTTTTAACATCAAGCTTTCTCTCCCCTTCTCCTCTGCTCTGATACACTCTGACCTCTTGCTCTCGCTCTCTCTTACTCAGACGTGCTGCCCCCTCTGCGGAATTCTCAGTGGACCGGACCCGTCACCTCATGTCCTTCCTGACCATGTTGGGCCCCAGTCCAGACTGGAACGTGGGTCTGTCTGCTGAGGACTTGTGTACTAAGGAGTGCGGCTGGGCCCAGAGGGTGGTCCAGGACCTGATCCCCTGGGACGCAGGCACCGACAGTGGGGTGACGTACGAGGTCAGTGATAACACTCACACATTTAGATGTTAAGTACTAGCAGTTTTCCTTGCAAACATTTGCTCCCGGCCCCTTATGAACTATAATTTTATGTTTTATTTTGTATCAACTGAACCATATGAGTTGTATTAAAAATGGTTGCATTGAGGTTGTTGTTGATCATCATTTCAATTAAAAATATGCAATGAAAAGAAACGCTCTGTCAGCAATTTGCAAGGAAAACTGCAGAGTCTGTCTGAATGTCTGACTCAGCTCAGGTCATAACCCCACAGTCCAGTACCAATTACAGACTTTTGCAAACTGTAACTTTTCTCCTTCTTCTCCCCCCTGGATAACCTTCGTCCTCACTCCCATCACCAGCTGAGTCTTCCCTTCACAATCTCATTTTAACCTTGTCATTAAACCAACCTTTTCCTCTTCATCTGCCTGTCTGCTCACATTCCCAATCACTCCCTCTCTCACCTCTTCACATACTGCCAGTCTACAACAATTCACTGTCATCACTCATCCAATTCTCCTTTAACAGCCTTCAATGTCTTCTCCTCTCTCCCAAGACCCTGAGGTGCTGTCTGCTGTGTGCTCACTGTCTCCACTCAGCACTCACAGATTAGTGTGTGTGTTTGTCCAAACTCTATGAGGACATGTGTGAAAACCTTTGGCTGATCCTCCCCAGACCACACACATTCTTGATCGTTTTGGTCCGCCTCAGGAATCTTTCTGTGGTTTTGTTTCTCTCAAACAAACAAACTCACGCACTCCTTTGTTCACCACACCTGTCTTTTTTTTTTTTTATACAGACACTTGAGGAATAAACAGGGGCAACTCAGGGACATTCAGGAACCTTCAGTTTGTGTTTTGTTTAACTTTGACTAGTCTAGACTGACCGTGTCACATGGACTAAAGTGTTGTGTTTTTTCTATTTACCGGAGCAAACACAGCTTAAGCTTAACATCTGCTGCATAAAGTCTAATGCATTTATTTTTTGACAACTCCAAAAGCACAGTACAACATCTGTAAATGTGCAGAATTTGAATTACATTGACACGTAATGCAAAGCTGCTGCGTTGAGGTCACAAGGACACGTTATCTTGTAAAAACATGAAGTTGTTGATTGTAGAATGAGTGTTTGATTTCGCTTGCTTATCAACACTGTCAGCTACAGGAGTTGCTGTGACGCACTGCAGCTCATGACGCCAATTTAATTGCTCTGAAACCCCTCAGGGCACGCCTGTCGCAATTAGCATCAAACATCATACTTCTCCAATTTTTTTACTTTTTTCAAATCTGAACTTTAAGCCTTATTTTACATTCTATTAGAATAACATTTATAAAATGTCATTTTCACTGATGTGTGATAAACATCCATCAGTCTGATTTGATAGAAAAAAAATGCTTTTTGTACCTCCTGTAGCTGCTTAAGAATCATTAAATATTCAAGTTGTCATACAGAAAGTGTTTTTTAAGTATGTTTTGATCTCAGGAACCCAGTTTGATAACAAAATATATATATATGATTTTCAATGAAATAATTAAACCAACAGTTTTTCTCTAACCCTGAAATATGTGTTTAAATAATTAGCTTTCTAACTTTCCATTCTGCTGATGAAAAACCTCATCAAATTAGTATTTTGTTGAAACTTTTCATCATTCTGATAATTAACTCCCATCCACAATGACTCTGGTCAGTTGAAGATAGTTAAACAGGCTCTTTTGGCATTCGATAAGACTTTGGCTCTCTGTGATACAAATTTGCTAAAGGTAAAATTATGTGCCATAACTTTTCTTATATCTTTTTAAGGACACTCATTTCCCTCTCCCTCTCTCACACACACAAACACAAACAGTGGTGCTCTTTACTGTTTCCTTTTTTTTCTCTGGGTGTCCTCAGTGGGGGGTGAAGGATGAACTGGTCGTCTGCCTCCAGACAGCCTCTGGCGGTGATGCTTTTATCAACCCCATGCTGGCTGACCTCTACTGCTGACTAATAAGAGCATCTCCCGTATTAACTACTGCACTCCTCCACAGCTGTTCTCTGACTTTGTGACTTGTGTAACTTTGGGTGACTTTGTGCTCATTGTACTTCCGCATGGGGATTTGTCAAACAAGCCCTGTGTGTGCGTGTTTTTTTTTTTTTTTTAATCTTGACGATTTAAAGCTTTGTGTGTTTTCTTCTCTTCCTCTGTTTTCATCCTTGTGCTTTTATAGTCTCCCAACAAGCCCTCTTCTCCCCAAGACAAGATCAGACCCCTGACCAGTCTAGATCATCCACAAAGTCCTTTCTACGACCCTGAAGGGGGCGCTATCATTCCTGTGGCCAGGATGGTATTGGAGCGCATCGCAAGAAAGGTCTGTCTGTTTTATACTGTACCAATCAGCTCCTGCTGTGAATACAGATATTGTACAACATTGATCATAAGTAAGGAAATTGCATCATGATAGTATTTTTGTAAAAAGGCAAAGGTAAACATTTAAGCATGTATACAGTGTTTTCAATCTAAAAACATAATGATGCTCCATGTAAAGGCCTAATGTGGGAAGGGAGATGAAAATTAGTAAACGCCCTAAACTCTTTACTTGAGAAATGTTTATTCTTTGTATTGTAGCTATATTAGATTGCATCATCCCAATCAAATAAAAAAAACCAATTCCATTTAATTCAAACAAGGCTTTAAGCCATGTGTGTGTTACTGTACAGACCTGGACAGCGACCTAGTTACAAGCTTTTTTGTTTTAACAAGCAAAAGGAGGTCATTTGTTTTTGTGCTCTGTTTTATTTTTGAGTTGACCTCTTGCAATTCATTTAAGTTATATACTCAATTAACTCTAAACTCGGTCATCCCACAACCACCGTCCTCATTCATGCATGGCCTGCTCCGACCTCCACCTCAGCGGCAAGGAAGTGTGGACAACAGGAACGTGAGGAATACAAAGGAGAAATCCTTCCTGCATGTTATCCCTAATGCTCTCTTGTAAAGCGTCTCGAGATAACACTTGTTAGGAATTGGCGCTATACAAATAATGATTGATGGATTGATATACTCTTTTCATTATGTGCTAAACTAAACATTATGTGCAAAGTTTAACATCATAGAACTGGCATCTTTTAATATTTGCTATAGCTGTGTAGTAAAGATGCCTCATAAAGTTTCTAAAGCAGAAACAGAGGACGGAGAGACCTTTCCTTTTGCTTTATCGCTGCTCAGCAGGTAGCATGCTGAGTTTAATCCTGTTCATCAATACAGGGATTGATCGGTGTCAGATGTATTTTCTGTATTTACTGTGCATGAGGTTAAAGCCGTTTTTTCACAAGGTGGAAAAAATTATTGGGACAAAGTTGAACAAAATGAAATATACGTTTAGAAAAATATTCTGTCCCGTAAACCTTTAGTTGTTAGTAAGAATAGCTAATGTGTAATTTAGTTTCAAGGACATCCAACAACCCTTCAACAAAGTTGTTAAGATATATTATAAAAAGACGTTATATTCTTCAATATGTAAACAAATGATTGTTTCTGGTGAAGTCATCACCTGACACCCAATCAATCATCACCAGTGTCAACAAAAACACATATCTAGAATACTATATATGTCACCTCACATGTGTAGGGATGCTTCACAAAGAGTTTCAGCCAATGAAATAACAGAAAGCATAAAAGCTTAATTTGAAAGCATCAAAAGTATGTATGGCTGTCAATAAACGTTACTCCCTATGACATATGAATTACCCTTATTAACATAATCAAATATAAACTCAAGGGTGCAAAGCAGAAAGTCTTTAAAGGTTAGTAGTGCTTCAGTGACATCTAGTGGCAGCTCTGGGGATTTTCTCACCATTCATACACAAAGAACACACACACACATATTAACACATCCAAACACATACATAGATGTTTTTCTTTTTGCTGTACAGACTGTGTCCCCCTTGTACTGTATATTATGTGGGCACACCGATGGGGGCTTTGAGAGGCAAAAAGAAAACCAAAGCCACAGAAATCTTACTGAGTGCTGGACTGCTTCACAACATAACTCTGTGTGTGTGTGTGTGTGTGTGTGTGTGTGTGTGTGTGTGTGTGTGTGTGTGTGTGTGTGTGTGTGTGTGTGTGTGTGTTGCTTGTGCGTGTGTTTGTGTGTGTGTGTGTGTGTTTGTGTCCACAGGGTGAGCAGTGCAACATTGTGCCAGACAATGTGGATGACATTGTAGCAGATATTGCCCAGGAGGAGAAAGAGGAAGGTCTGAACCCTGCTCCCAATCTCTCTATATATCTCTTTTTTTCCGCTTTGTTACACAAGATTAAAAGCATTGTTAAAAGCGGTCAGCTATTAAAGTATCTGCACTCCCTTTTCAATCCTGCAGATGATACTCCTGAGACGTGTATCTACTCCAACTGGTCTCCATGGTCCGCTTGCAGCTCAGCCACTTGTGAAAAGGGCAAGCGGATGAGGCAGAGGATGCTGAAGGCCCAGTTGGACCTTAGCGTGCCCTGCCCGCACACCCAGGATTTTGAGCCCTGCATGGGGCCTGGCTGCAGCGATGAGGGTGAGTTTGTACATAAAGACTGAAGGTTAATGTGTTTGGGAACAAATCAAAGTGTCCATGTGGATGAGGACTTAAAAGTCTGCTGAATTAATGAGAGTTTTTTATGTTTGAAAGGTTAAGCCTCCACCTTTGTGAGCTCTTTTGTCGAAATTTAAGAATAATTGCTTTCATAACTGTGATGTTTTGACACTCACTAAAAAGTGAGGGTATGTTTAAAAAGCAGCTTTTATTGTTAAAGGTCATTGATAATACCCAAAGGACTATTTCGCCGTAATTAAATGAGAGCTAAAGAGGAGGCAAAGAGGGCACTTTGTTCTTTCAGCAGCCTTTCAAACGATATTGTAATTCAAATCAAATGCCACAAGGCCATTAAATATGTTTTGTAACATGATAAAGACTAAGTCAGTGAAGCCACATGTTAGTTCTTTAAGGTTTAGTTTTCTTTTATTAATTCCACCCTCTCTTATTCTATTTTATTTATATTTTCTTCATGACTTGTTCTCTTTTTTGTGTCTCAGAAGTGACAGGTTGGGTTTTATATGCTGATGAGTCAGTCTGTCACTCTGTGTTCAACATTTTTGGCTAATCCAATGATTTCTGAACCTTCCCCAAACACCAACACAATCATGACAAGGTCAGAGCGTGATTTATGTTTACTATTCCACACAAATGAGGAAACCTGGTTGTTCATTATTTGTCAGTATTACGGCAGACCCGATTATTTCAGAGGTTTATCACTTTTGCCGTATTTTACACTTGGGTGGTTGTGGCTCAGTTGGTAGAGTCGGTCGCCTCTCAACAGGAAGGTTGGAGGTTCGATCTCCAGCTCCTGCAGCAACATGTCCGATGTGTCCTTGGGCGTGTAAATGTTTTTGAATGGGCTAGTTATGGACGGTTTACGACCACTGCCATCAGTGTGTGAATGTGGTGTGAATGGGTAGGTGTGACATTCGGTGTTACTTCAGAATCAGAATCAGAATCAGATTTATTGGCCAGGTATGTTTAACACAAGGAATTTGACTTTGGTAGACTGTGCTCTCTTTGTACTTGCAGAACTCACTTACTTATTCATCAAATTATTCTAAATACGACAACTTGTAGATACTAAGTACTTTAGGAGGGGAACAATTCTTCACAAATTCTACAGTAAAATAATATGCGGCCAAAAAAAAGCAATATGCAACTGTGACACAATGGGTACTGCAGTCCAAATTCAAAACAGTGGAGATAGCTGTGATTGTACTTGTTCCTACCTGACTAAACCTTTCATTGTCACCCCTGGATATATAAGGTATTAATAGTGTTCAGAGCTACTTCAGAGCCTAACTATTTGTGACACAGCTACAGCTTCTTCCATTATCGGTTCCTTTTACCTTTAATTCCTGCATATATTGACTCTAATGTCAACATGAAGAAACATCCTGTCTGCTGGTGGAGCTGCTGACGTCTTACTTTTCTTACTGTCAGTGAAATGTATTAGACTTCTATGTTTTCATTCATCTAAAATGACAGGCACAAATGAGAGAACATTGTCCACCATATGTGAAACTTTTCCTGTCTGTCTCTTTCCTTTGACAAATATATGTTGACAGAGAAAAAATATGTTGTTTTGTGTGGATGGGATCCTGAATATTTTAAATGGGACCACATGAACAGCAATCTCTGCATGCGATTCGTTCTAAATTAAAAAAAATATTGCGAGTTTTCAGACAAGAAATGAATAAATAACCACTTAGGAGATTCTTGGATAATTGAAACAGCTCATTATACAGATTAATGCATATACATGACAAACATAAAAAAAAAACGTTGCTAAATAACTTTTAATCTTTCTCACGTCATGCATAATAAAGCAAGGCGATTGGTTGTGTTGATGCAGTAACTTAAAGGTGCACTATGTAGATTTGGTAGTGAAATTTGAAAGTTAGAGAAGTGAAACAATTCTATGCTATATTTTCTGAACTGAATACACAAACTTTATTCAAAGGAAAAAATGGGTCCCTGGAACACTGTTTGGAGCTTAAAAGCTACCAGGAGAGTTACGGTTTGACTGTTGCGGGCCCTCCACCATAACTTCTCACGTAGCATTTTATCTTCAAAAAGTGTTCCAGGGACCACATTTTCCTCTGAGGACAGTTTGTGTACAGAGTTATGAGCATATACCACAGAATCTGTACATTTCTCTAACTTTCCAAAACTCCATAGTGCACCTTTAAAGCTTTATTTTCTCTCTTACGGTAATGATAGGGACTGTTTCTAAAGGCCGCCTCATTTTATGTCTCTGTTTTTTCTCCTACTGTTGATAAAGTGAGCAGAAGCAAATGATTTGATTGCTCTTGCTCTTGATGGCTTTTCTGAGATCATTAAGGGGTTGTACTCAGGGGTCAAGGTGGCAGAAACTCTAATCTCTTTAATCTTGCTAGTAGAGATACAATTACAAAGCATTTGAAGTTTCAGGCTAAACACCAGGTTAGTATGGCAGTAATATATAACAATTACTGCATAAGGAACAACAAGAGTTGTGGAGAATGGCTCCAGCTTAAAAAGCAAGAGATACATTTTACACAGATAGGAAGTCTCAGGCTGTGATAAACCCTCAACAACCACTCCTCAATAATAAAAGTTAAACAATGCACAATAACATTTTTTTTTTATCTTGCCTAGAATAAGCTTAGTTGGAGCTTATATGGTGAGAAATCCTCCAAATGTTCACATTTGTATTAGACCTGCGCTGTCCAAATCTTCTCAGCAGTTAACTTCTGTCTACACTGATTTTGTTTGTCATAAAACAGAGCTAAATACCTTTACCAGGGGATAATGTTTATCAAATTTAAATTAAGAAGTTTCTATTGGGAACAGTTCCAGGAGTCGATGTCAACACATCAAACATACACATACATACAGTATCAGGGTTGTGTGCATTTCAATACGTTGTCCCAATCACTGACCTCTTTTGAAGCCCGCTGACATCTTCCTTTTTGTCCTTTGACTCTTTAGATGCTTCCACCTGCATGATGTCAGAGTGGATCACCTGGTCTCCCTGCAGTTTGACCTGCGGGATGGGCACTCGTTCCCGGGAGCGTTATGTGAAGCAGTTCCCTGATGATGGCTCAGTCTGCACCCTGCCCACAGAGGAGACTGAGAACTGTGTGGTCAACGAGGAATGCTGTGAGTTTCCCCCCTTTATATCAGACACATGACCTGCCAATTTACACTAAAGACCTATTGTTTCTTTCTATTGTACACTAAAGACCACTCTAACTTTATTTGACATTATTTAATTATTTCAGCTGCCAGCAGTTGCCTGGTTACAGAGTGGGGAGAATGGGATGTCTGCAGTGCAACTTGTGGCCTGGGCATGAAGAGGAGAGAGCGCATGGTGAAGATGCCTCCTGCAGATGGCTCTGTTTGTGGAGCAGAGGTGCTAGAAGTGGAGAAGTGCATGATGCCAGAATGTCGTGAGTGGCAGAGTTTTCAGGACAACAACTTTCCCCTACACCTCCTACACATAAAATCTGCTGAAAAATGGTTTCATTAGGCAATCAAAAGCAAAGGCTGGTGGCCTTACTGTAGATCCATTGAAGCACCACTGATGAGATCTTACGTTGAGCTTTCCTGCAGAGCCCTTTTGTCTTTTTTTCTACTCTAAGAATAAATAAATAGGAACCAGTTTAAGTTTGTTTCTTCTAAGACTATCCGTAATTGTTTTCCTTTGAAGACATAATTTCATCAGTAACATTCAACTTTAAATATCCCATACATGTATGCATGCATTCAATATTAAAGCACTATGTCATATGTATTACTGATTGATTCCTTCTGTGAGCAGACACAATCCCCTGCATGCTGACACCCTGGTCAGACTGGAGTGACTGCAGTGTGACTTGTGGAAAGGGTTTGAGGACACGTCAGCGCACGCTCAAGTCCCCTGTGGAACTGGGAGAGTGTACGGAGGAGTTGGAACAGGTGGAGAAATGCATGCTGCCAGAGTGCCGTAAGTAAAGAAAATGTCTTTCTGCACGCCCACACACTGTACATGTGTGCACATGTGAAATTAATGAAAAAGAAAGACGAGTTCATGTTTGATATGCAACCTGGTGTCTTGATGCAGATAGATAAAGCACTGAGGGAAGTGACTTCAGAGAAAAGCGATGTACTATCTCTGTGTTGTGTATAAGTTGAGATAAAATGCACATTTAAGCAGTATTGTGCTGCTTCCTAAAATATAAGAGATGATAGGTTTAAATGCAGTATTCATATTTAAGCTTGAAAACTACTGTCAAGTGCGTGAGAGATCTAACATGACCATGTTGTTTAAAAAAATGTTTAAATAAGCCAACCTTCGAGGTCATTAAGACCTTAAACATCTGTCAGGGAAATGACTCCAAATGTGTTTACGGTCAAAAATAATTTTCTAGGAAAAGAACTGTACAAAAGACAGACTTTGCACAATTTTGGTCACACTTCCTATAAAATCAAATTCAAGGCATCATTCATAATAAAAACACACATTATAATACAAGATTTTGGGTGATTTTATTATTTGCTGACTTTTGAAACACAGTCAAACTCAGATATTAGCATTGGCTTAGAGGAGTCAGCTATCATATGAACTGGTGCTTTTTAATTATGTAAAAGATTTCCCTCGTTGCTTTACACAAAGAATGTTTCAGGTATAATTTGAGCAATACACTCTCAAAATTAAGATTTGGTAGCATTGTTGCCCCATGATGATAGATTAAACTGAAAGGATACTACTCTAAAAAGTGAAAAATGAAAATAACCTGCCAGGTTTTCTCAAAAAAAGATTGTAATTTATGAGTTAATCCATGTTGTTATTGTTTTAGGACTTGGCATTCTAACTATAAACTAGACTGAGTGTGTTATTCTCTGCAGAGGTATTAGTTGGCATTAGTGGTGAGGATGCTACATCAGAGCCATTTACTGTAGCTGTGTTAAACAAATCAAACAAGCTAGCAAATCCCAAAGCTATTTCCTCGTGTAGTACTGAATAATTCAAGATGAAACTAGTTATATTCCCTGGACTCTGCTTCATCTATAATTCAGGACTTATTGTGAATAGAACATTTAACCCTTTATCGCACCCAAGCACATTTATGTGTTTTTGGCTTTTTAATTCTAGCATATTTTTTAAGTTTTTCATGCATATTGTTCATGATATATGCAAGGTTGTGCATTTTTAAGTGTTCTCAGGTTTTTTCATGTATTTTTTATTGTTACCCTTTTGTAAACAATGTAGCATGAAATACTCACACTAAGGAACCTTCGCACATAAATGTGCGCATTGAAACCCATTCAAATCACTATTTTTGATCCTGCTAAAATAAAAAGTAGAAAACATGCATCTCCTAATTTCTCCACTTCATTCGAGGCCTGGGGCTTTAAGTGTGTGCTCTGAGGGATTTTTTCCCCGATTACGTCATCTTTACCATATATGGCAAAATCGAGAAAATACCTGCTTTTTCAGATAGGGGGCACTCGCACTAAATCCTCACCGTCCTCTCTCCACACAAGCTCTGAGGCATTATGTTTGTGTGGGTATGTGAGTAGTGTGTGTGGGAATGTATGCATGCGAGTGTGTGTGTTTGTGTGTGTGTTTGTGTGAGTGTGTGTGTGTTTGCGCACGTGTCTACAGCGTGCACATTGCAATACCGTATGACCGAATGCGTAAGAAGGCAGGTAGCTTTCAAATGGCACCTTTTCCATATCCTCGGCGTTTCATTTGTACTTTTTATGCAAACGTTCAAAGCACCACGTAATTTTTTATGAGGAGGTACTACACCACTACAGAGGAGCGCTATACGATCATGGAGTTCGATCTCAATCCCATGGAACACGGGGATCGAGGTCGAACTCCGTAACCTCGGATTCGGACACCTGGATGAGGTATGTTTTCGCATTCCATAAAAGACATATACATACACTTGTTTTTTTTATTTTTTCTGAATTTATCTGCTTGTCTGAGATGTTTACTATTCAGCATTTCTTATAAACATCTTTCATCATCTTTGTCTCTGGTCATTTTTTTGTTTTGCAGATGATCTCTACATTCAGCTGCAGGAGGAGGAACAGACGGTGGCCCTTGGCCCTTTTTTTTATCATGCTGGAGTGGACATTAGTGCCCTCAACGCCTACATTGTGTGGACAGCCATTGATCCCTGAACTGTTCTGTATGCCCTTGTTAAGTTATGTTGTTATTGTTATTCAGGTTATGTTCACTTATAGATCTTGTTCTTGCTCTGTTTTATGTTGTTATAATAAATAAGTGGAAATGTTACATGGGCAATAGGTGAGGTTCTTTGTTACAGCCAGTCTATGGTTACAGCACACAAAATAATGAATATTTGATAGCTATGATTACGACCGATGCAGGTTTAAAAAATTTAATTCAGAGAATAGAGTAAATAATCAAAAAGAATAAATAATCTAGTTTGCATAAAGTATATTGAAAATAAATCATTTATTGTGCATTTTAGACCATAAAATGGAGTTGCATCATGACAAAAACATGGCAATTTAAGGGTTAAAAATTAAATAAATTCATTAACATTTGATATGTATGATTAGGGCAGATACTGGATTAAAAACTGACAACAAATTTTTTTTTAAAAACCCTATAATTCATAAAGATTTTATAGCTTGAGTTTTCATGTACACATTTATGTGCGAAGGTTCCTTAGTGTGAGTATTTTATGAAATATGACACTGCAAAAAAAAAAAAAAATGCAAATAAATAAATGTTGCTGCTAATCTTTCACATATACCAGGCTGCAATAATCAAACCATAAATAATCTAGTTTGCATGAAGTATATTGAAAATAAATCATTTATTGTGTATTTTAGACCATAAAATAGGGTTGCATCATGACAAAAACATGGCAATTTAAGGGTTAAAAATTAAATAAATTCATTAACATTTGATATGTATGATTAGGGCAGATGCTGGATTAAAAACTGACAACAAAATTTTTTAAAAAAACCCTATAATTCATTAAGATTTTATAGCTTGAGTTTTCATGTACACATTTATGTGCGAAGGTTCCTTAGTGTGAGTATTTTATGAAATATGACACTGCAAAAAAAAAAAAAATGCAAATAAATAAATGCTGCTGCTAATCTTTCACATATACCAGGCTGCAATAATCAAACCATAAATAATCTAGTTTGCATGAAGTATATTGAAAATAAATCATTTATTGTGTATTTTAGACCATAAAATAGGGTTGCATCATGACAAAAACATGGCAATTTAAGGGTTAAAAATTAAATAAATTCATTAACATTTGATATGTATGATTAGGGCAGATGCTGGATTAAAAACTGACAACAAAATTTTTTAAAAAAACCCTATAATTCATTAAGATTTTATAGCTTGAGTTTTCATGTACACATTTATGTGCGAAGGTTCCTTAGTGTGAGTATTTTATGAAATATGACACTGCAAAAAAAAAAAAAATGCAAATAAATAAATGTTGCTGCTAATCTTTCACATATACCAGGCTGCAATAATCAAACCATAAATAATCTAGTTTGCATGAAGTATATTGAAAATAAATCATTTATTGTGTATTTTAGACCATAAAATAGGGTTGCATCATGACAAAAACATGGCAATTTAAGGGTTAAAAATTAAATAAATTCATTAACATTTGATATGTATGATTAGGGCAGATGCTGGATTAAAAACTGACAACAAAAAAATTTAAAAAAACCCTATAATTCATTAAGATTTTATAGCTTGAGTTTTCATGTACACATTTATGTGCGAAGGTTCCTTAGTGTGAGTATTTTATGAAATATGACACTGCAAAAAAAAAAAAATGCAAATAAATAAATGTTGCTGCTAATCTTTCACATATACCAGGCTGCAATAATCAAACCATAAATAATCTAGTTTGCATGAAGTATATTGAAAATAAATCATTTATTGTGCATTTTAGACCATAAAATGGAGTTGCATCATGACAAAAACATGGCAATTTAAGGGTTAAAAATTAAATAAATTCATTAACATTTGATATGTATGATTAGGGCAGATACTGGATTAAAAACTGACAACAAAATTTTAAAAAAAAAACCTATAATTCATAAAGATTTTATAGCTTGAGTTTTCATGTACACATTTATGTGCGAAGGTTCCTTAGTGTGAGTATTTTAAAGGTGCATCTAAGGGTTAATAAAAAATCATAAATTGTTATATGTCGCTATTGTCTTATCTGTTTTAATTAGTTAACCTCACTCTGTCTACACTATCTAGTGTCTTCATCGGTAACAACTTGTACTTCATTTTTACTCAGTCACAACTTCTTATAAACTCATTTGTATTATAAACTCCTGTCTCCTCAGCCATAGACTGCATCATGTCAGAGTGGACAGAGTGGTCCGAGTGCAACAAGTCCTGTGGGAAGGGTCATACAATCCGGACGCGCATGGTGAAGCTGGAGCCTCAGTTTGGAGGAGACACCTGTCCTGAAACCATTCAGAGAAAGAAGTGTAAGATCAGGAAGTGCAACCGGGGACAAGCCAACAGCGATGAAAAGAAACGACGCAAGGAGCAGCGCGACAAGAGGAGGAGCAAACAGAGTAGAACTGAGGCCAATTCTGAGCATCCAGGTCGGTATCCACCCTTATCACATTCAAATCTACATTATTCACATAAAAAATGATAACATGGTGTTGGTGAACACTGGATTGGGATTGGCTGCCAATGCCAGGTCAGATACCTGACAATGAACATATTCTAAGTAGTTCTGGCCATCAACTCGCTTCTAGAGCTGCAGCTGACGGTAAACAGCTTTGATCATTTGTCAAAGTCTTGATGTTGATTTGGATATAGTGACATGCTACATGTTGGACTGTCAAACATACTGTCAAATTATATTTGATTTATGTCTAATGCAAAATTGTATTAATTTTGAATCTAGCTACCATACTGATAGCTTTGTTCCTCATACCTAAGCCAGTCTCATCTGAAATTTCTCTTGTTGCCAAGTCATATCTAAGAACTGTTGTATTTACTTTAAGTAGTGAAGTTTCATTAATGGGATAGTAATTATGATTTCTGCAGACATTACTATGGAAACAGAGCCGAGTAAAATCATGAAATCAGAAATCATGAAAACATAAACTAATGGTCCTTTATTTTTGTGACCAGCAGGGGAACGCCCTTTGAGGGGTCCATAATCAGGAAGTTATGGACTCCAGGGAAGGGTCCTCCACATTTTCTATAAATTCCTGATAATGGACACCTCATCTAGCATCATGCCTGAATAGTTTTGAAAATCACTCATTAATCTGACAGTTCATTTTTTCTTTATTTTTAGGGTGTAAAATGAGGCCGTGGTCAAGTTGGACAGAGTGTACCAAGCTGTGCGGGGGAGGTATTCAAGAGCGACTCATGACAGTGAAGCAGAAGTTTAAGACTGCCCAGCTGTCCAGCTGCAAAGACAGGAAGGAGATCAGAGCTTGTAATGTGCACCCCTGCTAGGCGGGAGTAGGATAGTGGGGTTGATGTGGGGAAGGGAGGGAGGGATGACAGTGCGGCTAGGAGAGAGCAGGGCATGGCACACTGTCGCACAATGATCCAATGCACTCTGTTTAGGGCTGAAGTGGCACACACGTGAATCTGTATTTGTTAAATCCAGAGCTGAATTAAAAGATCTCACTGGAAAACTCCGGATTTAAATTTAGCGGATTCTTCTGTGCTTTTAAACTAGCTCTGATACACATACAACTCTTTTTCAAGGTTACTGTAAACATGTTGTGGTATAATATATCTTAAAAATATGATTATGAAATATACATTGATTTAATAATAAGTTAAAGAACTGTTATATCTTGTTGTATCCTTGAGTAGTACAGTATATTCCAGACTCTAAAGCACAGGGGCCCAGCTATTCCAGTGTTTTATATGCCTTCAATTATTCAGTTGTTTCTAGGACACAAAAAGCCCAGTTGACTTTTTACCCAGCGATATTGTTGTACATGTAGATGCACCATGATTGAGATCTGATATGATTTTGAGCATTATTAGAAGATTTTGTAATTTTTTTTTGCTGTTGAATTTTTTGATAAGAATGTGTCCCAAGATTCTTACCAAAGTCTTGTGTAGATGTTTTCTAGCTCTCTTTCCTCTCCTTTTCTGTTTCTCTGTTCCCTCTAACATATTAATATTTTGGAATAATATCACATTTACAATAAAAGTAAATGTGACAACTTGTCATCTGGATCTGTCTTTTTATTCAGATGCAATGGGTGTAACATGGGCAATGGTTTTCACCTCTGCTGCCACTAGATGGCGATAACAAGTCATAAATATTTGCATCCAACAAGGAAATTGGTTGTTCCTCAGACTGCTTGTTTGAATGTGTCCTCCCTACATCTCTCCATACTCCTAATATCCACAAGGGGGCAGTAAAATCAATTTAAGATGAATTCAAAAAATACAGAAGGATATTTTACTCATTTTACTTGACTCAACTCTCATTTGTGATACAGCTTACACTTGAAAATGTCTAAAACTTAAAGGATGATAGATAGCAGAAAATAGTTCGCATTGTGTTAACTAGTATGTGCAATAATTTGACACATCTAATAGTCCAATTCTAAGGACCTAGGGATACAGCTCTAGCCCTCTATACAGAAATAAAGGGTCTTCAAAGGTCTTTTTATGACTACACAGAGTGGGGTGCACACTCATTAAAGAAACATGGAGGTTGGAGTTTTATATACATATAGGCTGATATCTTGAAGATTCTGCCCCCCAGCTCTCTGATGTATTGGGTGGGGGAGGGGATAGTGTCAGGCCTTTGGCTGTGAAGCTCCGGGAACGGGGAAAAATTCAATACACACACAACACAATGCCATTCCTGTTTCCATGCCAACACAACCACACTTGGGGGAACTCTACACACCTCAGAGAAGATTGAAACATGGAAGGGGAATTATTACAGCCATGATTGAGCAATTAAAACAGAACCGCTGTGGAGACTGACAAGAGGAACAAGGGCAAAAGAAGGAAAGGATTTTGCTCAGGTCTTTTTTTCAAATCTGCATGTGATCTGGTCTGTAGAGCTGGCTGGTTTTCTGTAGCCCAGCTGCAGTTTAGAGATCAGCCTGGAAATCATCTCAAACATTCAGTTATGTCAGTAGACCTGCCATGCCTCTCTGATATTATAATGAGTTTGCTCTGTCTGTAAATACTTGATGAATATTTATATTTTGGGTGCAGGCCACACAGCAGACATCAAACCTGACTCCTCAAACCTCGTTGTTGTTTGGCCAGTTTCTCACTGTGCTTAGGTTTTGTATTTTCAGAGTTCACAATCCTTATAAGTCCTGATTCTTGTACTTCAGGTAATTGCAGCACCATGATTTAAAACTGCCTTAGGCACAAAACTGTGTGGTGAAAGCATTTCATGGTGAATTGTGCCATTATAAGAATTACAGAGTCTATTCAACTCATTGAATGTGGAAACCACTCTCTGTAGCCTTTCTCTTTTTTTTTTGGTATTGAGTCATTTCAGGTCTTGTATCTTTATCAAACCACAGCTGCTCATCACAAAAAACCTGCACACACATTAGAACATTAGAGGACATTTCACTTAAAACAGACTCATGTGAACTAAGAGAGAGTGATGGAGTCGAATGAACATCAATTTAAAAATTGTTTAACAGAAACATTTCCAACAAAACTGCCTCATTGTTTCATGGCAATATTTTTACGATTTTTGGGTGAAGTTGTTACAAAATCTATTTTTCAAGCTTTTATATTTCTGTGTGTCGCCATGAATTAATCTGACAAAACAAAGTTGTATGCAAACATTTTAGGCTTAAGAATGTGGCTGTCCACCTACAGACATGATTACTGCAGCTGTTAGCCCATGTTTCAATCAAGCAGAAACACACATTGCCCTCTTTCCCATCCTGTAAATTAAAATGTTAAATATAAACAATTACGAAGACATAAAATAAGCAGTCTTTTCATGTTTATCATTTTAATATCTATTAATAACATTACATATACAAAGTCAGTATTCAAACTGATGTATGACAGCTCATTCCTGTGTCACACTGCTATGACAGATGTCTCATGATTTGACAACCAGAGCAGTTCAATGACCTCCCGTTAAATTCTATTGATTAGCAGCAGAAATATATTCTGAATGGAGTTTGATTATGTAAAGTGGATAATTATTGTTTTCCTTTATTTTGACAGCAGACATTTTGGTCTGCTTTGTAGAGGCAGTGTGGCATGAGAGAGAAAAGCTGCATGGAAATAGGACAGTGGGTGACTGAGTCGGCACATTTATCCTGCTTTGGTTTGATTTGCCTTTGAGCTTTTTTAAATGTGACAGGGTCGACACATGCATTGACAGAAGGCTGGAACAAACACAGCAGCCTTTCAGTTCTATAAACAAAGAAAGACATACAGGTACAGTACAGCTCCCTTACTTCACGGGCCAGGCAGGCACTTCCTCAGCCTAGAGAGAGACAGAGGAAACACAAGATTTCATAAACTAATAAACCTCAGAGGGAAAATCGATATGGTGGCTCGCCCTGCAAAGGCTCCTTCCACAAATTTATAGACCACAGCAACAATCAATGTCCCGAGTTTATAACCTGTAAAGACTTTGAGCAGAAGGGATCTGTGAAATGTCAGATCAGAGCATGCTCAGAATATTTAGTTAAATTAACAATTAGCGTATCTCAGGCAAAGCCCAGGTTTTTCTGTGTTAAGGTTGTGGCTCCAGGCTACAGAGAGCCTCCCTGAGGGCATGGCTCATTATGTGGCTCAACAGATATGCATGTTTGATTTCTAAACTGAAATGGCTATTCTGTTTATTGCTCCGCTCATGTTTTCCCTCTTCTTCGTCTGTTGTCACTTCTCTTTAGTGCTAGCAAAGATTTGGAAACCTATTCTGCAGTGAGCATAGTACAAGATTATTTCCCTGTCATGTTATCTTCCTGTTGCTAAGAAAATGCATTTGGCACGGGTTCACAGAGTACTCATTTGAATTGACTGGGATCCACAGTGATCACAGTAATGCTATAAAGACACACTGTAAGGCTTCTGCACAGCCTGATTGCCATTGTAAATAAAGTTTGAGTGGGTAATAACACTAATGGAAAAAAGAGAACTCTATGATATAACATTATCATCAGATATGTTAAATCCTTGAGGTGTAGTCCCAAATAATAGCAGAAATGTTAGTCCCTCCTTATTCAATATTTTTCATATACTAACTTTATTTTAATGACACACAATCTCAACAAGAAGAAGTTCTTGTATCAACTGTATTTAAGAGGAGCTTAATGTCTCGTGGAACAGGCTAAAAAACAGTCTCTAAAGCAATGGTTCTCAACTGGTCTAGCTTCAGGACCCACTACCAACTCCTTCACAGAAGATTTGCGACCCAAATTTCTGATATTTTTCACCCAATCAGATTAATTTCATGAAAAAATGGGCTGTTTGGATCTCAGACGGTATACAAAACATGTGATAGAACAAAGAAATGGAATAAAACAGGCATGTTTAAAAAGAGCTTCATCGACTTTCTGACACAATTTTTTTTCAGGCACACAAGCGCAACCCACTGAAAACAGCTACACGACCCACTTTTGGGTCCCAACCCACCAGTTGAGAACCACTGCTCTAAAGGGATAGCTCAGCCATTAATCAATAATTCTCCTTCCATTATAATGAACATTTTGTCTGCAGTGTCACAGACAACCTCAACCTCAGTTTTAAGGTTTACTGTTCAGTTTTGCCATTAGACAGCTGTTAAACAATGAACAACTGTCGTCAAACTCTGGAGCTTCAAGTGAATATTCAAGTATTTACACCTTGTTTCAAGCCACATTAAAATGTTGAAAGTGTGAGATATTGACTCATACTGATATTGCAAGCTGTATTATGGTAATTAAATTGGAAGTTCTATTAGCCTTATATCATAGTCCTATATTTATTCAAATGAATGCCAGGATGTTTCACAATGTAACACACATTAGTAATTAAGTATGTGCTGTTATCTTTAATGTTGATTCTATAATCCTCCCTAATGTCTCATTAAACAAACCTCATTTGTTTTGTTTTTCAGAAAAGAGATTAGGCTGTTGCTTGTTGGTGGGACCATGTGTGGGTGTGTGTACACAGTATGTTTCTGTGGCTACATCCAGACACAACTTGAACCCAACGCTCTCACGAGACCTGCTTATCTGTGTCCAGATTGGTCTTGATCACAATGAATCAGTAAGAGTTGCAGAAACAAACAGATCCATGCATGTGTTTCTGTCTTTGTCTGTATGGTTGTAAGGGAGAGTTTTAGAAAATAAAATCAGGTTATCAGCAGACGCTAGGCAAGTCTCTAAGCTGAAAGTGCATCAGAAGCATGATTAAAATACGGTGAAACGTAGTTTTATCAATCTGGAAACATATTCATTGTCTTATTATCACAGGATAAGATCGCCACCAAAACAGAATAAATGAGTTCACAGCCAGAGGACTGTCAATCCAATTATTGAATAAAAAATGTGACTGACAAAAAACTTCAGAATCAGAATCTGGGTTTTATTGCCAAGTACATTTACACATACAAGGAATTTGACTTGGTGTATTGGTGCAAAACATTTAACAAGGGAAATAAAACAGAACTAGCAAGAACTTAAATAAAAAAATATAAGAAGCAATTACAAATATATAAAAAATTATTTAAAAATGTCAAATAAAAAATAAAATAATAAAAAAAACAAAAGGTGCAATAGAGTGCATGTAAGAAAATAAATGTAAAGCCCAGTGAGCGTTAATGTAACGCATAAAAAACAGTTTCAGCCTTCACATTACTGTGATGTTTTCTGTCTGTGGGGCTGATGAGAGTCTGTGTTATGTGGGAGGAGGGGGGAGGGCAGGGACATTGTTCCTCCTCGTTCAGTTATTTTTTGTTGTGGGTCTTTCAAACAGTTTTAAAATTTGTCAGGTTGACTGTAGGCTATTATGCTCCACGGAAAATACACCTGTAGTTATGAATCCTTGCAATGATTTCAAACCATAGACTGTAATAATTAATGGACGAAGCTTGAGTGACGTCACCCATCTGTTACTGCAGGGGGCTCTGTAGGCTCATGGGCAGCAGCCGTCATGCTGAAAATCCTGTCTAAGCCTAACTTTCAGTCAACCTAACGACAGGCTGAGAGCTGGAGCTGAGGCGGGTTTTAAACCTCTTGAAAAACCGTTACAACGTGCCCACCTGTCAATCAGGTCAGCTGCGCGCCTAACTATGGAAAACACGTATCATTCATAAAATGAAAACGGATTTATTATGAAAAAAAATCAAGAATCTCATGAAGCCTCCAACAAGCCTGTGTTTACTGTTCTATTGGTCTGGACGGATTAGTTTGAGATAGATAGATAGATAAAAGCATAGCCTCTGGCAGATTATATCATTGTTAAAGGGTTTAGCAGCACAAAATTATCAGCCACCAGAGATGTGATGGTATTATGGGTTTAGTGGCAGCGGAGACTTTCTCTCAAATCTCCATCAACAGGGGATACTCGTGCCTAAATTGATTCTCTGCAGAAGACAGAGCTTACAGGTCTGCCACAATGTTTTTGGCAGCACTATGGTGTACTAGGTTCCGACCAGACTGTGCTCAGTTTGTGTGAGCAGGAGGAGTGAAGACAGATTATCTGTGAATCAATGAGAAGGGCTCAGTAGAGGAATGACCTGTTTATACAAGTTAATGACTCCCTGAGCTGCGGCAAAGCATGTAATGGTTCCTCCTAATGTTTTCTCACATCGTTTAAACTCCCTTTCTCCCTCTTTTTGGCAGCCTCTCACACGTTCTCTCTCAAAGGAATCTTTTATCTTAGGCATTATCACCATTGCTTCTTTAAAGGCTGAATGTGCGACATTTATATGTTTATAGTATATCCTCTGAAAATAACTC
Organism: Tautogolabrus adspersus; assembly: GCA_020745685.1. Lineage (NCBI taxonomy): Eukaryota > Metazoa > Chordata > Actinopteri > Labriformes > Labridae > Tautogolabrus > Tautogolabrus adspersus. Next base: position 10,826,848 of record CM036535.1, read on the forward strand.
TGTGAGTCATGACTGTCTACAATGAGTGTGACACCCGAGTCCCGCTGTCTGTGATGTTGTCTGAGCCGTATCAACAACATGTTTACATGGATGGGACAGCCGGCCGGTTCACGTAAGCGTTTTTGGTCATTTCGTGTAAATTTAAACGCAATGTGAAGCTACGAGCAAATTCAAGAGCGCTACCATTAGCCTGCTAGCACAATAATGCAGCTCGAGTTGTTTTGGTTTCATGCTGGTACTCAATGGCGACATCTACTGGATCAAAAAGTCGCACGTTCTTCCTTTAAGTCCTGTTTAGTGGCCCTGGTGCTATTGCCTTAAAGGTGCAGTGTGTAAAATCTGGGGATCTAAGGTCAGTGAGTAGAAATTAAATATTTACAAGTGTGCGTTTATCAGCTTATATTCACCTGAAATTAGAACCATTATGTTTTGGAAACCTCAGAATGAGCTACTACTACTAATAAGTAGAAGTAGCTCATTACAGAGGGAGCAGGTCTTGTCCAGAGAGTCTACCATGTTGCAAAGCCATGTTCCTCCATTTGCCCAGAATGGACAAACAAAACAAGAAGTTTGTTCATGCTTTTTCTGGCTTTTGTGGCCACAGTGGGTTTTCCGTCATGATTGGAAGGTAAGTCTGCAATCTAATGGATGATGCACTAAATTGAACACACTGGTGTTTAAGGCAAGGCTATTTTTATTGGTTTTACTTGAAAGTGTAGACCTGCATATCAAATTGTAAGTGTGTGTGTTTGGCTACTTCATATGCAGAATAAGCCAACTATTAGACAAAACAACTGGGTGAAGAAGAGTCATGAATAAACAAGCCTCTATAAATCTGCTCCATCTTTAAATAAAGGGGAATGTGCCATGATGGCTATGCCATTCCTACTGAATGTTTCACTGATTAGCACATGAGCGTTCAGATTTTGCAGCTGAACATGAAAAAAAATGCACCTATTCTTATATTATTATTTTTCCTTTGAATATTTCCATGCCTTACAAGTATTCCCTGATGCTAATGAGAGTGTGCAGATGTAAATGAAGCATGAGGAGAACTTAATGGAATGGCAGGCCGTCGCGTCAGATCTAGAAGGTTTCAATAGAGTTGGTGGAATGAATTATTCAGACATGAAGCATCCTCTGAGCACACTGAAGGCATGAGCCTCAACTGAGACATCAGATTGTTCTATCTGATGAGAAATCTTTTGTTGCTGTGGAAAAGATGCCTTTTCAAGCGTGAACAACAAGGAGACAAGTGGTCTTTGTATATCATCAGCATAAAAAAAGAAAAAGTTTCCATGAAATGTATGTAGAATTCTTCCTCTCTGGTTTCCAGCTGTTGAAATTCTAGGAACTAATGAATTACTTATTTATTGTATAATAAACAAACTGTGTTTACAATCATGTTCTTAGACTCGGTAATAACATGACTCAGTTATCTTTATATGATGCCAAATGTCAAAATGATGGATTGTTGGAGCCTTTTCTTTCCTGAGGAGAGACACAGTTGGATTCTTTGTCATGGCAATTTGCATCTTAACAGGTTCCACCGCCCTGATGACTAACACTGTTATCATTTGATAACATTGTGCTTCCCAGCCACACTCCAAACATGCTATTTCCTAATTAGCTTACTTCTGTGTTGCTAAGCAATCTCAACAGTAGCAGCCGATACAAACCAGAAAATAATCGTATTTAATTGATGAATCTGTCTCAGTCATAGACATTTTTTTTTGCTACAGTAGCCTATAGGAGATGTCAGCTTTTCCTCCAAGTTATCTGAAGCATGCAGGCTGAAAAAGCATTTATTCTCTGCTTGGAAATGTATTGCTTTAAACGCATTGTAACATTTAGACTAATATATGAAAGCCATTTCTAACATTGTGATGATAACAGTCCCAATGAGACCGATGCACTGTATGGCTCAAGTCCACATGGACCATTTCTGTGTGGATGGAGTAGATTTGCACCCTGATGGAATTTGTGGATTAATCAGGTTTTCACGCTCTCTTGGGGTTTGTTCGAGTTAAAACCAGGTAGTCTACCTAAGCCCAGTCCATTCCCTGCTGTTCTGCACCAGTGACACTAAAATTCAACACTTGGTGAGCAGAATAGTGATCAATCCCTCCACCTCAGAATGGAAACAGACAGTCATAACCAGAGACATAAGAGCTATAGAGGTACTTGCCACACGGTTACCACGGCAACAGGCGGTTCAGGGGGGGCAGCATCATCGTTTCTCTGAGATTGGCTGGTGGTGGTTTGGTGCAATGGTTCAGCTCAGTTGGTTGTTCAGCCCTTAGAGACACATGGGAAGTGGTTCTCTGGTTTTTCAATCTACCTTGATCTGGTGGAGGCTGGGAAGATTTACTGGACTGTCGATCCGACAACTGGAAGCCTCGGATAATCAGATGTAGCCTGAAGAAAAAAGAACATGTGTGATTCAATTACATAATACCCGTATCTTAATTCAATAGCATTACAATATTATTCATATTTTATTCACATATCTCTTGTGCCTGTTGTCCATTGTTCTCACATTTGGTTGAAGGCAGGCGTTAAAAACAGATTCGCAATACACAATCCACAACAACATTTATTATTAAATGTATCATTCAATGCATGAAAAAATATTTATATTGGCACTACTGCATCCACCACACGCTGATGAGACAATAAAAAATGTATAACTTGCATGTAGTTGTACGTTTTCTAATTGCATCCCTGTCATGTCTGGAGTATTCAGCCATAAAGCTTGTGTCCTCACCATTCGGACCCCATGGGACATAAGTGCAACACACACACATCAGCCTCACAGATTCCATCCATTAAAGCAAAACTGATTTAGTATAGCTGACTGTCCCAAGGTACACACACTGTATGTTCAATATAACATGAGTCCAGAAAACATACATAATGCAGAACACGTAATACACACATTAACACAAATAGATGAATGAGGGTGTGCACATGCAAACACACAACAGTGAAGCTTAGCCCTGCTCTGCTCCCATGAGCCTCCTTAAAGAGCCCATCACCAGAATGCAGACTCACAGAGAGGAACTGCCCTCAGGATGAGGAAATCACTCAAAGATAATCAATCGGAGGCATGCAAAACATTTCAACATGATAATGTTTTTCACAAATAGCCAGGCTCAAGAGAAAGCAATGCTTCTATTAAAAGTAAGTTTTTGTGCTTTGGCAGTTATATGTAGAACAAATCAGATTAATCATATTATTATTATATATTATTTGATGTGAACAAGATGGAATAACATTCCACAATAAAAATGTTTTCTTTAGATAGTAGTGTTAAGGAAGCTTGCGTCATTCCTCGATTGATTCATCAAAGAATAATCTTCTAATACCCGCTCAATTTTTCTCATGTTATTGCTAATTATTTTCTTTATAATTTGTCATCAATCATCAAATATGGAGCACCTGGGAGTCTGCAACAGATTATGTTTCTACTAATTTTGTTATTTGCGACTGATTCAGAAAGCAATAATGATTAACAAAGCAACAAAATTCCCAAGTGCCTCTACCTGAATGAAACGGGGATCGACCAAGTGTTGCGAAATGGTACCATCATTTCAAATGTAAATTTAATTTCACGTCTCCACATAAAGAAACTCTATTTCTCTGGAGCTATGAAGAAGCATCAAGAATTAAAAATGTGTTTGCTAATATACATGAACATACTTTTGCAAAGTACATTCTATAACCAGCAGCTGTTTGATGAAACCCAAGGTACAGGTCTTACACAGCATTGCTATGCAGCAGTTATAGTGCAGGTGATTACAGAGATATATTGTAGACTTGGAGGGAGAGATCTATTAAAAGACTGAGTTGCCTGGCGTCAGTCCCGGTCTTATTTCTATTCTGAGGCTTACAGGATAGTATGTTTCTGTACTCTGGGCTTATTAATATAGTAAATCAAACACTCTGAATTACATGACTTTTTAGGGTAAAATACTGATCAGCACAGAGGTCACAGTTGTTCAAACTGTGTCCTGATTTCGTAAGTATGCCAATTTAATTTACCACTGCCCACTGCAGTCATTGTTTGAACCTCCGCCAGAAACTGTGTATTTCTTTTTTTCCTAGCTAAAGTCTTTTTATAGGAGCGGGCCTCCCTCGAGCGTCGGCAGGTTTAGCAGGTGTTAACCTCTCTCTGGGAGGCTCCCTCCTGAGGCAACGCACTGCCTAGCAGAGCAACACTTCTTATTCCCTGAGCAGCTCGCACTCTGCCAATCACATACAGGTGGAGATGATGGACAGGCGGGTGAGTCTCCCTCGGTCTCAAAGTAATATTACTTTCTGCTTCTTTTCAGCAAGAAAAAAAAAAAGAAAAGAAAAACGGCCCTGTCTTCTGATTGAAATCTTAAAGCGGCTCCACCACCACTTGTTCGTACAAACACTTATCATCTGTTTAACTCCTGGTTATGTTTTTATTGTCTTTCTTGTGTGCTACATCTCTATTGATTACCTCTGCTTATCCTTCAATAAAACATTTGCAATCTCCACCACCACTAGATGAATAGTCCTCAGCAGTAGTCCATCCAAGTTTCAAACAGGATACTGTGTGTCATCATGCCTCAAGGTTGTGTTTCATTCACGTATTGCAATTCCACAGTAATTGCTATTTCTACAAAAGATAGGCCTCCTTGTGGCTCTTGGGGGAATACTTTCCTTGGAGGCCTCTTGTTACCTTGCTGCAGCTGTAGATAGTATTAATCTTGTTAGCCAAACAAAAAGCTTGATTTACCTCGATGGTCTCTCCCATGATTCGTGTTGCTGTTGTTATTTTGTACACCTCCTGGGATATGGTTTATTCACAAGACTATTGTGTACTGTACGTTATTTTGAAAATACTCATGCTATTTGGTTTTCCATTTTACCCTGTCTGTTTGTAATAGTTTAAATTTCAAACGCATGTTTTTATCTGTATTGTTTTTTGTCAGACAAGTGCAGTAACTATAACTAATGATTGTGTGAGGAGAATTCTTACCTCAGGCCACAGAACACCTATTTTTGTGACTTGCAGAAAACACAATGACAATAAAAAAGTGGCATGATATTTGCTTTGGGAGCTTGAGAGCATGAGATGGAGCCTGAAATCACATCTCATTTCAAATAATATATGATGCCACTGGTGTGTTACATGCTGTAAATAAATAAAAACAGCGCAGCCGTAAAGATTTGGTTAGGATCTCATTTCATGGCCGTATTAGATGTTAAATATGTAAGAAAAATAACAGAAGTCCAGGCTGCCATGGGATTTCATTTTCATTTTCTTCTCTTCCTGTACGTCTTCTCTGTTGATCCAGTCAGATATTTATGATACCTTCGGCTCCATGTCCCTGCAGAAGAGAGACCCACACAGCTGACCTGATGCTCCACACTCAACCTACTTGAAGTCAAAAGGACTCAATGATAAAAATAGAAGGGCATCAATTTTGTGTGTCAGTTGCAGTTAATGAAATTCAAAAAGCAGGATGGGACGAGAGTAATAACTAATATCTTATTCTATCTAATCCAATTCTCTCTGGTTACAGAGAACATAGCATGTGCCTCTGTGGTTATTTTTAGCTTCCTTCACACTTTATTTTGCATTCAGGCATGCAGAGAAGATTGTGGCCAAGCTTCCATTTTAGTTAACACTGAACCTTTTACAGTAGATGCTTTCATGGCTGATTAAATAACCTACTTTTTAATTAGTAGATGTTTGGTGGTGTTAGTATCTCCAGATCAGATGATTGGATTCACTTTTTCTTTGTAATAGGTAATTTGTTGCACACTGTGGAATAGGTCAGATGTTTGACTGCATAATGGGACAGAGTCGTGACAGTTGTGTAAAATGGTTCATTGGTGTGGTAGCTGCTGCTTTGACAACTTTTGGCCTGTTTGACAAATCTGCATTTTACATGTACCATTAGAGCCCTGTGGGCTGTGCTGCTTAGCAGTGGGTGCCATACTATGTTGGCTGCATCATTACTCTGTACCCTCATGTCTTGTTGAGACAGTTTTTAATATATCTGAAAACATTAAATGATCTTACACATTTTAATATGATGTCATATTAGGATTTCATTTTTTTCTGAACAATATAATTATCATTTTCACTCTGGTGTCGTGATTCAGATTCAGAAAACTGAATGGATGCACTGGCGATTCTAGAGTTTATAGGGGCCAGAGGCAAAAAACATCAGACCAGTCTGACTGCTAATGGCTGTTTACTTTTCTCCCCTTTATTTTCTTAACACTGTGCTTCAAATACTTGTAAATTGTTTCCACAAATTCATTCACTATACTAGTACCAGTATAAATCTTATCTGAAAAATACACTGTATAGACTGTATAAACGACAATAAACTGCCAAAAACAAAACAAATGCGTAATATTAAAAAAGAATGCAGAACTTTCAAGTCCTTTATGGGAACTTAAACTAACAGAAAACATGAACCTAAAGAAGACAAAACTGATACAGTCAATAAGAAATTAGGCATTAGTGGGAAGAATGCTTACATATTGACCCACAGTAGTTTGTCTATACAGAATCAGAATCAGAATCAGAATCAGATTTATTGGCCAGGTATGTTTAACACACAAGGAATTTCACTTCGGTAGACTGTGCTCTCTTTGTGCAAAGGTAAAACATTAAATATCACCAATAAGCTAAAAAAAATAAACAAATAATTAAAGACTAATATGTACAAGACTAAATAAGAAAATAGTGCAGTGGTGAGTAGTGCAAAAAAGATGCTGAAGTGGACATGAGGTAGTTATTTTTACAGTATTTACATTAAAGAGTATGTGCAGATGGTAATTTAAATAAAATAAAGATACTATATATTTGCATATATGTACATTCACAGTGACAGTTTTGTTCCAGAGTTATTTCACAGCAGCAGGTCTGACACTCTCTGACTGCTTAGCGTTCATCAGAGTGACAGCCTGGGGGAAGAAACTGTTCTTATGACGGGTTGTTTTGGCGTACAGTGATCTGTAACACCTGCCGGAGGGAAGGAGTTTGAAAAGTTTGTGTCCGGGGTGTGAGGGGTCTGCAGTGATGTTACCTGCCCGTTTCCTGGCCCTGGACCGTTATAAGTCCTGGATGGGGGGAAGGTCGACACCGATGATCTTTTCTGCAGTCCTGATTGTCCGTTGCAGTCTGTGTCTGTCCAGTTTGGTTGCAGAACCAAACCAGACAGTGATGGAGGTGCAGAGAACAGACTGGATGATGGCGGTGTAAAACATGATCAGCAGCTCTTGGGGCAGGTTGAACTTCCTGAGCTGACGCAGGAAGTACATCCTCTGCTGGGCCTTTTTCCTTAAAGTGTCTATGTGGGAGGTCCACTTCAGGTCCCGTGAGATTGTGGATCCCAGGAACCTGAAAGAGTCCACAGTAGACACTATGCTGTTCAGAATGGTGAGGGGGGGGAGTGAGGGGGGGCTTCTCCTGAAGTCCACTGTCATCTCCACAGTCTTGAGCGGGTTCAGCTCCAGATGGTTCTGACTGCACCAGAGAGCCAGCTGTTCCACCTCCCGTCTGTAGGCAGACTCGTCGCCGTCCTGGATGAGACCGATGACGGTGGTGTCGTCTGCGAACTTCAGGAGTTTCACAGAAGGGTCCCCTGAGGTGCAGTCATTGGTGTAGAGGGAGAAGAGCAGAGGGGAGAGAACACACCCCTGGGGGGCGCCAGTGCTGATTGTCCGGGTGCCTGACGTGATGCTCCCCAGCCTCACCTCCTGCCTTCTGTCAGTCAGGAAGTTGGTGATCCACTGACAGGTGGAGGCAGGCACAGTGAGCTGGGTGAGTTTATGGTGCAGGATATCCGGGATGATGGTGTTGAATGCCGAGCTGAAGTCCACAAACAGGATCCTAGCGTAGGTCCCTGGGGAGTCGAGGTGATGCAGGATGTAGTTCAGACCCATGTTGACTGCATCCTCCATCGACCTGTTTGCCCGATAGGAAAACTGCAGGGGGTCCAGCAGGGGGCCTGTGATGTCCTTCAGGTGGCTCAACACCAGTCTCTCAAAGGACTTCATGACCACAGACGTCAGGGCGACGGGCCTGTAGTCATTGAGTCCTGTGATGGCAGGTTTCTTTGGTTCCTTTTCACAGATCGTCAGTGCAGGTGGGGGGTCAGAGGGGAACAGAGAGTAGAGGTTAAAGCCAAGTTTTGCGAGGCCTGTTTCTGATTTCAGAGGATAAAAGATGATACATGATGGTTTTTGTCAATTTGAAAGAAAGCCCCTTTTTGCCTTAAAGATTAGCAAGGTAAGAGAAAAGACCCTGGGACTTAAAGACAATATTGAATTGTAAATAACTCTTTCCTGGTGGCTACAGGTTGCTAAAATGATGCTCTAACATAGCACTATCTTTCGCTTTTGGCTAGCAACAGTGATTTTGTTAGCATTTTAGCAGCTGGTCGCAAACTGTGGCTTCACTTTGGCCTCTGGTTAGTGTAGTTCACCACAGATTGTGAACCTCTATACTAGGGTTTCAAATTCTAAGCATTTGACTTACTCGACCATTGGTAAAATTAACGATCAATCAATCGATTAATCGTTGTTTAAAAGCATGAACGTTTTGCTTAAACAAACAATACCAAATGCGTGTTTTTTCTTCCTCAATCAAAGCTTTATTTGCTCAGCAACATAATTTCTAACAGAATTGCATAATGAAACATTGATATGTCTGCCCTCTAGGCTACATATTTAAAATGTTAAGGCCGACTATATAACGTTCATTGAATAGCGCAAGCGCTCAAAACAAATCCTTGCTATGCAACCACATTATAACTGTAGCTGTCTTTGTTTCCCACAGCAACACATTCTCTTACAACATTGCATGTGTAAAACATTACGTTTTGGCCTATGATGACATATCAAATCAAATATAAAATAAACTGAATAGGCTACCAAATTACACTCGCGGCGGCGGCGGCAACCGGCTTGTTAAATAAACGCAGTGTTTCCAACACATAGACGATACCTGGGCTGCCTAAGTGGCCTATATTTCCGACCTGTTATCATTACATTTTTCATTTATTCATAAAATTGCTGCGTGGTCAAGAGAGAGCGGGGGAGAGAGTGCAGACGCACGCGAGGACCTCACGGCTCCGCAGGACCACTGAGTTCCGTTCTTCGGGCAACTCTGACCGCAATCAGTATGAAACGACTTGAGGGTCGCAGGGACCGTGCGCGCCGTCCGCACTGTGCCCACCGCAAATGAATCAGGTTTTTTTTTTAAATCCCTCTCGCCTCCTGCGGAGAGATAAGACGCAGCGAAATATATGAGCAAACCAAGAGTGCAGATTCACATCAGCAGAGAGAGAGTGAGCGATAAGGTCCACTGTCCGTACATCCCTCTTGTAACCGCTGTTGCTCTGTGCGTTTAGTGTTTTTCTAAACGTTCAGCGTTTAAATGTTATCCACCTCCGTATCTATGCGTTTAGCGGCGGGAACTGTTGCATAGGGCCTACTGCTCATCCAAAAGAAAAGCCATTGCCGAGAGCTCATGCACGGCTGCAGCTCCCGGCGCGAGTAACGGTGTGTCTCTGTCGTGCCCAGCACCGTTAGCCTGAGGGTTCGGGATGGCCACCGCTTCTCCCAACTCAACCAGCTTTGATTGTGCGTTTGTTAAAAAAACTCAGATGTTTGTGTAGAGGGTCCAGCATCGTTGCAACACTTTGTAAATACACCATTGCACTGATAAAAGGAGGTTGAAATGAGACACGTTCTTGATATTTCAAATCAGTAAATCGAGAACATTTTTCTAGGTCGAGCAAATTCTTAACGACCAATTAATCGATAATCGATTAATTGTTAACATCCATACTCTGTACCTGTAGTGTTAACCTTAATTTTGTACTGCTTTTATTGTACATACAATTCTCTTATTTAGAAAATATATATCAAGTGTTCATTCTCATCTAAGATGCTCCTACCGTCATAAAGTATCACAGCACACAGCCCTTCACTCTTATAGAAACTAAGACTGTAACTTATAGACTGTTTGTGTTTGTGTTCTGGCCTACAAGATAGTTGGATAATTAGTAAAAAAAAAAAAAAAACAGTAGGCTGCCTGCTGGAAGAAGCTGAGCTCAGCAAAATATTTCTGTCTTTCTCTCTCTGCAGGCCTAATGCAGTAAGATGGACCAGCAAGGCACAGAGAGTTTTTACCTTAGCTCAGCAACAAAGTCATGGTATACTTAGGTCATACCTGTGGGCGAAGTGCAACTTTACATTTCAGCTTTGATGGTACAAGGCTTTTATTCTAAGGAAATGTTGTATCTCAAATCAATAAGTAAAAAGTTATTGTTACACACTGACCAGCTTGTTTGAAGCAAGATACTTCTCCTAAGCTGTTCAAATCAAGCCCAGAGTTACCTCTTTTACTCAGACTCACAGGGGAATAGAATCATGCAAAGAATGCTTTACGTCAAATCAGAGGCAATAAACAAAACCTGTGACACACTTTATTTAATTATTAATAAATATGAAATAAACGTATAAGTCATTTAATATCCTGAAAAAATATTTATTTTCTCTGTAATGCTTAAAGCTCATGTGAGGAGTTTTTAGCTGATTATGATTCAGACTAAAATTGATACTGATTCCTCTTTAAGACTTACTAAAGCACATGAGAGCATCAGCAACAAGATTGATTATTTCTGTATAGTTTTTAATAATGCATAAAACAGCTGCCATCGGGGTAGGTGTCATATGAAGTGCATGCTGTCAAAAAAGTCATTGTGTTTGTTTTTCAAGACAAACATTCCTGATGACTGTTCTAAGACAGCAGGATGAGATTTTTTATCAGGAAACAAAACCTACACATGTACAAGATAAGATCAGCAATGAGATAAGAGGAATCACTTAGTCCACAGGGAATTCCAACATGCCGGCTTTATGCCGGCTTGTGCTGAAGTGTGACTAAACTAATGGTTAAGCTTTGGCAGAACAACTTTTGTGAGCTGTTGTGAAAGACCCAATAATGTGGTTCAAACTGTGAGAAAAAGAAATATTTTGACCTCCAATCCAGTTCGGGTTTCAATTTACACATGGGCTCATCCTCTGTGCCTTGCCAAAAAAGAATCCAAACTTGATGTGAATCGGTCATATTTTCTTACTGTGTCGCGTCGTTTGTTGCTAGCAGGTGCTGAAGCATCACTGGCACATCTAACGTCGCCACTTGCACTTGTGCTGGTATCACTTCATTGGCTTCAGTTTCTGCTGCGCTGCTCAACATATCTGCTATCGAGCCACAAATGCAAAACATTTTAACTGTCATATTTACTTCCTCCACTTGCCATCACGGCTTTGCTTGTCAACCATTTGATTTGTACATCGTTATTTGAAAAATAAAAAAATTAGAGAGTACCACAAGAGGGATCCCGCGCACCACCAGTGGTACTTGTACCCCAGTTTGAGAATGAATGCCCTAAATCATTACTTGCTCTATTGTCCTTTTTACTCAGAGAAAGAATACAGGTTAATAGGTTAACAGGTTGCAGGTTATATAGCAATAAGTAAGGTCTTTTACCTGCTTTTTGTAACATAACAATGAGCATGGTCTTTTTACCTGCTCTTTTGTAATATTAATAGACAAAGAGTAAGGTCTTTTACCTGCTTTTTGTAAAGCGTCTTGAGATAACACTTGTTATGAATTGGCGCTATACAAATAAAGATTGATTGATTGATTGATTAACTCAATCTTGTATTGGCTTAACTTTTGAATATGGAGACTAAATCCACTTGTTATACAGGAGTCTAATAGCCTTGTACTGTATGTTTTCAAATACTTGGCTAGTGAATCTTATTCTGCTTCATAATACTGCAATGATGACACCTGCATATGTTCCTGTTTGTTTTCATCTGTGCCACATGTTATTTTGAGTTAGCTTACCTTTACCTCACCTGCCCACCAGGCCCCACTGGTGCATGTCCTGTTCCTGCACACCTGCTTGCCTTTGACTTATTCCCCTTGTGACTCCTCTTCCTTCCTGTGCAGCTGTTCCCGATTGGCTCATTATAATACCTGTAACTGTTCAGCATACAGGATGGTCTTTCCACAGGGAGTTGTCACATTATCTAAGCTGCCTTAGTGGTTGAGCCTTTCTAATTACCTTGCATGTTATCTGCTTATGTGATCAAATGTCGTCTGTGTTCTGTTTTTTTTCCCTTTGATTTCAATGAGTTATGTTTTCTGGTCCTACCCCTCCCCACACTGTTGAAGAGATTCCTGAACATTTCAAGAACATTTAAGGACAGTCTATACCTGAAATCTTCCTGATTTGCTTATTCAGTCATGTTCCTCAGAGCGTGAAGTATTCCCTTTTGGACAGGAGGGGTCTCAGAAGGCAAGACATGATGTAAAAAAAAACTTTTTGTCTGCATATTATTGCTACTTGTAATTCGACATTTTCACATACATACATACAGCACATGAGTAGGAAGCTGCTTTACTAAATGCACAAAGATCACAATGATCACCAATGGTTGCGTGATATAAACCTCTCAGAGTGAATTTTCCTGAATATTTTCACACATCTGCTCACCCTCCATGTATGTACCAACACACAAAACATGTAAGTCACACGTCTAGCATCATTTACAGCTACAAACACAACTTGGCTGACATGATAAAATAACAAAGTGTTCTATCAAATTGTTTTATAAGTTGTGTAAAATCATATGTACTGTATATAAAATTAGATTAATAAGTAGAATACAACACATAGAACACAACTGTGCTAAGAGCTGGCTTTTAATTCGACTATACTGAATGAGTAGCGGAAGTATAATGTCTTTAAAACCTCAGGATTGTGGTATCGGTATACCACAATCCTGAGGTTTTAAAGAGGGCCATGATTACCCTCTTTGTCAACATTCCATTTGAACATATTTTGATCAATTATAACAGGGCATGTGTAATCAACCTATATCCACATACTGTATGAGAAACAGATTAGTATCTGTACCTTCAAATATAAGGCATTATAAATATGAAAATATCTAAAATATATCTTATCTTAATTTTGTTACTCAGCTTATTGTACTTTTATTTCTAGTCTATTCTATGCACTGTTTCTTTGCTTAACCCTCATACACTTTTATCTTAGTACATACACTTTGTGAGTGTGTTTGTTATTTGTCTCCTTGATGCCCCTTTGTGCTCCTCATATTAAAGGGATACTTCACCCATTTGCATTAAGCTTTGTATCAGTAGTAAACTTGTGTTTTTATTGAATGGTCTTGCATCCAGCCCTCATTTCCCCCTGAGACGGGAAAAATCAGTATTTTCTTTTCTGAGATGCTGCCGCGAGTGACGCAATATGACGATTTTTGCGTCACTCGCGGCTGTTGTGGTTAGCAGGGTAAAACTACATCGCTAGTTCCTCATGTTTTCGACCACTGAAGCTACAGACCTATCACAGATCAGTGGGCGGGGCTTCACTGCCAGAATCGAAACTTAACATCCGCCATCTTGCTTTAAGGCTATGCTACCAGGCTCTATGGAGAAATCTAATAACAGCCGACAATGGCGAAAAAAATATGTTTCAACTTCAAACTGATATGGATGAAAGGGATTTTGAAGGTCTTGTGCTCGAATCGGATGTTCGTGGCTCTTTCTACAAGCCGCCCGCAATATTGCTGCCAGGTGCCTTCTGCAGACAGACAGCGGCTGAACAGGGACCCTGAGCCGGGCTCAAGCTGGGTGTCTCTATGGATATAGCCCTTATGGACCGAGAATGGCGAAAAACGTATGTTTCAACTTCTAACTGATATGACTGAAGGGGATTTTGAAGGTTTTGTGCTTGAATCGGATGTTCGTGGCTCTTTCTACGAGCCGCAATATAGCGGCGAGCTGGCTGCTGGTGCCGACAGGCAGGCTAGCTAGCCTAGCTTGCTAGGTCCGCGGCTGTGAGAGGAAGAAGGAGCCGGGGCAGATTGTGTTGTCGGTGCTGTCACTGTTTGCCTATGGACACAGACATATAGTCTGTTTTCTTCCAGGAATTTCCAAGATGCCATTTCCTTCTGAAAGAAATCTCTGAATCAGTTGTGGAAACGGCTGTATTATTGTCCACGAGTAATGCTGCATTCAGGTGCTGCTCGGGTGGTTTAAGTTTCCGAGTTGGGAAGTCGTTCTTCCGACTTCCCAACTCGGAGAAATCTTATAGTCAAGTTATATTTAAGCAAAAAGTTGATGTGCAATACGTGCATGAATAAAAAGTATGTTAACAAAACACAAAACCGACTTGAGCAGGTGTTTCATGTGCATTTTACAACTCGGAATCTCATTTTTCCGATACCACATGAATGCACCTCTCCTTCAGCGGGAGTGTCCTGCGGTGCTGTGCATTCTGGGAGTTGTTGTCTTTGCAGAGAAAAGGCAAAAAGACACTTTTTGCCTTTTCTCGGTCAAGAAGGCACCAATTTCAAAATTTATTTCACATTTCTACTACATATATGACCCAATGTCAATACAGATTCATGTTTCAACAGGTGAAGTATCCCTTTAAGTGCTGTAATTTCAGAGCAATATGACTTTATAATTCAGGCTTGCAATGTATCAAACAAACATAAATTATACATTATTTTCATCCTTTTTTTTGGTTGTTAAATTTCAACTTGGAGCACTGCTGACAGCCGTGGATGATAAATGTTCTGCACACAAATCCCAGTCTGAGGAACCTTTGCTGTCGTTATGTGGAATACATGTCTCTGTGTATAGCCTGAGTGTATTTTTTCCCTCTTACTTACAGTCTTTCCTTCTTATCCCCTCCCCTCCCCCCACGCACAAACACCCAACATTATTCTGTTCTTCATACACACAGCGTGATCACTCTCACACATTATCTCTCTCTCTCTCTCTCTCTCTCTCTCTCTCATACACACACACACACACACACGCACACGCACACGCACACACACACACGCACACGCACACGCACGCGCACGCACACACACACACACACACACACACACACACACACACACACACATACACACACACCACAATATCTTGAATTGGCTTTGCCTTTGTGCCTTTTGTTTTTTTAAAACCCGTTGCTCAAACCCTAAAGGCCTCTCTTTCAGCCATAGAGAAAAATAGAGGCAGAGAAATAGCAGCTGAGATGAGAGAGAATTCCATTTTATCTTCTTCCTCCTCCACCTCCTCCTCCTAGCCCAGCTCCTCTACGAAGCACACTTTGTTTGATTCAAAGACTGCTGAGAGGCTTGGGCAGCAGATGTGAGATTTTGTGGAAAATAACAAGTAATGAATCTCTTCAACACCCATCTAGTCACTTCAGTGCTCTTGTCCCCAGACGGTGTCTGATGGATACATTTATAACAGCAGAGCCTCCTTTTTATTTCTCTCATGTTTGCACTCTCAAAAGATAAAAAAAAATACGATCTATGCCTTTTTCTTTTGTAATCCAATTTTCTTCACATTAACGACATTAATTACATCCAAAAGAAATTCAATTACTTTTGGTATCATGGTGATCCTGTGTTAAACATACAGTATCTAAACCAATGGAAACATCTAACCAAATCTCCAACCCAACAGATCATTGACTACAAGCCACCAAAGCCCTAAAATTAATGAAGCAGAAGCACATTCTCATTTAATGGAGCTAATCTGCTATAATCGCTGCAAAACCAGAGGCACAAATTCTGACCATTTCTAGAATCACAGAAGAAATTGAAAAAAAACCCTCAAACTCTAAAAAGTAGGTCCATTTCAACTAAACAACCTTGAATCTAAGGTGTGCTTAAACCAGGGGGCCCAATATTTGCATTTAGACAAACACTTATACGAAGACAAAAGTTAACCAAACATCATCAATTGCAGAATCTGTGGGTAAGTTAAAGGATTTGGGGTAACAGAAGCTTGTAGTCTGATTTAAATTGTTCAATAGCATTTTAGTGAATTTTACGTCCAAACAATCTCTGTGGACAGCAAAAGAGGAAAAATCATCCGTAATACAATGTAGGATCCCATCAGCGGACATCTGACAACCATTTAGCTTTAATCAATCTCTATAAACAGATGTCTGCAGGAAAAGTTGTAGATCAATTTATTCAGTCATTAATCAAGTTCTTTTAAGTGCACATTTTTGGATTTTTTGTTAAACTGCGTACTTTCTTGTGTACATCAGTATGAGATTACACAATTGAGTCCTGAAACTTAAGATTCCAAACATAGACCCCAAGGTCTAAGAAATCATAGTTCAAGACAGCACATGTCCAAAAACACCATCAGTCACAGGTAATGTACTCTCCAAGGAAAGGCTGGGCCGTTTTCAGTCTTGATGCTGACTGATTTCACTGCTGCCTCTGGCAAACTGAACAATCAGATTGTTTGATCTGTGCTGGCAAAAAATGGGAATCAGCATGGGTTTTCTTTCAACCCTCTGCAATCTGTTGCTTATAACTACCGATATGGAAAGAAAAAAACAAATCAGTGGCTCACACAATGGCATCCCACAGGGTCCAGTCGTTGGCTCCCTTCCTTTTTTCCCCCAGGAATGTTGATGTAATTTTTACATGATTTGCCCTACAGTCCATATGCTGATGACACAGTACTTACTCCCTCTCTCTGAAACTCAGGTGGCATCACAACATGTTGACTATTTCGTGTTACATCTCATGGCATTCCAAGAAAGACTTTTAATCTCTCAAATTTCAAGGAAGAAAGCATTACTACCATAGCATACATGGAATTGGAAGTAATTATTGATCAACCTCTTGACTGGATTGATTGGTTGATCCAAATCATGCTCATAAGGTATCAGACTGGGAGTACAGTATTTCAACCCTGTGCGCACAATGCATTAAAGATTCAATGTCTGATGGAAATCCAGAAAAAAACCTTCTTACTTTTCCATCTCAATTGGACCACCATCCTCAGTATACTTTACCAGATCTTAGTTGAGCGTCACACTTATGATGAAGACATCAGTGCATTGTAGTGTTTGAGGTCATTTTTCATTTTGGCCTTTTATCTCTATAGTGTGCTTGCCTACATTTTTGATGTGTTACAATACCAGCTGGTAAACTGAAAAATACATCTTCAGGCAAAAGAAAATGAGCTAGAGATACACAAAGAGAGACAGCGAGGGTTGTGATACGTGAAATAATGTAGTTAACAATAAAAAAAGACAGCTAGGAGTGAAGATGAAAATGAAAATAAAAATAGAGATGGAGGTGGGTAGGTGTAAGAGAAATGCTGGAGCATTATAATGGACGATGTGGAGGAGAGCGGGTGACAGAATGAGAGTTGAGCAAAGTAAATGGGTGAAGAGTGCCTTCAATATTTTACAGTTGCCATGGACACCAAGGAAGCTGACTTACTGCTGAGTGAAGATTTTTTTTTGAATGGGAAACATGCACAGACACATGATTACCACTCAATAGTGCCATCATAACCCTCATCTCCAGCTTGTCTTTCCACTTACAAAACTCCCACCTCCTTATCTATTCAAAGACAACAAATGCTTTTTTGACATGAAAAGCCTGCTAACCACATTTACATGTTCTCTTGTGTGAAGATTATATCTTTTAACGATGCCTGCTAGGCTCTCATTATCACAAGGTAGGATAACAGAACACATCATTTGCAAGACAGCAGAAAAACAAGATGAAGGCACACAGGGCACAGCTCATTAGAAGTTGTGTTTATCTGTGATGGGAGATGACTGCTGGGCTCTTTGTTCTTGGTGGAACAAGCATGAAAATCGCCAACAATCCAATTTATCTGTCGTCTTTTCATCGCCTCCTCCCTTTCTCCCATTATTTACTTTTCTGTTTGTCCCTTTTGAATTTACCAGTACATGTTGGTGATCCTGAATCCCTGATACATAAATACAAAGTATTTACACAAGGATATTCTTATTCAGGTTTAAAGGCTGTATATGTTAACTACATTTTGGCAGCAACCTCGATGAGGATTTTCTTCACAACTCTTCAACAGGAAAGAATAATTTGATATCATACAAACAATTAAATCTCACTTTGGATTAGACAGGACTTTGACACTGTTTAGTGCATGTCACCAACTACTTTTTTCATATTTGTTTTGTTACACACAGTCAGGCTATTACTTTGACCACTTAAGTATCATGATATGCACCCTGCAACCACACAGAGTCTCTGCATTATTATCGGCATGTCAATCACTGAAATGAAAGTGTAATTGACTGTGTGCCTTTAGACAGCCTACTTACTGATCGGTTGAGTTAATGCACAACAAGAATTGCAGCACAACAAAGCCAACCCTATGAGATATTGACATTGATTGTCCCCTGAGAAATATCTGTAGCTGTTGATTATAATTATGCCCTGAGTTCCTCACAAACGATTAGGAACAATAAAAATATAGACAGGAAGATAAATAAACGCCCTCACTCCCATTCTCTCTGGGTGTTAATTTCTCATCATTTCAGTGTATGGAAAGACAAATCATGGATGTCACTGCAGATGAATACATAGCAGCGGTTGTCCCTGCAGGAACACGTCATGAAATGCCCCCTGATTTTTTTTTTTTAAACTCAGCTGAGGAATATCAAGAAAAACAGGTAGACGAGGTTCATTTAAGTTATTATACTGTATACTATACTTAACTTACATTAGCAGTATGGGTTCTGGAAAATATATATATATTTTTTTCTAAAACATTGAACATTTACAGAATGAAACAAGGGACAAACCATGTCGTTCTCTGATTGGCCAATTGCAGCCATATGAGAACACACCACTCTCGTGGGAGAGGATAACTGATCGGCGTTCGCTACAGGTAGTAGCCTACGGCTCTCTTATCCATTTATTTTCCCAAAGTGCATTTCTTCCCATCTTCTCCTAAGTTTTAAACCTAAAAAAAAAAAGGAAACAGATTGGAATTTGGACGAACACGGACTGTCGACTTCAAGACCAAAAGACTTGCTGTAGCGAGAGTCCGGCTCTGAAGCGCGCGCACGTTTCAGCACCTTGGACAGCGCACGGCGCCGCAGTGGATTCAACCAGTGGCTTTCAACCAGAGCAGCAGTGTACTGTAAAGAGACCGTTTGGCTATATGTGACATAAAAATCCTATTCTTTCCACATTTGGCAAACGTCCCCTGCTTTCTGCATCACTTGGACTCGTTTCCTTTTTCATTCTTTCTCACACGGGGCGTCTCTTTCGATTCTATCGTGAGGGTAGGCGTGCCGCTTGATGCGTGGTCGACTCCAGAAGCAGTGAGCAGCGTGGAATAGGTGACTGTCAGGCAGGCGGAGTGGTCCAGTGTGCTGGTGGTGGTGCCTAAGAGACCCTTCATTTCTAAGGATGCTGGTGGGAAATGCCTGGAGACAGAGATGACGAGATTTGTCAAAAGGCACTTGAACTCCTGTCAGATCTTTGTTCGAAGGGAGAAGTGCAAAACGATCACTGCCTGGATTTTATCTACTATTTCCGAGACCTCGCCAGGCCACGCTATACGGATTCAGGTGAGGCATCATGTGCACGCTTGATGGAGGCATTTGATTGCACTGAAGTGAACATGCATGTGACTTATTGAATATTCTGCGACAAAAAGTGGAAGATCCAAGAAATTATTGAAAGTGCTTGCATAACCAGTGCTTTTGTAAAATTTAAACTGTGCATCATTTAATTAGCTCACTAATTATCCACTCTAAAGCCATGTAATGTGTCTGCAACGAAAATGCAGCTGCATGACTGCAGCCTTTTCTTGATCCTAGGTTTAATGTTTAAATTCTTTTTCCAAATCTATATTCACGTGAAGTTGAAATTATGCACGATTTTGGCGTTAGTGTAACTCCTTACACGTGCACAAATGGTGATAGTGATGTGATGTGAAGTCGTGCAGTCAATGTGACACATCGTGTATAAGTAGGTGTACAGGCTGCTCTCTCAATGAGTTGCGCTTGCCGGTAATGTTCGTGGCTCGCTTGCAGTACCGTGTCCTACTTCTTATAAAGTTACCTGAGATTTATTTCTGAAGCCTGTAGGAAACATATAACATTTCCTAAATGCACGTTCTTCTGATCTTTAGATATAACGAATGGAGAAAATAACCTTTGAAAAAAATCTGAAGCCATCATTAAATCACACGTGAAGCATTGCTGTGAACACAGAGTCACGTTTCATCATTATCATCACCTAGGCTAACGATCTCCGTTGGAATGGCATCTGTGCACGTGCATGAATGTGATTTAATTTGTGTGAGAGAAGTGTGTGCACAGTGCAGGGAAAAAGCGCGAGATGATGTGAAGGAAGCACAGTAACAGTCCTCCACATACCTACACCATTCATGAAGTTTCCATTGTTTTGCATTATAATAAAAATAAAATTGCAGCACATGAAAGCCATTTCAAGATCCCCACTCCTTTCTTTTGCTCCCACTCTCTCCTAATTCTCAATCTTTCCTTATATTTCACAACCCCCCTCTCCCAGCCCTCCCTCTCTCTCTCTCTCTCTCTCTCTCTCTCTCTCTCTCTCACACACACACACACACACACACACACACACACACACACACACACACACACACACACACACACACACACACACACACACACACTCACTCATTCGTCATCATACCATTCCTGTCTTGTCTGACAGTTTGAAAAGTGGAATTGCAATAGCTGGTGCTGTAGTGGAGTTAGCTACTGTATCAAGATGGCTTGCCTACAAGGTTTAATTTCAGTTACAGTTGATGTGTCACCCCACATGATGACTGCAGCCATAATAGAATGACAAGGGGAGTAGATGAAAGATCTAAGGTCAACAACCTTTGACTGATAGTTTAGGGTGGACTTGGAACATGTATATGATTTTAAACTTATTAAACTCAAACTTAAAACGATGATGTAAATGGGTTTAACTTTTCAGCTATGGCTGTTCATAATCAGGGAATAAACTTAGAGTAAGTCATTGTAGTCATAAAGATTATCAATACTAGTTAGAAATGTAGGTAAATGTGTGTAAAAGACTAAGAAGGATTCGTACCACTCTAATGTCTTGTATTAAATTGAAGAAAGCTGAAGTCTTGCCCTGCTTGGCGACTGGAAACGGTTGGAAATGGCTCACCTGGCTCTGTCCAAAGTGTAAAAATCTCAAGATGTGGATAAAAGGGAAACTGGGTGTTTGACATTTTCATCACAAGACTTTCAGGAGTCTGCTCGGTAACGTCATGGTGATGACAATACCGCAGGAAATCACTGGCCCTGATTTATGTTGTGTTAATGCAGATTTAATGTGATCACAGTTAAATAGGTTGTAAAAAGTTTTCACATGAAAGTCAGGATTTTTTACAATAACAATGGAAGGAAAACTTTTTTTTATTCTACCATATTCCCAGGTTCCAGCTCAATAATGTGAAACTGCTTTAAAAACAAACAGAGAAGGAGGCCTCAGGTACATAACGTTCAGTTGTTAAAGGTAGAGAGATCATCATTTAACAAAATTGATACTGTTTGTTGGCATTATGCAGTGTTGTTAAGCCTCCAAGCCATCTCTGCAATGCTTAAACCAATTCATATGATTAGAAGTTTAAGTTTTACATTTTGGTTTACACAAACTTTATTTAATGTTTATATTATGAGCTTAAGAGGATCAAGTATGATCCTAATCAGAACTATTCATATGTATAACACATTGTTTTATCTCTTTAGGTATTCATTTTACTACAACAGAACAATTAAGCACGTTCCAATAAATGTTTGAACCAGTTATCACTCACAGAAACATAATATTCAAGCAAAACACAACATTGCAGAGGTAGAAGTTCCAGATATTGTCTTTTCAGCACTTGTTTGCCTCCTACACTATTCCACCTTTTAAGGTCTTGTTCTCTAAAATTAGTTCACTCTCTTTGTTGTGATGCAGTCTCTGAATCTTCCAGATGTCTATAGATTCACTCTAACAGGCACTCGGGCAGCCTGCCAAGCCAACTGTGGGCTCAGTGTCCTCAGATGTCAAGTCCCGAACTTTCTGCGCATCGCTCTCCCAAATCACACATCCTCTGGTATTCACAGAATCTCAGAGCACAGAGAGGACAGTTTGTCTGAGTTCTTGTGTTAGGTCTTCTGACAACGCCCACAGACATGGAGCCAGTCCCGTATCAGTGCTTGCAGATTTGGGCGATAAGGTCCAAAATGCAGACTCATTTTTGTCAAACTATAATTGTCAGATACTCTGTCGGTCTGCAGTTCAGGTCTTGCTATAGCTGCACACATCTGTCACATGATAAGAGCCAATCCGCATTGCCTCATCCACAAGTACAGTATGTGTTAATCAACCACCTAAACCAAACCTGTCTCGCAAACTGCAAACCGAGATGCTGAGCCTGTCCAGGGTGCCGATCCTGCTGCTGAGAACACCAAGCCAGTTGTCCACAGTAATATAGAATCTGGGCTAAATGAACCAAAATAAATAGTTTCAAACAATGTTCTTGAATACTACCTGCTATCAGGTGCCCATGATCAACAAATAACTTAACTGTCCATGTGATGAACTACTGGTCTGGTAAATTCTCTTTGCCCGTCATTGTCAGTTTGCCATCATGCACATAATGAGTGTTTGCAAACAGAGATCTCGTTCAGAATGATTTACATTTGATAAGAGGTTTAGGCAGAAGCTCTGCACTTAGTGCTTCACAGAAAGGTTGGTCTGAGGTGCATGCCTTCTGTTTTTACCAATGCACTGTGCTGATGAATTAACCAAAATGTGGGAACAAATTCCGACCTTGTGAGTACACAAAAGTAGCATGTGCACTAAATGTTGTAAAGTAAGTAATGCCATGTCTTTGTACCATTATAGGAATGATTATTTTGCTTAATTCTGTAAGCTATTTAAAGTGAATGCAAATATGACTTATTGAACATTAAAGTCAGCTAGTCACTGATACTCCTCAGCTTATAGAATAATTTCATAGATGTTGATACTATGCATGCTATACTGGTGGCAGTTCTTTTAAAATCAGGCAGCTTGTGGTAAAAAAAAAGTGACTCACAGCAAAATGGTAGTTACCCAGAAGGCAACTCTCTCAACTGAAATGGCATAATTTGACTCATTCCTATGATTAATGTGACTATGCTCATTATATACCAATTAGCTTTCCTTGAATTAATCTATTCTTTACAAAATCCACACAAAGAAATCTTCATTAGTAATCACAGATGGATTCATAATTTCTTTGATCTATTACTGAATGCAACTAATAGCCTGTTGCACAGTCAGCACATAAGTCTGTATCACTACCCTCGCACAGAATGAGGCTCAGCCAATAATAGACATGATCAGGATGATACAGCTGATTGATGCCAAACACACTGTGCAGGAGCCTGGACATTCAAAATTAGATTAACAGGAGAAATTTGGATATTTTCACACAATTTGAAAACATTTAATGAACGTAATCGTAAATCCGCCACACAATGAAGTTCAGAACTCTAGTTTTAGGCACAGAATCAGAAACAAATGATTTGCACTCCAAAAATATATTGAATTGACAGACATGTACTATATTGAAAGAGGTGGTTTGACAAATGAACAATGAAACTGTCAGCTGGACAGGTAACTTTGCAAATCACAAATAGGATGGGACCTTCATCTTCAAATTCTGTCCTTCCAGCTTCAAACCATCTCCTCCGACAACAGTTGTTCAATTTAAGGTGTTTTTGACTAAAAGGGGCAACAACATTAATAGAGAGACAATTCAACAATTATGTGGAACATTTCCAATTTTGAAGCATAACCAAGCAATATGAAACTCTAATGTGGAAAATTATCACATAAATAAAGATGATCAAGTGAGCTTTTACATCAAGCTGCAGGACTATTTGTGTCAGTTTGCTACATAGAAGCAATAAGGCAATTCATTCAGCATCCTAAATCAATAAAGGGAAAAAGAAACAGTGAGGGGACTGGTAGGCTAAGATTTCATGTTTTAAGTGTGTCTTATTAATATGGTACCAACATGGCTCTATTCATTTGAAAAAAAAAAAAAAGGATTCATTGCGATCATCACTCCCCTGCTTGTGTTGTGATAGCAACTGTGTTATCCTCCTCCATGAATGCATCACATACATAGTTCAGACAAAGCTGATACGTTGCTGAGTCCGCCAAATCAAGTGGCTGTTGTCTTTTTTTAGAACAATATGCCGTCTTTGTGTTAATATCCCTCAGCTACAGCTCAGTGAGGAAACACTGTCCATAATTTTTGGAAGGGACCCATTTAATTTGTCTGACTCAGACTGCTGAAGCCTCATGTTAGCTGAACTTGAAAAGCTTTTTTTTTTGTAAGGACAATTTGAAGAGGAGGAATGATTACATTCCTCTTGAACATGTGAGCTAAGGCAGAATTTAAAAATCCGGACAAAAGAGGGGAAAAGTAGGTGAAAAACTAAATAAAGAAAAAAAGGATATTTATTAAATGTTGTGCTTTAAATTGCAGTACATGAGAATTAATGTATCTTGTGTCTGATGATGTAACCCTCAGGTACATCTATATGAAAGGAAACAGTCGAGTTTTTATTTCATTAACATGCAGAGGACATAACATTGCTCATGTGCAGACTTTGTAGGTATACAGTAGCATGCCTTTAATAATTGCACACAAGAAGAAGAGTCGTAAACTCTAATCAATGCATTTAGTCTTATTGTAAAGTTCTCTGTGAATTAAACTCCACTGATAAAGAGAGAGGCTGATATGTTCAGTTAAAGAAAGAATCGTCTTAATGATCCAAGTCAAGTAAATCCATTTGTATAGCACATTTAAAGGGCCTGCAATTGAGAGAGGAGGCATGGTCGCTCCTGAGTTTACACTGAGCTCGAGGGACGAAAGGAGAGACTCCTAAGAGGACCTGAGTGAACGTGTTGGGGTGTAAAGGGTTAAAAGTTCTGATAAACAAGAGGAGGCTAAAACATGCAGTGACTTAAAAACAAGTAATAGCATTTTAAAATGGATTCTAAAGTCTACAGGGAGCCAGTGGAGGGAGGCGAGTACAGGGGTGATGTGCTCCCGTTTACGTGTACTGTACTGTACCTGTTCAAGATCCAGCAGCATGTGACATTCATGAAAACATTGAACAACCTTTGACTAAACATTTTTAAGCAATGTTTAACAGCCAAACACACTTTTATGACTTTTTTAAAACTCTGTAGTAATTATTATTCCTGAGACCTAGGAGCTGTCTTACCCATCAACTAATAAATTCAACATTTATTCATAAGATTCATACCGCAGAACTTCAGCTTATTGTTGACATTTTCTCATAAGCAAAATGTTAAACTGATAACATGTTTCATAAGTTTTACACATCAGGACCCTGTTCTAATGCTTAATAGGTCTTTTGGGATTTATTTTATTGGACTTTAATGTGACTTTATTCATTGGATGGAGATTATTAGGAATTAGTAGAAAGTAAAGGAGACTAATTAACCTCAAACACAATTAAAATCCCTTTTATTAAACATGCACACTTAGTTATGTGGCAAGGGAAGAGGTCATCACCTCTCTACTTTTCTAAAATTGGGATTTTATTCATTATTGAAAGACCTACAAAGGTTTAATTGCTTATCATAGGTATTCCCTCTACTTGCTGCGGATGCATGAAATTGTTTGACTCATTAAAAAGTATTCAAATTTAACCTCAGCACAGTTGTGTTACAGCAGCTTCTACAATTATCTTAAAAAAAAAGAATCTATTCACCCACTTACTAAGAACAGAGATGATTCAGAAAGCCCTTGATGAATCTGTTGGTTCACACCTTCCCTCCCTTTCCATGGCGACTCGCACACCCTGTGCTTGCGTAAACAGATGCACTACAGGAATATTCAGTGTCATGTTTTCAAACCATAAACTCTTATCTGACAGACTTAAGGTCAGGTGTGATAATCCTATAAAAATATGTATATTCAAATGGCTGGTGCTTCTGCGATCACCCACATGTGCATTAACATAAGTGTATGTTTTTGGAGATAGAAACCGCTGTAATGTGCGATAGGCCTAGTTGGGTTTTGTAACATGTCTTTATAAAAACAAAAGTAATTTAACTAAAGTCATGTCTTTTCAACAAGTGTGTAGAGCTTAAATCAGCTCTTTGGGGAAAAGGTGGTTGTTGGCAAGGGTTTTTTTTACTGTTGTTTATTGTTTGTTAGCTTTTTTCAGTTTCTCACATGAGGAGTATTTCTTTTGGAAGTAAATGAATAAGATAAACAACTGTAGTGTGACGAGAGTATAACAGTATAAACTTTGATTCGGTACTGGTCATGATACACTTACTTTAGGTTGGACTATACAACTTCCAAATGTGGTTGCATTCAGTTGAAGTGTTATGTCTAGATTAAAAGTCAATGGCAAGGCATAGTTCAATAAAAAGACCAACAGTCAGTGCTGTCAATTCTCTGTTGTTGTCTTTTTTTACCTATTTGCTAATGCCTGCCCTGTGTCTTAGGTAGTTTGTCTGGTGTTGGTGTTTACGCGCGATCCAGCTGGAAAAGCATGAGAAGTTTGTTATTTTCTTTTTGTATTGTTTTGTGCCTGGTCAGCTTGAGCTGTGTTTAAGTTTACTGAATAAATACATTTTACTTTCACTTATTACAATGATGGTGACAAAAAGCTGTTAGGTAGGTTGAATCTGTAGCTCTTTTGTGTTAAAAAGTATGCCAAGAGTAGTAGTTCTCCATTAAAAGTTAAGGTCCTTCATTCAAAGTATGTAAGCATTCTCATCAACTAGCTGTTGTTTGTGCATTCTTTTGGACTGTTTTCATTTTGAAATAATGTTCTGTTTTTGAATAAAGGGAAAGAAATAAAAAAGGAACTTTTCCTCACGATTCATCAATTTAAAGAAACATTTAAGAAATCCAATATCCACAAGTGATGAAATGTTTTTAACTGGATATTTCACACAAAAGGTTAAAATGAGATACTTAATTGTGGAAAATATAGTGATTCCACAAAGCCAAATTGAATTGAAATTCCTGTCAGTACCTGATTTGCCTTCTATTGTCGTCCGCCCAGATATATCGGTGAGTCTGTTGTCACTGGTAGTGACTGCCTGTGGCCTTGCCCTGTTTGGGGTCTCCCTCTTTGTCTCCTGGAAGCTCTGTTGGATACCATGGAGGGAACGTGGGCTCTCTCCCACCACCAAGGAACCCCATGGGCACCTCAACCCTGCCATGAGCCTTTTACCCTCGCAGCCAGCCCCCAGGCAGCCAGTTTACACAGCCGTGGACCCCCCGCCGCACAACCGCCGTGAGTCATCCCAATGCTCCATCACCAGAGAACCCACTCTTGTGGCATCTGAAGTATCCGTGGAGGGCCCTGTGACTCCTTTATCACCACCACCTGTGGTCATTGCCACACCAGAGGCAGCTATGAAGATCAGTCACACATCTCCAGACATCCCATTGGAGGCCCAGAGTAAAAACCGGGAAAATGGGGTTCACACCAACCCTCGGATTCAGAGACAGACCACTGAACCTCCACCCTCTGGTCACTGTATGTCTGAAATCGGGTTAGTACAATATTTCTAATCATTAGTTTTTCTTATTAAGGAAAGACTATGGTTATAGTCCCCTTAACAAAAACACTGCCATCCTGACATATCCTGGACATATAATATCCAGAAAATACCAGGAGGTCCTGCATGTAAGAAGTTAAATGTCTAAAAAAAATCGTCCTATCCACTAAACACACATTAACATGCCAGCCCCCTACTACAAAATCTGTTCAATGTCCAAATGAGCCAATGTGTGAACACATAATACAACTGTCAGTGCCATTCATAGTGAGTAAGTGGCTGGTTTGACAACGCTATTAACATTGCACAAGTCCCTACTTGTTGTAGTGATATCATTTAAAATACAGTCACCATAATTGAGTCTTCGCACTACACACTCCACCCAGCCACTATCCTTTCATACAAACCAAACAGAAATCGAGAAGTCATCTCACAAAGACAATCTTTCACACCTCATGATTGATTGATGATGTACGGTCAGGGTATAGACAAGGTAGAGTGACTTAAACACTCAGTTGAGGTCTTTAAACTGCAAACTTAAATTGCACGTATGTGATAGAACATGAAACCTGACCTAATGCACAAGCTTGGCACACAAATTCGACATTCAACTACAATATCCCTTCCCTACTTTCTCTTATTCCATTGGCCCATATTGCTGACACAGGGCATACATTGTGGGAAAGACTCGTCCAGTATGGATGTAAATACCTAGATGACTTTTCTAATTCAACATGCAGATTTTTAAGATGTTTTTTGTTGATTTCTCCTGCCCACAGACAAGGGACCATCCGCAGACATATGAACCTGTCTAATCCAGACTTCAACGTGGCCCAGTTCCAAAGGCAGGACTCCCTCACTGGAATGGGGCTGGGCCTGGGTCGCCTGAAACCTGAGCTCTACAAACAGCGCTCACTTGAAGGAGAGGAAGGAAGTCGCAGAGGCGGGGGCTGTGGGCGCCTACACTTCATCCTAAAATTTGACTGTGACCTTGAACAGTTAATAGTTAAGATCCACAAAGCAGAGGACCTCCCAGCCAAGGACTTTTCTGGAACCTCTGACCCTTATGTCAAGATCTACCTGTTACCCGATCGTATGACCAAGCACCAGACCAAGGTGCACCGCAAGACGCTGAACCCTGTGTTTGATGAGGTCTTCCTGTTTCCTGTGGCGTACTCTGAGCTTCCCACACGTAAGCTGCACTTCAGTGTCTATGACTTCGACCGGTTTTCACGCCATGACATTATCGGTCAAGTGGTTGTGGACAACTTCCTGGATTTGGCAGATTTCCCCAGGGAAACAAAGCTTTGCCGGGAAATTCAGTACATGTCCACGGTGAGTCAGCACTTCTAATCAAATTATGTCATGTTCACATGGATAAGAATATTCCTCATTATGTTTTAAATATGACCACAAATGGCCATTTTATTATAAAGTAGTAAATATTAAGGTTACATCAAGTCTGGCAAATTTGTTGTTATTTTATTGCAAGATTTTAATTAGGTTAATAATGGCTTCCTTCATTACTTCACACTATCTCTGAGTGACAGAATATTATTACTGCTTTTTTTAACACACGCTGAATATATGAGTGAATTTGCCAGTAGGGTAAATAGGTTTCATTTAGAAGGCAACCATTTTTCTGTCCCTACCAATGACATATGTATTTTAACTGGATTGGTTTATTTCTTTTAAATTGTTTGTAGATCATATGTTTTTAGTATTTTAAATGTGCTCTCTATTTAGGAACTATTGTTGAAATTAACTAAATGAAACACTGCAGATGCAGGCTAAGGGTAGAGGCTAATTCATTTAGATGAAAACAGTGTTTCACAAAATTCCCTCCCTTGGTAACAACTATTTTTACTGTAACTGCAGCCTGACAGAAGTGAGAATCATTTTTTATTAAGAAACACATTTTCAGCATCTAACACTACTTATCTAAATTCAGTGCCTCCTACTGGGACCACCCATTTTTAATCATATGTAAATTAAATCCATGGTAAGACTGACTAAAGGTCAACAGTATTTTAATCTCATTGCCTCCTTACGTTATTGACTGTGTGTGCACGTGTAGATGCTCTTTTTTACCTACCTTTGTGAAGACCGTTATGATTGTTACATCAAAGTAGTGGGGACATCTTGCAAAGTAAGGACATATTTATGGTTAGATCATATATTATGCTATCATTATGAGGGTACATGTTATCTTGCTGTCTTTGTGTGTGCATGTGTTTGTGTACTCTTGTAAATATATCCTTGTGAGGACCATTGTGCGCTTTTCTTTCAGGCTATGATGGCATCTCACAAAGAGAGAACATATATAGTGTCAGATCATATATTATGATAGAATGGGGTTCCTCACAAGTGTAGAGGCATTGTTATGCCCCGTCTTGGGGAAGCCGTGACACAACATAAAACAAACCCAAATCCCGTATTTCCCAAGCAGCCACGGACATTCTTTGTTAAATTCAAATCAAAAAGTTGTATTTATTTTTGATTACTGGAAAGATTAACAAGAACATAATAACACCAACATGAGATAACTAAAGAAAAGGGTGAATCGCTAAACATAACAAACAAACGGAGGCTAACTGGATAGGCTAAATGAACTGACCTGCGAACTCAAACAGAAAACAAACAACAGCTAACTTACCTCCCTAACTAACAAAAACAGGAAAAAACAAGGTTAAAGTAACCGTGATTCACCCCCCCTTTCTAACACAAATAAACCTAACAAATGAACACGAAAACGTGGCGGGCTGGTTGGGAAATGAGAGATGGGGTTCCCCCTGCACAGCAGCGACGTCATCCTCCCGTTTATATATAGGAGTCCTCACTGTGATAGGCTGATCAGTTACGGTCCAGCCAATCGGCTCCTGCAACCTACACAGGAGCAAAAACAACACACACACAACCACATACAAATTACGACACCCAGTCGTAACAGGCATACACAATTACTTTTTGCTGGCCACATAAGTCAAAACTCTTCATAATATCTTTGGTTCTTTTAAAAAGATTCACAGCTGATATCTAAGAAATGTACTGTGTAATGGAGGTAATGTGTTAACATAAATATACACTCTTCAAGTGATTGCTTTATTGATAGGAATCTCAGTGTGTCAGCTTAATTAATGATCTGTAATGATCTCATTCACCATTAATTGTTAAAGTAGCATTAATTATACTTCTTGCCATTGATTTCAGCTGACAACTTCTTTTTATCCCAGAGAGGTCAGTAAAATGATCAATAAATAATTGCTATAAAAAATGTTTCTTTTCACAACATGGGTTAAATCCAATAACTCCAACCCTTGGTTATATCAGCTGTGATAACATTATACCTGCCAGGTTTTGGTTTAAACCTAATAATATGGCTTAAAATCGGTCAAGCTAGAAATCAAACAGTCAACAAACTGTAATAGATTTAGACAATATATACTTTGGATTTTAAATAGCCTTCATTTTCGCTATATTTCTGATTGTTCATATAACAGAAGTATCCTTTGAGAGTAAAATGTTATCGTAACCAGCAGAACAGATGTCCTGAACCCAGTCGAGAAAACCCAAGTTAAAATGTTGTTTTTCTTAAAAAGCACTTACAGAATGAAGGACTGTAATGGCAACTACCTGAAACATTTTAGCAAAATGCTAATCTGATAATTTCCATCTCTTGTGTGCATCTTATAAGCGAAGGATTTTCTAACTCAGCTGGCATCCAGGTCTGTCTCCTGCAGCTCTGTTCCTTACCGCTTATGCAAATGACTTGTCTGTAAGCCGCCATTTCAGTGTAATGAGCTTTGTCCCTTAATAACTTGAAAATGTGTGCATTACTCATCCACCTGTCAATCTCAGATAAATATAGCCATGCACTGTAGTAATTCTGTACTTCCAATTTAGCCTGAGAAACAAACCTGTTTAACTTTAAACTGATAAACACATTTTATTACTTTGGTCTGTGTAAGAGAGCTGCATAATTTGATTTTCATAATCACTTTCTTAGCAATTCATGCTTTTTTCAGCATGACTGCCCTTATGGTTTGTTTGACAGATAGTGGTATTTATTTACTATAGAGCAGAAATACATCTTTATGGCAGCTGCTGAACATATTTCTATACCGATAAAATTCTGTGACAGCCATGTGCACAACAAGGGCTAGCCTTGGATAAATCTGAAAATCTGAAATCAAATCTAGCCCTTGAAAATCAGGAACAATAACTAGCCCAAGGACATATTCCTTTATTTGTTTTTATCAGGTATCTGTCTTCTGCAGAACTGCAAATCACTAGCACACCTTCTCCTGCCATGAGCCAGGGGCAAGTGATTTGGAAACTGCACCGGTTAGGTTAGCTAGCCTAGGGAAAAGTGTTTCCCTTTACTGATAAAATGTGTCATATGCATCTTATCTTATGGTGGAAAAAGACGTACTGTAGGTTTAAACTTGACTACACACCGTGCGATTTTTCATTGTGCAAGACATGCAAAATGCTTCTTGCAACACCCACAGAAAATACAGTATAGGATGTTGCTGACATTCTTTTGTTTTGAAACCCCCAAAGAATTGGCTTTAAGGCATAATAAACTTTACAGAAAAGTAATAAAGCTGGATACTAAGTTCATTCTCTTGTGTGTCTGACCAACTGTGAAGAGAACACTAATTCATAAAAGTCTAAGGAAGCCAACAAAGGGACCTGAAAGGCAATGACAGATATTTGCAGAAGCTTGACAAGAAACAAAGCAATCTAAAAGCAGCTGGTTATGACCACCCAGAGAACTTAGAAAAGAAAGCTTTTGGGCTGCTTGGTTGAACCAGAAAGTTTTAAGGAAAGATGATATTTTTTGCTTGTATGCATTTTTGCTTTGAAGATTACCCACTAAAATTAGTGCCTTAAATCTGATTAATAATAATATCCTTTAATGGTCCATGATCATTCAAATCTACGGAGGAGGCAAAAGTTAATAAAAAATGTAACTTTATTAACTGTTAATCCATTACCTTCGATATCAGTTAATTAGTTAACTCTGTTAACAATTCACTTCAAAATTTCCGACACTGTTCCCAATTTTCAGCTGTATTCTCTGTACCAAGTCATCTACTCTGACCCTTTGATTGACACCTCATTTGACCAATTGGGACCTTCTATTCACTGTACCTATACTATAGCCAATGAGTGCCTTCGTAGAAACGAGCAATTGAGAAGTTTTAACATCTTTCACAGACTTACTTTCTCTCCCATCCATGCTTCACAAATGATACAGATATGCGAGTTGAAAAAAGGGATCATAACAGGGTTGGCTCGTCTCGTATCTTCGTAGAGTCAGGAGGGAATGTGAACATCTGACTTGAGTGGCGAGAGTAAAGTCAAGTAACGAAAATGGGTTCACGGAAACCAAATGTACTTAAAGTTAAATGTTTCGATTGTGGTTTTTCAAATTACCGTAGAAAAAATGATGCCCCTTCTGTGGAGCCTCCTACACAAAAAGTAAGCCTAAGCAAAAGCTTAGAAATTATGCAATTTTAATTCTGATCATTAAGTGATTAGACATCAGTGTTTTCATGCTGTTGAGGGTTCAACTGCATATTTATGCTGATTACCACAAAGCAGACATGTGAATGAATTTTTCTTCTTTCTTAGTTTTTTTCTAATATGTGACTTCAGTGTTGAGCTCAAAGTCAGTGGAATGTTGTATCTGCTTATTCTGAAGGGTGCTGATGTAACAAATATCAGCTTGCCAACGTTTTAAATGCAGATCGCCTCAAACAGTGTGCTGTGGACCATTAACAGCTTCCTACTCATGGCCTCGAAAATATTGAGGGCATGAATCTTTCAATTTATTTCTCTCTCTCTTTGTTGAAAACTTGGCGCTGGTTGTTGAATTTGGTCCTTAAGTCAAAGATTAGTTTGGGTTGTAGGGTTGTGATTTACTAATCAACAATGAGTGTGCAACAAACTGCTGTTTGGGTAAAAACGTAATGTGCCAAACATTTTTTTCTGACGCCAGGGGGAGGTGGTGAAAATATTCAAACATATGGACTAAAACTTAGAGTTTTTTTTTTTAAATTTAAACCAGGCTTTAAACAAAGCATAATAACATAAGATTAGAGCACCAATATTCGCTACACATAAGAGGGGTAATGATCCTGCTCTTTTGTGTTAATAGTTGACTACTAGTAAGTCATGACCTTCCACTGTGTGCACTCAGTACCATGGGGAATGGCCGGACAAGCGCATGCATAATTCAGTGCATCTATGCCGTTAGAGTGGCCAAACCAGAGTTGTAAGAAGACAAACACTGTATGAAGCAGAACACTGGAATATACAGTACACAAACATTGACTCTAATCTTGGTGGTTAATGCCTTTATCTGTTGCAGAATATGATTAAAAACCAACATTATGTGTATAAAGAGACACTAGAAAAGAGTTTAGGCATCAAATTGGTGTTTGTTTATATAAACCTGATAAGAAATCAACAATCCAACTATCTCTTATTAATAGGCCTTCTTTTATTCACCACAAGCTGATTTGGGTTCTTAATTTATAGAAAATAAGCAACATTTCAGAAAATCACATCGATAGCTAATGTGTGGGGAAAATATGCTGAGAAATGACTTATAATAATGAAAATGAAAATAATAATGGTTTGGCCATTATGTTAGAGAAAGACTGAAGAGGAATATTGATATTGACAAAAGTATCAATATTTTTCTCGTCAACTTTTACATTCATGTTGTTTTTTAGGGGGAGGGCTAATCTGTATGCCTTGTGTTATTAATCGGCAATCAATATCACCCAGTTAGAATAGAATGTAATGCGACAGGTTGACAGGTGGTGATGGGAACCAGAGATTTACAGTGTCTGGAGTGCTCTATTCTCACCACACTGCTCTCTCTCTCTCTCTCTCTCTCTCTCTCTCTCTCTCTCTCTCTCTCTCTCTCTCTCTCTCTCTCTCTCTCTCTCTCTCTCACACACACAAACTGTTACACTTGCAAAAATGCTTATTCTCATATATTTGCAGAGTGGAGCCTATTTTCATAATCAGTGAATTTATCCATTTATTAGAGTGAAAGGCTTATCATTAAGTCATGATTGCCAGTGGGGCTGGCCATATTGTTTGCCAGATTTGACTAGTTAAACTCTGCAATTAAATCAGGTTGACAAAACAATTTGCCTTTTTTTTTTTTTTTTTTTTTTTTACTAAATAATAAAAAACATTGTTAATACATTACTCTGGAATGTTGTATTTGGTTCCTTTGCTTTTATTCAACATTTTCCTTTATTTATGTCTATGATCAGAGACCTGCAGTGTGGCTTTTTGACCTCCAGGCATTAAATACTGTTAGTTGCTTGTCAGGGATTCTGAAGCACAGCACAAATCTATCGCCTCCCTACGGTATCTTAACTATGGACCATGAAGCATGTTAGGCCAGCATGATATAGGATGTTGAAAGCATTTTCCGGAGGGCCTGACTGTTAAGCCTCATACAGTACCATTCTGATATTAAAAAAAACCCACAAAGAGATACAAGGTGATTTATGTTAGGAAGTGAAATCTTCAACTCTTTTTCTTTCTCTCTGTCTCTCTTCTTTTTTTTTTTTTACAACTTCTTCAAACTCTAAGACCATGTACTGATATCGTATGCATGTCATCACAAAGTTAGTCATATTATGCAAATCTGTGTTTTGAAAAAAATGGCACCTTTACATCAATATGGCTTCAATATAAATAAACCTACTTTCAAAAGCTTATTTTAAATTAAGTTTTTCACTCAATGAAGCTCAAGCAACCAAGATAAATGACCCCATAGTACAGTATCTAAGTGTAAGTCGGCTGCAGATTTCTTGGTGTAGGCTTTCCGCAAAACAGTCAATAGTGTCATAGTGTGTGAGACCCTTAAGGCCTGCAGCAAAATTTAAATGTCATAGGCCATTGATCTCTCCTGCTGGCAGACAGCCAATATATCTGTCATTCTTCCTGTTATAATACGAAAGTTGTCCTTCCTCTCTACAGGTGTAATAATACTTCAACAACTGTCAGCAAAAAGCACACATTGTTCCCTGTCGAGCAAACACTTGACTATACTACACAGCTCAAGCTGACTGAATTGCAAATGTTTTACTTCAAATGCACTTCTCATTGCATACCAATGACAGACTTATGCAAAAGCAAACTTGTTCAGAATTGAGGCTCATTTCAAAATAGAAGAAATGATACATGGTTATTGGACTGTCTGTGTCACTGTTTATGGAGAAGCCCTTGCAAAACGAACCAGTCGTCTTTTTTTCACACACTGATTAGACTCACCAGCCTTCCTTTGACAAATGATTGCACTAAAAGTTATTAGCAGATGGCACCTGACTCAAAACACCAACACAACCTTTTGAAATACCATCCGATCGGCAAACGACTCTTCAGTAGGAGTTGTTGTCTTCAGCAGACACGTTTGTGTGCTTTCCTGGTTCTCACATGTTTAGTTGAGTTATTTTGGGAGCAAGTGATAAGAGAGCTTCTGCCTCTCTCTGCAGCTGAACAGAAGTCGCCTCATTGGCTGAATTGTGGGAGGCTTTTATCTGTGCAATGTGACAGAAGAGACTTTTCCCTAGCAGAAACATGGTTGAACTCTGTAACCAAATGTCAGCTGGCCATGCCATTCTTTTTTGTACCTTCAGCTGCAGTAGTGACAAGTAGTACTAAAAAATAATGTCATTACTTTCTCACTGTCCAAACTGTATGAAAAAAGAGAAACTTGCATGACAAAAAAGAACATGTTGAGAAGGCTGGTGGTTGCTGCTGTTGATTGCTCATGCTATGTTTTGTGTCATCTTGCAGGACAATGTGGACCTCGGGGATCTTATGTTTTCGCTCTGTTACCTGCCCACTGCAGGAAGATTGACCATCACCATGATAAAGGCTCGCAATCTCAAAGCCATGGATATCACTGGTGCTTCTGGTAATTTAAAATGCACATTACCTATCTCTACAGAAACGGTTTCTGTAACACTCGCTCGTATACTGATTGAAAATAAATGTATAATTGCCATTTTGTTTCTCACACTTTCATAGATCCTTATGTGAAGGTTTCACTAATGTGTGACGGGCGCAGACTGAAGAAGAGGAAGACGTCAACTAAGCGGAACACTTTGAACCCCATCTATAATGAGGCCATTGTCTTTGATGTCCCTCCAGAAAATATAGAGCAGATCAGCCTGCTGATTGCAGTGATGGACTATGACCGGTTAGAAGCTTTACAAGACTTTAAAGGAGTCATGAAATATTTTGCAGCTCTTTGGCACATTTCACTTTCAAACATTATTTTACTGCATGGCAAAAAAAGAACAACATTTTAAAAGGGCAATATAATAATTTAATTCCGCTTCTGTCACATAAATAGACCGGTTCATATGTATTGTATCATTTTCCTTTGAATGCAGAGTCAGTCCTGCTCATATGATTTCCCTCTCTCCCTCCTTGCGCCCACAGTGTAGGCCATAATGAGGTCATTGGTGTGTGTCGAGTTGGCAACGATGCAGACAACCTCGGCCGAGACCACTGGAGTGAAATGCTCACATATCCTCGAAAACCTGTCGCCCACTGGCATCCTCTTGTTGAGGTGAGATGACTCTACTGTGACATGTGTTTTCATGCAGGCATGACAACTGACCCGATTCCAAACAAGAACGCACATTTTTGCCTGTGCAAAAAAGAATTTTCTCTAAGGCTGTCAAACTGTTATGTAGCTCCGACCACATGCAGGTAAGGAACCTCAGGCAGTTACCAAGCGAACAGCATAGAACGAAGTATTGATAGGTAGATTGTCATTATCTTCTATAAATAGACCCTGAGACATGGCTTCAATGCCTTTCAAAGCAGATCGTGCCACAAAAACCTGGCAACCAGGTAACTACGTACAATAAGAATTATGTAACTATGTGTTAAGGTACGGTGATTTTAGCACTTTGAGTATGGAAATTCATTTGTAAAGTAGTGTGGTAAAAATATGAAGTAAAAAGGTTTAAAAAGATACAGGGAAATAAATTGACTGCTGGCATACATGAAAACCCATTTAGAAAAATAGATAGAAGACAATCAAGATATTTTACAGCTAATAAAATAATAATGCCAAGGCTGTTTAGAAAAAAGTGTGTGAATAAATTAGTGATCAAGCTTATCACTGCCTAGTCATAACTGTACAGTGGGCTCATTAGTATTCACTGAAAACAGTGTGTTGTTACAATGAGACTGTGATTATGTTTGGTCAGCGCTAACAGAGAAATGGTTGAGCCTTCTCTTGATGGAAGACATTTTAGACATTTGAGTCAGTACAGCCAAACATGAT
Source organism: Tautogolabrus adspersus (assembly GCA_020745685.1). Classification (NCBI taxonomy): domain Eukaryota; kingdom Metazoa; phylum Chordata; class Actinopteri; order Labriformes; family Labridae; genus Tautogolabrus; species Tautogolabrus adspersus. The sequence continues at coordinate 10,864,733 of CM036535.1, forward strand.
GGATACTTCCCTATCAGGATACTTTCCTTTTAATTGAATAGTTATCTTCAGTGGAGGAAAAGTGATTCCCTACATAAAAAAAGTTTGCAGAGGGTGATGCCGTTTTTTTTCCGGAAAGTACAATTTTTGATCTGATGATGGGAAATAAGCCTGCCAATCTTAGAAGTGATTCAGCCAAAGCATGTGTGGGTACATGTGGTTCCAAACGGAAGCTACTCAGCTTTCTGTGGGAAGTTCACCTTTTTATTTATTTTTTGGCTTATCAACTAAATACAGCAACGTGATAATACAATTCTAACCCTGGAAAATCTTAAGATTGACTGTCATTTGCAGAAGAATGGATGAGGCAGAGTACAAATAGTGACTATAGAACCAAGATCCTGACAGCAAAGAAGTGGAAGTCCCACTGAGAAGTTGAAGGGTGGTCGTTACGACCTGTTCACTCAGCCTTGAAAAATAGCTTTATTTCATGTCTTTGTGAGCACATCAAAGGACTGTGCCTGAAAAATACAAAGAGACACTGAGAGTCAAAGGAAACTGAAAATGGAGCTCGTTATGTTTTCTCCTGAAGATATTATAGTTTACAGCACCTTGAAATCTTCATCAGAGATTTAAGAAACCACATTTCTTGTTTACTTCCTCTCAATTAATTTCCAAGTTGTTCTGTATTCATATGCCCTTCATCCTTCCCCTCAAACTGTTGTCTTAGAATGCTAATAGGTCTATTTACATGTTTGTTTGCCAAGTTAGTCACTTTGTCTGTGAAGATTTTGTCTTGTTACTTGCAGTGGGAAATATAAAGAGTCACGGTGGTGCAGTCTGTTTTTAAGAGAGAATACATTAATAAGCTGACATCACACAGATCAAAAAATTAAATATAAGCAACTAACTGTTTGTTTCAGTGCCTGATTCATAACTCTGTAGGTGGTACTGTACATTTGTTCAGAGGTTTCTAAATGAAAAGCTGGCGTTCTGAAAAATTTGGCTCTGGCTTTGTTTTTAAATGAATGTGCATCTGTTAATGTGTCTGACATTTACTTATGCACAGACTTAACAGTTGTTTTCGCTTGCCGTTTCTCTACAGTACCAGGGGAACACAGGTAGTAGCCAGGGAGGATCCTGTAATTCTCTGAAGACGCCTCCTTCTCCGTAGCCTTGAGCAACAATCCACATAAGGACACCAATCAACCTGAAGCCTCGGCTGTACCTTTGGACAGCTGTGCTGCTGAGCGCTGCACAACATAGAACATCGGTAATCTAAACTGAAAAACAGAGACACAAACTGGATCATCTGCATGTTGAATGACCGCAAAGATGGATGTTTTATTTTTTATGATGTTCAATAAGAAACATGAAAGGCATATACAGACATTTTAAGTCTGTGCTATCCCTGCGGTTTCTACAGTAGTAAATGTTTTTTACATCGTCTTGTTACTTGTTTTAATGAGGTGACTGTATTTGCACAGTGTACTTAACAACCAGTTGAACTGCCATACTGTTTTGAATTTGGTGGTGAATTGGTGCATGAGGTCATGGTTCGATGGGATTTCTTCTCCTCATTTGTTTGTTTCTGATTCTATTTTTGGGAAAACGACGTGTTGTTCTGTCAGTTGATGTGAAGTGACGGTTAACTTCTAGGCAAAATATCTGTAAGTAAGATATGTTGAATGTTATCAATAAATATTATCCCATAAAAACAACCACTGTTTATTTGTGTCAGTTCAATGTTTACTTTATTTTTAGGAAAGAATAAAAAAGCACAGCCTTACTTTCCTAGTTCTACAATGAGGGCAAAAATCTGTTAAACAATGGAATACAAACAAATATGCTCTATAAACAGTTTCAAAACAATTACATTCTGAGAAAGTTGTTATTTATTTTGTAGCATGGCGCTTCTATTACTAAAGATTAGTGCATAAGGCAGCCAAGTTAGTTTCGAAAAATGGCTAGAAAGGCTGCTTGTGTAAGAAGATTAAGAATGACTGCAGGCACGGCTCAGTGATACGACTTTGCCAATTTTGCAACTACAGTAAAGCTGTTAACAAAAAAGGAAACTTTGAAATTATAAAAGAAAATGTATCATGGCCATTTAGCAAAGGTCCCCTTAAGGTGAAAAATCAGTTTAATTTCATGACATGCACTGGATCTGAAACACTTTGAATATGTAGCTAATCATTTGGCAAGTTGTTGGTGAGCAGTGAACTGTGGAATCTAAAATGGGACTGTAATTCATAGATGAGTTCATTTAATCCAATTAAGAACAGTCAGTTCCCCTCATCCAACCACTTCTCTCTGTGCCTGTGTTGTGTTACATTTAGGCTTCTCCTGTTCCAGTTGCTTTTGATGCTGTTTGAAGACACAGCCCTGGTAGTGAGTGACAGGGACATTACATTTTGCAACTGCAATAAAATGTATCTCATTTACTATTACAGGTACAGGTGCTTCAGGCTACATACAGTGAAGTGTTTGCTGTGTTAATGGACATAATCCCAAGAGCAATTGTATTTTCCAAACAACCAGAAGCAAAAGACCTGAAAATACATGAAGACATTTTCCATGGCCTCTCATCAAAACATTACAGCTATATATAAACAAATACAGCCTATCCTTTTACATCGTGGGAGACATTTTATATTTAATGTGTTGAATATAGGTTAAACTAACTACTGTAAGAATTGGGACATGGTTTTCCCTGTTCTTTATAGCATTTGTATTGGTGCATTAGCATAGAAATGTGAAGACCTACAGAAAAAGGGCAAGAAAATCATAAAAGAACTATTACATATTCATAAGATGAACAGGGGAGAACCAAGAAGAGACACATCACAGGGGGAATTACAAGAATAAAAAGATGTCTAGGTCTTGTCTAGGTTCAAGCTATCATGTCAAATAATGTATATCCCTAAAGGTGAAACTAATTAACACTCCATAAATATTGAATCCATGTGATAGCCAATTCCATCACATGCTCTATCATTTCTGTATTTGCTTGAACTGATACAGTATAACACATCATATAACATAATTAAGAAATACAGGAGGACTGCTCTAAGTCATTTAAAAGAAACCTGTGACATGCCTGTTTCCATGCCTGGTTAAAACCATTTTTTATTTGAGCTGTTGAGGTTATTCTTGATGTCATATGATCAGTATGATCAAACCATTGCTTTAATGATGCCCGTTCTAAAGCAAGCATCAATACTGAGTCAGACCCCTCTTTAAATGCAAGACAGCTGGCAGTCTTCTGGGAAAGGGAATTAGTGTCCATTCAAACAAAAGACCTTTTGGAAGGTCAGGCACTGATATTCGATGAGAGGACCTCGCTTGCAAACAGTGTTTTTTAATTCCTCCAAAAGGTGTTGAGCAGGCTTGAGATCAGAGATATCTGCGGGTCAATGAAGTTCCTCCACATCAAAAAACACATTGATGGACCTTTGCTACATCGTGTTTTTCCCTTAAAGGTCACCTTTCCATTTGTTTACCTTTATAGGTAAGTAGGTTTGTAATTGTTTATTTAAGAAAAAACAAGAAAAGCATGACATGGGAGTTTTCTCTTCCAGTGTATATGTGTTTTGTGGACTTGTAGAGGTGTGTCCCTTTAGGATCATTTGGGGCACTGCAGGGATATAGGGTACGAAGCCCGTTGGTACAGGCCATCTGGTCCCTGTAGGATGAAATTCATAGCTATGTCCACATCCTCTGTGCATCATCAGAATTGATCCAGTTGTATGGGTGTCTTTCACTAGAAAGGGCAAAATGAACCGTGAGATTGACAGGTGTGTCTGTGCAGCATCAGCATGCCTGGGTACTGGAGTTCAGGCATCTGATTTGAATGCCTCCTGGGCTCCTCCCTTTGGAGGTTTTAAGGGCATTTCCAACTTGTAAGATACCAAGGGGTGGACCCAGAGTTTGCTGAAGGGATATCCCATCCGGACTTAAAAGGGAGGTCAACTTGCTTAACCTGCTTCCACTGTGAACTGACCCATGGAAAATGGATGAAAATTCTTTAACATCACAAATGTGTCTACTGATTTAACATGGGAAATATGATTGACAGAAACTCAACACCTGAACTGTTTCTATTCTGTGGATCTCATGGTTGTATTCAAGACTTCTTGTATGTCATATAAATTACACAAACACAATGCTACTTCTTTGCCACTTTAAATGTCTCTCTGGACACAATGTTACATCTGTCAATTCTCACAAAGGTTTTTATCAAGACTGTTATGGCTGGTTTGACGTTGTTGGGTACCAGATGAATAATGCAGTTCTCCTTGGTATGAGTGTCAAGGGTCTCCCATAGTGCCTTTATGACAGCAGGCCTTCATCTGCTGAAATCTGGTTAATCACTATGACCTTGTCCACTTGCTCTTTCCCTGATTGCACCTCACCCTGTGTCTGCGTCATGATATAATATCATCTAAGAGAGATAGAGAGAGCTTAAAGGAGAGGGTGGGTGTGGGTTGTCATTGCAGAGACAGAGGTGTGTGGGTAGCTTGTTAGTGGGTGCTGTGTATGACACATTTCTGGTAGGCTGTACAACTGTGATCATGCCAGGCTGATGGAAACACTAAAGGGTAGAAGTGCTCTTTTCACACATTCTTACATTTACACACACATTCTTCTTTGTGATATAATTATCTGTCTGACATTTACTTTATATAGGTACAGAGCATGTTGGTTGAGAATTCAGTAAGGCTTCTCGTGTGCAACAACTTTTAGCCATTGCCTATCTTGCCTGCCTTGGCTGTACACAGGAGACCAAAAGTAGCCAACACAATTCTAAATGGAAATGCCTGCTCCCATGAGCTGTCATCTGACATTCTGCAATGTATATTTGTCTCTATAAACAAATATCTGTAAGCAAGTGTAGCTCATAATCCACTCCGTTCTCAATTCCAAGTTGCTGATCGGATTGTAAACAATGGCAACACCCTTAAAAGGAAGCTTTTGTCAGATGTTCTTTATGGCAAACCGCTGGCTATGCTGGAATTCTTGAATGGCCTTTGGGTTACGAGATTGTTTCAAAACTAGACTTGATTGTTGTTGTTTCCACTCTGATTCTCATTTGTAAACCCTCAGGAGCATTTCATGCTTTACTGGAGTCCATATGGCCTATAACTCAAGTTCTATGAATCTGTCCAAAGGGCTCAACTGACTAAATGATTATAACACAGCTAGTTTGTGGTATTATCAGGGGATGAGGATAAAAAGCAAGCAACTCAGTAGACAGCAATGCCTCTCCTGATCCAATAAATGTAACCCCAGTGGATAAGGAGAGTTACTTGTCTTATACTGTAATGGTAGTGGTATATTTAATACAGCCTTCTTGAACTTGTTCTGAAGGTTGGTAGAGGAAAGCAACATGACCAGTGACATTTTAACTGCCTTGTTAACAGGTATATCATGCTGCTGCATTCGCATTTATTCTGCAACGTATATTTGTATTATTATTGATCTTATCCTTGTCATATGTCTTTAGATGTGACAGGTACCTTTGCACTGCTCTGTATGAAACACTCTATTGTGTGTTGACCACTGGATAACAGGTTTGACAGAGACAATAATTTACAAAGAAACGTGTATTAATTCAGTCTCTTGAGCACAGCTTTACCTTTACAGAAAATTCTAAACTCTTCTCTTTTTAAACTGCAGAATGAGTCCTTGACCCTAACTGAAAATAAAACTTTATGGGTGTTAAAACGTTATTATTTATGCTCTTAAGGCACGAAAAAAAGATGCAAATCCCCCGTGTCTACAGTAATGCTTTACTGGTTCTGTAATTGCTCTGTAATGTATACTTCAACAATATGGGTAGAACACTAAAAAAAAGAGAGGATTGTGAAGGGAAGCAAAGATAATGCAAAACATCATAAGGAAAGCTTGAATTCAAATATCAGCCTTTTCAAATCCAATGAAATAGATAGGCAATAATCTCCAATTGAGATAAGGACAACTTTTTCTAATTATGTTTCTCACTGTTAACTGTCAGTAACATCTGTAAAAGGGGCAATACATGCTTCTGTGGCCTCGTATGCTCATTCTCTTTTTTTCTCCCGAGGTTTTGTGTGTCTTGTCATCCATATGTAAAGCTTTTAGCAATGCAATGCTGTGTTGCCTTATCCTGGTTTAATTATTTTGCTTTATAATTACTTTGGTGAATTGGACACTGATTTCTAATTTGGCATTCATCATAAAGTAGCAGAACCGTAATCCATATTTAATATTACATATCCTTTCAGAATGCATTTCTCTTTAGATTTATGAGGCAGTCTGCAGGGACTATTTTCCAGAATAGGAACAAAACAGAAATTAATCTTTTCTTAGGTGTCAATTTGCAGAAGAGGGGTGGTCATCTTAAGAGTGTGGCCGTTTGGGCTACATAATATTGAAGTGTTTATGCATGCATATACACCATCAGAGAAACATTTTATTATTTTTTACTGTACTTTAACATAATGCGTCTTTCATTTCATTGCAGCACTGACAGAACAGCATATGTCGCTATCTGGCTTGATAACTGTAAAGTGTCAGCTTTGCTTTCCCTCTAAATATGTAGTCTCTAAGGCCATTGGCCTTTCAAACATGCACTGAATACTAAAGCTGAACTACATTTCTTCTATTTAAATCTCACCCCCCTCTTACCATACTGGTACACTTGAAACAATCCAGTTATCCTTGATAATTCAAAATATACAGAGGAAGGTATACTTTAAAAACACACACAAAAGAGCTTTCAGTTATATGATCCACTTCAATCAGATATACGACAGTGATTTTAATCAGTAGGCTGAACCTTCGATTAAAAATCCATCCTTTTTCCTGTACTCAGGTCATGCATACAGGAAAACTGCAATTAGCAAAGCATCACTGTTTAATCAGAGTTTCGGTCCCTAATGCTTGTACTTAATCACAACTGTATAGCTGCACAGTAATTTAATTAGAGGAACAAGAAGTGAGGAGACTAAAGATAGCAGAGGAAGATTAGGAAAACTGATGGAGAGTGTCTTGAACTCATCCACAGGAAGAGCTGTCTTTCCATTTTTAAGCATCTTAAAGTGATGTTGGTGCCGTGTGATTGTGACAGATACAAACCAGCACTGGTGTAACCTCGCATGTTAATTCCCCCCCTTCACCCTTAGTGCAATAATTGCTCCCATCAGCAGGGACAGGATCGGCTCACAGTTATCTCTCCACTGACCATGGCTTGGTAGCTCATCTTCAGAGCGATCGATCCTCCACTCTGCTAAAACTACATCAGCCTGAACACACTGGTGAGGCCAAGGTCAGTGTTGCTCAGCTGGTGGGTGTCAAGTCAACAACACAAAAAGCAAAAAAGTGTGTTATTGCTTACACAATGAGCATTTATAAAACCTTGTTTTGGTGTACATTTTACTCAAATCTTAATACTTGTGTCGTAACAGTGAGAACACTTGATATAAGTTTCTTTTGGGGAAATGAAATGAGTTACTATTACATACCCTCTGGTTGTTGAAGCACAGAGCTTTAAAAAACAAATCACTGTTTTGTTGAGAACTGGGACAAACATTGAGAAATCATCCCAAAGTATTACCATTTACAAAATCTAGAACACACACACTTGACCACTTTGCCTCAGGTAGCTATTTTCCCACCGCCTCTCTCTCTCTCTGGCTTTCACTGGCAGATTTTTTGTTTCTGCTTTATAGGCAGGACCTGAATACATTTGAATTTCAGCGAAGAGCTTTTAGATTTAAGGCAAGGAAATAACAATAAAACAACAATAGCGTGGTCTTTAAGGAAAGCCTTTATCATAGAAAAGTCTTTGTGTGACTCATCTATATACTGTAGGCCTGGCAAAAGATGTGAAATAACCAAATATGTCCTAAAGGCGTTTGCACTGCCATAATACAAGTTTTTGTAGGAGCATTTTTGCCTTTATTGGATAGGACAGCTAAAGATAGATAGGAAATGCTGGGAGGAGAGAGAGGAGAATGACATGCAACAAAGGGCTGAGATCGAATTCAATGAAGACTATAGTCCTGTACATTGGGCGTTCAACTAACCGCTAGGCTATCCTGCCCACAATAATACAACTTTTAGGACACTTTGTCAGGAGACTTTTTTAAGTTTTGACTCTTCTTCCTACTTAAATCCAACTCCCTTGAAACAACTAGTCCAGAAGGCAGGGCAAAATGTTGAATGATGTTTATCACAGCATCTACACTTGTTCATCTAGTTTTAGATTAATGATGTTAAGCCCGTCTTATTACAAGGAGAATTCATCTACTTCAAAGACAATCCGATATATACATGAAGCAATTCATGAGCTAATTATTGAACTATAGAATGATTCAGTGCAATTAGAATCAGTTTGATGTGATCTGACTTTCTTTACTTTATGGATCTAAGAAGGAATGTGTCTTTGTGTTTTTGACTAGTTTATGACACAAAGACTAGGTGCTACTGTACGAACACATACTATGACATTATTAAAGTTCATTATGTTCAACAGATCCATGTTAAGGTGTCTCGCTTTGACAGTTGGGAGGAGAAATTTAAAAATGTATATCAAATAACACAAATATCCCTTAAACCTTTAATTTAGCACCCATAGAATAATAGAAAACATCAACCAACTATAACACTAAGATTGAAGCTTGATCGAAAGGCAACTGGACTTGGTTGAACAACGACTCAGGTAACAACTCCCATGTGACCACCCTTGATCATTAGAGCTAAGGCTGGGAATCTTTAGGTGTCTCACGATTCGATTTCAATTTCCGGGGTCAAGATTCGATTGAGAATCTATTTTGTCGATTCAAAACGATTCTGGATTCATGATTCAAAGTCTATTTTTGAATTAGTACATGCTTCAGAATCTACTCCAGTCATCTGTCATCTGGCTGAATGTCTTGCTGCTCCATTTGGCATTCTACTGAGTTAAAGAGCTAGCCATAGCACTTAACAGGGAGTGACCGATTAGCCAAAAAAAATGATTTTTGGAAGTTATGAATCTATCTAAAATCTCAGAAGGTAAGAATCTCGATTTTTACATAAATAGATTGTTTTCTAAACCTCTAATTAGAGCCTTACATTTCTAGCTCCGTCCACTAGCTGATTTAGAACTTAAGAAGCCTCTCGGAGGAGAGGTGAACCGTCTTCCAAGATCTTCAACCAAGTCCAGTCCCCTTTGGATCAAGCTTTGATTTACCATGACCTGGATGACTAAGAACCTACAGATAACACTAAGATACTTCACTAGGATATAAGGGACATGTAGAAGAAACATAAACTTTTTCTAGGCTTAAGTTGATCTGACAAATGTGGAGTGTCGGAAAGAAAAGAAGACAAAATCTGACTGCTTTAAATGTATTGTGGTAGGAATGGATTAACTTCAAAGGTGTTTTATCCAGCCTCAATAGAAAACAAAGCTGTTCATTATTTGGCAAGGTCATGGGGCTTTTTCAAAAGGAATTATATTGAAGTCTTTGTATTCAAAACAGGTTCATGAGGTATGTATTTCACATATTTCCAACAGCTGGGTACTAATTTGTTTCACAGTCTACGTGCATTTAAATAACTGTATGTATTCCATGGTATCGTTTTTCCTTTTGTCTCCTCTCCCATTTTTAAATAGAGATATTTGCATTTACTCAGCTTTGCAAGACTGTGATATCCTAGAATCTACTGTAACATCTCTATGTGCTCTGAGACTTCACTGACAAAGTACTACACCAGTCTGATTAATAGAAAAGCAACAGATTTGTGTCCTCTGTGTAATCACACGTTGTCTTTTGCCAAAATGTTGGTGGACAGATTGACTATCTTTGTGTTGAGATGGATATGTAACACATGTTCGTAAAAATGTATACCACATATGCATAGCATGTTGAAAGGTTCACCCCCACAGTATGCTGATAATAGCAGGCAGATACTCATTAACATGAGAAGGAAGATAATGAACAGCTTTGGGTTTTCCTGCATTAGTAATTACTTAGATATAGCACCGCAGATATGAAACCATCTGTGCTGGAAACCTATAGTGTATTTATCAAACTGTGTTTTCCTTTTCTACATTTATTCTTTATGAAGAATGAAAGAGTGCTCTGAATGAAGACCTGCTCTTTTTCTTGAGCAGTGATGCACCCTGTTGGCCATTCTGTAAATGACAAAGCACAGTTTGTGAACTAAAGCTAAGCATGGAAGTTTATTCTGCGCATTTAACCTCCTAAAGTGAATGGAGGACTAGAGGTTAAATGATAAATGACCTCTTTAAAATGTAAACAAAGAAGAGTGTGTCTTTAAGTTTCTCAATTCAGAAATGATTGGATTCATAGGTCTAATAGCAGATTCTTTAAAGTGTGGCAACTTTTCCTCACATACTGATTGTGTTGTCAATGTTTTAATCTTCTGTTAATAAAGTTCAGAGCATGAACTTCTAACATCAACTTTTCTTTCTTTCTTTTTCCCTATCTTATTTCCCTTAGGACATTATTGTCTTTTTTCATTTCTTTTCCTTTTTAAACATTTTTTTTGTCGTTTTTTATCTAATTTAATTTCTATTCCTTTTTTATCATGTTTTGTATTTGGAAAACAAGAAGATGCAATAAATTGGATAGAAGAACATGGACAGGTTTTGCATTTTGAATGATCTTCTATAGTTCATGAGAAAATCAGTAAGTTTGTCATTTAAATCTAAAATAATGTTTTCATAGGAGTAAGACATGAATCTAAATAGAAAAGAATGTAATTTCTGAAGTCAAGATGATAAAGTACTTCACTTATCCTGAGGGAAATTGTTGTTTTTATCAGATCACATGCACGCATAAGCAATCAATTCTGGTATTCTGAACTATTTCTATTTCTGCTATTTTTGAATGACAGTTGACATATAAGAGTTTTGGAACACTCATCAGTGCTTCAGAGACTTATCCTGCAGATTTTATTTTGTTAAAAGTGTTTATATTTCCTAATTTACTTCTTGTGTGTCAGAATTTGATTTACTGAAACCAAACCCCAAGCTCCTCTGGGTGTGACTTGCAGCGTTTTACAGCGTTATTTTGCAGAGCTTATCTTAACACAGTGTGTTCTCTGTCATCAGCATCAATCATATTCTGGTTACCATGGTCCGATGTACTGGTGTGACCCCTTTGCCTCCACCAAAACTGTTGGTTTGGAGCTAAATATAGAATTTCACTACCTCAAATGAATCTTTTACTGGTCAAAATCCATTACAAATGTAGTTTTCAGTGAAAACATATACCAACAAACAATGTAAACTTCAAGAAACAAACTATTCTAAATATGAGCTTTCACCTCATCAGGAAAGCAGCACTGACAATGGGTAAGTCCCCGGCCACAAAATGAAAGGAGAGTCTAAAGCCAAAATCCACATTCAGGAGGTTCTTGACTTCCCTCAGATGTGAGGACAGCTGCTGGGACTATGCTGTTAAAAGACACAAGTGTGACACAGAAGGGGAGTAGTCTGCAAAGAGCTCCCTCGCTCTCATGCCACCAGCTAACACTTTTTTGTCTTCAGACCGGTGAACGAGAAGCTACTGGTGCTACTCTGTAAACAGTGCGTGAGTATGGCATCCAACGCCAGCCACATGTTGGAGGCTGCTTTGGAGCAAATGGACGACATTATTGCTGGTAAGAGTTTCTCTTTTTATTATCAACAGACAGGCCGGCTTGTAATTACAGGTCTCCTTGAACCAATACTAACCACGTGATTTTCATATACATGTGTAAATGTTTCTTTAGACTGTGATGGTTATGTAACAAACAAAAGCTAAGAAGAGAAGAGTTGGCAACCTATTTACTTTGCATTTTGGAACCAGCATTGAGGATGAGTTTATGATTAGGAATTTTTGTTGGTATTTTGTGCCATATGTTTCCATTAGATAAGCCTTTTGAACCTTCTAAAATGTCTCTTTCTCGTATTATCCACTCTATTATGAACCTTCACTATTAGATGCTTTTATACTCTTATTATTTCTCCATTAGCTTTAATGTTATCAAAAATTCAAAGTAACTTCCCAGTGTTATCTCTTCTGTATTTTCTAGCACAGGTGATACATTTTAGTCATTGCTGTTTGTCACAGCCTCAGCAGTCTGCTCGTGTTTTGGCACAGGGTCAGAAAACAAAGTTCTATAAAAGAGGTGAAAGGGAAACCATTAGCACAGTGATGAGACATTTAACCATGGCCAAAAACTAATAACCACACACTGTTTGACATGATGAAGCTTTGTGTTTGTGCAGAACGTGTCCTGACTGCATTACTGTGCCTTTTGATTTAACTTCACAGAGCTTATACTAAAACTTTCTACTCTCTGCAGCTTAGACAAGATGATTACAGTGACCTACAGAGCTGAACCTCTAATTTGCGGATTTCAGAACCCACACTGTGCACTGTATTCAGCCATTTGATGCTATTTTCAGCCAGAAAGCCACATTAGTGCACAATAGTGCCCTCAAGAGGTCGTGCAAGGAACTGTTTGTATTGCGCTGCAGGCTGCAAGACCTCTTAGTGAGCTGTACATTCAGTACAGATTCCAAAGGAAGAAAACGTTGGTGTAATAAAGATCTCATCTATTTGTCTGTTTACTCTTCAGTTGATTTCCTGTTCTTATGAATTCCCCTAGGCAAGATGGGAGAAGGGCTGTTCAGTGCTCTCATGCGTCTAGAAGGCCAGGAATACCAGTCACCAGAGTGCACCTCACAGATGAGCCTCCCCCCTCCTGTGGACCCTGCCCTCAAGGCTCTCCAGCTGTCCGAGGCCCTCAGAGCAGTGCTGGAGGATCAGGGGAGTGACGAACAAAAGGACTCACTCAGGAAACAAGTCTCCACCGATACAGCTCACGTCATACTGAAATGGCTGGATAAAGATGAGGTGAGTCCGGATGTCCTCAGGACAAGGGTGTATGATATATGATATAGTATGACATACTAAAACATCATATAACAAAAAGGATGCAAATCCAGTTCAGAAGTATCCAAAATCCACTATGAGAATGGGTTCTATTCAGAGAATGTGTATAAGAAGGGGATGTAGCCTCTTGTTTTAAAGGTGAAGCCAAAGCAGAAGAGCCTAAACCAGCGTGGAGAAACTATATTGGCTGATTATTTGAAACCAGATGAGAAAATGAACCTCTCGGTACAGCATGGTGTTATTTATGTAAATGATGTTCCCAGTTGGAGTTACAAAGACACTCTGTTTCAGGGTCTGGCTATCAGTGTTTGACAAGTCACTTCCATAGACCTATCAACCAGGATAGTGCACGGCAATGTGAATCCAACTATTTAAAAAAAAAAAGGAAAAAAAGATCACATCTGGATCCACGGGAAAAAAAAAGGTGGTGATGGCCACACACAAAACTTGAAACAAAATGGGGGTTATGACCAATGACCAATTCTTCAGTACAGTCGATGTGCAAAGGCTAATACAGTTTTCTGCTTTCTACTATAGACTCTCTGGGCTTTATTAGTTGGTAAAGGGGTCTTTGATCCAGGTCATCAACATCTGGATGGCTTTTCCTGTCTGCTAAGAAGAAGTGAGCTTGAAGCAGGATACATTGCAAGCTGTACTGTTAATGAGATCCAGAGCTCCTGTAAAAGTAAAAGCAGTTGCAGCCCCCATTTTCACCGTCCAATCCTCCATTGTCTCCTTTCTTTAACCCCTGAGTACCTCTGTCCTCCCCTTTCTGCAACAAATGTGTGTTAGTCAGGTAATCTACATCATCATTTGCCTGTTTGCCCTCTACTTTAAATTGATATTTTCAGCCTTACACTCCCATTCATCCCCCCCCCGCTGCCTCCTCCTTCCCTTCTGCGTCCTTCCTCTGACTTGTGCACCACATCTGACAAGCATGTGCTGCAGAAAGTTTCCTCTCCCCTGGAAGCCCCGCAAAATTAGCTCGACCGACTCAAGAGGCACTTCAGAGAGAACAAGAGAACGAGCTGCAGACATCCAGAGAGAAGTACGGGAGATAGAAAGGGAGGACAGGAAATTATGAGAAATCAGGAGGTGCAGAGAAATGTGGGAGATACCGAAGCAGCTTGAGACAGTTTGAGGCAGAAAGCAGGAGAAATGAAAAGGGGGGAGTTAGAAAGAGGTAGAAAAAAAGAAAGTGGAGAGAAGAAAGAAAGGGAGTACAGCCAGCTGGCAGAGTTTGAGTTATTCGGCTGAGCTCTGAAAGTTTCAGGCTGCCCAGACTCCAAACCACACGGACCAAAGTCCTCTCTGCCTCTCCTTCAGCTGCAATATGGAGAGTCAGTAAAAGGAGGAAAGTTAGGTTCTGGGAGCTCCACAGTGCAGCACAGTTTAGTACTTTGAGCAAGAGGTTTTTTGTTTATTTGTTTGTTTTTGGATTTAGTATCTGTTCATCCTGCTTGATGCTTCCGAGCACTTGCTAAATTCTGGTAGAAACATTAAAAGCCAGACCTGCAGTACAATGGGCCTGCACCATGGAGTATGACATTGATTTCTACAAACATTTTGCCTGGCTTAGAAAGGTAAGACTTTCTCCACTTGCATGTTTTTCTCTTTACACTTTTGGTGCAAACATTTGCTGCAAGTATTTTGGGGGTTTGTTTTGCTTCTGCAGTGTTGTTACTTTTCCAACACAATTATGGTTGCCATGTTAGACAATTTGAGAGGAAGAAGTTAGTGCTTTGTTTTTTTTGAGCTGAGGAGGTGTGCTGCAGAATATGCAAACTGTGCACCTTCATACGTGGACCAAGGAAGAAATTGAAAGAAAAAAATGTGTTGAAGGATAAATGTCAGCCATTATTTCATCACGTGTTTTTAAACACATCATAGTCTTTTAAGACAACCTTCCAAAGTTTTAACTTAACAGTGAATTACATGGTGTTCAGTAAATCCTAAAGTTTTTCTTCTTATTTAAGCAGAAAAATTAAATACAGCTCAAGCTAAAATAGCTTTATAAAATTGTTCACTGAGGTGCACATGGGGGACACAATGCTGGACCAGCCTCTCAAACTGTTCTTAAAGTGTGTGATGAGAAGGATAAATGTATGTGCATGTGAGCTGAGATCATTTCCTGCTACTTGAACCCGCATACAGTCTTTGGACACCACACAGCATCTTTCTACCATTAAGAAGTCATTAGTCCTGACTGCCTCCATTAAGGTAGAATTCTTCCTGAAGGGAGAGGAAGTCTCTCCATGCACAAATTTGTCATCATTTTTTATTTTGAGTTTAGGGTTTATAATGTATGGATTGAACAGTAGCTATCACATGATAATACATGGGTGACCTTGTGTTATCACTCTTCATGCACCAAATCTTTGGTTGCGGATTTTGAAATTGTTAGTTAGAACTTGTCGAGTCTCAAGCATGCCATTCTACACGATCTGAAGATATATAAATGTAAAAAAAAAAAAAAAGAATTTAAGCAATGCAAATATTTTATACAATGCAACAGCAATGCAATATCTCTTTATTAATGTCCGCTCAAGAACACAAACAAGTGTAGCCTCAAAAAAATGAAGGAAATAAAATGTTGAGTCAATGCATAACCTCTCAGCATCAACAACAAACAGTGTGTGCTTTTATTTTTGATGAAATAGATATATGTATGCCTTAAAAAAAAAACATGAATATGTTTTGTAAAACTGTCAAAGGTTACTCTCAGTGCTGCTCATAAGACATGATCCTCTCCTCCTCACCTGAGAATATTGAAGCTACTTTTGTCAAAATCATGAAGCATGTTAGCAGTCTTCAGAAGGAGGAGCTGGAAACAGTTTTGTCTGGTTTATTTGTTTGATGGTTAACCTAAAGACCGCCTATAATAACACTAAAACACCTCAAAAGAATGTATATTGTACATAGAATATGATTTAGAAATCAAATTAACCACATATGATGCGCTAAAGATATAATAAAGGCTTTAGGGTGTTTTTTATATTACCTCAAACCATTTTCGTGAAGTGGCTCAGGCTGATGGACACGCTGAGCTACATAATGTTTCCATGGTTCTGCTTGACAGCCTGGATTTCTGAGAAATCTGAGCCAATTTGGTTGTACTTTACTTCCTTTGCACACTGATGGCTCTGAAATATCCCTTATTACACTGTCAGCCATGAGCTCAGCCCTTCAACCAACATTTTTTTCCTCACTAATCAGCCTGTACAAAACTTTTAATGCTGGATTAGGATTTGTAAACTTCTTACAGGCTTTACCTCAAACTAACGTCTGACACAATAGCTAGGTGTGTGTGTGTCTGAGCCTGCAAAACCGATGACGAAAAGCACATTCGACCCACTTGGCAACTGTTTTGCATCAACAGTGTACTTATTGAACTTAACGGCTGACCTTTGCCCTGAAGGTAAACCTCCATTCATCCAGCAGCAGAGAGTCCTACCAGGAGCGGTTATCACGTCTGGAGGGAGACAAAGAGTCACTAGTTCTGCAGGTGAGATGAGTCAATGCTCGCAATCAAAAACCCAAAAACAAATTGTCTGTCTCCTTTTTTTAAGGATAAATATTAAAAATGATTGTTTCAGCAGCACATTTAACCTTAAGCAAGTGTGGGCATCCATTTAAAAAGAAGGTGAATCAACTGAATTGGATCTGAGCCTGATCAAATAAAAGAGGACATTTGACACCACACTGTCTGTGGGAACTGACTCTAAGTTCCCATATCACATGACAGTGTTAAATGAGAGAGATGAGGAAGGGCAAAGGTACAGCAGAGGACTGTGTTGTAAAAGTTGCGTAATAGCCATCTTGCTTTTTCGGCTGCTTGGGTGAAGCAACAGTAACAAAGGTGGGTCTGGTGCTGTTACAGCACTAGAATGTCTGGTTTTGTGTGATGAGTCTGTAAAGTATATATACGCATTTAGGTGTGTACAGTTATCAGCCCCGATGAATAAGTGCTTATCTCAGGCAGGTTGAGGCTAGCACCACCCCGCTGTGCTGTGCTGTAGCATGTAGGTGTGTGTGTGTGTGTGTGTGTGTGTGTGCGTGCCTGCGTGCCTGCGTGCCTGCGTGCCTGCGTGCGTGCGTGCGTGCGTGCGTGTGTGTGAGAGAGCAGGTGCTCTGTTTGCTTCTTTAGGCCTCACATAAAAAATTCCTCAGAAAAATCCGCTCCAGTTGGCAGACTGGAGCTGCCTCTTAGCATGTGATTAGCTATTACTGTATGTGGCCTTAATAGTTTCTCTGCGGAATAACATTTAACCTGCGTTTTGCTGACTTTGCTGGAGCCACTGGTCTGTTGCAGGCTACTGGTTAGCTAGTGAGCCACAAAGGACCATTCATTTCTCCTTCAAGGACATGTTTGATCTGGCCCTTATAAAGAAATGTTATCAAGATTAAGATCAGCAATTATGTGGAAATAGCAGATATTTGAAAGAACCTGGTATTTAAAAAGAAATAGAATCTGAGGTTGTAGAAATGTTGGCCTGGGCTGCATTTATGTGTTTTGTTGTAAGTTTGTAAATTTTGTTGTAGAAGATAACTTCTTGATGTCATTAACTCTTTCGCACAAAAAAAACCCCCACATAGGTGAGTGTGCTGACAGACCAGGTGGAAGCTCAAGGGGCAAAGATCAGTGATCTGGAGAATTCTCTGGTGGAGCATCAGCTCAAACTCGACTCCACTGAGGAGATGCTGCAGCAGGTACACAGATTCCAAGACCTCAAATCAACACAATCGTACATCAGACTTTCCAAGTACAAAATGTTTCGTATAATACTGGATACAAATCAGGAAACTCTGACTTCCCCCTGGAGACATTCAGGGCTTTTATCTAAAAACTCATCTGCACTGCATGTGTAAAAACCCTTGACAACAAAACATATTTAGGAAGCTCAGACTCATTCCAGGACAGTGTCTTACAGCGTACATTTTTCTGGTTTATGCAGGGCAAAACTAGTCCTACTGGGCAGGTGATTACAATGCCATTAGCCACGCCCCCAACCTGTGACACACCTGAATGAGCTTATGCATGTGCACAAAACACACACATACAGAGAGAGAGAGAGAGAGGGAGAGAGAGGGGGGGAAAACAGAGGAAAAGAGAGAGAGACAAATGAGTAAGAGAGTAAATCAGAAAAAGGTGGAGAGATGGGCGGGAGAAAGAATATGGGTGGTGCTACTTTAAGAGTTAGAAGTGCATGTCTGCTACTTTCAGTTGTTTGCTTTTCTATACGAAAGACTCTGCTAAACGCTAAAGGGAACGCTAGTGGAATAGCTGTGTGAAACTTGAATCTACAGGAGACTTGAAGACATTGCATGTATGAAGGACATACACTTACTCTTCCTTTGCTGCTGGCAGACACTGGAGTAAAATGGAGCAGGTATTACACAAAATATATGTTTCTTGTTTCTTTATAATACTGCTCTTGTAATTTATCACATTTGAAATTGACTGACTAACAGTGTGTTACTACTATATGCGGTGCTGTATGTGTGCAGTGTATCAAAGGGCAGTCAGGGCTGGTTTCTCAGAGACGTGGTCATAATGAGGCTTTGGACCTGAGCCGTAAATCTCTTCCTGGTGACAAAGCTCTAATATTTTCCATGTGCACTGTAGAAGAAGCCCAGATATTTTTCCTAAGCTAGAGTTTTAAATGGACGTATCCATATATACTGTTTTTGCCTGCCACTGATGCTCATTTCTGAATTCTAAGTGATTTAGCACCTGCATGACATCAGGCAAATTAGTTATACATGTGCGTGCTTAGCCGGGTTCAACTCTCAAGGCTGACAGCCGTTCAGGACAGATAGTCCCAGACAGTACAGTAGATGCTTGGTCATTGGTTTGATTGACAGCCGTTCACATTGACAGGAAAATACACCTGTCAAAGTTATTTTAATGTTCTTTCTGTGAATGTTTTGCATACTTTGGTTAAATCTCTCTCCCTCACACACTCTTGCTCTCCCTCCTCTGCTGTGTACTTTGAGGGAGCTGTGAAATAGGCATTATAAATAGTTGTCATGGGTTGTGTATATTTAGCCACTCAAACAGCGTCTGAAACCAGAGGGTTTGTCTAAGGGGACTGTCATTACAGAGCTGGAGGCTCACTGTGCCTCACACTTTATGTCGCCTTTGTTCAGTAAGTATGGACTATCATTAAAGGGGATAATGTGTTAACCTGTTGGTCTGTTTGTGTTTCTCCATGCTCGTGCTGTGTGTTGTTGATGACAGGAGCTCCTGCATAGGACGTCACTGGAGAACCAGAAGCTGACTCTTATGGGGGAGGTGTCCTACCTGAAATTAAAGCTGGCAGACATGGAGGGAAAACAGAACCACGGGGCTGAACGGCAGCACAAAGCAGAGGTAGGGCTTCTCATAGATACAAATATGCATGTTCCTTCACTTTAAAAAGTTTTATTCGAAGATAGCATGGTATTTATGGTTGTCAGAACTTTTTCTGAGCTAATATGTATCCATCAAAAAAGGTTTCCTTGTTGAGTTGCATCAGTTGGAATGGATTTAGTTGCTTTACACTAATTAGCAGAACAGTTACTAAAGATTAAGCCATCAATCACTTCACTCAGGCTTACATTTTGAAGTTACACTTTTAATCTTTAAATGGTTTGGTCAGTTAATGTGAGTGCCTCGTATCTAAGAGAGTGCACAGTATTTTTCACCAAGGACTTTTGTCAATGAGGATTTAGTCTAGCAAAAACCTCCCTGTTTTTTTACTTCATTCTTTGGAAATTTGCACCCACTCTGCCAGGAATGACAAGGGAACACACAAAAATCTGCCTTGTGCTGATGGATTTAACATTGAAGTCAGCTGCTGAGTTTATGGAAGACCATAAACACTTTCTGGACTGATGGAGGGAAACATTCACTCGAACCTCGGCTCTGTTGTTCCTGGGCAAAGTCTACAGGAATAACTGTCTCCAAGGGGTTTTCATTTTTTTGTCAGTTTAAACTGAATCATATATTTACTTAAGATGTGGATGTATCTGGTTACCAGCTGACATCCTTGGCATTAAGTGACCGTATGAATAAGAGAAGAGGGAAGCAGGGAAAGCAGACAGGATACTGTAATGTATGTAGTTACTGTCAAAACAGTGCTGGTCAAAGAGCCTTTGTGTCCTCAGGTTAAAGGAGTTCAGGCGTAGTAGAGCTGACATGATGGATGGCGGGCAAAATATGAGTGTGTGTAGGCTTTAGCCAAGAGGATTTTGTTCTTGGCGGTGGGGTAAAAGTTGAAGAAAAGGGTCCTTTTCTTTAACATCCAGTGGATGTATGTTCCCAAAGACAATTAATACCTATAAAGTAAACTGAAATAATGAAGTTGTGTTTTAATGTGTGTTCCGTGTGTTAACAGGGATTTCGTTTGTAGTTTCAAGAAGAACAAAATGGCACAAGACATTGTGTTTTAGAAAACTGCAATGTTTCAGCTCTTCATAATCCTGCTTTCATCATGTGTGCTGAACAAGTTTACTTCAAACAGCTGCTTGGACTTAAGGAGAATCGAAAAAAATCTGCTTTGAAAACTTTACAGGCCTCCCACGTGCAGCCTCTACTACACAAACATGTCCACACACACAAACACACACACACACACACACACACACACACACACACACACACACACACACACACACACACACACAGCATGTTAAAGCCTCCTTGCTGTGGTGCCAGTAAACTCATAGTTAAATTTAGCTGTGGAGGCACTCCATATCATCTGTCATATCCGCTGCACTGAACCCCAAGTGAGACTTCCTCTATCCACAGTCCGAGCATAACTGTTCTGCTGTTTACACACTTTCTGAGGGAACATTGGGCTCTGATCACCTTTAAAAAGATTGCAAACCTGCTCACCCCTCAAGCAATTTATCAGTGCAAACTGCCCGTTTGATAAACTGACTATGCATGAATTTTGGAATATGGCACAGCTTGTAACATATTAAGTTAAGGCTTATGAACATTGCTTACCTAGACCAGTAGAGAATAACAGTGCTAGAGTGTCTGTAGAAAGCCAGGAATCACACTTTAGTAAAGGTTTGGTATGATATTTATGTATTATTGGGCTCAAATTGGAAATGTATTCTTTCTAAGGGTTTAACAATATCAAAATCGACTTAAGGTAGAGGAAAATAACAGGATTTGGAATATCCCACCTATAATCATATCTTCACAAACAAAAATGGCATACATCTACTCTCTTTTTCTGAACATTTTTCTCAATTCTTTCTCCCCCACTTCCTCTGTCAGACTGTAGTGAATTTCATTAGTGAGCTGCAGGAGGAGATGTGTAGGTTTCAGAAGGAGATCAATAGCAAGATCCAGGAGAAAAAGGCCTTGGAGATCCCGGCTGACAGCAGCTCTCCAGCCCAGTGTCCTAATGAGCTTGCTGATGATCAGGGCTCTGACCCCGGGCCGTTTGATGACACAACCTCAGGTGTAGAAGAGGCTACAGAAAGGCCTGATGGGAGTCCTAACAGCCTAGAAATGGCTGGTGGCTCAAATGCAGAGCAGCAGCACCAATGTGGAGGAGAAAGTGTAGGCACAGCTTGCCTGCCTTGCATGACTTGAAGTGTTATGTGTGGCATGGGTTGACCCACTTTAGTGTTTGTGATCCTTAGGTTCAGATGCTAATGCACGAAGCACTTATCAAATATCCCCAGCCTTTGTGTCTTTTTGCGACTACGTACAGTATGTCAGTCTGCATAGCTAGTGTGTCGCCCTATTCACATACACACACAAAACTCCAAAAAAAGTCCCACAATTTTCATGTTGGCTGCATGTGTGAACACAACCGCCAGATTTTTTAACACAACTTTCCCTGACCTTTCGCCTGCCAGGCCCCTAGTAAAATTTCAACAATAAATCGTGATGAGCCAACGTGTGAACGCAGCAGGACATATTCAGGAACATTCACCAGAAGTGTGTGACTTTTAAATCCTTTCCAGCACTCGTCTGGTGCGATCTATGTGTATCTTTTCTTCTCGCCAGTATGTTCTCATTTTTGTATACCATGTATACGTCCAATTACAGGTAGCATTGATATAAAAAAGGCACAAACTGCCAAATCATAGCACCGGAATCTGTTGCTTGTCCGCTATCTTTGCACATCATATTAATGTCATACCTTACCTCCTGAGATCCCCTCCCCCTCCTGTCCACGGAAAACTTCATGCTGTGATTGACGTGGGAACAAGTACCTCAGGAAGATTTCAGATGCAGCCTGTCAGAAATTTTTAGAATTTTTCAGGAGTGCATGTGTAAAACAGCTTATTTTCTGCATCAATGTACAAATTGTGGCATTTCATCCAGTTTTAAAGAACCTGGTCATGGCACATGACTGCTCAGCAATGAGACTGGTTCTGCTCGATATTTTAGTCCAAAAAAAGAAAATTTTCATTGACACTTTTACCAATTGCTCGCACCTTGATGGGTTAATTTTGGGTTTCTTGAAAAAAATAGAACAAAGAGTGGTTTAGAACTGCTCTTTAAACACGTGTCATGAGATAGCATTTGTTGTGATTTGGTTCTACATGTATTCATTCATGATGATTTGTTTAAAGGAAGAATGTGCGACCTTTTAATCCAGTAGATGTCGCCCTTGAGCACCAGCATAAAACCAAAACAAACTGCTGTTTGGCCACACCTCAGATAGTCTGAAGCCTCCGCTCTCCTCCAGCGACACACCTCCAACCCCTCTGAACTCGCGTGTGCATGAAGGAGTTATCAATTACAACGCAAAATTGTCCTCAGCTTGAGCTGCAATTGCCTGTGGCCTGCATTGTTGTGTTAGCAGGCTAATGTTGGCACACCTTAGTTAGCTCGTAGCTTCACATTGCACATAAATTGTTACTGAATGACCGAGATCTGAAACACTTTCGTGACATCCATAAAAGCAATGAGTAGGTATGTAGTATGCTCTTCTTCTTTTCTCTAGTCCTTGACTGAAACAGCTTTATACGTAAGGCCGTCCCTACCATGTAAACATGATGTAAACACGGCTCTGACAACAATACAGCTGGCAGGACTCGCGCTCTTCACTCATTGTAGACAGCCATGACTCAGAGACATTTATATAGGATATTCTTGATTTTTGCTAACCCTTATGTGTAAAATGTTGCACATTCTTCCTTTAAAAAAAATGCAAATTAGAATTCACATTTGTGTCTGGCATCATCTAAATGTCTAAACCAGCATGATATGTAATACCTCTGTTATGAATTTGTAGTATATTAATTAAATCTGTTAAATGATTTGTTAAAAAAGAACAAGTTACTAGCATTAGCATCTGCAACTAGCATCATCTTGTTATGAATGTGTGCTATATTAATTTAAGTGTGCTTATTGCTAAATCATGTGTTTGTTAAAAAAAAGGACATGACTATGTTCTGCATTACCATTAGATACCAGCATTGTCTGAATGTTAAAACTAGCTTGGTTTTATCATTTGATTATGAATTAGTGTTAAAATTGGTGTGTGTGGAGTGTGAGTTCTTAGCATTTACATAAGCATCATCTGAGTGTTTAAACTAGATTAATGATTTATCCTTAATTTTCTGTTTCAGGGCTTATTTAGGGAGCTCAGGATTCTCAAGGACAAAGTGGAACACCTGGAGGATCAGAAGTTACAGTACGAGAAGAAACTCAATGCAACAAAGGTAAAAAGAAAGTTCTGTATTTCAGCACGTCTAGACTCTAAAATCAGTGCCTAAATTCCACTGTTAACTGTCCACTTAACTTTCCAAAATGCCGTCCAATCCAATGTTCCAGCCAGTGCAGTGAGTCAGTTTGTTCTGCACACACACTCTCTCTCTTTCTCAGACACCAATGTTTTCTTAAGAAGTCTGAGAATCTTTTTACCTCTAACAAGTACTGTAGAATTAGATTTGATTAAGGCTTAGTCCTTTTTTAATGTCCTACATGTGTACTTTGGCATGATCCACTGGGATTAACATTTTAGAGATTAGATTATCTCTTCCATTATTCTGATATCTGTCTCTGTCTCACTTTGAGTGTGTCTCCTTCTGTGTCTGTGAGTAAGATTAGTTTCATTATGCTGGTATTCTTCCACCTGTCCTCTCAACAACTGTTTCAAATGAAACTTTTGAAAGTTCAGTCTATATCCATGTTTTTACAACACAGTACCTGAAAATTGTTTTTTTTTACAGGTTTAATTTGCTGTACATGTGAAACCTTTGTGATTGCAATTCATACTGTATAACTGTCTTGAAAGCCTTATTTTTAGTTTCAAAAGTGGGGGTTCAAAGTGGTTAAGGGGGAAAAAGGTATATTTTCCACATTCCTATTTCCCTGTTTAATATAATAGCCTGAACTTTACTTTATTGCCATCAGTCTTATCCTTAAAAACTACTTCAAAACAAACTAAAAAGCCTGTCAAGGACTTCTATTTCACCCCTTTAAACTCAGTGTGGAACCATTATGTGCTTTGTTGTGGCTGTTTTATATTAAGATATATATAATGGAGGGAAAAAAACATTAATATCTCACAAAATTCTGGCTACAAGTGAGGACATGTGCTGGAACTTTAATTAGGATACATGTACATGTGTTGCTTTTGTGAATGTCAAGAAGCTTTTAGCTGTGCATGTTTAAGCAGGCATAATTTGGCACATGCAGCACATCACAGAGCTGCATGTCCTCTCTGCTAACATATCTCTCTGTGTGGCACCCACAGGCAGAGATCAGCAGCCTGCAGCAGCTTCTGCTCACTAAGAACGCTGAGATCGAGAGCTTGCACACTCAGCTCCTGGCCAGACCCTCTCTTTCCGCAGAGTGCTCAGAGAGAGGTAAGCAAACCAGCCAATGGCATCAAATCCTCCACCAAACTGCCAGAATAACAGCACCTCTTGTAGACATAGTTACCCAGCCTGATAGGTGACACAGTAAATGACTCCTTTATGTATTCATCAATGCAAAAACAGGTTTGGTAGAAGTCTTGGCCCTTTATTCACTGTCTCTCTCTCTCACTCTCTCTCAGAGGAGATTTACAGGCAGTGGCTCAAAACCAAATGTAATCCTGAGTAGTATTTAATAAAAATCATTTGAAACCCACGGGCCATCTTGATCTTTGTATAATTCTCCTTCTCCAGACATGACTCTTTATTTCATTACCCTTTGTATCCTTTCGCTCCGAGGGGCAGTTTTGCCAATCACTAACTTCTTTCCCAAATTATGAGATGTTCTCTAACTCTCTTCCCTTTGGCTTCTTAATTTCTGAGAGCATAACATCTTGCTTGTTCTCATTTTTGTCTGTCATAGAAAAAGCTCCCCCCAGAGTAATTGCTAAGTATACTCACTGTCACTCACCAGCAATGCCAGCTGTATGCCTGCAGTTGTTGCAAAGAAAGTGTCTTATGTACTGAGGGCCCAGATATATAAAGCTGA
The DNA here is from genome assembly GCA_020745685.1 of Tautogolabrus adspersus. NCBI lineage: Eukaryota > Metazoa > Chordata > Actinopteri > Labriformes > Labridae > Tautogolabrus > Tautogolabrus adspersus. The sequence continues at coordinate 10,890,077 of CM036535.1, forward strand.
CATCATTAAAGCTACGATTGGTGGATTAAAAAAAAAGAGGCTTGAGTCAATATAAAAATACAGGGATTCGATTACAAGTGCTAGCATGTATTTTTGCCTTTCCTTTCCTTCTAAATGATCATGTCCTCAAGAATTACATACAAAACACTACTTTATATGACATTAGCAGCTGTGTATAAAGGTTATTAATAAATGTGGGGTTTCTCTTTATAGATCAGGAGCTGCAGAGGCTCAGGATCGGAATGAAATCACTAATAGCGTCCAATGATGAAAAGGTAGGTTAGCCGTGATCTGTAAAACTATCCTTTCTCTCTCTGGTCAGCACAGCTGTGTGTGATTAAGCAGCACACAGAACGTGTGTGTGCACTCATCTGTTAACTACAATGCAAAGTGTCTTACTGGCTGCCTGTATATATAACTGCTATCATCACTGCTGTTTAAAAGGTTAGAAGCTAACTCGTTTTAGATGTTGTCATTTCTCAGAGGCCCCGCCCTCTGACCATTTATAGTACAGAGGGGCTTTTGTCTTCTCCCTCCCAGAGTAGTTTGGACTTTAAAGACTTGCAGACGCAACTCTACATGTGGCACACCAAAAAGGGACACACACACACACACACACATACGAACACACCCAAAGGCGAGCCATTTCAGGCATAGCCACACTTAAGTAGGCCTCGACCTGCCAGGCCTAATTTTGGAGCGCGCTGCATTAAGAGAACCATGGCAAAACCAGGCACGGGCACCACTTCAAAACATACACACACTCCACACAGCTGGTGACCACAACTAAGATTTCCAGCCAGGCCTGTGTCAATCCCCTCCCAATCCACTACTTTGATGTAAAGGCCATATGGTGAAAGAGAGACGTGTGTGTGGTATATCGGTCAGTAACTGAACCGAAGCAGAGAGTCCATATGTGTGTTTCTTAACCTTAGATAAACATCTTAATTGGGTTTTGTTGGCCTTCGCCGTTTTCTTTAGGACCGGCGTATTGAGGAGCTCACTCTGCTCCTGAATCAGTGCAGGCAATTCAGAGAGGTCACTCACGGCACAAGGCAAGGTAATCAGCTTATTCACTCCCTTATCATTCCCTTGGGTCGTTTGTTTCATGTTAGAAACCGTGTTTGAGCAACATGCATGCTCCCACACTTTAACACCAAGGTATGTCAGGATGCTTGAGTTGAGGAAAATAACATTTCTTGTTACTTTAGCTCCACCTGCTGTTCGTTCATTGTCAAATGGAAGGACTCCATCAAGCAGCAGTGAGGAAGAAGAGCATGGAATCATGAAGAACGCTGACTCTGCCAGCGCAAAATCTGAGGATGTGAAATCTGAAGTGGGTGCAAACCATCGTTTGTATAAAAATAACAATGATAATTTCTGTTATTTATCTTCATTAACATGATCTTCAGAGCTTTTTGTCCGTGTGAATATGATTGATTCAGTTCTTGTCTCCATTAAAGTGAGCATTCAAGTTTTTATCTGCTAAATGCTTCAGTTTGTTTGTCTGCATTAACGTGATGATCTTGGTGGCTCCTATTCTTAAACATGAACGTCCTTTTCGACTACATTCACGATGATTTTAGTTTTTAATCTGCAAAAAATACAATAATTTTAGTTTTGAATCTGCATATTCATGACTGTTTTAATGTTTTGTCTGCATAAACACCTTTATTTTATAGTTTCTTTCCCATCACAGGTTTCCACAAACAGTTCTTCTTCACGTCAAACATCTGTGTCATCAGGCCAGAAGGACAGTGATTCAAGGTAGTGGCACAACTCTTTGTTTTGGGATTTCTTTGAAATCTTTTTATTTAATTTTCTGAGATGTTTTTTTTTTTTACTTTTCAGAACAGAATCACAGACTTTATCAAGCAGCATGAACGACCTGACAAATGGACTTTCACAAAAGGTACACTACTAAAGTATATATTCAACCTATTTCACCACAAAATATACAAGCTACTGCTGGTTAATAAATAAGAATTCTTATTGATGAAAGTTTAAGCGTTTTGTACTTATATTTCGCAGTTATTTTAAAGATCTATTTCTGTCTTTTTCTGTTACTGTCATTTGTGTGATATACCCAGAGTGCTTCAGGTGACACCAGGAGTCAGACACTGCCTGTGAACTCCTCACTGTCGGAGCAGAACGGAACCTTAGAAAGCAGCAGTGAAATCCAGAGTCAAAGGTCTCCAGATGGAAGTGAAGATGGCGACTCCAGCCAAAGTAAACCCATACACATTCAGTCAAGCTGCACAGGATGTTATTAATTTTAGGATAGATAGTGCGCAGTATTAATCCATGCATACGTAGAGCCGAACTTTGTTTTTCTTTAAGATAGCCTTGAGGCCAGTAATTCCCATGAGCCCCAAAGCAGCGTTCTTATTCGGAGCTAACCACTCCCCTTTGACCAGACGACCACGGGGCCTTTGATCACGGCTAATTTCAGACGCCCCTGACAGAGCAGATGGATGATGGGATTTCTTACCAAACACTCCCTCTTCTCCTGCTCTGATTGACCACACTCATCCCAGCTCCACCCTCCTCAGTTTTTAACGTCCACTTTTAGCTCAGGCCCCACCCTGATTTCTCTCTGCTGCTTTCTGTTTAATAATAGTGACTGAGTGCAGCTCATATCATAAAGATCACACCTTGTAAAATGTAGCTTAAACCCCGTCATTTTCATGGGGCATTAACCCATGAATTATTTGCTGGACTCAGTGGTCTGTGACCTGTGCTCCCCCTCTCCTGAATGGAGCTCTGTAGAAAACTCAGACCACCACATGTGTGCTTCTTAGCTGTTAATGTGGTATGCAGATAGAAAACAAGGCTTTTTACTGCTTTCTTCTCAGTCTGTATCATGATCAAAAACTGGCTTGTTACAGTACCCCAACTATGTCAAACTAGTAGTGTTAAAAGTTCTCACATCCGTCAATGAAGTAGAAGTAAAGATACTTGGTAAGAGCAGAGGACTATTCCATACAGGCTCTGAAATGGACTTACAGTATAAAAGTCAAAAGTAGCCCTCTGAAGGATAGTTTTACTGGCTACAAACTTGAACCTCACCTCAAATCTTCGAGATTATCAAACTAAAATCTCTGAATATAATAAAGAAAACATTACTCTGAATATGATGACATTAACTTTGCTACAATGTGGAAGCATGTTAAAGTAACAATGTGTTGCTGCCCTGTTCTTGTTGGCAATGTTGGCAGGTTCACTTTCATCCATGTTGCTTTCAAGTCTCCCTCTTTTTTCTGTTTTGTCGCATTTTTGCTTTTACTCTTTTTTTGTCATTTAATGTTTGGTTTGTGTGATAATGTATTAGTGTATGTGTCCAGGAATATTCTTTTTATGTGTCACTGTCCCATCCATGTCGGTGAAATCAGTCTGTCTTGTTCCTTGGGGAAGGCTGCAAACAGACAAAACAAAGATTAAAACTATTATTTCCTCAAATCTTTTTAAAGATAAGTAAAGAGTTTCTTTTAAAAATGTGAGAAGTTGGGGCGCCGGTGGCCAAGTGGTTAGTGTGTGTGCCCCATGTACAGAGGCTGCAGCCTTAAAGTAGATGGCCCAGGATAAAATACAACCGATTGATCAAATCAAAACACAACCACAGAAAGCTGCATCTTTGCTGCCCTCTGCAGTCCAATTTCCGTAACAGAACCATGTCTTTTTGATTATGTAGTATTACACTGACTGTGATTTTAATGTGACCTCTTAAAGGAAAGCTGGAGAAAGCTGATGACAGCACTTCAAGTGATAACTCCCCTGTTCATTCTGGAGAAAATACACAGCAGGGCCAGAGAGCTGTGGGCTCACCAGAATACTTGAAGAACAACAGGAGCTTCAAGAAACTCTGGGGAAAGTAAGTGTGGGGGACAAAAATAAAGAACAAACAAACAATAACATATCTTTGAAATATATTTTATGTATACATATTCTCTCAATAATATGCGTTATATTAAATGATATTTTTTATTTTGAGAATGAAAGCATTCAGTAGCTTGTTTATTCATGTTCTTTACTTTTATGTATACAGACTACGAAGAACACAGTCTGGAGGGCTCCAGGCAGCAGATCCAGATGGGGGTCCGTTTCGTCGGGGGGGACTACGGGCTACAGCAGGACCCAGACTGACCAGGACCCCTGAATCGTATAACTCTGCATGGTAAAGCTCAACGTGAAAGGCGTGAAAAATCCGACCTTTTCTTTAAAGTGTTCATATTTAAAGTATCAACATTTCTTTTATACTTTGCTGCTTTTAAATAATCCCTACCATAAAAAAAGGCCCTGGGGCTTCTCTACGAGTAATGTATTAAGATGAACATCTTAAATACTCACTTTTTTTTTTTTGCAGTGATATGAATATTCCGTTCAGCCAGTGGACCAAGGAGCAGGTCTGTGGCTGGTTAGAGGACTATGGACTGGGCCAGTATGTCAGTCTCAGCAGACAGTGGGTTGAAAATGGACAAACAATTCTGTCTGCTACACCGCAGGACTTTGAGAAGGTCAGAAATCAAAAGGAAACATTTTTAAATGTCGGATATGTAGTATTTAAGTTTTACATCAGAGATTCTAAATAAAATCATATGGCTTATTACTCCCCAATCTTTAATTTCATTGTGACAACAAGTATTTTCTGACCTCAGGAGATGGGTATGAAGAATCCTCTGCACAGGAAGAAGCTGCAGCTCGCTCTGAGTGCATTCACTACGAAAGTTATAGAGAAATCATCAGAGCTGGACCACATCTGGGTCACACGTAAGTCTCGTCCTGCATGGAATATTTGAACTTGTCCTGCTTGGTGTTCTTTTTTCAATCATAGTAATATTTGAAATGATATACTTGTATTCGTTTAGGCTGGTTGGATGATATCGGTTTGCCTCAGTATAAAGATAATTTCCATGAAGCTCGAGTTGATGGTCGGATGATTCAATACCTCACTGTGGTAAGACCTAACCATGATTAGACTGTAACATTTTCTGTGAACTTTAAGGCCTACAAATATAACATTTAAACTTCAGACATGATGTAAAAAGCATACATTCAAATTACGCTATACATTTGTATACTTTTCAGGAAGTTCACTTTTATCCTTTTGCCTTTTACACAGAATGACCTCTTGACTCTAAAGGTCACCAGCCAGCTTCATCATCTCAGTATTAAATGTGCCATCCATGTCCTTCATGCCAATAAGTTCAACGCCAACTGTCTACGACGTAGACCAGGGGAAGAGGTAAGCCAGAATGGGAAGAAGAGAAGTTGAAAGTGTTTACTGCTTGCCTTATGTGATGCTACATTTCTGTACATATTGAAAATGTTAATGCTCAAAGCTGAAAAACTGTGACATACATTTACTGAGATGTCATCATGTCAGTTGTCCACAAGATGGCGATAGACAGACATTAAATGCTCTCAGTGCATTTTACCTTTCATACAACTGGAAAGCTTTAGTCTGCCATGTTCTAGTCCCTTTAGAAGAATAACAAGCTGTTGTGAGGGGGGCTAAGAGGGAAAAATTTAAAGGCAATATTTAGATTTTGTACTTTTTCAGCGACAGCCCTCTCCCTCAGAGGTGGTGCAGTGGTCTAACCATCGTGTGATGGAGTGGCTGAGAGCCGTGGATCTGGCTGAGTTCGCTCCTAATCTTCGGGGCAGCGGTGTTCATGGTGGCCTGATTGTAAGTACTGCACAGCTCTGTCTGATTTGGAGCAGGTCTGCAAGATTTCAAGTTGTACCAGCATTACATGCTTACATGACATGCCTGCAGACTGTAATTTGTTGCTGCCATCTGCTGCCAATATGCTCTCCCATACAGATCCTGGAGCCTCGCTTCAGCTCAGAGACTTTGGCTCTGTTGTTAAATATTCCTCCGCAGAAGACTTTGCTCCGCCGCCACCTTGCCACTGCCTTCTCTGCGCTGGTTGGGGCTCAGGCAACGCAGGAGAAGCGAGAGTACGGCAATGCCACAGGCCATGTGCCTCTCACTACCACTGCTAAAGTTAAGGTGAGAACATCTTGTAAGAATCCAAATATTCTGTGATTTTTGCAAAATTAAAAACATCTAAATAATGTATCAACTTCTTTGACTTTTGTTGGGTATTTTCAGCCAAAGAAACTGGGCTTTACCCAATTCAGTCACCTGAGAAAGAGGAAACCTGATGACTCCGCCGACTATATCTGCCCAATAGACAGTGGAGCGTTGACATTGAACGGGGTGTCCCGCCTGCCCTCTGCAGCTCTCAGGGGCCTCAGCCCAAGTTTGGAGCGACAGTCAGAGAGGAGGGAGCCAGTCGGGATTAAACCTCAGGCTAACAGCCAAAAACTATATTTACAAAATAAGTGTGAAACGTCACCCTCTCCATAATACTCCCATCTCAATGCCTTTGAGTGACGTTTAGAATCAGTGAAAGAAACACCAAAGTGATGACCTCATGAATCCAGAAGGTGATTTGCTGGAGGTGCTACAAACATGGTGTGTTAAGAAGCCATGGTTAATTGTTGTAAGTGTATTCTTTCTCTAAATATATGACTGTAAAACAGTGATGAATACTGATAATGTGTGAATTATTAAATGAAAGCTGCTCTATGCATTCCTTACACAGTTATATTCCAAAGCTCATACTTTTCAAACAAACAGATTATTTTGTATCTAAACTTCAGTAGATTTAGAATAAAAACATAACTTTTCTTCTATTGTATTTCTGTACAGTTTCTTTATGAACACCAGAATGTTTAAGAAGGCTTTTCATTTATTTTCTTTATGAATGACAAAAAAAAATCAAAATAAAACATTGTTAGATTTTCACAATACATATTTTCTTCTTCTGCACCTTAATGTCAGGCTCGTTGGTACAGCTTAGGATCTCTCAAACCACAAGTTGCCTTGTTTCATATCAAAATACATAAGCATTGTGTAATAAATAATGAATGAAAGGTTTGTGTTGTTGAAATTATTTGTGAAAACAAAGTGTAAAAAATCTTTAAAAAGTATTTAAATCCATCATGTGTCAGCGTGATGATACATTAATACGGCAGACATAAAGGCCTATTTATGTGAGAGTAAAAAAATTCAGGTTTGTAATGGCAAATAATTATGAGTCAGAAAACACAACTTGTTTTTTTTTTGGGGGGGGTGGGGCTGATGACTTCCTACGGACAGCTGATGGGATCTTGAATGTGCATTTGGTCCAATGTTGCCCTCTACTGGTAAAAGAATAAGAAATGAAAAAGCTCTAAGCACCTCCCTAATGGACAAACTGGTTTGGTATGGTCCGGCCCACGGTCTTTTGTAAGACACATTCACCATGGTGAAGTGTTAGTTTATTGTCAAAACATGTAACAAAATTATGAATCTGAAAAAAGGAATTATTTAAGAAAAATAATTAACATTACAGTAACTGCTGTGTCTGTCCTCCTCACAATAACTTACAGAGCTCTCTGATAGTGGCACTCCTGAACCTAGCAAATAGTTCCATCATGCAAAGTTGGAATAGAATGCTTTTGTTTTATTCTAATAGCACCTTTTAAAACAGAGAAAGAAAATTTATATGTAGTCATCAGGAGCAAAGTAGTAGCCAAAGTACTACAAACCTGGCATAATAAAGCCCCTGTGAGATATGATGTTAATGAAACCCTGGAGTTAGTTTGTTATAACCCAGTCTGTAGGTAGCCTAAAAGATTAAGGTTAAAGTGGAAGAGCCTGAACAGTAATGTGGCTGACGAGAGTGAAATAGACTCTGTTATGATTTGAAATAAATGTATCAAATAATGAATGATGATTGTAGGAACATTGTTATTATAGACTAAGATGTCAAGTAAATGTTGATGAGCAAAAACAGATTTTTTTGTGGTTTGTTTTTACAATTGACATGGGTTAAGAAGAAGAACCTTTAACCCTCTTGAACTCTTTGAGATTTGATCGAGGAACAAAAAAATCGAACCGAAGCTCATATAAACAGCAGCATATTTGTCAGTCTTTGAAAAGTTCTGATATTTTAGTTTCACAATAAAAAAAACAATGACGGTATCCCATTGGGTTACATTAGTATTATTAGTTTTCAAATTAGAGACGAGACTAATCTGATCTAACATTGGTATCGGGTCCAATATTAAAATAATTTACATATCGGACTGTGCCTATTCAAAGATCATGAATGCTTGTTGTGCACTTTAAAACCTTCTGAACTCGTACAGTCTCCCTTTGAAGACATTCAGACTGAACTGTAAGAAGTGTTCGCAAATCATCATCATCAAGACGTTCAGACGAGATGGAACAGCTCGATGATCAAAAATACAACTCTTGCACTTAAGTTTAAAATGTTTAATTTGAAAACCTAACAGTTGTCACTGCTTCCTGTTTGTAGGCCAGCACAAAGTTCAAATACATCTCTTTGGTATCATTTCTTTGCTCTTTCAATAAAAAATGCGATGCCAGGTTTACTTCAGCTTTGTGTAGCCTTACACATAATACAAACAACAAATTATTAAAATTAATTATGGTTCGGAATCACATCAGAACCTAAAAAAGGGGATTGGTGCAGCCGCTTGTAATGTTATGCATCATCTGTATTTTTCAAATGAGACTAAACTGTATTGGGAGGAATACTGTAACCGGTCTTAGTGAATCTACTAGAATTCTGCCGGCGTGTCTGGCAGAGTGGCTCACAGGGCGGCACTCAGCTCCGCTCTGAACTCTCATGCAGGAGCAAGCAGCCTCAATTAAACCAAACACAATAGTTAGGGACTCTCTTACCTCTGCATATCATTAGTTCTCTAATGGACAACATCCTGATCAATGATTACAAATGACAGGTTCATAAATAAATTAATCCTGCTGGTATGGTGTGTAACACTCTTCAATTGATCCAAGTTAAATGGAAATTAAAGGGCTGCAGGAGAGAGCTGTAAATAAAAAATAGATCCTTCTATTGAACCAGCAGATGTCAGTGTTGCCTGTGGATGTGCCATGTGCCATGAAGCCAACCAGCGCTGAACCTTCACAGTTATTTCTGTATGTTACACTACTGCTACTGAAACCTATATACACATATTTTTTCTTCATAATATTTGGTGATATTTGTCTAATTTTCTCTCTTTTTTTCTCAGACTGTAGGTATTTGTATGTGATTGGTAAGATGGCTTTTTATATCTATTCTTGACCCTTAGTTAACCTTTAGAGTTTGTGGCTTGTCTGCAATTCAACGTTTGAAATAACTTCCCTTTCTGCTGCACAGATGTGATCACAAGTATTACACTCGCAAAAAGTGGACGTGACAGGATGTCACATCATTGATCTAAAACTGGCCTCAGTCTCATGTGTTTGATTTCTGGACTTTGTGTGTTGGCTTGGTGGGTAATTTCCAGGATTAGAGACATATATTACATGTTAAACCAAAAAAATATTCAGTCTACAAATGATCAACCTAAAGGATACCGACAGGCATGTCTGAATTGCTTATGCTGCACTGCATTGATACTTTTATAAAAACGAAAGAACAGATTCGATATGCTTGTAAATGTGTTAAAGTTCCCTCCACACTGTTTCTTTTGTGAGTGTCTCTGTGTGTTTTCATGTGTTTGTGTATACATGTTTGCATGTGCAAGGCAAGGCTGGCATTGTTTATAATAGTGCATCTTAGCTAATTTCAGTAATGTGATCCAGCCTCCACTTGCTGACAGTTTAATAGCCATTATTTGTGTCACCCTCTCTCATAATGCTTTAGCAGTAAATTACTGCACGCAGGAGCCTGCAGTATGACTGACATCTTACCTTGTAATATGATATCTATTGTTTTAATTAAGTGAAAGCGACTGTGACATTTATTGCATTCAAACTTACTTCTTAATGGCGGTAAGAGAAGAAGAAAAAAGACGTGGAAGTAAATTATCGTGGTTTACATTACATAAATAATTTGCAAACCCCTAATGATTACACATTATTCTAGCAGTGTGACTGTCAATTCATTTCAATACATCACAAATAAAAACACTTTATTGGTGATGCAATGTAACCCTGCTCATGGCAATGCCTGAGCTTTCTGCTTCTTCTCTTTGTCTCATCATCTTCCTGTGTGGGAGAGAGTCATGTTTATTCATTCTGAACCACATTTGTGAGATTTTTTATTTGAATTATAGCTGCAGTAACTCTGTTACCAATCCTCCAGTTTAAGGTAATGCCAGTAGCCAGTGTGTTGGCGCGTTAAGTCATCACCCTGTCTGTTTGATCTATGGACTCACTCACACATCTTTAGTGGAGCGTAATCATGTTTTTATATGATGTCACTGGTCATTCCTGTCATTAACTTGCCACCAGCTTGCCAGTTTGGGGAACATATTCCATGTTAGGGTGGTGCATGTGTTGCGTACTCTCCATCCAGCTACTAACGCTGTATCTGTCTCCGGCACACCAGTTTGTTCTGACAGGCCTGCCACAATGATGACTGCATCACCCAGATGCGGCTGAGCAGCTTGCGAGCCAACCCTGACACGCCGTCAAAAGGAGCAGCCAGCCGTCTGCATGAGCCTCATTCTGCTCCATCAAACCTCAGAAACAATCTCATCCTGTTCATCCAGCCACCGTCAACCCGGCTGCTTCTCTCTGTTTGCTCTCCAAGCAGACTACATCCTGTATAACAGCCTTTTCTGGCTAAGGTCTTGTTTTGTAATGTTTACTCCTGAATTCAGTGGCTACAAATCCACTCAAATCATCTGCAGATGATCTGAAGTCGCCACAAAGAAATTGCGACAGTGGCAGTCCAAAACAAGCATGAAGGGACGTGACTTGGGGAAGTGGAGTAAAGAGCTTGGTTATGATCAGCCTCCTCGGCGCCAAGGGGCCTTTTTATTGGTAGCCAAGGAAACCCGCTCCCTGTCATGCTTTGGTTTCTGGACTGGCTTTTTTACAGTCTGAAATGTGGCCAGTTCATTGAAAGACAGAAGCAAGATGAGTTACTATGAGATAAAACAATTATAGAGACATGCAGCGGGTCCTCCAACTCACTAAAGATAGATATAAGTGTCACAAATCAGGCTATTTTAAATACATTAAGGCAAAGTGTTAAACAGTTGTTTTAATTTTGGCAGTATAAGATGTAATATAATTTTTATTTCCATGCAAATATCGCACAAAGGAGGGGACCATTTCGATGTTCCCAGAATTGTTTGCACATTGAAATTGTAAGAGTTTGTAAGGGCTGTGTTTACAATTCAAAAAGCAAATGAAGGACTGAAGATGAATAATTCAAAAGCAGTTTAAATGATGACAAACCTGTTTAGCTATTTTATAGATATAAAGTCAAAAGTCAAGATGATAATGATGATGATGATTTTTAGGATGGGGTTTGTTGCTGATAAGAACTCCCAAGAACAGCTGTCAATGTAGTTGTTGATGACGATATATTTACTTTAAAAAAACTCTGTGCACTGCCTGTCAGCACCTGTGTGTCCAATCAGACTTAAAGCTGTTCATTTGCACTTTCTTTTCCTCCTCTCTAGATCCTTGCTTGTGTTGTACTTACTCTCTCATGTTCGTCTCTTTGGTAGAAAAGCGTCTGCTAAATAAATTGTTGAATTGTAGTCGAATTGTCAAGAAAACCGTCCTGCTTGCAAATATGATTGTGTGATACGATAATATCACGATAACAAGTCCACGGTACGATATTTATTGTGATTTTTGTTTTCAATAGAAAATTGAAGACTTGGAAAAAGATGCCATTTCATAAACAATGATTGGACATCGACCCTTACAAGTCAGCTGATCACTGATACAGCCTCTGATTGGTCAACACCCTAGTGAGCAAGCAACAGAAGTGACACAATTTCACTAAAATGTACAGATAAATCATCATGGATTACCTTTGTTTTGGAAGGGATTGGATCTAGACAGTCTCTGAAAATATATTGATCTACCTTATGGGATAAAAAAAAGCACCAAACACATCAGAAAGGATCAATCCAACCCATTCAACAAACAAGGAATTTAAAAGTTGTTTTTTCTCCTCTTGAGGACAGATATGTTCTCTGGGGATGTACTGGACCAAGAAATTACGCTGTTACATTTGCAATGTGAACACCGCAGAGGAAAGTGAGTCTTGGCTGGAAGTTGTTTAACGCTAACCACTGACTACACCACAATTACCAATTGCCATTGGTTCCCAGAGGCAAATATAATGGTCAGAAAATGATAGACAATGATAGGCTGTATGTGTAGTATTTCAACAAATTAACCTGGGGAAATAAACATTGAACATTTGACTTTTGAAAGAAGCCTCGCAGGGATTATAAAACCTTTCAAACATTTTCCTAATAAATAGTATTCAGAGGTCTGGGGAACATCGGAACTTATTGGCATAGAACTCTGGAAAAATAGATACGCTTACCAAATCTGGCCATTTGGAGAACCATGTGAACAAAAAAAAATCAAACTTGAAGGTCAAGTGAAACACTTGCGGCACCAACACAGATAATGGCACATTAAGCTAGTGTTTTGAGACACACAGAGGAAGCAGAGAGCCATATGACAAATGTAATCATAGTCAAGAAAAGGATCTAGAAAATTGAAGCAAAAACAGTCAATGAAAAGCAAGCTGAAACTGTCCACCTCAATTGCTGAACTGTTGTCCTGGTTGCTGAAACTATCAAAAAAGTGCTGAAACTCCAAAGAGTTCCTATGTCAAAGGAACGTATGATGCAGTTTCCTTACCTCAGGCCATCATCATGGGTGATCAAGACTGACACGTATCACCAGAGGCTTTCATGTCCAATAAGAACACCTGTCTGACCCTCTGGGTGAAACCAGATAGAGGAATGCCATTGCAAATAACATTCCACATGTGCCACACCGTCGAGAAGGACATGGTGGCATAATGCACCAAAGCAGGGGCAGCGATATGGAAAATTATGTTGCAGAATAGAGGTTTTGTTGAATACGGGAAAAAAATTGTGGGCATAACAGAATTACCCATAATCAAAAGAAAAACAAGCAAATCCTGATGGATTCTTTGTTTTAAACAGCTTGTAGAAGATGCACACTTGCTGCAGTTCTTAATGCAGGTTGGTTTATTCTTATTCTTCAGGGCCCATTACAGGGACACAAAGAGAAAGTCAATCAGTAGAGGTTAATGTAGACAATCTTTAAAGAGGACAGACAATGAATGCAAAACACTCTTGAAGTGCTGCTAAGTAAAAGTGTCAGGCCAGTGACATGGCGTGCCTGTGTGTGTGTGTATGTGTGTGTGTGTGTGTGTGTGTGTGAGAGAGAGAGAGAGAGAGAGAGAGAGAGAGAGAGAGAGAGAGAGAGAGAGAGAGAGAGAGAATTTATACCGTACACCATAATGTATGTTGTGCATTTTCGACCATCAGCTGCAGTACCTGCTTCACTGCAGATTTAGCGCACTTATTAGAGATAATTGCCTCCCATTGTTTTCAGGGATCGATCAAAAGCAACTTACAGAACAGAACTTTCTGCCTGGGTTTTTCAAAAAGATTAATACTTCTCATAGCATTATCATACCACAATTAAGAAAGCATCATAAAATGTATTTAGTGTTTTTAAAGCTGGCCAAAATCCAGAGATGGCAGAACCACTTGAGAGCAATTGACCCTCAGTCTCATTCAAGGTGAGCAGTAATGAAATGGGGTACCCCATCAAGTTAATGGGGGGGGGGGGGGGGCAAAACATTTACATGTTTTGCTGGAAAATCTGCTTACAATTTTTGTATCTACCATGGTACATGTACATTTCAAGATTTGACTCCATGGCTATGCAGTCAGTTTCTTGGAGAAAGTATGTTTGATGCCTGGGCCTTACTGCCTGCTTAGCTGCGCATGTTGCGTGTTGGATGCAAGGATGCATCATTTAGAGCAAGGATCCCCAACCACAGGGCCCTGGACTAGCACCATACATTTTATTTAAGTAGAAGTTAAAGAAGAAGAAGATATTCTTTATTAATGCTTCGAGCATTTAAGGGAGGTAGATTTGTTTTTCTTGCCACTGTAACTTTGTTGCTTAGTGCTGTGCTCATGGTGGATTAATGATGGGTCTTTGTACATTTGATAAGAGTATGGTCTAGACCTGCTCTTTTGCAGAGTGTCTTAAGATAACATTTGTTATAAATTGGAGCTATACAAATAAAGATTGATAATCCTTGAACAGACCCATGATACATGGTCACCCGTTTCCAGTCAATTGACTAAATAAAGTTTTGCCTGTTGCTGGCTTGAACTTCATGTTTTGATCATAGACATGAGTGGTATCAATCGTCTCATGACCCTTTTTCCAAGACAGTATGAAGGTTATTTTCCTGAAATTTCAAGCTTGAAGGGAAACAGTCTTAAGAGTGATTTGTATATATGTATACTGTATGTAATGCTTCGTGTCCTGCATGTCTTTGTAAACTGCTACTGGATGCTTTGCATTTCCCTCGGGATCAATAAAGTATCTATCTATCTATCTATCTATCTATCTATCTATCTATCTATCTATCTATCTATCTATCTATCTATCTATCTATCTATCTATCTATCTATGAATGAAATGGCCTTTTTTTCATTCATGCTCATGAATACTTGTGATATGTTTGATTTCTTTGTATTTCTACAATTCTACAATTCTACAATTCACTTAGCAGACGCTTTTATCCAAAGCGACGTACATCAGAGAGTAAGAACAACACAAGCAAGGATCAAGGAAAACTAAAGGAACAATGTCAGTAAGGACGAACGATCAGCTTTGAGTCCGATTGGACACACAGGTGCTGGAAGGCATTGCCCAGAGGCAAGGCACAACATTAACTGCCGTTCTGAGACTCTAATCAGTATATAAACCATCTTATACGTCGTCGTTTTCAAACAAAAAATAAAAACCATCATCATTACCATCATTACATCAATACTATCCAGATCATCAGCATTAAGTTAAGTTAGTAGGTATTCCTGAAAGAGCTGGGTCTTTAGCTTTTTCTTAAAGGTACAGAGGGACTCTGCAGATCGAATGGAGTTTGGAAGTTCATTCCACCATCGGGGGGCGACAGAGGAGAAGAGTCTAGTCCTCGTCTTTGGACCCTGCTGTGAAGGTTGGATCAAACGCCTTTCATTGGCAGAGCGTAGTGGACGGGAGGGAGTGTAGACCTGAAATAGAGAGTTAAAGTATTTATTGAAGGATGCAGTCTGCGGTGTGTTTTTATGAACCTTTTGTATAAACGCAATGAATCTGTTACAGATGGGAAGCATTACATCCTATCTCAAACACACATCCTGTTTACAAATTTCAAAACCATACAGCAAAGGCCTGGTAGATGATATGAGAGTCTCATTTGTGCAATATTGTATAAAGAAATATGCATGAAAAAACAAACCCCAACAGCCATGCTTGATGAAATTACAGACAAAAAATGGTCTCTGATGAATTGGCACTTAATTACTGCTTGATTAGCATAATTATGCATGTTAATAGCATCTCAAATGAATTGCAGTTGTCAGGAGGGAGGAAGCATCTGTAGTGGTGGCAGCCTGATACATATTTCCTCCTTTCCAGCAGCGTTGTCTAACTCTTCCCCTTAAGTGTTCACCATTAATCACTACACACTCCTTTTCCTTTGGAGTGAAATTTGGCATTTTGGGATAATTGGGCTATTATGGTGTGCTTGTCACATCCGTAATGGAAGGCTAACGAGCCCCCTCGTGTGCTAGCTTTCAGGGATGATGGCAGAGCATGAGCCCTGAGTGGCAGGGCAGGTAGAGAATTGACCCAGTCATTCTGAGACACATATGATCATATTATTGTAGCTATTACTGTATCATCCTAACACCCCAAATAAAGGACGCATTTTACTAGTCTGACATTGACTGGTTTAGACTGATGTGTGGGGGAATATGGCATGTCATATTTAATTGTCTACAAATAAAAACAACTGTCCGGTTGTTTTCAATAATACAAGACTTTATTGTACAAAAAATACATTCCTGTACAATTTCTCTGGCCTTTCTCCAAATGTGTTATAAATGACCTTAGAAAAATGTAACTGTATAAGACTTCCAAATGAATTATTACTGACAGCAAAGGCCTTTAGTCCTTTGTCACCAACACTGCCAGAAGCAGCCATATGCCAAAGTTACGCCTCATCCTTCTGTATATGAGAAACAGCCTGTTGCTGTTTTTAAAAGCAAATAAAGAATAAGTAAGGCTCATACGAGAGCAGTCCATACACTAAGAGGTAAATAAATACCCTTCAAGTGTCCATCTTCCTGGCTGCTAACAGTAGCTGGTAAAACACTGGTTTCTTTAGACTAACTTTAATAGGCTTGTTCTGTAGCTGGTATGAAAGCTAGTCCAGACCATTCTGCTGTTAAAAGGTAATGGTTAGATATTGTATGCAGGTCAATTACAGGAACTTCATTGTCCTTAACCACAGTCAACTTAAGCCATAATGCTGTCTGAGAGCAGCTCATCTTGACATATCACTAAAAAAAATTGCACACTATGCATGCCATATATGCCTATCAGTGTTTGGCTGCTAATATGCAGACACTACACATTCAGCCAAACCGAGAGCGGTTAATTTGTTTCCTAGACACAGTAGACTGTGTCCAACCCACACAGGGAACCCTATACTGTAAGTCTTTGAGGGGAAAAGTTAGGCCAGTCACATTTTTTCTCTGACAGGTTTAAAAGCTCAATCTCAGTGTTTAAATGGTACATTGACTGAACATGTAGAGCACTTTTCTAATATTCTGACCACTCAGAAGAGGTACACACTGCATGTCATATTCACACTCTCACACAAACGGTTCAATGACTTGCCCAAGGACACTTCTACATCCTGCAGGAGTTGGTGATTGAACCAACGTTCTAATGAGAACGCAAACTCGTTCTTCTACTCAGCCACAGCTGCCTGGACCAAGGTGGGGTTACTTATTTGAACTGTAGGTAAAAAGTAACAGACTTTACTTGTCTAAATAACCTTTAGGCTGTGTGTTTGAATCCCATATCCTGCGGGAATCAATGCTGTGATGGATTGCATTGATAGCCCTCTCTGTGGCTTGCATCACAGCTTCTAAAGATGACACAACCAATTTCATGGTAAACATTTCCTCTCACTGCCACTTCATCCGGCTCCTTATTATTGGCAGACATGCAGAGGAGTGGAGGGAGACTCAAGGTTGCAGGTGGCAGGCAGGAGCACTTATGGATTGAGGCAAAGGGCACGGTCTGAGATGAGCTCTGACTGCTTCATTGGGAATTCTCCTCAGGAGGATATCGCATTTGTAATAATCTCCATTTATTTGGAACAGTGTCACCAAAAACATCTGCCATGGAACTTTAAAGAATTTGTCATTTGAAATGTAGAAAATGCATTAAATAGTTCAACAACTTCTGCGAATGAAGGCTTAACTTAAGATTTTCTTTGGCTCCTGCAAATCAATATGCTTCTTTAAAATAAAAACCTATTCTTAACACCGACTGTTAAAAAGAGTCCGGCTTTATGTAGGTGTAATTTGTGTATATAATCAGGCCAGCCATTGGCCTCTGTGACAGGGAGTGCTGTATTGGATATTAACTCACTGACGCCTGGCGGTCTGTCATTCCCACAGACAGCCTCTTAATGCCCTAATGGCTCATTTACATTATTGATGAGCCAACCCAGTGTCACCTCAAACACAGACTATTTAAAGGGAATAATTTTATGCAAACTACATATTGATGCACTAATGATCAATTGGCCCTTGTTTTGTGTGTTAATACTATGCAACTGTTGCAGTGTGATGTACATCTTCAATTAGAGAGTTGCCCTGTCTGCCAGCTGACTCAAACAAGTGGTGTGACTGCAGCATCTGTTCTGCAGACTGCTGGCAATACTGAGGACCACTCTTGGATAAGAGGTGTAACTTTAGCTCTACAACTTAAGCCAAGTAGTGGGTGTGTCATTTTGCCTTTACATAGCTCTACTCCTCTTGTTTGTAAGCCTTTTAAGAAATTCATTAAGGATATAGAGGAACAGTAAAGGTCTGCTCTGCTGCACAGACAGCCATCCCTCCTATCCAGAGGTTTCATGAAGCCAATTGCTAATGTGTGCATCAATCCGTCTATTCAAACATGCAGCAAACTCTATACGTCTCAAACTACGCCCCTTATAAAGGTTGTAGCTGTTGTTAAGCTGTTTTGGAGTTGTTGCTTTCTGATATATCTCTTTGTTTTCTATCCTTGTGATATCTGATTCTGCTGTTGATATTTTCTGCACCAGTGTGCGTAGCTTTCTGTTCATTTCTCTAAGTTTTGTACTCTCTCATGTTAATTCTAGTAAGGCTAAATTTAGGAAGGTTGATGTTTTATTTATAACAGATATTCAGGTGTATGCTTGTGGTGTAGTCTCCTCGAACGTGATTTATTTTCAATGTAGCAATAGTTGGGCAGTTTCCAAAACAATCATATAATCCCAGACTATCTGGTTTTAGAAAATGTTACACATTAATACAGGCTTGATAAAACAAAAACCTTCTCTTCAACTTTATTTGAGTAATTTCTTTTTCAGGTACATTTTATATATATACTGTATATAAATATGTTATTTAAAAATGGACTAAACCTATGTTATATGTATTGTTTTGTCGAGTACTTACATTACCTCAAATATGTCTAACAGTTATCAAAGCCAGAGGATTCTTTATTTTATAGTTGTAACGGGACGTGTCTTGTCGTGGCGGCCGCCATGACAGAGCTGCCATAACTGACACGGAATGTTTATCATTGCCGCGGAAACAACGGATGTTAAGACAGCTCCATAAAGCAGCGAGAACCGTTACTGAAAGCTGCCGTACTGTTGCTGTATGTGCTGCTGTGATAAAAACGTCATGTAACTTATATTTGGATACATCGTCAGTACACATATTCTCTTCCTCAGGTCTGTCTCGCCCGGTTGTCTTGACTACAGTAAACTTGGAGTTTGTTTTCATCAGGGGTGGTGGGGGAGTAGCAGACACAATCACTCCCATGATTGGTTCACCAACGCCCTTCCCAGAGTCTAAAGTAAATCATAAAGTCATTAGATGGTCATTCACTTGTAAGAATGCACTTTAAATGTGTAGGTGCCAGGACAGCACAGAAGTGTGGACTTCCTCTTATTTTTGCCCCTGCCTAACTATCTTGGTGATGATGGTGTGGTCTTGTTTTTGATTGCAGTTACATAATATAGACTGTTTGCAATTTCCTTATTTCTTTATTAGGACTTTTATGATAAGATTAAGCTTGTCAGATCGAGGAAAACAAGAGAGATTGTCTGGACGTGTCTCCTGCAAGTTTTCATAAACATTACCTTGATCCTATATCTTTATTTTCTCTTTACCTATGTGTCTTTTGTAAGGAGTCAAAAGCAGTTGACATTTCAAAATGAGTTTCCCCTAAAGAAAGTTAGATATCTTGAGAAAGGTCAAAGAAGATAAATCTAACCATCTGATTGTTCAACTGTCTCAAATACTCTCTTGGGGGACATCTCTTTTCTCCAAAACACAATAATCAATGTTGTGATCAATGACATTTGTTGTTCACACAGTGATGCAAATGGGGTCTGCCATCGCTGTTATTGTGTCCCTGACAAATTGGGGACATTGTTTGCATGCAAGGAGAATGCCTGTCACCCATAGAATAGCACACAGCGCTCACTGACATGCAGGATTTGTCTTTCTGATTGATTGGTGTCATGCTTAAATGCTTATCAATCTCTTGATTCTTTAGAGCCACCCCTGGAAGAATCAACCCCTCATAGAGCCACAGTTTGGAGCATCAAGGTAGTGATGTTAACTCCAACAACAGCTACTTTTCCAGAGAGTCTGTGACAGAAAGATTGATTATTATTCCCCATATGGACTGAGAGGAGACACTTGGGACACGCTTGTCTGTGTATCATCATTTATATCTATGACCTACAAGGTATATGGATGTCACCACTTCCTATTCAATCAAAGATAGATGACCAATATAAATCATTTAAGACTCTGAATACACCTACACCACTCACAGTGCCTCAACCTGGAAATACATTATTTCCTTTTGTCTAGAAAGTATGATGTATATTGAATGCATCTTTTATTCCTTATTTCTCTTAAGATATCCACACATGCATACATAGAGTGATGCATTTATTCTACATGTGCTTAATAAACCCCCCCCCCCCTTACAGGTCAACCCCAATGCCCCCTTTGCCCCTTTCACTCCCTGACAGGACATGTGTGGTAATGCATGTCTCTCTAAATTAAGAATCCCATAAAACAGCTCCACTTACACAATCTCAATCATAGGGTGAAGACCCATCACCACCCCTGAGGGCCCCTCGTAGCCCACTAAGCCCCTTTTGAAATGAATTACCACCGTCTCCACCAGTGCCCACACATCCTGGTCAGATTGATGGCCGGGAATAAAATGTCCCTCTTCACTTTTGGCCCTTCTGCATATATCAGCCAGGAGGCCCATCATTTATCAGGCTCAATACTAGTGTTAAGCATGAATGTTACCATTTAGATAAGATATAATAAAGGAAAAGAGAGGAGAGGTTCTCTGGGTCTCAGAGACAGTTATCAGGGACATACATTGAGACCTACAGTAGTTGAGGGACATCTGTAAGGGATGATATCAACTACCCACATGTGGTGTTGGTATAATGACAGCACTTATAGAATCACAAGGTATACAAGTCAGCAACTTTATTAATTCATGACAATTTAATTCAAATTTAGAATTAAATATATTGTAGCTTCCTGGGACTGACTATACACAATCCTGGAATCTCAGAGCCCAACAGCTTTGAGTGGCGAAAATATAGCCTCCAGAACCATGACCAACTTTTCTTTGCTTTTGGTCTTTTCAGCAAATAGTGATGATTGCTATTGCCATTGTTTGCTGTCCATTTAGGGACTCAGGAAGCAATTCAAGATTTCATTATGGTGGATTGCGTTCCACCCCTTTTGTTCTTCACACGTACTGTTTTATTCGGTATAACAAAAGCCCACTGCAATGCTAGTGGACAATATTACTCGTATCACAAACAGAAACCAGGACATTTGTGATATCAAAATCTTGAGAACGGTCAAAGATGATAAATCTCAGCCAGATACTGCAATTATGCATAATCTGTTAAAGGTTACTGGAACTAACAAAAATGTTAATGTGCAGTAATTTTGTTGTTTGACAGACAAAGGCGTTAAACTTATTGGTAAATGTTGCTTGATGTGCCATCTTATTTGTGTCAGTCACAGTTTATAAAGCATCAAAACAAGAGACAACCGTCTTTCTGAGTTCATCATGATTAGAAGTAATTTGCAGTTCAGGACTCTTTTACACATGAATAGGAAAAGCTGAAGATCAAACTATGATGGACAAACAGCTCTAACCATTATGCATACATGTAATTCATACATAAACATCTTACCCTAACTTACCCTTTTTCATATGACGAATTATCAGTTAGCTTTTGCATCTATTTTCCAAGTTTTGAGCATAGCAATATGTTGGCTTAGCAAAGGTCAGGGTGAGAACAAAGTGAGGAGTTCAAGAGTCTGAAATAATAAGTGGGAAATAAAGGAATAAGCATATGAAAATGTTGTGGATTACATGAAATGGAAATAAATGGAAGAGGCCTTTCAAGATGTGACGTGAACATGAGACAAGCTGGAGCAAAGGAGAGTGACAGACGTTGTGACTTTGTCAAAGATGACAATGTGTCACACACAGAGAGAGAAAGTCGTCCTCCCTTCAGAGAAGCAACCTCTCCAATGTCTGTCTACCAGTCAAGGAGCTTTTCTTAGGTGTGAGACAGCTGGTGTCACAACTGAAGACCAGTGTTGGTCTGGAAGGAATCCATGGCCAAAAATAATCTCTAACCATAAACTTTTGCTTTTTGAGAAGCAATGTTTAGGATCTGTTGCCCAGTGTGTTTCTGAGTTTTGGGTGTATTTAAAGAAGAAACAAGAAACAGACTTAGAAGTTCTTAGTCCTGCTAGAGCCAGTGATCAAATTCATAAATAGATTGAGGTGGTGATCACTGCTTTGATGTAAATGATTCCTTTCCATTTATTATTATTATTTTGTCTTTGCTTTGGTCCTTCTATTATTGTCTTATTGTCTTATTTTAGACAAATCACTAGAACTGTGGTGGAAAGATGTACGGACGTCCAGCCTTTGCCCTAACATGTCTTTAATTCAGATTTTTTATTTTAATCAATATAACTGATTTTTCTGTGAGCCAGATCTGGTTCCACTTCCACCAGGCTTCAGTTTCAGCAATGTTGCTGATAAACATCCAATGAACAGTAAACCCTAATGATTTCTGGCTTCAAATAAATGTGAAAAATTGAATTGTAAATTGCTTCAAAACCTACAAGACACAACCAAAAGCCAAGACAGGAGGACGTCAGCTGTCACATCAAATGTAAATGTGTTTGTTCTTCTTTTCTGCAAAATCTAAAGGGAAAACAATATTAAGAAAATGTAAGAATAGCATCCATATTGTTTTGGCATGCAAAGACATGGCGTAGATATTGTGATGTCTCTGAAACAAAAAAAATTAGCCTGCCTGGCCAATGGCAGAGAAGAAAGGGGACCACATATAAATGAGAAATTAGCAGGGAGCGTCGTCAAAAGTAATTAACTCCCCTCCTTACTACTGTCCATTAGCCCTGACATGATGACACAAGAGGAAAAAACATCCATGTCAACTCTGGCAGCCGCCTGCACTGATCAGATAAACATTTTTTGTTTTGTTTTGACGCCTGATTACAAAATGATTAGCCAGCGTGCCTGTCTCCTCCTTACCCTTCACCTCCCCTGTGGTTTGATTGACAGACGAGGTGATATGCTGTTGGGTTGGTGTAAGCTGTCTACCACCCTTTTCTGCCACAAACACGCAGACACACACACACACACACACACACACACACACACACTTGCTCTTGGTTAGTTAATGTGACTTTCAAGCTCTCACAGTGATATAAGTGATAGCAATTATCAAATGCAAGTACAAAGCTGTACGTGCTGGTTTTGTGCAGTTTTATCATTCTCTTGTTTATTTTGAAAATAAAATAATATAAATGAAGCCCCTAAAAGATCATGGAACAAATGTTCAAATGTACCTATGTATGTAATAGCATGTCTCTCAATAACAGAGTGTAAAACCAGAATTTCTTCGCGGGGATTAATAAAGTATATCCAATTGTTTTTAAATCCATTGTCTGTTTTTCTAAACATGTCTGTTCAGGTATCTATCACACTTACTCAGACTTACATGTAAGGGTGTAGCTGAGAACAATGTAGTTCTAACAACAAAATCCTACCTTCTACCACTTCAGTAGACTCAGTTGACATACGAGCCATTTCTTATATCTCATCAACTGCTTGGTGACCTCTTAATTTAAAAGTTGTCCCATAAATGTTGGCATATTTGGTGGACCATCCCCTGACAAGTTCACCTACACTGAAGACTTCTGTCTGTGAAGGCAAGTAAAAACAGGTCTTTGATTAAGGTAGATGTAGATCGGTTTAGTTAAGGGTGTTAAGGGTACCACTATGAAAAGTGTTTGGGGAAAAATTGTTTTTTTTATCTACAACAATTCAGTCATGTGACTGGAGCAGAAGCCTGGAGGGTTAAAGGAGCATAGGAAAGAAGGGACCACTTTTGAACACTCTGTGGAGCTGCGGCAGAAGTTTGACAATTTTCCATCTCGTCAGAACAATGCGTGTTTATGTCACCAAACGATGACAGAAAAACTGAGGTATTTACCAAAAATCTGCAAATTTTGGGCACTTGGGCACCAAGTGCCTCCAAATAGGGACACTTTAAATTTACCCAAATTCACATTCACGAGCTCATGGTACAATTGGATTTCACATCAGTGCACCTTTCAACACCATGGAAAGTGCCTCAGTGGATGAAAAATCATGTCTCCTGAGATCAACGAAAACTTTATTTGAAAACATTTAATTATCTTACACCATTAAAACTCAAAACACAAGGATTGCATTGGTGTAATAGAACATATTTATTGATCTTTTACCATAGCCTGCACTGTTCACACAATGTGGTAGGCAAAGATGCCCACCTGAGCAGCCCGTTTAAGTTGGTTGCCTCACTTTAATAGATTGCAACAGTGATACTCCCAGCCTGTACCCACCATTTGTGTTTGCTTGATTTAATATGGCTTTGTATGTTGGCATTTTCACTACGGGCGACTGAAAATGGACACTTCCAATGTGTGCAAAACGCAGAATATTCATTGCCTGGTACTTTCCGTAGGAAGCTGTAACTCTCATGGAGCTCTTTGGAAAATGCTGACTTCCTTTTCAGTATGACAAGCTAGCCTACCTGTCCTTACCCAGCAGGTATTGTTAGAATGATAAGCTAGACCAGCTAAGCAACAGCCACAACCCCGAGATTCATTGACACATGTACAGACAAGACATTAGTGATGTTTTTTGGTTAAACAGCAACGCCTTGCAACAAAATTTAGTGACATACAGTATATACAGTACAGAAAAAAAAATCAGTGTTGCAAGTATGGTGTATTTTTTTTGTATTTCAATTGGTTAAAACCAGGCTGAGGTAGATTGCTGTTCACCAATTAGTCTTGGTCTGCTCAAGGTTTCTGCCTGTTAAAAGGTAGTTTTGTCTGGTAACTTCTACCAAGAGCTCGCTCAGATGGATTATTTTCAGGTTCATGTCTGTATGGAATATGTTGTATAAAAATACATTTGGACTGGATTATTATTTTTTCCACAAATGTCTTAATATTAAAAATCTGATGGTGGAAAGGAATTTACAGAGCACAGGGTCTTAGCTCAACAAAACATCAATACATCAATCTTAAATACAACACAAAAAGTTCCATAACAAAGTACACTTTCAAACTATATCATTGTTGGGTGTTTACCAGGTAAACCATACAGTCATGACCTGTGGTCGATCATTTACCAGCACCTCATGTTTGACACCATCTTTACACAGCTTGAGATAAGAGTTATAGAGCACAGTCGTGTTTATACTATAATAACATGCCCTCCAGTGTTCCTACGTGCTCTTATCAGCACATGAGGGTTGTGTTTAATCATAAAATTCTTTCCTTGACTAAATATGTTATTTAGTATATAAGAAAAGCGCATTTGTATCCACAGGCTGAGTTAAATACAATTTAAAGAAACTATTTGTTTTGTGCCACTGATTAAATAATGGATTAAAGCATGCAATCACTTGTTTAGATAAGGATACACAGAATGCCCTTGTGTTTCTTTCAGTAGCAGTAGGAATGTTCATTGATCAGCCATGAGGCTGTATGACCTCATATTTTGATAAGGATGTGATAAGAGCACGATAAGGATAGTATCTTAAATCTTTGGCTTTATTGATTTACTGCCAGTTTGCGTACAAATGGAATACCACAACCAGCCCAAACCCTATATAAAACATTTCCTGGATAGATTTATCGGTAGTCAAGTTTCATTATATATAGTACAATGCTATGATTTTTTGTACTTGTGTAATGTATTAATTCACTGAATATGTCCAGTATGCTATCTGGATGCAATATGCTATTGAATAATAGGGCCGGAAAAAAATGCATTAAACTGATTTGAAACATCCCTCATCTAAAATAATATATGAATAAGACATACCCCGGAAAAGTGACATCCAGTTGGAATATTTTTTCTTTTAGGTTTTAATTGAAATGTTTTTTGCAAAAGTGTTCAGGAATTTCTGTAGAAAGGCGTTAAGATAAATCTAAAACAAACATTTTCATAGAGTGTTGCTAAAAACACATGTTCTTTAAGCCAGGGTAACTACTGTATATATATATATATACAGTATAATATCTCACATAGTAACTTACAACATGTCTTTCAGTTTAAACATGATAAGTGTCACTGAATATAAAACAAGCTGTTAAACCATTAACCCAGGATAACTACTGGCTGTCCATGCATCCCTGTAAATGTCTTCATTTTCCTCCAATTAAAGTAATAAAAGGAAATGCTTCAACTTTGGACCTAATTTAGAGAAACTGTGACCTCTTGGAGTACTGCCAGGGTTATTGACAGGATAATTTTATAGTGCCATAATAGTAACAGGTAAAGTCATTACAGGTCAAACTGGTCAAATTAAGTTTATTGTCTTTTGTTTAAATAAAAAATGAAGGAATCTGAAGTTAAAATTGTAAACTTTTTTCCACATACTTCTAGGTAATAATGTTCTGAGGAGGGGAGCGTATGATCTATTTGAATTAAATGTAAAGTTTTTTTTAGTCAATACCTGAAAATGTTATCTCAAGTAATGTTTGTTGTTAGCGCCCAACAAGATCACTCAGTTTCTTCAGGTGCCACCCCACCATCATCTGTGATAAACATTGGGCAATCAAACAGATGTTAACGCCCTAACCTGTGACAGAATCATGCACACCGGCACATGGTGCTGTGCCTTGATCTTTGATCTTTGGGTGGTGAACAGAAGTCACATTTTCAAGCATGTTTTTGGTCCTGCTGTAAAATAATTAACCTAATCACTGTATAAAAAAAGGGCTGAATGACAGGGCAGTGCTAAACAAGTTTGTATGAAAACATAATGTCATGATATATCGATAGGCGTCTTGGTTCTAACTGATAAGCACATTCTTTTGATTTAAACTATAAAAACACTGAGACATAAACCCACCTTATTTGTTCAGAGGTTTGATTGCAGTTAAATCACAATCACATCAAAGTGTACTTCAGATTAAATGTTGTCTTTGATTACATTTCAACTGGCTTCCAGTATTATGAACTACATATATATCATACATTATATCTACTGTATCCTCTGTGGCCCTGCTGAGTCCAGTTAATGTACAGAACAAGACAGGATTTCTCTGTGCAAGTGGTTTTAAAAACAGAATGAGGAAAGGAGTTAGAAGTTTGATACATATTCTTCCTCACATTTTATCAGTGCTTCTAGTCTGTGATATCTTCAACATTCATGTTGAAATGTGATGAAGTCATAGCTCGGTTCAGGACCTTCCATTATGCTACAACAGAGCCTGGATGCTTGGCTGATTATAAATCACCTTGGAAACACACGGTGATGCAAAATCCATAATGTGAACATCATGCTTAGAACCATTTTTAAGCATTCAGGAGCACTGCTACAATTGCCTGTTAGCATGCATTTTGCATTTATTTACCAATTAAAAATGCATTTGGTATGGATTTGAAAGTACTATGCAAAGCTGCAGTGCTCCTGTAAACAGATTATGGTCCTAGGGGACAGTGTGGTATTGAATGACTAAATAGGCCTACTATGATTTATGATAATACATAAGAGAAACCGGGCTCCTACCCTCAGTACCTTACTGCAGATTGGAATATTAGCATATTTCCAGTAGAATTACAGTTTTTCCATTCCAATATTTCAATGTAGTTATTGTTTATTATTTTAATCATCTTGCATACTTTAAATAAAGTTTGTGGAAGGACACAAGTATCTTGTGTTTATTTTTATTTATTTTAACAGTAGCTTTTTTATGTGGCCATGTGAGACTGAAATTTAAAAAAAGGAGAACTTCTCTCCAGTCTGACTTCTCTACCTATCTCTACTTACTCTCTCACTCTCTCTCTCTCTCTCTCTCTCTCTCTCTCTCTCTCTCTCTCACACACACACACACACACACACACACACACACACTCACACACACACACACACACACACACACACGCACACTCACACACACACGCACACGCACACGCACACGCACACGCACACACAAAGCTAAAAGAGTGCAAGTTATTCCTATCTTTAAAGGAATAAGAGAATCATGCTCATCCTGCACCTCAATAGACTCTGATCTCCCAGCTTTAGCGTACATACCATCAGCAGGCGCTCCACAGCAGAGCGGAGTTCTTCATGAGTGGGAGAGTGGTGTTCGTTAAGGCCGCTTTCATTCCAACTGACGGCTCGAATGCTCCTCAGAGCGAGGGGAGATTTGGGGCATCACTATATGTGACAGAAGAGATTACAGAGGTAATCCTGCCTGCTCCCCTGGGAACCATCTACTCTTCAACTTGCTCTTATTAACTGACTCGCACTCGCAGTTGGTGTAATTAACCAATCTCTTAATTTACACCTTTTTGATTTAGTTTCTGTATTCAGCAGAGCAATCGGACTAAATATCTCTTTTCCGTGGCTCAGCTATGTTTTATTCTAAGGCCTGAGCTATTATCCTTTTAGCTGTGGGTTTGTGAGACTTTAGAATAAGTAGTCATGTAGTTTTGTATTACACTAGGCCTTTCCAGCTCTACACCTAATTACAAGTGTTCCTGGCTGACTCAAAGGTTTTTTATACCCCAATAGACCCGTCAGGCACTAATATAGCGAGACCAAAGCCAAACTATTTCAGCGAGGCTTCATATATCAAATTTGAGGCCATGTTCACACTATGCAGATGACGTTGTTTTGTATATTTTGGCCCCCTATCAGCTTTCCTGAGAGTATGGATTACAGATTTCCCCGTGTCTGAGTCCATGTGGGAAATATATAGACATGGCATCATTCAAAATAAATAAACTGCAAATATCAATATTGGATTACAGCACACATAGCGTATAAGAAACCAATCCTTTCGTGGCCTTTCAGTCAGAAGCTTCAACTGCTACATGCCGTGTAGAGGAAGACAGTAACACACTGTCATATCATGGTTGTAACCGGGGTGTTTCCTCATGCTGCTGCTGCTTTGGGAACCTTTGAGATGTAATTAGATTTTATCAGTCAGTAAAAGAAAAACTCTAGCCCTGGTCAACTGTGCGTGTCATGTGATTACAACATTGTACTCTGATAAGGGAGTCATTTCAGTATGAATGAACATGTGCCCTTTGGCCTTTTGTGATTCTTTCATTATGAGAGTCCCATTAATTGTTGCTGTGAGCAGTCGAAGAGACAAGTGGCTTTGAATTACCTGATGGGGGATGATATTAATAAACTTATCATAACACTACTAAGACATGCTTGTGATGTTCTTATGCTGTTCAACTACATCTGAGGACAATCTTACCAATGTAATAATGGCACCATTTTTTATTAAGATAACGGGACACTATAGTTCCATTTTTGACATACAACTTTCCTCAAAAGTTAAAAATTGAGTGTGGAAATGTTTTCATTCAGCAGGTAAGCTTACACTGTATTTCTACTACCAGATCTGCACAGTTAATTGTGTAGGCAACTACACTATATCCTTCAGGCCTGTTTTAAGTTGGACAACAGATTTGCGGCCCCTTTTTTTGGAATATCAGTTGTAAGCTCTGTAATGTCTAGCAATGAATGAGTATATATATGATATTTGTTGTTACTTTTGTTACTCAGCTTGTTATCTGTATTCTTTGATTTTATTTTGAAAGCTTTGGCCATGGATTCATTTATAAAGCTGAAAAGAAAAAAGGGGTAGGACAAGATAGGTTTTTTTCACTTCCTCATGCAACCTTTTTGACCAGTTCAAAAAAAGAAAAATTGAGGCATTACAGAAAGAATGCTCTCATTGTTGTTTGAATGTATATTGTATTTGATTAAGAAATGTTCTACGTACATAAATGAATGAAATTCATTTCAAAATGGTAATTCATTAAATTTTAGTTTCTTTCAAATTTGGATAAAGAACTACTTTGAGGTTCTATCAAGGTACTTGAGTTCAGAGGATTTGAAATAAAATTGTATACAGACAGAAGAACTATGTCTCTGCGGTTTGGTGTTGACAGGAGTAATATCCATCAGGCAGAGCTGAGGCCGCCCTGCTGTCTCTCTGTGATTGGATTAGAGCTGCTCTGGCATTGCTGCCAACTCCAAGAGAGCCCCAGGTGCTTCCTGTTGCCTGGCCTTGGAGGCCCTTTACTGTTTACCTCTGTTGAAAAATGCCCCGAGACACTCTCAATTGGATAAAGGGTTAAAAGAATACCTACACAGTTATGGGACAATTGAATAAAAAAATATCTTTGCAAATGTTTTACAATTTGAGTGGTTTTAATGTGGATAACTGTAACAGCATAACATGAAACCCCTTTAATAAATATATCTTCCTGTTTGCAAGTCGACACCCACAGTATAGGGTCATATAGATCCTCCCAGGAATATTGCTAGATTAATAACATTCCAATTATTCCATAAGTGATATTGATTGTCTACACATAAATGAATGTTTTCCAGCTGAAGTGAATGTAAATTGGAGATGAGATTGGTTTCTACTCTTTTTTTCAGCCTGCTTCCTTGGGTAAAATGAATAGATGGAGACTGAGAGGTTTTTATGCTGTAATAACCATATTCACCTAAATCAATAGCACAGGAGAGGAGGCAATAATGCGGACCAACAGAAGGAGATGAAATCCAACACAAGAGAGGTAAATAAGGTGATTTGTATTGAAGAGTAGGCTTTTCATTAAGAACAGACCTGCTCAGTGTTGACCTGCAATTGTCATTTTTAACAGTTTTTTTTATCTCAAGGGGATAAAAGTATATTCCATATCTGCACTATTTCTTGATTGCTTCCGTCCCAAATTATATAAGTAAGTCATTAAGCATTCAGCTGTGCTTTTTACATCTGTATTTACACTGTTTCTATGAGATGTTCTGAAAAACTGAACATGTTCCAGCATGTCGTTTCTCCCCCTTTTAACTATAGCTTAAATTCCTCTCCTCTGTTCATCAACATTATTGCCCCCTTTAGATCTTAATTAAAGCACACTACCCCAACCCACTTTCCGCCCTAGCTCTGAGACCCCTGTGCAGGAGGATTATGGGATTACACCAGTAGGGTCCATGCCTGTGAAAGCCCTCTGTTGCAACCAGCATATAGCTAGGAGTCCCGTGGCACAAAGGAATTCTGGGTGGAATTCTTCAGGAGGACTAACGGAGCCATGGCCTTTGTAAGCAGCACAGTAGGTCTCTGCCGGCAATAGACTGCATGTTTCCATACAGAGAGATCTACAGCAAGAGAGTACAAAAATGATTATTCGTGTATTCAGAGAATTGAATTCCTTTACGCTAGAAGCCGGATAGCACCAAAAGAGGTGTGTGAGGGAGGTTTGGAGTTGTTGTTTGCCCCCTTAACTGTGGCAGAATTAATAAGACTATTACCTCAACAATTACCGCTCTGTGCAGCATCCAGGATTCATTTCGGTGGAAATTCGATGCCACTAATTAAAACTGTTGCCATTGCTCTGGCGTGAGAGTGATTGTCTCAGAAGATACATTCCCTACCGAATTACAAAGGCAATTTTATGAGTTGGAAAACTGAGAGCAATTATTTTAACAAGCATAAAGCATTTTCTATCGAGCTGCAGTCCCAGCTGATCTAATATTAGTGCTCCTGCTATAAGCAGAAAAATAAAGAGTGAAGCCAACGCTGGAGAAAATGAGGCTCCCTCCTCAGGAGGCTGTAAAGCAGGGAGGTGTCAACCTCCTGCTGCTACTCTCTGTGTGGTCACAGACTGTCTGGCCATGGCCAATGTAGCAACCATTTTTACAGGATGCACACACACACACACACACACACACACACACACACACACACACACACACACACACACACACACACACACACACACACATATACAGTAGAAAGGTACACTATATAATGCACAGCACACACATGCCAGGTAAAAACACACAGCTCGAGTGCATGTACAGTATGTGTGTGTGTGTGTGTGTGTGTGTGTGTGTGTGTGTGTGTGTGTGTGTGTGTGTGTGTGTGTGTGAGTAGAATTTTTTCTCTAGTCTGTATGGTTCCTCTCAGTTTATCACTTCTGACAGGATCATCATGACTCAATCACACAAAACTAGACAAAACACAAAGAATCGATTCTTCTTCTTTCCATGAAGAGTCTGTTTGCATAAATCTGGTTGGGAAATAATTTTCCATTAATTTATTCCTGGGACCACCAGCGGTTTTCTGTTTCGGATAGACACTGGCGTCTTCAACCTTTGTGAAACATTCTTCGTGTCTTCATATTCAAATGTGGACCGTTCATGAAATGTGAGGTTAAGGAGAAGAATAAGCATCAACATCAAAGCCAATTTTTTTTAACCAAATGCAAATCAGCGATGGATCAATTGTTACTCAAATTTCATGTTTTACGACATGACAAAACATGAAAATGGCCTTGCTTGACTCCATTTAACTTTAAGCTTAACTTTTCATCAAACAGAAAACACAAACATTACAGATTAATTCAGAGTTTGTGCTCATTTCATGAAGTTTAATAACCATTTGTTGTATATTCGTAGGTTAAAGACCTGATTTTAAAAGCCTTTCTATGTAAGCACGTGTGCATTATGTTTTAGTGTCAGGTTTTCATGTGTCTCTGCACATTTGTAATTACCATTAACAACCAATGCTATAAATCCTTGCTCGCTTAAATATGTTTTGACACAAGGGATATCCTCAAACTTATCATAACTGATGTGCAGATTACACATATACCTCTAACATACACCCCCAATTAGTCACTTTGTGCTCTTAATTAAGCTGCATTAATCTTGTGAGCATGTACAGACTGTGAGCTGAAAGTGGCAGCACCACAGGATGGAACAAAATGGGTGGGGGGTGTACTCAAATGTGCATGTGGGGCCTTGTGTAGGTCATGCTTGAATACACATAGAAAAAGACGTGATTAAGAATACACCCCACAGACATGGGTAATAATCTACATTTCCTTGCTCAGATCCACCATCAGCTGTTGCCCACAGTCCTTCCACGATCACTCTGACTTACAAAGTGTGACTTTTCACATGCAACCAGAGCAGTAGGCTGCCCCTCCTTGCCAAAACACATGAGATTCCTCCACATATCCAGTCCCCACACATCCATCAGGCCTCCCACCTCGTCCAGCAGTGTCCCTTCATCCTCCATTATATTTCCAATTAGCATGGATTTTCAGGATTTAACATCATTTTCCCTGGTACAGCTCACTGTTTACACTGCCAATGTCTCTATGGGCGCCACTGTGAATTTCTCAAGACGAAGAAACTTGGACCATTAGTGGCACAGGAAGGCACTGTCTACTGCACTGTAATGAAGCCTCTGGACTAATATTTATGACACAAGGTAGTTTGTTAGAGTTAGTCAGAGCTGTGCTTGGCTGTTTTTGAAATGAAGAGGGTGTGCACTCATACAATACATGTAGATGTATTTAGTGGGGAATAAGTGTATGCTGTATATTTTTTATTTGCATTGACACAAACAATAAAGGCATACATAACAAAGAAATAACACACTTTTTGTAAGATTAAGACAACAGTAATTTGGGCATGAGATTATCTACATTAGTGGATATTGCATATTTATATCGCTTATTAAAGGGTAACTAAACCCTAAAGTTTTGGCTGAAGGATACCCCGGAATTTCAAAAAAATGCCTTTAGAACATCGGTGTATCAACATGGACAGTGCTCCTTCATGCCTTCACCATCAGCTGCAACATCATACAGTCTATGCAACTAGGGTTGCCATCCGTCCCGTAAAATATGGAATCGGCCCTTATTTTACACTTAAATGTTGCGTCCCGTTTTGAAATACGGGACGCGGTTTAGTCCCGTATTTCCAAGTTGCCTTGAACTCAGCATCATTCCGCCCGCATTCAGCCTCTTACGGCTAGTTCCCGCCTACTCATAGCAGCTGTTGGTTTGATTGGTTTGTTTTAGGCATGAACAATGAGAGCTCGTCAGTGATTGGGTGAGAGAAAGTCATAGGAGTCAGTAGGAAACATGTCTGCGGCTGCCTCTGATACCTCGCACCGTGCACCAGTGAAATGTAAAAAGATTCAGAAATACAGACGTGAGTGGGAAGATTCAAATGCCTGGCTTGACAGTGTCAGTGAAAATGAATATACTGTAAAGGAAACTGTTGTACTTAATATATTTTTCTCTGATGTTTGTAGATAGGTTATTTCTGTATGGTTTCACTGTTTGGATAGAGTGAATATTTTTCAGCTTGGAAGGTGGCAACCTTATATGCAACACACACACATATGAACTGATTACCAAGTTAAGCTAGGTTATTTAGCCATGAGCGTCGACTAGAAAAGCAACAATGGCACTTTTGCGACAGAAATGTTGAATCCAAATGACCAGATTTTGATCAACTACACTACTTTATCACCATACATAGGCTTTCAGCTGGAAAATATGGTCTGGGGCTGGGGGTTTAGTTACTCTTTAATCTCATGTTTGTCTGCAAAGAATTAGCTTTGGACAAAGAGTGTTTAACGGATATTCATGTACCTTAGTTTGCACTGGAAAATAATATGTAACAAGCTGTTTATTTGACTCCATCCTCAGTCTCCTGCACATCTGGCCCTTAAATTACAGCTGCCGAAAACGAGGAGAAATTTACAGTGATCTTGACAGAATTTCAGACTGGGCACGGAGCCCAGTCCCCCTGCCTCACACAGCT
Source organism: Tautogolabrus adspersus (assembly GCA_020745685.1). NCBI lineage: Eukaryota > Metazoa > Chordata > Actinopteri > Labriformes > Labridae > Tautogolabrus > Tautogolabrus adspersus. The sequence continues at coordinate 10,924,522 of CM036535.1, forward strand.
TTGGAGCCCTGAACACACATGGGGGCCATTATTTGTAAAGTAGCTGCGGTGGCACCAGGGAATGGTTTGAAAAGGTTGTGTGTGTGTATATGCATGTATGTGTGTGTGTGTGTGTGTGTGTGTGTGTGTGTGTGTGTGTGTGTGTGTGTGTGTGTGTGTGTGTGTGTGTGTGAGTGCTTGAACATGCAGCCCGAGTATGTTTACTCTCTGTTATCACGTCCACACATCTCCAGTAAGTGGCGGAGAGAGAGTGTGTCGTGTCGAGGAGGAGATATGGGGAGATTATTGTGCTGTTTAAACCTAAAACTGTCCCACCCACTCCTCTCTCTCCTTGAAAATGGATTATCTTTTCAAGTATTGTAAAGCACTTGAGTGAAATGTTCGCACACACATTTATCGCTCTTGTCAACTGGCAGTGAAACCCTGTCACATGTGTTTATTACTGCCGTAGATAACGGAGAACTTTGCAAGTCTGCGAGGAGATCTGAGGGCTGAGAATTGGTACAAGATTGCTTTTAAAATGGAACATGAAAGAACATATTAACCTGACACAAAAAAAAGCAGAAAACACATGTAAGTAAAGCCCCAAAACTCAACAGACATGAAACACAAAAAAGCTAAACAGACATAAGCCAAAAGAAGGGAGGGGGTCATACAGTTATAAGAGAAAGAGGATAATATCTCTGGCGTGCAGCCCCCAGAGTAAAGCCACTGGTTGGTCATGGCTCTGGGCTGCAGACGGACCGTCTCCTTGCAGTGCTGGGTGAATTAGGCTGTGGTTCCACTGCAAACCTCAGCCAGCCTCAGCAATGTGCTAAACCCAGACGTGACTTATGGCTACCCACCAGAGATTTGGCTTCTGGACCAAGGACTTGCACCGCAAGGCGGAAAGCAAAGAAATTTCATCACAAGCGCCACAGAAAAAAAAGTGGGACAACACAGGACATATGTTTTGCCCTGTTAAGATGCCTCTAAGTGTGCTAACTGAGCTTGGTCTGGCCTCACCAATAGGCAACAGTTTTGTACAGTGCCAGTCTTCGTCCACATACATGGTCAGAGAAAAGCCACATGGCAGCAAAGTTCTCCTGAGGTCGATTGACCACAGCCCTGAGGGATACTCCCAACTAGGACAGCTTTGAGCACCAGTGGTTAGAGCTGGTTGGAGAACATTACCTACTTTTTAAATAAACCTCCCCACTCCAAATTTCCATAAACTGAGGATTCACTTTCAACAGATCCTTGAAAGGAAAATAATATGTATTTCTAGGAAGAGTATAGCGTGGATTTCTGCAGGACAGCTAATCATACATGTAAACGTCCACCAATGAGACAATGTCTGTAGGTAATACATATTACTAACAGCATAGGATCTCCAACAAAAACACTTTTTGTCTCTTTTCCAGTCATAAGGCCGCAATTAAGTCTTTACATAACAAGTCAAACCACAATGTCAGTGCTGTCTTCAGCCAGGCACTGCAGAGTGATCTCAATGTTCTGTCCTTGTTCAAACATGTTATGATAGTTTTATACACAACTTTGCATGTAAGTCGATACAGGACTCTTAGTGTCATTCTTTTTAAAGAGGATAACCCTTCACTTAATCAGACACTGTTTGAGCATCCTGCTTGTCATTGGATCTCATTTTCATGCTCAAGCTACGAGATGCCACACATAACCATGCATTTTATATTTTTCATTCAAATTAAAATCACTCAGAATTAACTGCCTTTGTATGGTTTCTGGCCCATTTTAAATAAATGTAACACATTTATCAGACCTTGTGCCTGACATGAGAATTGTTCACCGTCCATGATGAGATTTACAGTTTAATTTGCAGCATACAGTCATTTATTGATCTGGAAAAAGCTTATTAGCTACCCCTTCCTCATATTCTCTGAACAACATGTATCTGTCATTCCTCACATAAGCAGCAGGTTCCTTTAAGAAATCTATGGCTCTGTCAGTTACACTGCAGGGTGTTAAAGAATGACCTGCCACAATACACAGCTGTCTGGTCTATACTATACACATATTGATACTTAAAGCTTGAGGGAATGCTCGCGCTAATCTGCATTTCGGAGAAAACTCATTCTTTACCTCATTTTGCTGAGTTAATTTGAAAAAGTGAGATATGATTGCCATAACAACCAGCAACTGTAATCAACTTTAAGGGGACAAAAACACTCAGCTTGGTTTTCAGTTGTCATAGTAGAACTCTACGATAGGCACTTGTCATCTTTACTCTGTATATTGCTGATTTGCCACTGCAAACATACTACTGCAAACTGCTACTTCATTCTTCATCTCTATAAATAAAGTGTTATTTAGATAACATTACCTGAAAAACTAAAAACTGACATTACTCAATCAGTTTTGCCTAAATATTTATCTATTTAAAGGGACAGTGCACATTAATTAAAATAAACACGTTAATATGCCAGATTGTAGCCATAGGCTAATTTCCATCTGTATTCCCTTGGCAGGTTGGTGGTTCACGCATATACACATTCACATAAAAACACAATGGCCAGTAAAAAACAAACAACATAATGACCAAACAACAACATAAATTGTACACTAGTTGACAGAGACACATATACAAAGAATAAAAAGTGGCTGTGCGATGTTGTTCAAAACAAACCAGGATAAAGTGACCTTCAGAGTTGAAGTGCTTAAAGTATGTGTCTTGGTTGGTAAAGGTTTCCAAGGTAGTTAAAAAAATGAATTTATATCCTTCTATTTACCACATACTGCATGTCCTGCTTAGATACTATACGTCTTTCCAAATTGATTATTTAATGTATAAAAATAGTGAAAATCCTTTTGATTAAGACAAAAACATTTGATTTGATGAAATAAAGCAGAATGTGTGTCATGCTAATACAAGCCAATGATTTTAAAGCTGAGTCATGCACGCACATTCAGAAAGACTATGCAGAGCTGTTGACTGTGACATTTTACTTGAAGAAATTAATAACCATTCATAATAAATTAAAACTAGCACTTAGAAGTACTCTACAGTTGATGAACATCTGATTTTGATAACGCGTACATTGGGGATACCACCTCAGCCTGGGCTGATTCAGCCTTCAGAGCTTCACCTTATATCACTAGAAGACATGTAAAGACATAGGCTGTCACAGACTCCACCTTACTTTCTGTTTGGATGTGAAAACAGCAGCAGAGCATTTATACAGCTTCACTCTAACACTTTTATTGGCCATCATCAGTCTTGTTTAAAGCAAGCTTGCATTAGAGACGGGTTTGCTGGGGGGAAATTGCCCTTCTTTGATAATGTGGAAGGCTGATGGTGGTGGGTGGGCTCGGGGAAAGAGACTCAGTAATTAAACTGTACAGGTGATTCATTCAGGGAGAAGGTGGTGTGTTACAATCTGACAACATAGCAGTGAAGATGGAGCTTAATTGCAAACGCTGGCTGTAGCTGAAATGGATTGTTCTTATTGGGGTGTCTGTCTTTGCAGAAGCCGTGCTGTGAGGACGAGTTTATCTATGAGAGCCTTTACCGCCTTTACTTTATGTGTGCTCGCATGTATAAATACAAAATATGTCAATATCATTTGCTTTGTGTTCTTAGCACCAATGGTTCTTGGAGGAAATCAAAGCCAGTGCACATCACAAATTTCCTTCTTAACTTGACCTCAACATGGGTCAAACAACTCGTACATAAAATTATTCATCTAATTTGTTTACCAGTCAATTTGATAACATAAGCCCATATAATATAATGACAGGATGAATTCATTCTTCTCTACAGTCATGTTCCTAAAACAGACCAGTTAAACTGTAACAATGCACACAGCTGTTTAGAAACAGTTGAATCAATTAGGCTCTTTAGTGTGTCCTCTTTTGCCCATATCTGCTCCCGCAGAGTGTTAAATGAGAAAGGTTAACAACCCATCTCAATTTCTCTTGGTTTTGTACATTTCTTTGGGAAGGCAGACACTGCCCAGAAGCACAAGGTTCTGTAAAAACACACTGATGACAAATCAATGGAAGGAATGTCTTCCTGATTGCTACAACAGCGTGGTACATGCCTGAATAATCAAAGATGTATTGCACCTTGATATTAATGGCTTCATTAACTTGACTGCTCATTCTGTTTACAACCTGAGAACCATCATCTTGTGACCAATGGTTGGGAGATGCCATTGTAAATAGAGAATGACTCAACATTTGTCAACCGTGTTTTCGTGTTTCCTTGTTTGTATGTTTTTTTGCTATTACATTACCATTCTTGAATATGTTCGAATGAACCGGGGCGGCCGTGGCTCAGTTGGTAGATTTGGTCGTCTCTCAACTGGAAGGTTGGGGATTCAATCCTCAGCTCCTGCAGCCACACAAGACACTTAACCCCAAGTTGCTCCCGATGCTTCATCTGTGGTGTATTTATGTATATGAATGGGATTAGTTAATACTGATGGACATTTTACATAGCAACCTCTGCCATCATGGGTCTGTGTGACATACAGTGTAAAAGTGCTTTGAGTATTCAGAAGACTAGAAAAGTGCTATACAAGAGAGTCACAAGTGCTATACATGTTAATTTAACTAAAAGCATTCAATAAGGCTATTATTTCTGTTTGTAATGGTAGTGACAAACAAGAAATGCTTTCCTCTGTCTGTCCTGATATTTGGTACAATGTCTTGCTACCAAGGGCAATATATATATAAAGGAGTACAAATACCAGACCTCGGTGAAAACTGTAATATAGGAGAAAAGTGGTAATAGGGGAGAATAACCGCTCTAAACTGCAGAGGATAACTCAAACACAGAGTCCCATATGAAGTAACGGATTTACTGAGTTTAATCCCTTATCAAACAGCCTATACAATGAAGCTGGGCCCTAATCTATGGGAATTCACAGTCTATTTCCAATGTTTGGACAGAGAGGATCCACAGGGGTGCCCTGGCCGATCACTGCTATAACCTTGAGTAGGAATCAGGCTATTTTCCGCACAATAATTGCTCTTATTACCAAGAAATAAATGGGGTCTATACTTATTTCATGCTCAGGTGAAGACTTCTCCGACATGTTGAATTATCTTGTTCTTCGGTTGGACAGTGACTGAGCCCAAAATATTCAGTGTTCAGTTATTTGAACAGCCGAATGGAGAGGAGTATTGGATTTCAAACTTCCGAGCCATATGACCTTTTTCCAGATTTTCACAGCCATACCGCCAGGAACAAATCCCCCTGAACGTGATACAATCCATCACCTTGGTTGACTTTTTTAGGGTTCTAACACGTACCCCATTTTGTTTTGTTTTATAATTCTCATTCTGATGGAAGTCATGAGTATCCATGAGTATATGTGTATAACCAAATAATTAGGTATTTTTAAGTGGTCCAAATATATTCTGAACAAAGAGATAAGTGCTGCCAACATGTTTCAGGGAGAACCCTGGTTCGCTTTTTATCTTTGAATAATTAATTCCAGAGTCTGAAAATTTAGCAATTCATGACCTTGATAGTGGGCACATTAAAGAGGGGAGCATTTGCTAAACGTGAAATTATATGCGACTAGAAAGGCGAAGCTACATCACCGGAGTCACCCCAGAGTAAACAAACGAGTTCAGCAAGCAGAGGGGGGATTACCATATCTCCACTTAACTTATTTTATCCTGTGAGAATCATCAATATTAAAGGGTAAGGAGAGGGAGAGAAACTGCTGAGGTGGGCTTTTAGCAGCAGGGTGAACCACTGTGTTTAAGGAGAGAGATAAATGAGAGATCTCCCTGGAATCTACAAAGAGAGTAAACATAGTCTTTTTATCTTTTCTTTGCACCGTACAAGGTCTCTTCTTTTTAACACATTTTGATGTCACAACCTCCCTTCTTTCCCATCCTTTTTTTCTTGTTGAATTGCTTTGTATAGTTAACTTGAGTGTCAGTTTGCTATTTTTTTGTTTTACTCTGCAGAAACCAGCATGCAAATATTGACCAGACAGTTTTCACATATTTGCATCCATGCTAATGCTTGTATTAATTCACTCATGGATGCATTTTGCAGCTCATTGCAGTTTTGACTCTTAATGAGGGTAACTCTAACTGAGGACTGACCTGTGTTTGTTTATGTGCCTTTGGGCTAAATGCCAATAAAGATGCTGTGTATGGCTGTCATGACAGTGTCGTGCATACTGTACGGAGGTAGATTCTGCCTCAGGGCTGCCAGAATCAGCACAGAGACTTTGTCAGGTAGTGACCCTGCAGAACAAGGAGCAGACTGCTGATCTATGGACTTTACTTCTGTTTACCTTACCTGTCAGTCAACACCAATAACATTCTCAAATAAAGATGAGCTTTAAAGCCCCCCCCCCCCCTCCCACCCCCAAAAAATGGCTTTAAATAGTCAAAATGAAAATATGACATCTGAATTTCGTCTCATTCAGGATCCACAAAATGTGGGAAACTAAATATTCAGAACTATCAGAAAATATAGATCAAATTTTCACTTCTCACTCAATTTGCTGATTTGTCCTTTGACTCAAAAAAGTGCACAACAGTGGTGCGTGTGACAATCAGTGTAGCACATATAAAGTATATTACTCAAAATGATTCAGAACCAGGTGAAGAAGCAAAAAGCCCAGACATCGGACTGTAAGCAACTTCAGCTAAGATCCCCCTTTTTCTTCTCAAAGCTATGAATGCATGCTCAAATATGGCCGTTTAGCATTGGCTATTGCTATATAATTACAGGGCTGTGTTCCCCTGCTAACGCTCCACACCAGCCAACAAATAGATTATTAGAGGCCTGAACTTAACTCTTGCAGCTGAAAGACAGCTGCGGTCTACACTCTACACTACTGCACTCAATATGTGACCTGCGGACGACGCTAACAGTGGGTTTTAACAGTCATATAGAGTGTGAAATTTTTTTTTCCATTTTGTTGACTAATTCTTGTAAAAGATATCTACGTATACCCACTTCAAACCCACTATCAGGAAAGTTTACAGAAAGTTTGCTTGTTATATTCTGCTTTGGATTGAAATGTATTTCTTATACTTTGAAATACTAAACAATATGCATCTCAGACTCCATATTCCATTCTGGATTTGGTTTTTCAGAGGCTTCAACACACACAATACCATTAACATGTGTTATACAAGGCCATCACACACTGTTTCGTCTCTTCAAGATTATTTGGTTCCTGCACACATCTGTACACCTTCAAATATAGGACACATGCCAGCAAGGGCGGACACGGCTCAGAGGGAGGCTCCTGCTACCTGCCAGGAGCCCAGCCCAGCCTCCAGCTGATATTAGTTATCGATATTTTACTGGCTGCCATTAAAAACTTTAAGAGGCTGTGATTAGACACAAAAAACAAAGGAGATCCTTCATGAAGTGGGGTCACGTGGGGCAGTAAAAGTTGGCTTAAAAGGGTTTTATTTAATGAAATAAAATTCGCCCTGATGTGTGAAGCTGTGGGGTCGCACAGCATTAAGGAAGGAGCTTCTGTGCTGTGGTATTCTGCCAGCTCTCACTGCCTCAAGCCACAAAGATTACGGTGCTGGTGAGGACTGCTTTCTGCATGACTGCAACCCAGAGAACTTCATAGGGAGCTTAATGTTTTAATGTGTGGGTGTGTATGGGTGGTTTGACAGATCAGACAAGCTGACTTCAAATCTTACCTGAAGCTTCAGTTCATATTCTCTCTATTTTGGCCCAGACCTCGATGTTAATCTCTATACTGGTTGGTAAATGGTGAATGGACCTGAGCTTGTGTAGTGCTTTTCTAGTCTTCTGTTGAAGTGCAGAGTTTATGTATTAAGTTACTTCTATGATATTCCATCCCATTGCTATACATGTGTTTTCATGTATATCTTTTCCAAAATTAGAGCTAGCTAAATAAACATCTCAATACCTTTTTACATCCCTAAGCTGAATGAAAGCATTCATCATAGTTGCTTTATTACTAAATATGAAATGAAAGTATATGAAAAGCTTTAGTTGTTTCAGAAACTAGCAAAGTTGACTTACCATTCAGTTAAAAAAATAGTACCCCAATTTATGTTTTTTTTCTATATATGATTCCAGTCGACTTTGAACTGGTTAGAATTTGCTAGCTAGCTTTAGCGAGCTACCAATTACTTCACAAAAAGAAGTCTTACACGGCTAGAAATCTGGTTATTTAGAGCTCCTGTATAATAAAATAAAAAAAGACAATCTCCATGTGATATGATATAACAAAACAGCCAAGGGACAAATATGATCAACAGTCAACCTTTCAAAAGTGGGAGTGTTGCACAGCAGGACACACATTTAGTCAGGTGACTTTCAAAATCAGCATGCATTAAATTCTCTGAATATTGCTTAATGACTAGCGATAATTAAAACTTTGATTTGGGTGTGTCTTCACAGTGGCCATTATGACATAAAAAGAGAGCATGTAACAGTTATATCAGAATGTTGATCATTAATAAATAAATATTAAAAATAATTTACTTAAATCAATATGCAAATATGAAACTTGAATTCTTTCAGAAAGCTTCAGGGAAATACATCCTTACTGCTGGTTTAATTACATGTATTTCCCAAATGTCCAACACAGGATACATGTATTATATGATATATATTGGGTGTTTGCCTCAACATACATGTTCATAGATAACTTTGTCATGTAAAGTTGTGATACTGTGTTGGCTATGGTTGGCATGGGCACCATGGAGTGGGAGGTCTCTTCCATGTCCTCTGACCACTCTCATGACAGGAAAGCCACAATGATGAGGAATTTGAGCATTGTGGTTAAAGTAACGAGAGCAGGCCAACAAACAATGCCCCTCAGTCTCCATGCCTCCCCATCAAACCCTCTTTATTGTTTTTCCCATTATATGTCCTCTTACTCACTTAATATTCTACCCTTCCTCTGTGTCCCGTGTGTCTTTCAGTGTTTACTTCTTCTGAAACACCCACTGAAGCCCTTGAGGCTTCTGGGTAGTATGAACATTATCATCAGAGGCCATGTGAGGTTGAGTTGAAAGATGAGCTTTACACAAAACAACTATAACAAGTCTGACTGTTATTGTAGCTCGGAAACAATGGCCTCATACAAGCGACCGCTCTTACACTGACACACCATTCTAAATCACTGTAGAAAGAACAGTATGTTTCTTTATTTCTTCTTTTAAAAGCAGGTCAGCTCCCCCTAGATAACCTCAGTGTACATACTTATTTCATCAGAGTGATGGGGAAATGTTTCAAAGTAGGTTAAAATCCAATTTGCTTGTGTTTGTGTGTTACCTTCTGTGCATTTACTTGTGTTTTGAGTGGCCAATGGACTAATAAGCACACACCAGAGTGTACCTGTATAGATAATGGACATATCCACAGTGAAGTCATCAATTGGCTGGATTACTACCTTTTTGAAGCCTCGAGTTTGGCATTCTGGGCTCAGCTATGTTAGTTAACTGGAGAAATAAGTTACAACAAGAAAGGAATGACAAGAAACAGGTAACTTAAAATGGACTTGGGCTTGTATATCGCTTTTCTCATCTTCTGACTACTCAAAGCGCTTTTACATCACATGTCACACCTACCCATTCACACCCATTCACACTCTGATGGCAAAGCAGCATCAAACATGTTGCTGCAGGAGCTGGGGATCGAACCCCCAACCTTCTGGTTGAGAGACAACCGACTCTACCAACTGAGCCACAGCCGACTAGTCTTCCAATCAATACAGCCTGCCGTCTTCTCCACCCTACTTTCACTTCCATGCACTGGTGGTAACTCAAAAATACATGTATGACAAACACTGAAAAAGCACACTGCAACCTGAGAATAAGTATTAGCAGATAAATAATAGAAAAAAAGATTGTTACTGAAGGACAGATTACTTGGACAGCCTGTTGGAGGAGCACAGCAAGCCATACTATTTATCTCCCAACAACACAAACATGACTGAAACCTAGCCAGCCTAATAGTAAGTGGCTACGCGAAGAACTGCCATTTCTGGTACCTCAGGGTTTGCCTTTATTTTACTCCCAAGGTTGCTGTTGGGCACATCCACATAAACACACAGTTCTATCATGCCCTTAAAGGTGCACTATGTAGATTTGGTAGTGAAATTTGAAAGTTGGAGAAGTGAATCAATTCTATGCTATATTTTCTGAACTTAAAACACAAACTTTATTCAAAGGAAAAAATGGTCCCTGGAACACTGCGTAGAGCTTAAACGATACCAGGAGAGTTACGGTTTCACTGTTGCGGACCCCCCCCACCATGACTTCTGTGGTAGCATTTTATCTTCAAACAGTGTTATAGAGTCCACATTTTCCCCTGAGGACAGTTTGTGTATAGAGTTAAGAACATATACCACATAATCTGTACATTTCTCTACCAAAACTACATAGTGCACCTTTAATATCACAGGTCTATCAACACAAGTGAAGTTTCTTCTAGTATAAGTGAAGTTACTTCTAGCACCTTGTGAATTAATCTGAAGAGACTTTTTTCTAAAATCGATGCATTGAGAACACATTTCCATTAAAACTGTACCGAACTGTGCACCTTCATGTTAATTTACTGTTGAGGCCTTATTCCTTGCCAACCAAAAGAGTTGGCATTTATCTTGCCATGACGCCATTAATGAGGATATAAGAACTTTTATGAATCTGAAAAAAGTATTGTTATTGAATGTTCTACTTGTCAATCAATTAATTTTGACTGCTCAAAGCCAGTGTTGTGAGGCTTCATCTTCTCATGCCAGTGGATCATAGAGTGAGACACTGAGCTGGCTTTAAGACATGAACTTGCTTCAAGCCTCTTTACTCTGTTACACATCCCCTGTCTCGTCTACCTCTGTCCTCTTTCTTTACTTCTCTATTTTCTTCCTCCTCTCAATCTTGTCAAATACCCCTCACCTCCACACTTCCTCCATTAATTGCATGGTTCCGTGTGTTCCTATTACCATTCCTATGGGAGGTACTATCATGAATAGCCAACCTTGAAGTTTAGCTTTTCAGCCCGGCACCACGTCCCATTTGGCCCAGCTATGGTGGAAAAGCCGAGTGGTGACCACATAATGACCAGTGTCTGAGGGCTTGGCTAATTTTTCATGTTCTAACAGGCAGCTGACTCCCAAGCCCAGACTGAGGGCTAATGTAAGGTTTGTCAGTACCCTCAAGGGGTCATAAAACATGGCAACCTCAGCCTCTGATCTCTTTTGCACTATCTTTACCAAGAACTGCGTGACAGCCTTTAGTTGATGCAGTGGTAAATAACAAATTCCCATTCAAAATGTCAGATACTTTTTCCAAACAGCTTGCAAAATCAAGTATTATGAATCTATCAGTAAAGTATAAGGAATAGCAATTGTGGGATTAAAGGGTTAAACACAGGAGATGGTAAAAAAGAGTCTGTAATGTGGCTCTAACATACTGTATGTTTTTTTAAGACAAAGAGTGCAAGCATATTCAGAACAATAAAATACAACTTTTTCAATTTGTATTTCAGTTACATGTGTGGGTCAATGAACATAATACTTTTGGGTAATACAATATAATTTTGGATCTACTGTGTTTACCCTCCTACTTTCTCTTGTTGTGGTCACTTCCGCCTAGTCCGTGTAATCCGACCTGTGAAGTCATTTACCCTTGACACTGGTCTGGTCTCTTGAACACTGGTCTGGTCTCTTTAACACTGGTCTTTCCCTTCAGGTCACCAGTGGGTGTTTTATGTACATTTTCTTCTGACCTGAGTCCCCTACAGAGCAGCATGGCCTTAAGCTTAAATCTACTTCGGCCTGGTGACACTACTGTTGGCTTGATTCTGTGTGGTTTTGCTCCAACAAACTGCACATAAATCATGCTTCCAACAGGCACAAAGATAAACTTCCCTTATGTATTAGCAGTCTTAGAAACAATGAAATATGGTTCTGGAAGAAGTTCATTCTGATTGTTTGTTAAACTCCAATTTGGCTACACTAGGTGTGGTTGACTTCAGATTTTAAATAGGTTAGCTGGGAGAGTGCATCTAACAAAAATGTGTTGTGCTGTCTAGATACACTAATTATTTGTAGGTATAAAAAGCACAAGGCTCACAGATGAGCTGGAGTAAGAAAAATAGACCACCTTGATGGTGACCCACATAATCCATTATGTAGATGCAGGTAATACTCACTTTCTATGTTGTGTGGCTTCTTGGGAAGTTCACAGTACAACTGTCAACATTAATTTCTTGTGTGTGTATGCATACTGTTCTATAAAAATAACTGAAGGTGTAACATAAATCCACAATGACTGATTACCCCGCACACCACCTCAACAGTACAATGTATACCTCCCCACTCCCGAGAAAAATCGTATTCACTGCTATCGGTTTGACTTTAAGTGATCACCTTTGCACCATTTTGTGATGTTTGTGTGTGTTGTCTGCAGGCTTGGAGTGCCACCCTAATAACTGTTAAGAAATGTTCTAGTGTTTGCACTACAGTAAATGGGATAGCATGCATTGTAACACACTTCAAAAATGAAGACAATTGACGTAATGCAAATCTGCTTCATCATGACGATGCAATGCTTTTCCAATACTACCTGCATCTTGTCTTCCTTTCAGAAAGACATGAAATCAGCAGTATGCTCTCTTTAACAATAAACTGCTGCAATAATGCTACTTCTCCTCTAAACCACAACAGTCTCTTTATCAGGTATGACACAAACGGAGTTTCAAAACCTTCATTATATTTAGAAAGACAACAAAGTTGTGCTCTGACAAATCTTTTATCTCTTACCCGAAATGCCTCTTTGTGGCTTTCCTGTGTGAGGAACACAGATCATTTGTCAGCTTCTCAATGAACCTGTACTTTTTCTTGAGGTCTTCCAATGAAGGCTTGTTGTTACTGCTAGACAGGATGTGGAAATTTGGTGTCTTTACTTACAACTTACATGTAACCTCAGCAAAAGTACCTTGTGGCCATGTGGAATGTCTCACTCAGTGAATAAAGAGACGACTGTGTTTTAACAAAAATGCATCAGACAATCTTTATTCTTGTGTTGCGCCAAATCAAATAGTTTGAGAGAGATAAAAAACAATCAATTTATTAATTTAGGACAGTTGTGGTTTCCGTAATGTAAACTTTGCAAATCTATGTCAATCTTACAAAGCATCATTTGTTCATAATAGTCTTGAATCTACAGATAAAGTGAAACAATTTGGGGTGTGGCAGAAAAACGTTTATAAAACCAATAGTGTGGTGCAGCTGGGGAAAAAATCCAATCCATTGGGAGGAAAGATGATAGTATTTGCTTTAGTGTAGGGCTCAAGGACACTTGAATAAGGCAGGTGCTTTCTGACACACTGGACTCCACATAAAGTTGGCCCCTGGACGAAAAAAGCCAATGCACGAGGACACTCTCAAAGACTCGTACAGACAACTGGATGCCGTTTTGTTGATCATAAACAATTATTGAGTTATAATGCAGTAAAAATAATGTTATACATTAAAAAATGATATCATGTACAGAAGAAGAGTGCATGGGTTTGTCATTGGCCAAGCTGGTGCAAAATAGCTCAGGATTTGTGTTATGCCAGTGGCTGGAAATCTAATGCAAAAGTGACGCAAAAGAGGCCAACCTTAAGAGGAGGTTGGAAAAAGAAAGGATGGTAATACCAATTTTGGGTCTGTGGCTTCACGGTAGCTGCCAAAGCAGAGACAAACCTAGCAATTCACCTAAATTTAAGTCTGTTAATTCATGGTATCTATAACAGATAGCTGTCAAACACATAAGCAAGCTAAAAGACATCGACACATCAATGTACATAGGGGTATTATGGTTAGGAATTTAAAAGCTATTGCAGATTTCTTTACACAAGCTTTGCAGAGCACAATAGTCTGAGTTGCAAATTCAGATGCGAGTTTAGCCACAACTAAGACTATAAAAGTAGTGACCCAAACGGAGCATCCATAAGTATAGCTCCTATTGGATCTCACATAGGGGGACGGCTGTGGCTCAGTTGGTAAAGTCGTCTTCATTCAATCGGAAGGTCGGGGACTCGATCCCCAGCTCTTGCAGCCACATGTCTGATGTGTCCTTAACACCAAGTTGCCCCTTGTTCGTTGGCGTCGTGTGAATGTTTATGAATGGGACTTCTGATGGTCACTCTACATAGCAGCCTCTGCCATCAATCTGTGAATGGGAGTGAATGGGTAGGTGTGACATGCGGTGTAAAAGCGCTTTGAGGAGTTAAAAGACGAGAAAAGCACTATACAAGCTCAAATCCATTTACAAAGAGATGCAAGACTGCAATTTTGTTTTTTTTCTACAAGGGTAGTTAAGGCGGAGAGTGTGTGTTGTTAAAGCACAGCCTTAAAGGGATACTTTACCCATTTGCATTAAGCTTTGTATCAGTAGTAAACTTGTGTTTTTATTGAATGGTCTTGCATCCAGCCCTCATTTCCCCCTGAGACGGGAAAAATCAGTATCTTCTTTTCTGAGATGCTGCCGCAAGTGACGCAAAAATCGTCATATTGCGTCACTCGCGGCTGTTGTGGTTAGCAGGGGTGAAACTACATTGCTAGTTCCTCATGTTTTTGACCACTGAAGCTACAGACCTATCACAGATCAGTGGGCGGGGCTTCACTGCCAGAATCGAAACTTAACATCCGCCATCTTGCTTGAAAGCTATGCTACCAGGCTCTATGGAGAAATCTAATAACAATTGACAATGGCGAAAAAAGTATGTTTCAACTTCAAACTGATATGACTGAAGGGGATTTTAAAGGTCTTGTGCTCAAATCAGATGTTCGTGGCTCTTTCTACGAGCTGCAATATCTGCCAGGCGGCTTCTGCAGACAGACAGTGGCTGTACAGGGAGCCTGAGCCGGGCTCAAGCTGGGTGTCTCTACGGATTAACCTAAAATGGACCGAGAATGGCGAAAAACGTATGTTTCAACTTCAAACTGATATGACTGAAGGGGATTTTGAAGGTCTTGTGCTCGAATCGGATGTTTGTGGTTCTGTCTACAAGCCGCAATATAGCGGCAAGCTGGCTGCTGGTGCCGACAGGCAGGCTAGCTAGCCTAGCTGGCTAGGTCCGCGGCTGTGAGAGGAAGAAGGAGCCGGGGCAGACTTGTGTTGTCGGTGCTGTCACTGTTTGCCTATGGACACAAACATAGAGTCTGTTTTCTTCCAGGAATTTCCAAGATGCCAATTCCTTCTGGAAGAAATATCTGAATCAGTAGTGGAAACGGCCGTATATGTTGTTAATGTCCGCTAGTAATGCTGCATTCAGGTGCTGCTCGGGTGGTCCAAGTTTCCGAGTTGGGAAGTCGTTCTTCCGACTTCCCAACTCGGAGAAATCTTATAGTCAAGTTATATTTAAGCAAAAAGTTGATGTGCAATACGTGCATGAATAAAAAGTATGTTAACAAAACACAAAACCGACTTGAGCAGGTGTTTCATGTGCATTTTACAAGTCAGATTCTCATTTTTCCGATACCACATGAATGCACCTCTCCTTCAGCGGGAGTGTCCTGCGGTGCTGTGCATTCTGGGAGTTGTTGTCTTTGCCGAGAAAAGGCAAAAAGACACTTTTTGCCTTTTCTCAGTCAAGAAGGCACCAATTTCAAAATTTATTTCACATTTCTACTACATATATGACCCAATTTCACTACAGATTCATGTTTCAACGGGTGAAGTATCCCTTTAACTAAAATGTGTTGCAGGAAACACTGCTAAGTATCTTATTGTGTCTGATTGTGTCTATGTCTGCTTTTGTCACTTTAAATTTCACGTGTTGGCATCAAATTATAAATTTTTTATTTTTTTTTATGACAAAATGTTTTTTTCATATTGGAGAGAACCAGAGACAGCATGAGGGACACAGCGGAGAAAACTCCAACCGTAAAAGGACACACAGTTTGTATTTGTCTCTTTATGCATGTATGTTTTTAAGTATAAAAGGAGGAGGTGGAGCTGTCAATGGCTCATCTCATGGCCCTCCATCCGTCAGGGCTTAAGTAGTTTTCCAACAGTACATTGACCTTGAGTGCCTGGTATCGATTTCCTGTGGTGTCGCACTGAGAGGGGTCGTTACCACATGGCCCCTACCGTGGGGTGTGATCAGGAACAGATTCCTGAAATCCCGATGCGATGGTGATGGATCGCCACCCTCTGCAGACCATCAATCCTCACCTACCGTAACCACGGTGACACCTGCACTGAATTTATCATCATACAAGCCACAGACCTGGCAAACACAGCGACACATTGTTACAGCATGAAAATAAACTTTCACACAGGAACAAACAGATACACACTTATTCATGTGTTCCATGTCTGACCTTAGCAGGGAGCCATATCAACGTATTACCTCCCCCAACTCATCCCTGACAGTCCCAGTGCTATCTGCAGGAGACATTTGATGAGAGCAAGATAACATTTAGATTGCTGTTGTGACAAGGAGATGTATTGCTAAATAAGATTGTTTCCAGATATAGATGTTCTGCTACAAATAGAAAATTGCCACACTATATATAAGAAGCTTACATACAGAATAGATGTCCTCTGGCTGTGACATTGAGTAGTTTTAAAGTATGATAGAAAAGACAGTACTTTGTTAAACGAGGGCCATGCTTTAACATTTAATATTGATCAACAATAGCCATATTCAATTGGTTGTTATATCCTCACTAGCTCAGGTTTGGAGGCTCAAATGCTGTTATACTACAGCAAGGCATGTGTTCCAGGTTACATGGAATATAAAGGTGCAGCCTGGAAAATTGTTTCCAGCTTTGTTTTACAGCTTTCCCAATTGACAAGGAACTAAAAAGACAGTGAACATGGAACATTTGGAGGGACATCAAGCCTTATTTCATAGAAAAAAACATTGTGTTTGTTAACCAGTTAGCTAATGTGAGGCAAAAAATAAATAAACCAATTATTTAGCTTGTGGCTAAAGTTTGCAGACAGGCATGAATTATTTCTTGAATATCGACATACATCATGGACACATGTATTAATTACTTTAATTGTATTGTGTGACATTGTAAAAGTAGCTAGGAAGTGATTGAATGCTAATCTGCGCTATTATATAACAGTACATAATGGCTTAGACTATAGAAGGAATTAAGAGCTGAAAGACAACAACGAGACGTTATCTGAACTTGTACGCAGAAATGTGTCAATAGAGACTAAGAAAATACTACATTGTCTCCTCTTTAACATCGAGGCCATGGGACTCCAGATGAAAAGTAGCGTTTTGGCTAATTCTGGCATTTTATGTATAATCATGTGTTTTATTAATTTGCACTGTCCCCTTCCTAAATAAACTGAATTTTTTATTTAAAATTTATTTAAAATTTATTTAACCAGGAGAAACCTCATTGAGATTAACAATCTCATTTACAAGAGTGTCCTGGCCAAGACGGTCAGCAGCAAAACAAAAAGTTACAGACATAAAACACAGAGTCATCACAAACAGAGATCAACATTTCCTGAGTCACAGAGCACAAAAGCATCAGTCAAAGCATCTACAACCTGAAGAATCTTCTTCCAACACCTTCAATCTACTTTTAAAAAGATTTAAAGAAACCCGCTCCCTCAGACACAGATCATCCTGCAGGAGATTCCAGGCCGCAGGAGCAGCATACCTGAAACTCCTTTTCCCCATTTCAAGACGCACCTTCGGAACAGACAACAACAATAAGTTTTGTGACTGGGTTGCAGAGCGAAGACTGTGGCTTCCAGCACTTTTCACATGAATACAATTACACAAGTATGAGGGAAGAAGGTTAAGTAAAGCCTTATAAATAAGCACATGCCAATGAGTTTGTCTACGCTTAGACAATGCAGGCCATCCGACTCGATCATACAGAGTACAATGATGAGTCAGGGCCCTAAGATTTGTTATGAATCTCAGTGCACCATGATATACAGTATCCAAAGATTTAAGGCACTGAGACGATGTATGCATATATAAAACATCACCATAATCAAGCAAGGGCATGAAAGTAGCAGCAACAAGTCGTTTTTTTTGCAGCAAAAGAAAAACAAGATTTGTTTCTGAAATAAAAACCCAGCCGCACCTTAAGCTTCTTTACAAGTTGCTGAATATGAAGCTTGAATGACAGAGAATCATCAATTAAGAATCCAAGGTATTTATAAGATGATACATACTCAATTACATCACCCTGAGATGTTACAATAGAAGGCAGGTTTAGTTGCTTTTTTCTTGAGTTTGAAAACAACATGAGTTTAGTTTTATTAGGATTCAAAATCAATTTCAGCTCCTGAAGACGGTCCTGTACAGAATCAAAGGCCTCTTGTAAATGACAAAGAGCCTGATGCTGTGTAGGAGCGGAGCAATAAATAACAGTATCATCTGCATATAAATGAAAGTTTGCATTTGCAACATTTTGACCGATACTGTTTATATAAAGTGTAAATAACAGTGGTCCCAAGACTGAGCCTTGTGGCACACCATTTATTACTTCAAGACATTTGGAAGTAATGCCTTCGACCTGCACACATTGTGATCTGTTTGACAAATAATTTACAAACCAACACACAGATTGTTCAGACAGTCCAATAGCGTGCAGTCTGTCTCTCATAATTGCATGGTCAACCGTATCAAAGGCCTTAGATAAGTCAATAAAAAGCGCTGTACAGTGTTCCCTATTGTCCAAGGACTCAACAAAATCACTGACTACTTTTAAAGCTGCTGTTGTTGTACTGTGTTTTTTTCTAAATCCTGATTGATATTTAGATAAAATACTATCAGTTAATAAAAACTCTTTAAGTTGGTCACTCACAAGACATTCCAGCGTCTTAGCCAAGACAGAAAGTTTTGATATCGGCCTGTAGTTGTTTAAAAGAGTAGGGTCTCCTCCTTTTAACAGGGGGAGAACAAAGGCAGATTTCCAAACATGGGGAATTTCATTGGACACCAAAGAAAGATTAAAAAGATAAGTTAATGGTGCTACAATAAAATCAGGAGCTAACTTTAAAAAGTAAGGCTCTAAATGATCTGGGCCTGCTGGTTTTTTTGTTTCTAAAAGTCTGAGGGCTTTGTGCACCTCAGCAACGGTAACTGGCCTAAAATTAAATAAATGAGGAACAGTTACCTGATGTGCAGAACGGACAGGGGATGAATATATACTGATGATCGCCAATGGTTCTGAGTTGCATTTTTTCCCTTCATACAGACTTTTAATGAATGCAACCAAATCCTGCTCAAACTTGTTTGGTCATACTGCCTGGATTACAAACTTCGGAGGCAGATAAAGTCTTATTACATTCATTGATCCTTGAACAAATATCCATCCATAATGCATTATCTATTACATTATCAATTGTTTATTGGTAGTGATCAATACAAAGTTGGTAAAATGATCATTTCTCCATACTCCCCAGGTTTGTGTGACTGGCAACATGGTACACAGCAGTAATACATTAAAAAAAAAGTGAGTTTCCTAACCTGTGTAATTTCATTTTGAGGAAGATGGCCATTGGGAATATTTGGAAATTGGTTTTCATATTAAGATTTTTGATTAATGATGGCATCCCTGGTTACACAATTTTGACAGAAAACAATTTTTCCTGCCTTTTGTCCTGCACATGTAGTAGTCTATCTTTTGGTCTCTCACCATCTAATTATTTAACTTTTTATTTCGTTGTCTTTTCATCATATTTGTATCACATACTTCCTCCATCCCTCATTATCTCTCAGGGCAACAGGCATGGCTGTAACTGGTGTTGTCTCAGGGGGAGTGGTCTCTGGTGCCATCCAGACCACAGCTCAGAGCCCGTGCTGCAGGCCCCATGTGGAGGAGAGGGGCTTACAAGCTTTACCCACCAGGAGAACACTCCCTCAGCACAATGCTCCTTTTCACTCAGTTCCTCCAGAGGCGTCACACAAACTCCACCATGAGACTGAACCAGAGGTTTAAGGCCAAGCACACACGCAGTCAGAAGGCACAAGCACATTAACACACACACAAGCTCTTTGAGGATCTCACACACATCTAGCCCCCTATTTCATTAACTCTGACAGCAAAAGAGATTAATGCAACGCATCACTAAGAGCAAAAAGCAGCACCTAGAGCCCAAAACATCTCGATATGCAGATGCTTTCCTCCCGACATCCTCACACTAAGACTTGGATTAGGTTGGATCAAAGGATAAAGACTGTAATCAATCAGTATCTTTTCTTTTCTTTTTTTTAATCTAGGCTCTTCCAACAAAAGTTAAACTTTAAATACTTCTTACTTTCTTAATGAATTTGAAATTGTTTGAATATACGAACAATTACAAACAAGATGCGCCACTTAGCCTAGTGGTTACAGTATGTTCTCGAAGCTGGCCGCCCAGGTTCGACTCGGAACCTCTACAGTTTACTGAATGTCAGTCCCCAAGCTCAAATCCCTGTTTACAGCGTTATCCACTGTCCTCTAGAATAAAGGCATGAAATGCTTCAAAAAACAAAAAACAATTACAAAGTACGGCACAAACGTTTGTCTTTTTTGTTGTTTTTAAACACTTTATATTGTGCTATACCTTGCAATGTAACGATCAACTTCAGCCTTTTTGTATTTCACATGATAATCTTGCAATAAAGTAGAACTGTAGATTACAAATTAAATCTTTCAAATGCTAATTTCCCAATTTCCTTAACATTCTCTCTCAACATTCAAAATGTCTCCCTTTGATCCATTTGGTTTGACACTGGACTTGCCCCATCTCAGCAGTTTGATTGAGAGCCCAAGAAGACAGGACTAATCTATCTACACATTGAGGATGGCCTGGCCCGTGCTCCAGAGCAGCAGGCTTTGATAAGGAATGGCTTTGAATGATTCCTTGAACTATTGATTGACTCGGAGATGACATTCGACAGGAGAAGAAAAAAGGCAAAAGAGAGCAGGCGTCAGTGGGATAACCTCTTATTATGCTTTAAAGGAAATGTTTATAGACGTGAATATATAAAGATGTTTCCTTTTCAAATGAATAAGTGTTGTGTCGTTTATTTACATGGACCTTTTTTTATTATACATTTCTTGTGTTAATTAAGCACCAAGAGAACTTTCCAAATAAGTTGCTTTTATAAAAATGGTATGAGTGGTGCAAATATCAAGATGTGAATACATCTAAGAGAGCACAACACTAATGGTAAAGGATAGCACTTAAAAATAGACCTACACTGGCACCAGTTTGCATATTTTCCTCCATACTTGTGGTTTAAGCTCGGTACAGTAAATACATAAATAAAGGCACAGGGTTTGCAGTGGTTCTTCCTGTTTCCACTTGTGGTGTGCTTGTTCGTGGTTTGCTTCTGGCTGTGCTGGTTGTTGTAGTAACAGCCTCTTTCTACCAGTTATTCACTCAAAGCACCACATAATTCAGCCTGGGAGGTACAAATCAACCCCTCCAGCAAACTACTGAAAAAGACGTTCCCCAACCCCCCCCTACAGAACTTGTCTTCCTTTTCTTAATTTTTGATCAGAGAGTTTTGGTGTTCACGAAGCTCTTCGATGTATCCAACATAAGTGGTACATTGTCTTTTAAAAAACAGAATAACAGCAGCAATGCAATGATGGTATCTCTGTATCCTGCCTATCCCTGTGCTTCTTCTTCTGTCTCTCTCTATCCACCCTCAACACTGACAACAGTGTAATTTGAACTGTTTTCCCAGGGGCACAATCGTTTACTTCCTGCTCACCGAATATGCGGCCATTGATTAGTTATCAGACCCTAATTGGGTTGAATGTCTCAACCTCAGATGTTTAAATCTCTGATGGAAATGGCAGAAAGTAAATAGACCTCTAATGCTTGTAAATAGTTAGGGCAACTTGCCCCGGCACCCACAAACTTGCGACTTTTAATGCCTTTATCTTTTTAAAGGGAGAGAGAAAGAAAAAGGAAAAGTAAGAAACTCATGATGAATGCTTTAACATCCTACTTTTAAAGCACAAAAGCAGAGGGGAATATTAGCTGGGGTACACCATCTGTTTATTAGATCTCAAAGTTTCACTCAGTGCATTGTGTGCATAAAGACTGACCTACATGTCTTCACACATCAGGAAGCCTGCACAGCTTTCTACCCCTCTCTGTTTCCCTCAGCTCTCATCCCGGCCCTCCGAAGCCTCCCTGGAATACCGTGGGCGGCTCCGGCCACAGCTCCCCACTGTGCCAGAGCACGGTGCAGAGCACGGCTGGAATGGGAATAGACAGTTAATGGGCACTTAGAGAATGGTGAAAACATTTTCCTCTAGAGACGCAGCGGTTTGGAGATTTCTCAGCGGGACATGGCCGAGCCAGCGCCCTGACGTTCTCTGCTTACTTTTCTCTGCTATGTCTACATCTATTTTTTCAGTACACTCACCCACTCTGTCTTTCTTCATTTTATCTTAGCTGTCCAATGCTTGTCATGTCTCCCTTTCTGCTCATTCCAACTTTGCCTTTCCTCTATGTATTTAAGTCAGAACACTGGTCAACTGTCAGAAAACCTGTAGGGTCACTTGCGTACCCGTCATTCATACTAACAGCAGCCTGAATGCACACTCTTCAGAACCAGAAACTGAAATATTTTGTTATCCTTTGGGGGATATTCGGACATAACAGTTGCTCTCAGACAAAAAGTAGCAATGGAAGTATAGAAATCAAAATCAAAATCAGAATATGAATAAAATAAGAAATATAATTATAAAAAAAGCAATAAGTACAAAAAGTGTAGATCATTAAAGAAATAAAGCAATAAGTACATAAAGTGCTGTATTAAACATTGAAGATATTGCACAAGCAGACTCAGTATTGCACAGGTGTGTTATTTAACAAATTGCTGAGATTCAGAATGCACAAAATATACAACATTCGATCACATGAAACTACATAAGATGATGTAGCTAAGTAAAAGAATGGTGAGTTGCTTTTAATTGTTTTCATCCAAATAGCAAGTTGCTAACTTCTTAAAAGGGACCGTTAACTGTCAATCCTCCATCTTCTTGCTAATCAAAAAAATAACTCACCAGTATTTCATGTTAAATTAGTTCATTTTTCTAGTTAGCTGACTTTGACAGCAAACAATTACAACAACTGTAGTTCATCTACAGTTGTAATTCAGTTTCTTTATTCCAAACTGCTTCTAAGTTAACCCCTCTAATTTTCTTTCACCCAATCCATGTCATTGGTTTCATTGGACACACCAATATTGGCAGCCACCACAAGTACCCAGCTAACGACTGAGTGGAGCCTTAAGCTCCATGCCCAGCGGAGGTGTCTGGTGATGGGTACTGGCTGGGCCCCAAGCCTCACGTCCAGTCCAGACATATGAGAATGCAGTTTGAGTCTGGTGTCACCTCAGGATAAGCCGGAGTCAGATGCACATTTTCCAAACCTTTTTTTTCGACTACTGTGCTAAATCGCCGTCTTGTTTCCATTCAACCAACACTTCATATAAGTTTGGCCTCTGGTTTCTATTTACAGCAGATTTAACTGTTTATTTTGTATGCTGAATTAATGTTTTCCCAATTTTTTCTTGCAGTTAAGTCATGTGGGAAAAATATGACGATTGAATTCATAAATGGATTTCTTCCTTTAAAAAAATGAAGTATTTGTTACACAATGATGAAACTTAAGACATTTTCCTTTAAAGCATCTCAATAGTTTTTGAGCAGCCAGTTATCACTGTGAGAGAGTGAAGACTTGTGTATTTTAAGGATCACTGCTTTATGTTGAATATTACCCAAAACACTCATGCCTGTTTCTATACATTTTTAAGAGGCCCAACATTTAAATTAACAACAATTTACTATTATTTGGCTGTTTATCCAGCTCGATGCATATTTTCCTGATCAAGCTTAAACCAATTTAGAGCACACATTTTGAGACAGTGTTATGTTGTAATATTTCAGTACATTCTAGTATTAACTGTACAAGTACACTTTATATAAACATTCAACTGTCAAGGCCAGCTAATGACACCTGACTTCTCTGACCTTGTGCACTGTGTGTTTTCTGCCACAGTACAGAATGTGCCACAGTGGATTGTTGAGGTGTAGGTGCTTATGCTCTGAGAGTTAAGGATATGTGCGCCTGTGGGAGGGAAGAAATGTGCAATGGGAGGCAGAAGTGTCCAAATGTGACCCCCTCAGCAGAACCATCCAACTCTAAAGGCGATCTAATTGACTGGCTGGTGCTCTCCTGCCTCCCTACATCCACCCCTGGTCCCTGTGGATGGCCATCAGATGGATTGTGTGAACTTGCCCCTAATCAAGACCCATTCACAACTAATGAGAATACGCTTAATGACCAAATAATGTGTGTGTACGTGTGTGTGTGTGGGGAGGGGGTTTCCATATGTTAGTGTGTCAGTAAGCTTGATCTGGACAAGACGCCTGTAAAAATAAACTAATCTGAGCTAGCTAATGTGAGTTTGATAGTTCTATCTGTTAAACTGTTTACTGGTTTTACTCGGTACATCAAAAGCATCTAGTATAGGAACAGGTGATGCTCAAACAAAAAGTCATCAAGTCTAGCCTACCTCTCTGATCTCAGACTCCATCTTTATCCTTCAGCAGTCTTTATCTCTTCTCCAGAGAGTCTCTTTAGACACGTTTAAAATTGGAAAAATGGAAACCGGTCTTTGACCAGAACTTAAATAGACCACAAGAAATCCCTTCTACTATGGAGTTCCCATGAGAGCACAGAACTAGACACCCATTAAAAAGGCCCTGGATGACCATTTGCCAGTCCAGGATTCCACTTACGAGCACAGGATAGTGCTTTAAATGGGCTCTTTCCTAGCTAATTGCACGTCATCTCTGGTGCAGATCTGACGACGGGCAGCAAGGTCTTTGGTGGAGCAGCATGCTACTTTCTGCCACTGGAGAGACGACTGAGAGGAGTCATCCATCACTGCTTTTTGTGACGCTTGGGGTTCAGCTGGGCCTTGAGACTGAGATTTTGGGCGCATAAAAGCTTTTGCGTGGCTTGATGCAAGACATTTTGAAACAAAAGGACCGGACAGAGCAGGTGAACAAAGTGTATTAATTAAGAGTTAAAATGACTAGTCCTGCACACTATAGTTTGAGGCAGTGAGCTGCTCCTACTGGATTGCATTCTCTTCCTGCACACTGAGCAAGGCCAGGGGGGGAAGGGAAACAGGAGATTTATGTCCCTCTGTGACACACGCTGCTCTAGGTCTCATGTTAATGGAAAATGAGATGTTTAAGAGTCTGGCAGAGAAATACAGCTCTCTTTAAATCCTCCGCTTGTCAGCCAGTGTAACGGCATTATAACTGTAGTCCAGCACGATAATAATGGTAATGACAGTAATATGTCACGTTTTCAGCAGACTTTCACGCTTCTTTTACTCTGCATGCCTGTTTGGAGTAAAGCTTACATGACGCTGCATGAATGCTTGTGTCAGGCCAAAGGCTGAATTTACACAGAAGAATTTGATATGGCCTGAAGATGCCAAAGAATTAAAAGGAAAAGTGTTTATATGACTGCAAACTTATTACTATCCAGGCAGCAAGCTCTTTTACAATGGAAGCCCAGTTCATCACCATGGTTTCCCATTCTCAGCCTTTACATTGAAAGGTCTGTCACTGAAATGGGCTCACAATGCTTTACCTAAAGTCTGTGGGAAAATGACTTCGGTCATAATCGTGTAATCTTTTCCAAATAAGGGAGGACAATTCCATACTTTGCAGCCATCACAGCCAGCCTTTGTCCATCCAATCCAACATTCCCATAATGCCCACATGTTTCAGATGCTTCCTTGTTTCTTCAATTCTGTGTCTGTTTACTTTCTAAAGGGCTCGTTCTGCCCTCTGTTCTCAGCCTGGCTGCCCACAGCTCCGTAGGAGAGAAATGGATACTTTTGTAGCTGCTGGACTTCCTTTTGACAATGTGGCATGAGGACTAAGAAAGAGATAAATGAGGGAAGAGCAACTTTGAGGTCTCCCACACACAAAAAAAGCACTGGAGTTGAAAACCATGCCTGTTCTAATTCCAAACACATCAAATGCCTACACTTTGTCACGGGCCCTCAGTGTCTCAAACAGCCGAACAAGCTAACTTTTAGCTTTTGCATGGGATGCAACAGACTTCCACTTTGATGTATCAAACATTCTTCCATGGTAATGCTAGCACTCAACATTTGTCGTTGGCGTAGTTGAAAGATTGAGAAAGTCTGCTAAAGTTGAACATTGGTGGCAATGCCTTGGCCAAGGGCATCTATCAATAACATATTATTCTCCTAATCATAACCAAACAAACAGTTTGAAATGAAACACTCTTCGATCAGAAAGAGAACAGATGCTTTGTTTTTACATATGTATGACACATATCTAACACTATCTTGGGCGTGCGTAAGAAACACAAAGGAATACCTTCAGTGTCCAAATGAGAGGCCAAAAGAACGCTACAAAAGGTCGATAATCTTGATTAGCTTTGTCCGTTGTGACAACATGGTGAAATACTACATAAAGAGGTTTTCAATACATTGTGGCAACAGTCCAACAAGGAAATGTTGATCACCTGCATTGCATAAAGGTTGACTTTATTTACACTGTTGATATTTTAATGAATGTCCTTTAAAGTTAATGAAAACTTTTTTTTGAAGGTTCATTAATATCAATTCTTTGTAGAGATTTTGGTCGGCAAACAAAACACAGTCCCTTAAGTCTATTGCTTTAGAAATGTGTAAGAACACTGTGTATCTGACATGAGTGATGTGTGTGCTACTGGGCCATGAAAGACACGTTATCTCATCTGTAATGACCTCAACACCATAATCAAACTCTCTCAATATACTGCCGAGAGATGGTTATCACTGCCGGACATCCCTGTTGAACACTTCAACCCCAGCTCACCCTCATCAAGCCACCAATCCCTAAAAACAACAATAGGGGAGATAAAAGCAGCGCTGTGTAAACCACAGAAGCCTCTCTTCCTCTTGAGCACAAAACCCATGGCCACTGCTTCCCGTGTCAGAGATTGCAGCAGGATTTCATCCAGGAAAGGATGAGTATTCTCTAAACTAATCCTGGTTCTAGTGGTCTTGGTTGGATGAGTTTGACTGTGTGGCAAAGGAGCACCATGGGACTGTTATGAAAAGAGATGAAATTAACAGCAGCTGGAATAAAACCATAGATAGCTATTAATTTCAATTGACAATTTGAATGATTTGAATGGTATATGTAATTTTGTGCACAATTATCAGAGCTTTTTGGGGTTATTTGATACATGGAGTGGAACACGCTGGAATAATGTTCTTCAGATGGCATTTAGTAAGTGATTTGTAACATTATAGCGTTTGGATTATGCTGTTTGTACACCACACAAAGCCACCCTATTAAATCTCATCAAACATAACAGCCCATATCATTTCTTCTCTGCCTCATGCTCCTTAGAGATACACACTGCCTCTTCTATCTGGTCTGGAAAGAGTCCAAAATCCTCAAGCAAAACCTAAATTTGTGTAACAAGATCTGGACCCTGAGACGCACGCCTGCCACAACAAATTGGCGTCATGTAGAGAAAGAGAGACAGAAAAGAAGGGAGGCGGGGGGCAAGCTAGTGAAGATGTAAGCTAGCAGAGGGAGGTAATCTTAGAGCCTCCATGGCCTGGAGGGGCCCTGCCCCCTGATGCTAGCATTTGGCCCCAGCCCAGATCGTGAGGACAAACATCATGTCTGCTTCAATTAGACACACTTCTCTCTTGGTAGGCAGAGCATGTTGCTACACGGCTGTTCAACTGTATCTTAATATTGTGAATCTAACTGTACATAAGTCATTTTTGTGGTTGGAAGAGAAGTATTTATAACTGTTACTGTTCAAGGTTTTGGACTCTACAAGGCAAGAAGAAAAATGTTGAGCTCGATTTCAAATGGGCAAACATCTTCTGCCAAGTCTTTAATTTTCAAAATGACTGTTAAAAAAATGGATCATCCTTTCACAATGACCATTTCTGTGCTACACATCTGTTCAACCTCTTTTTCTGTTTTCCTTTTTCTGCCTGGCAGCAGGTGTAGGTGTGAGAAAAATGTGTCCCGGAGGTGTGTAACACGGCTGGTTGCGAATTTAATGCATATCCTTGTAAATCAAAACTTTCTCTTGTCTTACGCCCAATTCACATCCACGGCCTCTGTATAATGTTTTCTTTTCCCTGGCCATGTTTTTCTTGCTATGGAGGTGCAAATGAAATCCCTTGTCCAGCTGCCAAAAGAACTACAGCTGCATTAGAAGCAGTGCAGCATTGATTTTTTTTATTTGCCTTAGATGTATTTGTTTTTGTATTTGAGACTTATTTGTTTAAACTTATGTAGTGTTAATTAGCACCAAATTCCTCCATTTCTAAAACTAGAACTATTGCCTGACAGCTGTATGTCTCGGACGAGTCAGTTGCAGAGTAGTCTGTAAAATCAGAGTTGGGTGGTGGGGGATACATTTGTTTATTGTTAACTAAAACAACAACACACAATGGCTGTCGTTAAACCGGAGTCATAGCCCTGAAATTATTTACAGCAGGGATAAAATACCAGGGTACGTCTCCCCCTTTATTCCCGAAGGGCCTGTGTCCACAGACAGCGTTTTTGTGTGTGCTGGCATTGCCTGGTTTCAATACAAAACCAATGATGTTTAATGTTTTCAGCACTCACTATCCTAAATGCTCAAACGCCCTCGGCGTCAGCTGATTTTTGTCACTGTGAATGGCTGAAGAAGTTCAACTTTTAGAACTGCGTCATGCTCTTCAATGTCACTTTTCTGTCATGGCAAATCAAAATCAAGAAGGGGCGGGACTTGATTTCAGCTTTGTAAACAACAATGGCGGAGAAGACACTAGTCTGTCTTTTCAAAGGTACAATTTCAGGATCTCCATGCAGCCTATATGTACTACGTAAAAACGCTGTCTTCGAGACTCCACGTGGAGATTTAGCGGCAGTACATTAATTTTACACAACGTTTATACATGTGATATTGATCTGCAGCTCACAGGCAGCCCAAACCATGGGGAGCGAACCAAACAGATCACGGATCAAGAGTGACCTGTTTCACCACTACAAAATAATGATACATCTTGGCATGTTTTAGGCCATCCCCACCTGGGATTAATGAATCACTACCACTGCAGCCTGTAAACAAGGACAGAAATGTAGTAATCCAAATGTGTCTATGTTTTTACTCATCCGTTCATTGTGCTACCTATAGACACTGAGGAAAAAAGAGAAACACTGCTTCAAAGTAGCCCACTTACTTAGCTTGCATTTTAGGTCGCCGACTTACAACTGGCCGGGGCCAACAGCTGGAAATTAGCCGCAAAGGCTAAAGCTGCTCCTTTTATTGTAAAAGGGGACTGTCCACGAAATAATAAACTGATAAACTAAACTAAACTACTGTAATGCCTAAG
Source organism: Tautogolabrus adspersus (assembly GCA_020745685.1). Taxonomy (NCBI): domain Eukaryota; kingdom Metazoa; phylum Chordata; class Actinopteri; order Labriformes; family Labridae; genus Tautogolabrus; species Tautogolabrus adspersus. The sequence goes on from CM036535.1 coordinate 10,953,893, forward strand.
TTGGTCCAAAATTCGGTTGGTGAAATATTGGTATTTAGGGCTGCATAAAGACACTTGATGTGATTTCAGCTTGTTGCTTGATTGCGATGATAATGTTACAGTCATGTTCTACTCAATGGGCTTCGATTAAACTGTGGTCAAAGGTCTGTCACTTCACGTTTGAATGTTTTTCAATGCTGCACATTTTTAGTCGGTGAAACATTTTGCACTACAAAGTGCTTGTTTTCTTCTATGTCACATATTCTTTATTTTACCTACTTTTGGTAAATTACACAGATGTCTAGCATCTGAAGACTACCAGATACACTGTATATTTTATTTGTGTTACATGCTCTCCCCCCCTAATCTTCTCTTTTATTATTAGAGTGGGTGCAGGTTCTTGCCACCAGCTGCAGAGAGCAAAGAAACATCATCTCAGTGGATTCAAGTGTTACTGTAGAATTAACCCTTGCCAATCACACTGAAAATATAATTCTCCTGGCCTGTCCTTAATGTAGAGTATTTGGTTGTGTCTCTCTCCTTCCAGAACACAAAGGGTTAAGAAAGAGACTTCCTGTCTTGGCAGCCATCCCAGACAAGGACATGCCTCTGCACGTAGAGGTGCAGACTGCGAAACATCTGTGTAGAAGCAGCTTATACACATTTTGCAATAATTTATGTGCAGAAACAACCCCACAAACCCATTCTCTTGCTCACATTTTGTCATATTTCATGATAAAAGTGTGACATATCTATATCGGATCTGTGTGTGTGTGTGTGTGTGTGTGTGATCTCAACCTTTTATTCAGCAAAGTATCAGGTAAAGTGAAACTAAATACTCTAAATGTGAAGAAATAAGAATATAGGATGCTGTTGCCTTGTCTTTAGCAAGCAACCAAGTAAACTACTAGGATGGACATTGCATGTCTAAAAGCTGCATGTGTATTAAAAAGCTAAATATTTTCTTTTCTGTTGTTGTTCTATTTAACAACCATCAAAGTGTCTCCAGAGCGTGCCAGCAGCGTCACTACACTCTGCTCCGTTTCAAATACGCTGCGAGTCTATTTCGACAGAGTACGCTGCTGGCGCGCATCAAACTAGACAGAATAGAACAGAAACAGGAAGTCAGACAAGGAAACGCACAGAGCGTCCGGTCATTTCAAAACAAAACACAATATACGGACTGGCCAACCAAAACCGTGGTGCTGATGGACCTCGGCACGCAAGGAATATGTGGAAATTGGGGCTAACAGCACCTTCACTGTTCGGATATGTGACTGTGATGTTTAAAATGATTTGCAAATGAACTTTTAAGCATCTGAAAAAGTATCTTTCAGTCATTTGCTATTGCAGAATACTTTTGCCTATGCAGGACCTTTGCATCTACCTGAGGGACATTCCAGCAACTAGTGCACTATAGACCATAATATCTCATTCTGAGTCCTTACAAGAAATCCTTCATTATTACCTGCTCAAGTACACTACAAAACTAAATTAGAGGTAATACTTATGTAGCAAACTTTTGATAAAAGCAGTAACAGTTGAATGGGTAGTTTGAGTCTCCCTCCCCTTTCACTCTTCCACTTCCCAAAAGAAACGATGTGTTGCACGGCGTAAAACAGGGGCCTTTTGTTTATTTAAGATCCACTATGCCAGACATGCGGTGTGCTGAACTAGAGCTGTGTTGCCCTGAAGCAGTGGAGTAAATGAAAATCACAACACTTGAAAGTAGCAGATAGAAACAGCTGTTGTGCACATTGCTCGCTTGGGTGAAACTGAGAAACCTAAGAGGAGGGGTAGTTCCCTGGTATACAAATCGGAGAATATCATTATGATGTAGTTGATTTAATTGAATGGTACTCTGCTGCATATCAAATATCACTTATGGTATACAAATATACTTATTTGTATTTCTAACTCTTTGCATCTAACTGAAGGCAGCAGGAGTCGATTTGTGAGCACAGGGTCCGGTATACAGGTGTAACTACAAACCTGACCATGCCAATCAACTCGCTCATCATGCTGCTACAGGTGTGTTGTCTGACCTGGTTTGTCTGAAGGAGTCAGTTCTCCCTTTGTTCTCTTTCCCCATTATTTTGTTACTCTTCCAGGAAAGCTACGCCTTCCACTGCCAGTAAAGCATTATGTTCAGATGTCACACCCCCATCCGTCGACTCGGCTCATGTCACTCACTACACCGAGGTTATGGGTTCACTGAGCTAAGAAAAAAACTTTCTGAAAGTCTTCAGGTCCAAATCAGATCCACAATATTAAACAATTGGTCAATCACACAAATGAAACACTAAAATGTTCTTATGTCAGGTTGCTTTTTTTAATCTAAAAGTTTAATTAAAAATAAGTCTCTTGATTTTGGGTTTGCATCCACAGCACACGCCCTGGAGTCTCTACAACACATCTGAATATCTAGCTCATTAGCAGGAAAGAAAATGACTGATCAAGTGTTTTACAAAGTAACTAGCACAGGAAACATTGTAGAGTCTTAAGATGCTGTATAGATGATCGAGACGGTGGGGTTCCCCGACATCACAGGTGATATATACGAAGAGCGTGCATCACATCCTGCCTTCCTCTTACTGCTTCACCACATCACACCAGAGAACATGCACACACACATACGTCCACCAAACACACACCAAACAATCAGTACATTCCCACACATAGGATGCGCTGAGCAGTTTCCTGTGGTGTTTCAGTTTTGTTTTCTCTGCTACTGTACTTCACCTACTTTCTAGGCTTTTTGTCTTCGCTGTGTGTTTGCAGCTTAACCTCTTTAACCTGCTTCTGTTCTTCTGGAATTACATGTAGACAAAAAAGAACATGACCTGCATTGATTTTTAAAATGAAAAGATTAAAGATTGCTTAGCCGAGCTCTTCTTCATTGGCCTACATTACAATAAAAAGATGACATTGCTTGAGAAATAACAATTAAAGGTCTTTAAAAAGGATTTTCCACAATTAAGGGATAAATCTAAACATTGGAAATCCCAAACCAGAGCCAGAAAGAGAGAGATAGTTTTCACTTTGTCTTTGTCTGACTCAATGCCCAGTGTGCAATAATGACAGAAGTGAAGCACACAGCAGTGATCAGCAGGATAAGCTCTCAGACCTTCCACACACCCCTCTTCACTCCAATTGACGAGCGTAATTTGATGGCACTCGTAACAGAGTTAGAAAGCAATTAGCGTCATGGCCCATCGGCACAAACAGTGCAGAGAGCCCACCTGTGGGTCACTTTTTAATTTGGTGAAGTGCTTAGTGCTTAGCGCTGGACTCTACCTTTGATATACTCAGTAGATGGTAAATCCTGTTAGCGCTAACTCCACAAACTACCCCACTGGCCAATATCCATCTAATCCACTGGTTAGGAGCTCACCAAGCCATACAACAAATTATTAGGGTGTCATCTGGCCTAGGATTAAATTCTAGCCTGGCATAGAAAGAAGGAAAGAAAAAGTAGAGAAAAAAGGTAGGGGAGGGTCTGAAAGCGAGAGGGCTGAGGCAGGATGGGGGAGGGTGTTTAATTAAAGCGACTGATCCGTGCTGTTTGTTGAAGGACTAATTGTCTTTCCCCCTGAGGAGGCTGTTTCCTCAAGGAGCCTCTCCAAATTACACTCCAGACGGTAAATCCTTGTGTTGGTGGTGAAGATTCTGCACTAACTGGAAAGGAAAGAATAATTCAAGGATCTAACTTTATTTTAAAACAATAACAGCACACGAGGAGACTCTCTTTGTTCCTTTCGTTCCTCAGCGATACAGTCGGTCCCCGGCATCTGTGTTTGTTCTAATTAGGCCAGCGTTGTTGATCTTGTCAGACACTGTGTTGTCCCTCTTTTTCCCCTGGGGAGTGTGTTTAACATGTAGTCCCCAGGCAGGGTACTTGACCCAGAATGACCCGTGACCTCTCATTAAACCAGCTTGGGTTTCCTTTAGTAGACATGCTCCTCTGGTTCAAATTTCAGACTTTGCTGCTCTTTGACTGTAACCCTGGCCTTGAGCAAAAAACAGTACAAGTAAGACTGTTCTGTGTATGTGTCACAATTTCATATGGAGGACTTAGAGAACAACTGTAAATAGACTGCCACAGGAATGACGTAATTTTGTAGGCCAACCCGGAAGTAGCATCGCCATGGGTTCCTACGAGAATTCGCCTATGGGATTTTTGCATTGGAATTTAGATCATTGCAGAAAATAAGCTCTGTGGCTAACACACGTTTCTGATGCGTAGGCGTTTTGTTCAGCAGGATAATCTTTACAAATGAACACCACTTTTATGAAGTTTGAAGCGTAAATGCAGCCGAGAGAAGTAAAAAGCTAACGTTATGCTACAAGCGAACTACACCACGGTCGGTTGACTATGACGTCACTACCGTTATACTTCACCGATCTAATCAGCGGTTTTGACAAGCTAGTGAAACCGTAGCTTAATAAATTGTTTATTAGCCTAATATTTGCAAGAGCACTGAAAAACATGACTAGATGCTGTAAGGCGGACTAGTGAGAGAATTCCCGGCGTGATGACGTTTAATGTCCACGACAACCACTGTAGTCTCATTTAGCCACTTGTTAGCAACCGCCGTTTTTAGTACGCGTAAAAACTTTAAAATTCACAAGTTGGGGTCTTATCTAACGTAGTTTATCTCGTCTAACAAAACGCCCAACATCTCTTAAGTTAGTGTTAACCACAGACCTTATTTCAGGCGTCTAACCACAAACCCATTCAAATTCCCCATTGACTTTTAGAGTTAGGAACGCATGGCGCTAAAATGCTAACTCACTTCCGGGTTTTAGGACTCATTCCTGCGGCAGTCTATACCACTGACTTGGTAAAGAATTGAACAAGAGCTTGAATATGGATACAATAAACACATACACACTACAATGAAGATACAATAATGCTAGTATGGATAAAAAGTGTGGACTGATAAAGCCTTCACTTTGTCTAATATTTTCTTGAAATGTAAAAGACACGAACACCTTGAACGCAGCAGAGATATATGTTCAGTTTTTCCCAAAAGTTTATCTCGACACTTTACTAAAAGAGCAGGTCTAGATTGTATTCTTCGATGTATTATTGTCAGGCCCAACATGAATCCATGTTGTAATTCTGCTTTTAAGTTGGGCAGTTTAGTGTGAGGTCTAACAGGGATTGAATTGCCTTTGGAACGACCCTCAAGTGGCAGATTGAAGAACTGCATTTTTTGGGACACCAGCATTGGCTTTGTTTTTCAGCTCAGCAGCTTGTGGTTTAGTATTAACATGTCTTCATAACCTTCATAAATGTCTTTTTTTATAATGTTTGTCATGAGAGTAAAGGGCAGGGGAAAGTTTTTTTATTTTTACTATTTTCTGTCTGAAGCTGTTTATACATCGGTGGTGCATTATGCTGCTTCTAGTGTTTGGGCTTCTTCAATTTGACTCCATTTTGGACCATGTTGAATTACACTCAACACTTTTATAATGTGTCTATTTCTGAAGAGCAGTTTGTGGATGCTGGGTTTTCAAATGGCATGCTTCAGATCAGCCACCAATTTTGGACTTTGGGACAAGAGACCTCATTGCATCCTTTTAGCATCCATAAACCCTCCTTTAGCAAATTCTGATTGACATGGGTGATTTAGTTTTAACCATGGGTATTTAAGCTCATCATCTGCAGGCTGGGTAATGAAGAGGATTTATGGGTAATGAGAAAGGAAATATGTCTTTGACCAAGGAAACTCAGACATATCAACATGTATACAGAGGGGAAGGGTCTGTTGTTCTGCAGACATTCAACCAACCGAGTGTTAACTGTCCTCCCAAAATAAACTCACACTATTAAATAATCAATAAATTGAAGTAAGACTGAACTTTGGTTGTTTTCTTTGCAAATTCACTTATCAGCATGCCTGACTGTTATTGGACGTCTATTTTGTAATGCAAAAATCAAACCCTTGTAAAAATCCACACGAGAAAACACAGCTCACATATATCACCCTCATCAGTATGTAACACATTTGAAGATAAAGGATTACAACTTCGAGCATGTAAAGCACAGAATCCAACAGGCCAAATGCTTGTGTTCAGTAAAGCCTTCGATATACAGCACAGTAGGTGCACAGAAAACGGTCACTGGGCAGTTTAAAACTGATTTTTATGACTCCTCCTTCATAGACAAAGCCAAACCTCTGGCCCCCGCTTAACAAAACAAAAGTGGAGAGAAAGAAACAAGCTGAGGGATCCCACAGCGCTGGACAATGACACAGTGTAGATTGAATGTGAGTGTGCTGAAAGAGAGAAAGCATTAGCTCTCTGTGTTGGTGTTGCTGCAACGTCATACAAGTCACAATCACGTTCTCTGAGTTCCTACAGTTCTGACTACAGTATCTACAATGTGTCCCATCTCCCATTTTGACTGTGCCCTCATTTTTGTGTTGTTAAATATTTAATTTGAATTCAACATCCAGTACAAACTTCAGCAGGTAAGCATGTAGCATTAATGTATTCCTTGGTTGCACATTTAATCTTAAACTCTTTTATAAAGATACAAGTATAATTAAGTCTGTAATGCATCTATTCTCCTGTTATTCTGCAGCTGAGGCTTCTCTCCAAGTTGTGTGTGGACATGTGGGTCTACCTGGCACCCTTGCAATATTTCCAGTATGGACTAATGCTTTTAACAGGCAGCTGCAGCCTGAATGGGGTGCAACAGGAAACGCATAGCTGTCATCAAAACACACTCTACAGGCCAGGGGTCTTGGCGATAAAAAAGGGGGGTTGAATTTATGCAGCGATTATGTTTTCATGATCCCAGGGAAAGTTGGCGATTCATTGTCATAGATGGAGTTGATTTATAGTTTTTATCTTTAAAATGTTTTGTTGGAGGGAGAAGGTTAAAATAACAGCAGCCAATATTCTGCATTGTAAGAAAGTGAGCGTCTCTGCTTCAACTCTGCATGGAGTGGGAGCAGCAGCCACAGATGGTGAACAAATGTTCTTTTGAGAGCGCGTTGCACAAGACTTGGTTCCTGCACGGCCCAGCAGTGAGCTTGCTTTGCTGCAGATGGTTTGAGAGGCAGAAACTAGCAAACAGGCTCGTGGCAAAAATTACTTCCATCAATTGATGAAATTTCACCTAAAGAGTGGAATACATGTGATTTAATGCATTTCTCACTTTGTGCGATGCAGAGCACTTGCCAAATCATTTTACTCATTGATCAGTATTGATTTGACATGGCTTTGTAAAGATGAACAAATCTGCCATTATTTCAACATCATCACCCTAAACTCAGTTGTAAAGCTGCTGCTTCATTCTCTGAGGACTTTATTTTTTATTTTTTGGAATATATCTTTGCTAAGTGTAGTTAGTGCAGAACTGTATCTGGTCAACATGCACCGCATTCACAGCAAGGGTATAAAAGCATTACAAAGACTTCAGTAGGACTAATGTGATTTCCATCACATCTGGGATACTTCACCTCACACTAAATTACAAAACAGATTCTGCACACCAAATTGCAGCGCAGGCCATTAACACATAATTACGTGGTGTGAATAATGGGGGTGTGTAGATGAAATACAAGCATTTAGACAGCATAGACTTTATTCAGTTTTATGTGTGTTAAAGAAACTGAGAAAGTTGATGGAATATGTCTGTTAATTTGGGGGGAAGGGTAGACGTAGTCCAAGAGCATATGAGCTGGCAAACACACACACACGCACACGCACACGCACACGCACACACACACGCACACGCACACACACACACACACACACACACACACACACACACACACACACACACACACACACACGCACACACACACTTTTATATCAAGCACACTGTTCTGCATTTATAGTAATATGAGCAGTATCAAGTAGGACCTTTGCAAAAAAACGCAATGTTGCTCTGGGCAAATCATCATAGAAAACCTGTAAAAGCACAAAGTAGTTTGAAACTCGCATCAATTACCATCCAGTCTTCCATGACAGCAAACACACTGACCCGTTGTCATGATGATTACATTAATGTGAGAACATGCAATGACTGAGAATTTGTCTAATGAATGAGTTAAGATTAATAAAAAGATTGACCCAAGAGCAGGGGGGGGGGGGTGCACAGAGGAATGAAGACAATCTAAAGAGGGTTGCCCTTGTGTGCGAAACACTGATGCTCATTGTTGTTGTGAGTAGGTGTTTCGCCCTGGATTGGAGGGCCCGGTGCTGTAATTGCTGTTAGGAATGTCAGCCTGGTTAGAGGATGTGCTCTGTAAACTGGATGTCATTGTCTATGTTCACTCCAACGCCAGACCTCTGGAGTCATGGACTACAATTAGGATTATGAGCTTTTATTAGTCAATTTAGTCACTACATCTCCATGAGAAGCACATCCAGCATAGAGAGCCATTCGTGTCACTGGTGTGACTGGTCTGAATGTACAACGATCATGTGATGTCTCTTGTGAGAATTAAGCTAATTCTCATAGTATTTGCATGGTTTAGTTTGTGTTTAACCATCTATATAGGTGGAAGTGGGTAGGGTGAAGCCATACCTGATACTGTCACATAAGACATGCCACATGTGATGCAGCCTCTGAGATTTCTTATAGCTGTTAACAAGACTGGCTTAAGATTCATGTGATGGAAGTTATTTGCATATAAACTCCTCTGGACAATAAACAGAGGTTGGTCACAAGGTTAAATGTCCTTGATTTGGTCATTGATTCCCTGCAGCGTTGAAGGCTACCATTATATTTACAAAGGTGACTCAACCGGTGTACTAAGACACATTACAAAAATGACCATAACTCCCTTTGGCACTCTGAATTCACCTCTTAGGTCTTTAGAGCTACATGAAGTAAAGAAGTGCACCATGAACCAATGGCAAAGGACCAACCTGTTGTTATATATTTAGACAAGTTACCCCTACTTTAGATGAAAACAAGTGCTTAATATTTCTTAACCCTTAAGTAGGTAAATAAAACAGCTTATTGTTTTAGTGGAAATGGCCTTCCTTTTTACAAATTAATAGTTTGTATCTTCATTAATGAAATGTAGTGCTAAAACTGTGAATATATTCAATCCAGGCATCATATTCCAAAACAAAAACCCTGTATAAGGCCTCAACACTAAGCAGTTTTCAAAGGTCTTCTTAGGACTGTATATTGTTCTGCATAACTTCCTAAAATAAAGGTCTTTCTATGGAACCATACATATAGTGAACTTCATTTTTTTTATCCAGTTATTTTCAGAAATTTAAATTATGTACGAAAAGCAAAGGATTCCCAATTCTTATATATTATTTTACATCCAAACCTTTCACTGTTCAAACAGTCGGACTGGGCATAAACTATACGAGTATGTATGATATGTATACATGTCGTGATGGAATGTCATTTCTCACTGTACGACTGAATAGTGTACGAAGGACAATCCAAACTCGCAAATGATATGCTCACAGTAAGCTCAGATTGAGTGCTCACACTATTCGTGTTAAATCTGGATGTGGCTAAATGAGCTTAATCTTGACAAATATTCCGCAGGTGCAATCAGGAAAATAAGCCCTGAAGTCTGGGGAAGGAATCATGGCTCTTCTCTCACTGTGCGAATGTGTGCAGTCATATCGTATTTTTTGCAAATGGACTTTTTCCTGTGGATCTTAAATATTTCTTGCAATTGCCTGTAAAAATGATGCACAAAACAGCATCAGCATTTCTTTCTATGAATTTGGAAAGGTTTGTGACAAATTCACCAGTGTGTCTGACTTCATTTTTTCTGAAAGTTTGGAGGATGCAGAGTTTGTGCATCCTATTGTGTTTATGCATACGAGTCTTAGTGTAGTATGGTTACATATGTGAAAGTTGTCATTTGATCTGAATTACAGTTTCATGTATTTCAGGAGGAACAGCCGTGCTGGAGGGATGCAGCGGTATCAAGATTATCTAACATATACGAACCATCATGTTGACTAAGAATTATCATCATGTGTTATGCTAACAAGTGAGGGAACTTCATCTGGTCCATTGCCAAGCCGTATAGATGTGAGTGCACACATTGAGCAGTGATGATCTCCCTCTCTGTCTGTCTCTCTTTCATTCACTCTCTCCCCCTATCTCCCTCTGTGTGTCCGTCTCTGTCAGACAAGCTTTGAGAGTCATTGTTCGTCAGGAAATGCTCTCACCATACAGACCGCCGGCTTGTATACTCTAGATTTAACCTTATAATAGCGTCACCAGCATTTAACCAACCAGCTTCTGCTTGCTTTATGTTGAAGCCTTGTTAGAAATACAAAATGCACAACGTCAAATGATGACTACCTCAACTCTATTTGAAAAGCTCCATATAGAGAGAAGACGGGACATAAACTTGGGAACATTCCAGGTTAATTTTGTACCTTTTATTAAAATATTCTATCTGCATCTTTGTTTTGACAGTTTACTTCCAGCAGGAGTTTAGAGATAGATTTGTTTTGCATCTTCTGCCTTGAGGCCTTCGGGCTTCCCAGCACTGAAAGGACCACGGGGAGAGCAGCTGCTGCCTCTGCCACTCGTAAAGACTGACACATATTTACTTGCATACACACGTGGAGGCACTCACTGTCTTGCTCTTCCTGTCATGCACACGTACATACTTAGAGAGCAACGAGGTGAGTGAGATTCCCTGTAATGGATGGTGCAGGTGTGAGGATGTTGTGATTTGGGAATTTCCAGTGGGCCTTGAAAATATGCAGGCTGTAATGTCAAGGCCAATAGTAGCCAGAGCCTAAAAATCATAAAAGGAAGGAGCTTTTACTGGCCAAGAAGCACACCTGCCCTGTAAATATTGTCTCACCCCTTACTCACCTATTCCTCTATTTTATGAGACTCCATCTTACTTCCCCCATCTATCTTTACACTTATATCTGTATTACACTAAATCAAGCCTCTTTTTTTTTTAAATTGTTCTGCCATTCAGGCCATTTGAGATCTGCTTGACTTGGAACACAGCTACAGTGTAAGTGACAACCAGCGTAATCAGAAGAAGGTAGCAGAAGCCCCACCATCTAATATGATTAATTTTCATTCTTTGTGTTTTATTATCCCTATCAAGGGTAGGGCCCGACCGATATGGGATTTTTGGATACAGATATTGATATTTGGGAGACAAAAAAAATCCAATATCAATACATCGACCGATATCTTTCTTAGATCCATGTTCAATCTATAGAGAAAGATCTGAGATATACACATGTATTGCGTTGATCCCTCAAATGCAGTTATTAAACAATTGTGGAAAAGATATACAGTATAATGAAGACATGATGGTCACTCAACTGGAAAATAACTACGCATGTACGTCCATCAACACTCTGGAGGGTGATAATGCTTGCTGTAATCCATATAGCAAACTCGGCTCTTGGGCACCAGAAAGAAAACTGCAATTGTGTAATAAATGATACAAATGCTACAATTAGATAGCATTTGTAAAATGCAAAAACGAAATGCTATTTGACTGGTGAATGAATCTAGTAATATCGCTGCATATCTGTGATAAAATTAACGACAGTCACCGGATATGCTAATATCGGCTAATATAGGGCTCTACATAAGACCCTACATTATTAGCATGATGGCTATAGTGAATTTGGGTATCCAGAGGCTTCAACTTCACACTGTATTAGTAACACTCACCATCAATACTTGTGGTGAATCTCTGAAATATGTAAAATCAACAATGAAGATCAGTGAAAGAATAAACTCTGTTGTGTCATTTGTAGGATGGGATGGATTTATTTTCCCGGTCGATCCCTCTTTGATCTCTTTATAGCTGTTTTCACATATGCACTCCGGATAATATCTAGATAATTACGGGAGGACTGCTCCGGAGATTCTCCCGACCTGGCTGTTCATATATGCTCCTCACAGCTGGAGACTATCACTGTCAGAGGGGAGGGGGGGTGGGGGGTCTCCTGAGGTAAGACGTGATGTAAAAAACCAATGCGGAAGTAACGGACGAAGCAACACGACACTATAATGACACTATTTGTCTTTATATCAATGCTATGTGTAGTCCAACGGAATGACAACATCAACAAAAGAGTGGAGAAGAACATACTGGCAAACAGAAAATGTAATGCCGCCGTTTTATTACATGCACGGAGATTGTAGTGGTCGCGTGCAGACACTCTATGCACCGTGCAGCAGTCACAGGATAGAAACGTCACTCCCCCTCCTATTGGCTCAAGCTGAATTCTCCGGAAAATATGCTGCAGCGTTCTCACATCAGCCCACTCGGACTTCTGCGGAAAAAATAATAGGGGTCTGGCAGGAGAAACTCAGGGTGAAGTCAGAGCGAAAAAATTCGGCTGTTCATGTTCACATATACAGCCACTCCGGGTAATCTCCTGAGTTTTTCAGGAGATTTCTGTATGTGTGAAAAGGGTTAGTCTTCTCGGCTGAGAAATAGCTCAGACTATCATCGTCTGTGCTCAGCCTCGTCAGTATCTCCCCTCTCTCATTTCATTAGGAGTCACTCAGCACTTCAGAGAAACATTCAATTACGCTCCAATGGTAATTAAATGTTGCTCAAATGAGTTCATTTAAATCATCTTCATTTGGGCTTCAGTCAGGTCTTTAATGCCGGTCGCTCAACGCAGAGCTCAAATGAACATTAAGCGCCTCACCCACTGGGAGTGTTTGAAGGGCTGCGCTCACAATCACAGTTGGATGACATTTTAACCAGCCTAGCAGTGGAACAATTGAGAAGATATCATTATCAAGATCAGATATAGACTGCAGGATTCAAACACACAAAGGCCTTAATCCTATCTGTAATGGTAGTGGTAGCACTGTGAAGCAAGTGATGCACATTTGCAGGTCAGAGACGGCTCGGAATAAGATCATTCCATAACCTTGCAATTTGAATGTGGAGATTAGTCTTTTTGCCATGAGACCAAACGTGACATTACCTGTGAGTACTTAGCTCACTGTGTTAGATTCATGTCTGATTTGACATGGGTAATAGGAGTGATCTGAGAGGGGATAAAATTCATCCACTCACGTTTCATTGTGACAAAGGTTTTCCTCATAAAGGTTTAGATTGTATGATAGTAAAATACTTAAATGTCAAAGCAAATCTCACAATTAGAAATGGCTGAAATTCAGGAGCAGAGTTTGAAAGTTGCAGGATTTTATGGGAATGTTAAACATAATTAGCCAGATCCCACACTATAACTCTGTGTTCTCTCCGGTTCCTCTAATGGGTTTTCTTTCACTAATCAGACAATGCACCATAAATGCTATAAGTTTAGTTTCATAGTGGCTAATGCAGCGCTATAAAAAGCTGTAAACTCCTTTCCTTGTGATGTTAACTTCTGAGTGGAACATAAGTAAAGGGTACTTGCGTAAAATAAACTTTTAATGGCCTCCATTGCGCGTTAAGAGGTCCAACTCCTACCACAATGGCCCTACCCCGTACAGTCCAACATAATAAATGTAATAATTATGTGTTGGTGAAATAACTGTAAATCATTTAATGAGCCTACAAGGCGAGAGTTATTTTTAAAAGGGGATTCATCAATATTCTCCAGGGGTACATGAAGAAAGGTCAGAAATTCTCTCATTAGGCAGGGAGCATGCGCATGTGTGTCCCCCTATGTGCATTTTGTGTAACCATGCATGCATTTGGGAGTATTTGTTTGTCATTGTGTCTGCTTGATTTTTGTTCTGTTTACTTGTTAGTGCAGGGATTATGTATTGTGATTTAATATGAATGCTTCGGTGTTTTGTGTAAGTCGTTTTTTGCCAGAAGTAAATAAAAAAAATGCTTTTTTATTAACTTTGTATGTAAAAGAAGAAAAAGATGCCCCCTTGACAGGCTGTGATTTGTAACCCTTTGAGAAGTGATGTTGCTTTTATCAAACTGTGGTTTAAGCAGGCAGCCTGTGGATCTTCAATCAAGTCAATGGCCTGTATTGGAATATTTGACAAATACTGTGTTGAACACAATAGAAAGATGGCCTCATTATGTTCAGCAAACAAACGAGGAATGAACCACAAAACACCACACATAGTGTAATATCTATAAACTACAGGTACACAACAAACAAAACAGCAGATCACAGTGAATATGTTTTTGATGGTAAGTGGTTCATGTGTGACCTTTCAAAACAGCTCCCTCTCACTATCACCACCATCACAATCACCAAATCACCAAGGTTGATCGGAGAACTCTTACACTTAAGACAGTCTAGTATAATTTTGGGACCCTGTCCTTTTCCCTTTTGTTCAGGGGGTTACAGTAAGATGACAAAGAATAAGAGTAAAGGAAATTGCTTAGTCAGACATGTGATGGTGAAGGATTGGTAAAAACAAAATGACACGAGTTTGATCAAGAAGACCAGAAATTTGTGAAAAATGAATTTGTTTAAAAATATGACTTTTTACAAGTTAAGTTCAGTGAAACGTAAAGAGACATGGGTTTTTAGTGCTTCATAGTGAAAAAGTAACATAAGGTGCATCAGCATGCGTTCTTTAGAACTCGTTTAAACCCAAACAACGATTTTTGTGCCCAGACGTTTCCAAAGCGCAAGTGGGACTCACAATGTTAGAGGGGTTCCTCGATCTTCATGATTTGATTTTGTGGGAAACAAGTTAAGAGTAAGAAAGTTGTGCACCCAAAAGTCTGCCCAATTTATTCCTGCACAAACACCCCCCGCCCCCCCACAGATTTTCATCTGCCTCATATTGGAGAGAGCAAACAGTTTTACAAATCATTCCACACCAGGGGGCTGAAAGTTTTGTTCTCCAATATTTCTATTGTATTTCTGCTGTAATTACCTTGTTAACTCTCTGTCATTAAGAAAATTACAGTTTACTGTTGGTGTCAGATTGAGACTATAGCTCAAGGGCAGGAGCATCGAGGGGTGGTGGCTGGACCCTTGCCAATGACTGGTGTAGGAGTCCACAATCCCTGCATATTTTTCTGCACTCCCTATTGTCCTGATACATTCCCATGTAAAAGAGGTGGACAATATGCGAGTGGCAACACATTTACAGATTTACGAACTTTATAGTTATGTTTCTTGACATATTTAGAAGTATTGAATTATTCTAAAAAAAAGTGTATTGCTCATTCCTTTTTTCGTTAAAGTGTGTAAAAACGTAAACCTACACATATTTAAAAGGAGTTTACTGCAACACGATCAAGCACCACACACACACACACACACACACACACACACACACACACACACACACACACACACACACACACACACACACACAGATGAAAGTATAAGTCGTGTGAAAGCATCAAGAACATCTAAAGGAGATAACCCCAAGAAGCCATCCAACACTTAATACACCATTAAATGGCTCTACGCATTAACCTTACACATGACAGTAAACCAATACATTTTGCTCATGTGAATGTAATTATGGCTAATATGCAAGCCACTCTGCCAACTCTTATGCAATATTGACCTGTCGTCTTCGATTACTCCACATGTGGTGAACAAAGTAGCCGACATTTACGGGCCTCGCAGTCTTAATTAGCACCCATGTTAGTTAGCTTGACAAATATACAGCTAGAAGAGGAAGTGGAATAAATATCAAACTCTGTGTCACCCCGTGGTCATGTGAGTCTGAGACAGTCTTGAAAACGTGTGACTGCGCCGTTCACAGCACTGTAACACATTCACTGCTTTTTCTGCTGGTCTGTCGTGATCAAGCCACAGAAATGATACCAGCTCGGGGTCACACATGGACTTCTCCAGTCATACAAAGGCTGCTATAGCTGGAGGCTAACAAATACTTTCTCCCGGTGTCAGAGAGGCCATCCAAAACCCACCTCAGACAACAGATCTGCTCTCCTCCTGACCTTGTTTTGTCTGCTCTGTCCTCTGTCGCACCCTTCTCAGCCTCGCCCTGCTTCTGACTAATGGATTAAGGTAATTATGACATGACTGTGCCCACATTCTGTTGGTGGAGTGAAAATTGATATTCCATCTTTGCTGTTCTCACTAAACTGTTGATGAAATTGCATCGCCCTGGAGCAATACCACCTCGTCACGTTTGTAGAGATGTAAAACATGGGTACTGTTTTTGTCTTCTTCACTTCAAAGTTCAAAAATACATTCAAATAAAAACATTTTTTTGTCATAATAAAAGCCATGTGACTTTCCTTTTACCTGTGTTGTTTACATGTGCTATCAGCTTTGAGGTATTCAGAGATGAAGACATGGGAACAGTAAAAGGCCCAGCTTTGGAGCATATAACAGAAGTGCTGGAATGCAAAGAGGCAGATTAGATGGCCTTATTGAGCCCTGTCTGCAGCTGAACAACCCCAACAACCACACACACTCACACACGCACACGCACACACACACCTACACACGCACGCACACACACACACACACACACACACACACACACACACACACACACACACACACACACACACACACACACACACACACACACACACACACACACACACACACAGAGAGAGTCTAACAGATATACAGCAAACAACTCACTGACCTCTGCTCTCTCCACTCAGTGGCTTCTATCGCTCACCAGAATGAGACCACTGCTGACTGATATCACCATCAATACTCTGATCTAAATGACACTCATCACGTTATTGCTGAGGTTGTGTTAAAGGATTGCATTTGTTTACATGTCAAAGTTGTTTCTTAGAAGATTGTCCCAAGCTATTGACAGATTTCTTCCATATCACTGCAAACTTTAAAGAAAAACTTGTGCGTCACTGCAGACAAACAGTGATTACACTGGAAGGTTGATATGGAACGTTTTAAATCCTGAGTTCCTCCTGTGTTAGTTTCTTTTGTCCACTTAGGACAGAGCAGGCACTAATGGTACCTGGTTAACAAGGCAGATTTTTAAACTTTAGCTGGTCCGTTCTTTTAAAAACCTGATGCTTTGTTGAAATCGTAGGAAATGACAACAGACTAAAACATGAGCCGTGTTTTAAGGTCCTCTAAAACTCCATGCAGCGGACCCTAACCTGTTACATCAGTATAAGTGTCTGAATGCAAGAATGAATATGACTCTAGATTCTGCATTAGGAGCTGGAAAACAACATGTACCCCCGGACGGACGGAAGCATTTCTGACTCATGTAGTGAGATGTACTGCTTTCTTCTTTCATCCCGGTTTAGAAGTGAAACACTTCAGCTTAACCAAACCAACGAGGCTACTATCATAAAACAAAAATCTAGTTGACTACTGTCTGTCTTGTGTTGTATAATGTGGGTTTGAGAGAGCCTTCAAACACCTTCCAGTTTCACAGTTGGACAGCTATGATCCCTCATGTTCTTATAAGAAGCAAGAAGCAACGTTTGGGGTACCTAAAGGGGAACTTCGGAGCTTTTACATAATCATCTTCTTTTCTTCCAACAGTTTACTTTAATGTGAATTAACTGATGACAGACTGGTGACAGAAGAGGCTTAAATCAGGGACTAGCACCACAGACTGATTGTATGCCATGTAATAAAAAATAAAAAGTCATCTTGTCCTATCAAAGCTACATGATACTGTAAAGAAATGCACTTTGTGATCTTCATATATATATATATATATATATATATATATATATATATATATATATATATATATATATATATTTTAATAGACTAACATGGCCTTTAATGGCCTTAAAAGAGAGTTGAATGACAAAAAGTTATTCCAAGAAAATATTAATAAAATACTCTAATATTCATAATAAAAATATTACACATTCCCTGATCGAAACACATCTTTCCAGACTTACTTTTATTAGCTCATCTTGCTTTTTGCCACATTGTTTTAATGTTGATGTTTCCTTCAACTTGTTTGGTCTGAAAGTAACTCTGTAAAATGTCTTTGAGTGTTTTAAAAAGCACCATAGAAATGAATGTGTTATTATAATGACATTGTAATATTTTAATATCAATATTTTAGAAAGCTTTTTGGATTTGCAGAGCTTAATATTCACTTTAGATAATAGGCAGTCCTAAGTCAGTCTCATGCTTCACACACAGACTTTTAAAACACTGAGCTTCTACATGTATCACGTCGTAAAAAGCTTGTGTTACTGCTGACTTAGTTTTCTGAACTTTTTCGATACAAGGCACCGAACCTGATCAGAATAAATAAAGGGATTTGACTTTTCGCTGCAGTGCTCATACAACCACACTCGTCTGTTTTCAATGGCTGCTGTGGATTAGAAAATGCTCCAATTTTACATTTTACTAAAAACTGTGGAAATGGGTAATGCGCCTTTAAATATGATTGTAACATTGCATTTCTTTTCCACTTCTTTACGAGATACTCTTCTTTCAGGTTTTACACAACCTCTTCAAAGATCCTCTCCACATATTGTAGATCTCTCTCCGCTCTGCATCATCAATAACTTCAAAGGCACAAAAGCAGCTAAATTAGGTCCGCCACTTTCTTCTGTCATGACTAATGAGCTCTCCCTTCGTTTGTGTATTAGTCTCGCTCTGTCGTGGCCATACCTCGGGGAAGTGCCACTGCTGTGCCTGCCCATGAACAGGTAAGCCCAAACAGATGACGAGGGAACAGAATGGAAATAGAAACAATAGGGTCCTATTTGACTTCTGTTGGAGCTAAACACACAGTACTGTATTAACTTGAACACGCAGATGCATTCATTTAACCTTTTTTTAAAGACACATTCAGTAACTTGAAATGTTATGTGTTTAGAGTTTTGAGCCACTCGTTGACATTCTACTCGCTGTCTTCTACAAGAAAGTATATTAAAATATCTTTATTAAGATACTTATACAGCATTCATGCACTTTCTCTGACATTTTATCCAGTGTTTCCACTCCAGTTAAATAAGAAAAAACATAAAGAAAGTACCAAAGCTGCAGCTCAGGACAACCATAGCTTAGTATGGTTATGAGAATATCTCTTCCTGATTGGCAGGATCATCTTCCACAGCTTTTGGCAGCAGAGATGTGACTGATTTGGCCTGTCATTAAATAGTGTGCACCCCAGAATCTAAAAATACACACCGTCACACCAATGAGGTCATACACTTGGAGAAAGAAAGAGAGAGAGGCAGACTATGATTATAGGCTTTTGTCATACGAAAGAAATGGTTATTTGTCAGCAGCATGTCAGAAGAGGACCAAACAAAATCAACACACTGACCAGCCTTGGTCGAGCTTACATCACTCTTTTCACAAACTGTTCAAATTATTATTGAATTAGCAAACTGCTGAGTGCCATCAGTTAATTGAATTTAGCCATACATGAACGCAACTCAAACATAAAGGTGAAAGAAATAATGTTTACTTTCTTAAAATTTGTGTGAAGGCACTAAAATCTAGCTGAATAATTTGGATGTTTCTATATCAGGACATTCATCAAACATTACATTCACTAGCTGCTGAATGTGACAGTATGAACTCAGCTGTCTTTTCTGTAAATGTGTGAAATAAAACTGAAGAGCAACATGTGGACCTGTATGCCCCAAATAAAAACAAATCTTTTTTTTTTTTTACTGATATTGCTGCATATTATTCACGGTGTTTGGTTCAAACGGCCTATTGTAGCTCTGCAGCTCTACAGCACACACATAGTAGCAGCTGGGACGTGACTGAGTCAATTAAAAGTATAGGAGACCTCTGAACTGAGATAAAGTGCAATGTTCAAGAGCCGTTTATATGACTCCTCAACAATGCCGGGGCTGGTGTTAAGATAAAGTGCTGTTTATGGCTGTGGGATATAATATCAGTTTGGATAGAACACTAGGTTCACTGGCATTCAGTTCCACTGACACAACATCCACACAGGTTTGACTGTCTTACATAACTCAATTCATATTGGTGACTATAAGAATATATTATTTGTTGATGAAAGAAAAAGAAATAAACTCTTTATTTTTGTGTTTCGTTCAAACAAACGTGTGTTTTCATCCCTTAATAACAGCTTTTTTTCAGTGTTTGACATTTGTGTGGATTACAGTGATTGAAAGAGGGAATCCCATGCACCGGCATGTCCAAAAGGTGGCAGTGTTGAGTTTTATAATGGTGCCGACACATGACAAACCTCCTCAATCTACCTTACACTTTTTGTCAACGGACCTTGAACTCACCACCCATCATTGCCAATTCGTGGCACTTGTATTTTAAAGTAGTTGTAATATTTAAAATAATAGATATAGGCCTATTAGTCACTGTCGTAATTTAGAGTGTTTTTTTAAAGGGACAACAACTTTTAATATAATGTGTCAAAAACTGCAACAATAATAATAAAAAAGAGAAGTATCTTAAATATGCACATTTTTCAAATTTGCTATTCTTTTAAACAAGAACCGGCATGATACTCTGAGTTGGGTGTAGGAAAAAAAGGAAAATAAGTCTATCTATCTATCTATCTATCTATCTATCTATCTATCTATCTATCTATCTATCTATCTATCTATCTATCTATCTATCTATCTATCTATCTATCTATCTATCTATCTATTTTCTATGTTCTCTGACAAAAGCTCCAGTTCAAATGAGTTTGCAGCTCGCAGGCTTTTCTTTATTCACAAATCAAATCAAATGAAATAAACCAGTATAAACTGTTGCTCTTTGAATAAACAGAGATTAACGTTATAATCTGACCAGCCAAAGAGTTAAGAGTTTGTGTCCCAGCTGACAGTCAGCTGATGGCCTTTGACAGTTGCGAAAAGTTTTGTTTCTGTGGGCTACTTATATGTTAATTAGCTCTCGGAGTGTGCGACCCTATTGGCTCTTCGTCCGAGTCAATTTCGCATTTGCAGCCTGACGTCAGGGCGGCTACAATGCTCTTAAACTCATCTGCTGTGTGATCCCTCTAAAAAATCGCCCCACCAGTCAGCGGCTTCTAACGTGCGAGGCTGCATTTACTCCCTTTACTTTCGGCTGCTCTCCCTCTCCGCGTGCGCAATGCATTCATGAGGAAACCGTAAAGTGTTAAATGTTTGAAATCCAAAACCGCCGAATTCACATGCTGAAAAAGGACTTCGCTACTCGTGCGCGCGGCACTGCTGTGTCTGTGCAATAGACTCTGCAAAGAAAAACTCCTCTCACACGCCTGCAAGAAGGACGCTAAAAAGCTCATTTTTCAGTTTCAAGACAAACGCTCAAAAATCAAACTGGCTCACGTTCTTCACAACCAACCCAGTTTGACAGCTGCGCTTCACCCTTCTTGGAGGACTGTCAGCAGCAAGAGGATGGCATCAGAGCTGGCAATGAGCAACTCCGACCTGCCCACCAGTCCCCTGGCCATGGAATATGTTAATGACTTCGATCTGATGAAGTTTGAAGTGAAAAAGGAGCCGGTGGAGCCCGATCGCAACATCAGCCAGTGCAGTCGCCTTATTGCCGGGGGATCCTTGTCTTCCACCCCGATGAGCACGCCGTGCAGCTCGGTGCCCCCTTCCCCAAGCTTCTCGGCGCCCAGTCCGGGCTCGGGGAGCGAGCAGAAGACACACATAGAGGATTTCTACTGGATGTCCGGTTACCAACAGCAGTTGAATCCAGAGGCGCTGGGCTTCAGCCCCGAAGACGCAGTCGAGGCGCTGATCAACAGCAGTCACCAGCTCCAGTCATTCGATGGCTATGCCAGGGGCCAGCAGTTTGCTGGGGCAGCCGGAGCAGGAGGCACAATGGCCGGGGAAGAGATGGGGTCCGCCGCAGCGGTGGTGTCGGCAGTCATCGCTGCGGCAGCCGCTCAGAACGGAGCGCAACACCACCACCACCACCATCACCACCACAACGGCAGTCACCACCAGGCGCAGGGCGTCCAGTCCAACGGCAGCTCGGGGACAATGCACCCACACCTGCGCCTGGATGACCGGTTTTCGGACGACCAGCTGGTCTCCATGTCAGTGCGGGAGCTCAACCGGCAGCTACGGGGGGTCAGCAAGGAAGAAGTGATCCGGTTGAAACAGAAGAGGAGGACCCTAAAGAACAGAGGCTACGCGCAGTCCTGCCGGTACAAGCGGGTCCAGCAGCGGCACGTCCTGGAGGGAGAGAAGACGCAACTCATTCAGCAGGTCGACCACCTTAAGCAGGAGATCTCCAGGCTGGTCCGGGAGAGGGACGCGTACAAAGAAAAGTATGAGAAGCTCATCAGCAACGGCTTCAGAGAAAATGGATCCAGCAGCGACAACAACCCTTCATCCCCGGAGTTTTTCATGTGAGTCTCGACATTAACGTGAAAAAAAAAGATTATCAGATGAGTTTCTCATCCCAGCTTAAAAAAAGTTTCATTATCAAACTTTTTTTTTTTTTATCATTTGGCTGAAATGCCTAGACCAAGAACTAAAGTTTCAACTTTTTTTTCATTTTATACATTTTTTTCAAACTAGAGTTTACTCATGTCTGCGGCTGTTTTTTAGATTTTAAGGGCTGTCGTCGGTGTTTTTTTATTTTGGAGATGCATATTCAGAAAAAAAAACTTTCATCAACTTTTTGCAATCTTACAGTTTATTTTGCTTAGCCTGTTTGTCGACATTTTTTCATCGTTGTTTACTAGACTTGCAGTTTGAGTAAAATATGATATATTTTTAAGTTGATCCAACTTTATGCCGCAGTAGGCTATACTAAGTGTGCATGCACGCACAGAGTATAAAGTTCATCAACTTGGCCTTTTTCATCTTTTACTTTGAACTCAGTGTACAGATTCCTGTCAATCCTGCATCCATCGACATTATGTTTTTGGTCTTTTTTATTACTTTGCCCTTTTTTTTTGTCTGCCAAACTTGGAGGGACTGCGAGCCTGCCGTTTGACGCCACCTCATATCATGCGTTTGCTTGTTAATGTGTTGAGCAACGAGAGACTGCATTCGTCACAAAATATTCATTGTTTTTTTACAGAGATGTGTTATTGAACTGTACCTGCATGCTGGACATGTATGGTTTCTTTTTTTTTCTTTCTTTTTGTGCTTGAAGATGTTCTTTTTTCTGTCGGGACTCCAGCATGGCATTCATACTTCATTTATGGCCTCCTCACTTTTTTGGGACAGCAACAAAAAAGTGACAGGACTTCCCACCCCCCACCTTCTAATCTATACAAGTGCATTTCAGCTGTGTTGAAGTGCACCACCATCGGCTGTCTTTAGGCTGCAGTGAATGCGCAATGCATTCCTGCTGGAAGTGGATCAGCGGGGGGAGAAAAAAAACTGAGGAAATAACAAATACCTTACATGGAAGTTTAAATGTTGCTTAAAGCCTTTTACTGTTATTTAAAGATATGACACTCTGCATTGCAAAGCCATTTTCAAAGCGTAATTTAAGTGTAATAATCTAAATTGTAAGAGATAACGTGCCACAGGTTGGAGCATATAGATCAAGAGGATAATTATTAATCACATTGCTGCATTAGGTGTTTTTTTTTCCTAGAGAAATTGGCTCGGCTCCAGTTTACACAAAGAGCAGTATTGTGCAGTGCATAAACCGCGCTTTTGCAGCATGTGCTTCAAACAGAAGTGTGACAGCTTCATTGGATTTTATATTTGAAAAAAGTATCGTTGGACTAAATTATCCCTCATCCGAAGTCAATGTTAAATTGCCATGCTTTTGGAAATGTGTGTCCTCAACGAGCTGACGTCTTTTGGACTGAGATGCACTAAAACCACATCGCCTGCCTTCATGTGGGAGTTAAGGAAAAGTTCAATGTAGAGATGAAGTTTCGAGCTATTCGTAACATTTTGATACTTTATTATTAGTTCAGGAGAGACTGTTGTTTTGTCTTAAACGAACTCAATATTTGCGAAGCAATAACAAATATTATAATCAATAATGTCTGGACATTGTTAGATCGTCAGGGATTGACACCCTGCCTGTACAAAACGAGGGAGTTTCATTCGCCAATAAATCGTGAGAATATGTTAAATAATCTTCCTTCTTATATATAGTATATTATATATATATATTTTGCTGTGCAAAACTATTTCATTCACTAACCATATGTGATGTTCATATGTGCTCGTTTTTTTCATTTCATACAATTCAATGATATGCAATAAATGTATGTAAAAGTCTACAATACGTTTCTCACTTTTCTTTTGACGTGTCCTAAAAGTTTTTTGTTTTGTTTTATTGTTGTGTTTGAAACAAAGTGAAACCAGAACCTGAACATGCTTACTCCACTGCCCACGTTAACACTACTTATATATGCTGCTGTCGTTCTTATGAATGTGATTTTATCCAACACTAAATTAATAACGCGACACCCTGAATTCAGCAGAAACAGCTCTTTTCGACAACTTATTTGCACACTTAAAAAGAAACGATGGAGAGAGAAAAAAACACAAGTATGAATTCAGGTTGAAGACACTTTCTCCACTCTAATTCTTCAGTGCTGCATGTTTAAAAGACGAGAGAAATACAGGTCAGGCATTACAGATAAGTAGATAAAACCACACACTAAGATTTGGACACGCAGTGGCCTACATTTGAATGCACCTTTGCTTTCACGTGCTATTGTTTGATTCACTATCTAGCCTATATTTTTCATTAAAAAAAAATCGTGACAAAATCCTGTACACAGTATTACAATCAGAAACTTAGGTCTAAACAAAAATGTGAATGGTTATAACTTCAGTATGAATATCTCCACTCCATTTCCATTCAAAATTATCTTTACAAACACATCATTCTCTGTTGTGTGATATGTGGTAGTCTGTTTGTATGTTCTATTGAAGATTTTTTGGACCATTAATTACATCCTCAGTCAGAGATAATTTATGATTACATTGTTAATTTTATCTTGAAACGTGACCTTTTGAAAAGTGTGTGTATGGGTCTCTGTGTGTGTGTGTGTGTGTGTGTGTGTGTGTGTGCGTGTGTGTGTGTGTGCGTGTGTTTGTGTGTGTGTGTGTGTGTGTGTGTGTGTGTGTGTGTGTGTGCGCGCGTGCGCACGTGTGCTTGTTCTCATCAGTACCTGTGTACATGCATGTCTTACTTAACTTAGGTGTGAATGTAAAAGTAACTTAGGTGTGAATGTAAAAGTGAGTGTGGATGTGTGTTCTTCCTTATGTAAGGAAGCTCTCTAAATTTCTCTGGCTCTGCATGTTTTCTATTTGTGCTTTCTGTTTGCCCTTTTTTGTCACATTGCGCGTTTCCTGATCTGTATGTGCTTTTTTCATCCGTGTTTTTCAAACACTTTGAGCTCTCTGTCGTTAGCCTGTCAACATTTAGATTCCCCCCCTTTCACCCTGCGTTATCCTGTTTGTCAGTGTGCCTGCATGATGGTCTGGAGCGATTGTGCCCTTAGAGAGGAGGTGCAGTGAGGGCACAGTCATGTCAGGCATGTGAGTGGGCGCCGGAGAAGGTGCCAGTGTAAGTCAGCCACTGCGGTGGGCAGAAACCGCTCAGTGCTGCTGTTCCAAATCTTGCGTTACAGTTGGTGTTTAGACATCTCATTTTGCCTGCTCTCTACATTACTTTTGCACTGGTGCTCAAACTGAAAGGCCACTTGTCTAGAACACAAGGGGAAAAGTGTTTTTTTTCGTGGAAGCTCCAGGACAAGAAAAGGCTTGTGTGCATCTTGTTTCACTGTTCCAGAACAATTTCTTTGTTGAAACAGGAAGAGCAATGTGCCAAAATATACTTAAAGACTGTTCTGAGTACAGCTTCACTCTGGATCTGTCAGCTTTTCTGCAGCTAGGCTGTGAGAGGATGTACACAAAGTGCACCTTTCACAAAAATGAGCCACTCTGTCAGAGTTTTAACAGAATACAAAGTGATCAACTGTTTTCTTTACTAATGCACTTCAACATTTCAAATTTATATTTAAAAAAAGCTGTATTTTGCAGCATCTGTCAGGGATAATGTGCTACACAGCTTGTTCAAGGATAAAAATCACAACGAGGAAAATAAAGCCAGCTTTAACCCAACACTTGTATCCCAGTCTGTTCTGTGTGAATTCCTCCAAGGTGCTCGTGCTGCTGTGGTGGCTGATTTGCCCAGAGTGAGGGGAGAGACTGAGACAATAGTTGGGCTCCGGCTGAATTAAATGATTTTGCAGATGATTAATAGTGGTGTGGGCCGCTGGCTCCTGCGATGTAGAGATGATAAATCGTGAGTGCGGCTCCGTGCAGCTGTGCCAGTGTTGGGTCTTAGCATGCACACACGATGCAATTTACAGCCAAGCCGCTCTCTTTCTTCCTCAATTTATCTAATTACCTCAATTTGATTGGAGCAGTGGTGCTGCTTTATTTTGATATTTCACATTAACCACAACAATGCACTGAATCACTTCAGGAAGGATAATAGTTTGTTTTACCCTCTTTGAAGAAAAATGTTTCACTTGCCATTTTAAAGAGGGAACCTTTGTCTTCTGTATTTAGGAGCAGGGCTTTCCCTGACTAAAGGCAGAGAGTTTGTGTGGTGGCTTTTTTTTATGTGTTTAGGGTGGCGTGTAAAAAAATGAAAATATATTTTCAGTTTAAAGCTGCTTTTTTGACTCTGAAGCATGTTTATTTCTTTTAGTTTGTTTTCCTTATTGGGTTGCATCAGTTAGACCTCGAATGTCCGAGCACTTAAATTGAAAACACATCACATCAGTGTGAGAGCACAAACACACAAACACTGTACAGCCCTGCATAGATTTGGCCCTGTATTTCTGGCTCACAGCATGATGTTCCTGGTGTTTCTTTATGTTCAGGCATTTTTAAGATGCATATCTTCAGTTTACAAACTAAACGACATTTGTGAGAAGACAGATCTAATTCACAAAAGATGCTTCCTATTATAACTGTGGCACCAGTGCGCAATGGTTATGTAAGTGATTAATCTATCGATTTTCCAATGATGCACTCATGAGGAACGTTGGAGCTATGTGGGCTGACAGCATAAGATGCAGCACGATGTTCACTCAAGTTACCAGCACCCCTTTTGATAGGGCCCAAAAATAAGAGCTGGATCGGTGTCTTACAGACTTTACATAGAGCCAAAGGAGGAGCTGCAGAGGATCCGTTGTACTGTTTGTGTGTGTTTATGCACCTCTTAACTCACAGCATCCAGTGTGCAAGGTTAATTGCCTGTGTGGAGTACATGTGTGTTTGCATATATAAATGTGTACAGTACTTGTGTGTCCATACATGTGTGTGTGTTTGTGTTGTCATCTTTTGGAGAAAAGGATGAGCAGAGGTCAAAAGTTAGAGCGCACAAGGCTGCTCTCAAAGTCATTAGAGTAATCCCTGCCCTGGGGAGCGTACGCTCATTTCCTCTGCCCAGAGCCCTCTGAATGAGATGTACAGGCACATCCGACATGGTACACTACACAGTAAACTCAAGTCCGCTCACTGCCTCTATTCTTAAGTCCATTTGCTGTGTTTTATTTCTGTTCAGAGAGTTCTGACAGCGTACTT
Organism: Tautogolabrus adspersus; assembly: GCA_020745685.1. Lineage (NCBI taxonomy): Eukaryota > Metazoa > Chordata > Actinopteri > Labriformes > Labridae > Tautogolabrus > Tautogolabrus adspersus. The sequence continues at coordinate 10,981,228 of CM036535.1, forward strand.
TCTTCTCATAAGAAGGTTTCTGTGGATCTTAAATCTTTAACACAAAGAAAACTTTCAGTAGATATGATTTCTTTCTGTATGTTAATTGCTAAGGCAGAAAAGTAGTCACGTTAAGTAGGTGTAGGGATAGGTATTACATGTAAAAAGAGCAGCTTTCACACTCGGTTAAAACTGGGAAGGTTTTTATTCATGTCGTCTATAGTTTTCCTCTCCTGTAGTTGAAGAGGGAAAATCCACAGTCGACGAGAAACAATGAAGATATAAATAAAGCAGCATCTGCACTGGTTTAACTAATCACAGAAGTATAATGGGCATTGTGCGGTCAGCATTGTGATGATCACAGAGTGCAGTTATTTCTTCTCTCACACTGATGTCAGTCATGGATTTTATTGTGGGGGCTGCAAAGACACAACAAAACAACCAGTGGAACTTCAGCTCAACTCTATTAAATATCCTCGGAGTCACACTGGGTTACTGAAGTGACATTTTCATTCTCAGTCTTCACTTCAGTTGAAAAAAAAAAAAAAGCATACAACTTTGAAGAAAATCTGTTTCGCTTCTCTCTCTCTCTCTCTCTCTCTCTCTCTCTCTCTCTCTCTCTCTCATGGTTCAATAAATTAAAAAGAAAGAGCTGCTGTGTTTATTTACACTTGCTTGCTTCTCCACTCTGAAATGAATCACTTGATCTCATTTAAATATATTAGAAATTAACGACGTTCAGAGCCTGTTTGGAGTAACTTTTTCTTTTAGCACATGTATCCATTGTTTTCTTTCCTGCATAATTTTTTCTTTTTAATTGTTGGAAGGGGCAAATCGTTTCAAAACAGACACTCTGGCGTTGTTGCAAAATTGTCAAATCTTCTAAAAAGTAAAAAAAAAAAGCACTTAAATCATCAATTCTATAAATTAACGTCACTGTATGTATGTCCTAAAATAAGAAGTTTTGACATTTTCCTTCAAAGTGGCAAACACAAAGCTTTTTTAATTTATGCCTTTGCTGCTGAAAACACAGATGCAGATCGAGAACATACAGTGTGTGCAGGGAGGAAACAGTTGTCAGGTGTCTCAGCTTAACCAGGTGGCTTCCATATCTGAGAAAGCTCTGTCCAGATTCACAGCAGATACAGAGACGCACACACACAAAAAGAACTCCTCTCACTTTTCAGTGAGCATGAGAGGTTCAGTACAGAAACACTCTGCGCTGCAGAATGAAACAGACATCAGGGATCAATTAAGTAGCTTATTTGATCAGAGTACGCGCTGCTCTTTCTATACATTTCCTTCGTTCTTTGTGGCAGAAAGTCACAGCATGCTTCAAATAGACATTAAGCGGATACGCGCCATGTCATTAGAGAGTTGTCCTTGAAAGACTGGCTGCAGGTTATGTTGGTAATGAGGTGGTCAGGACTTGCTGGGGTAATTTTATATGTCTGTAAAAGGACCCAAACCAAGAGACCGTGACTTAAATGAATGCAACGCCATCTCTCAGCAGCCCCACTGCACAAAAGGTGGCAGAGGAAGAGAAGACACAATTAAGAGGGATTCTAATCTTTCAAAGTGGAGTAGAGTTTTTTTTAAAGTCCTAAAGACAAAGAAACCTGCATCTATTCTCAGAGTGATTGTTTTTTGGTGGCATTTTAAGTTGTATTCCCAGAGTTACATTTTTATGCAGACAGATTTTGTCTGAAATAGAAATTTGTGGCAAAGCAATGAACATGAAAAACCTCTCCAATGAGGATTTACTCATTTACTCAGAAAAACAGCAATTAACTAAAAGCTTTAGCTTTTCTTGAACAGTATTTCTCTTCCTAATGTTTCCCCTTTAACAATAGCAGGGTCCTTCACTGCAAAACAGAGAACAGAAAAACAACAACGACACCAGAAGAAATAAAGCACACCTTACAACATAACTAAGACATTTCCAAACTTTTGTGAAGTAATGTATGCACATATCTCCTTAGCCCTTTTTTTAAAGTGATGTGACCTTCTATGTATTTTTCCAAAGTGTAGCATTAGTTCTCATTTTCTGCTCAAATAACAAAGATCTGAAAATGTAAAAGCAAGCAATCTGAACTCTAATAAAAGTTTGCAATGCATGCAAACCTCGATGAATTTATTTTCTGCTCTGACTTCTTATGTCTCCATGCTGGAATCTCTGCATCCTGAAGGTTCTACGTCCTCTATAGAGCTGACTCATTGAACATTTATTTGTCAATCTACAGAAAGTGTTTATAACTTGGGCAGAGTGCAAAGGGGATTATGGAGCTAAGCGCTAAACTAATAAGGAATATGTGGAACTCTGAATTAACCTGCATTGGTATGTTTTCTTTTTATGAAAGTGTAAGGTAGCAGAAACAGCAGACAATCCTCTTCTGTTTATTAGCCCGCATGATAAAATCTCTTCCTCATAGAACAGTTAATTGTGTAATTTAATCAAACTAGCAGGAGTAATGGCCTCACCATAAAACTATTTTGCCTTTTCTGTGCGACAGAGCTCTGTATGCTTAGATATTTAAGTTTTGTCTCTTGTGGTTACAGTGTTTTGATGCATGGCTTCTGCCTGGAGAATCTATTTGCATGCAAATTTTTACATTTCCCTCCCGCATCAAACGCTTACTATGATACATGTACTGTTTCAGCAGACAGACAAGGTGAGAGTGAATCTCGCTCGGAATGAATCTCCTTGTTTCTTTGTGATTGTTTGTGCTCATCCGTCTGTATGTATAAAATTGTGTGTGTGTGTGTGTGTGTGTGTGTGTGTGTGTGTGTGTGTGTGTGTGTGTGTGTGAGTGTGTGTGTGTGTGTGTGTGTGTGTGTGTGTGTGTGTGTGTGTGTGTGTGTGTGTGTGTGTGTGTGTGTGTGTGTGTGACAGTGCCAGGGTGTTAGAGAGCGACATAAACAATAAAAGAAACAGAGCAGGTAGAGAATAAAACAGCATGTGTATTTGCATTGATATTCATTTATCTTTTCTTATGTGTTTTGTGCAATCTTATTTGCTCTCTCAGGTCGTCGAGAAAATTCCTCCATCTGTGATTTCCAGCCCCATCCCTCCGTGCCCCCGGCTCTCTGAGGTAAAACACTTCTTGCTTGATCTCTCTCTCTCTCTCTCTCTCTCTCTCTCTTTTTTTGTGCTTTTCTCTGCCCTGTAATTTCAACTATTTAAAATGAGTAAATAAAAAAAGTAATAAATAAGAAAGAGCTGTCAAACATAATTCAAATTTAAAGTATTACTACTGGTTATGTTGTTTCTGTTTTCCAATTATATAATGAAATCCAGATGAATTATTCATTAATATTAGACTCTGGTATTAAATAGAGAGTGGATACATTCACCACATATAACGGTGAGAGTTTTATTGCTGCTGCAGGCTTCCATAATGGATACATAATGTACCGTAGTTTGTCAATTCCTATTCATATGCTAAAGAGCACCTGCCTTCTTTACACTGTCGATACCTCTCACCGTCAAATCTCCCACCATCTCCTCCATGACATAACTTTTCAGAGTACTGTGAGCATTTAAAACCATTTTTCAATCCATGAAGGAGACACACATGCACAACACAGACGTCACATTTTCTGTCTTGGATCAACAGCATGAGCTCATTAGTTTACTGCGACTCATTCAACCATAAACAGCATGCTTAGATTTTTTGATGGAAAGAAAAAAGGCGTTGATAGTCTCTGACATCATACGAGAGGCAGAGTAAAGGATAAGTATTTAGTCAAGAAGGCAGAGAGGTATGGGCGCTTCAGATAATATTCCTGTAATAGTTCAGTAGCAAATTCCCCCAAAAATGCTTCATCGTGAAACATAAAGAAGAGCGAAGGTTTCAGCATGGGATCATGATTTCCCTCCTAGTGAAGCTGACTGTATGCATGTGTATGTGTGTATGTGGTGTGTCGGTGTGTCCATGTATTTGTATCCACTGTTATTTACTTGATTGTGTCTAAGTGGGGAGTGGGATCAGTAGCTGGCCTTTCTCCAGCTCCACTTAACTTCAGGAGGGGATGCAGGACAAAAGGCATCAGGGAAGACAAGGACAAATCATCTTTAGATGAAGTGTTTTAAGTGCTCCGATTCTCCTCCCACGTCATCACTGTGAATTAGGTGCCCTCTGCTCCACGCTGAGGGGTGTGGAATATCAACAATGCCAAGAACGGATGTTAAATGAATGAAAGTGGAAAACCATGAGGGTGTCTATCTTAGTCAGTCTCGTAAATCTCCGTTCCCCTCGCCGTGCCGCTGCGCTATGCTGATGTTCGGCTCTGACAGCCTGCCAGCCCAGCTTAGAGGGGCTGTGTGCTGCACTGTGTGGTCTGATCTGGTCGATCATGTTCGTAGCGGTTGCAACTAGGCAGAGCCATGTCTTTGTTTTATGCAAATCCATGCATATGAGAATGGGGGGGAAGGCAATGAGCAGTCTGGCCACGTAGCTCCAGGAGGACAGGCTGAGTGATGGAGACAGAGAGCCAGGTCTCAGTGTCCTTGCCTGGGGAAAGAGTGTCCTGACTCTGGCCAGGACTGCCTGCACACCACCACAAAACTATGTTGTGGGCCTAAACTCTGCCAATGCACAAGAAAAAGCTTCTTTCTCCCAGGCACACTGTGAGAAGTTAAGTTGCAGTGGAGATAAAGAGAGGTTAACGTTGGTGTAAGAATGCAAGTGTGTCTCACCTGCAATTTGAATGTGTATATTGTGAAAGCAGACACACCTCAGGGGTCTGCCACGAAGAGATACATAGAAGTTCAGAGCCTAGCAGGGAGCTGAAGGACCCAGAATATGCTGACAAAGATAAAACACCAGGTGTCTGTATATGTACTGTAAGTGTGGGAAACAAAGCTGAGTTTAAATATAGATTGGGGAAGCAGGCGCGTGTGTGTGTGTGTGTGTGTGTGTGTTTGAGTTTTTGCATGTTGTTTTTTTATCACATCGGCACACTGTAACAGGTAGGCAAGGCCACCCAAAATGTATGGCATGATGGTTTGGGTGAAACTTGCTGAAAAAGTGCCACCCACACACCACATCTCATCACAATGATCAGTCTCTTCATGAGTCTCTTTTGCTTCCTTGTATCAGCCTAGTTTATCTGTGCAGTAAATTACCTCTTGAGAATGTCTTCTAAATAGTCTTGCTCCCACATCCTCTCTCACTCAACCCTCCTAGGAGCTGCGTGCGAACAGTGACGGTTGGTCGGAGGCTCTTCTATCACAGGGAGCTCTATTTCTGGGTGCCAGGATGTTGGTCTCAGTCGTCGAGGGCAGATGAAATCGATCCAGATTGACCTGTCATGTGGAGGAGAAAATGAATTAGATAGAGGGGGGTTGCAGAGGCCAAAGAGAGAAGAAGTACAAAAACAACCTCCTGCTTCATATGGGTCAAAAGTCGGGGGATGATTTATTCAAGACTGGGTGTTACCCCTCCTCCTCCTCCTCCTCCTCCTCTCTCCACCTGCCTCTCGGAAAGGAGTGAGAAACTGGAGACTGCTCAGGAGGAGCTGACTATATTTAGCATGGGTGACCAAAGACTGTGGTCTAACTTTAAAGTTAAAAATACAGATATCCATGTACAGTGAGATTGACACCGAGCACAAGTTTGTCAGCTTGAACTGACTCAGACTGGGAACAGAGTGAAAAGAGGTTTGTAGCTGCATTCATTGGTTTAATCTCACATTTCCCCTCCATTAGACAGAAAAATATTATAACTGAAATCCTGAAACTTAATGATTTTTCCTTCCTGATTGTGAGAGTGATTCTTTACTTGCAAAGAAACAAATAAACAGAGGAAAAGATTTATGGCTGCGTTTGTCTGTGAAGTAGTACTAGATTTAGCCCAGTGTGTTTGGGCAGAGCTCCACTTTGCTAATTATTTTCCTGTGGCAGAGTTCTCAGCATGACGCTCCTCTCTTGCGCGGAGAAGAGAGGCTCAGCGGTAAGTGCTTAGTCAGCCCTGCTCTGGGTGTGAGATACTGTTGGGTCTCTGGTGGACTGTGGACAGGCTGGAAGGCGGAGCAGATTGAGACCAAGACATCGCAAGTCATGGTGTTTGGATACCCCGTTTTTTACTTACCCATATCTGAACCTGTTAAGCAACTGGACTGAGCACTGATCCAACTCCTACAACTCAAAGCAGAGGAGAGACCCTGATTTCCCCATAACACTGCCGGAACGTTACAGAAGCAATCATTTTTAACGAAGACATTTTTCATCCAGTGTAACTGACAATCTTCAAACTCTACACAAGCACTAAATTGTTGTTGTTTACTTCTGTAACGGCTTCATTTGTGTAAAGTTGGTAGTCTAACACTTGGTTGTCTTGGCGTCAATTACAAACGTAATATAGTTAACTAGCTATTCCTTCAGGATGTGGGTAGAGCAAGACCACTGTGACAACTTCTACTGTGTGTCGGGTACACATTAAATATCTGAATAGCAGTAGCAGTAGTAGTCATAGTAGTTGTAGTGGTCGTAGTAGTAATAGTAGTAGTAGTTGTAGTAGTAGTAATTAGAGCCCGACCGATAAATTGTCCAGTCAATAAAATCGTCCGATATTAGCATATATATAATAGCACATACTGTCGGTATCAGCTAATTTTATCAATATGCCGATAGACTTGGTTTATTCAACTTGAGTTTAGTATTTATTTGAATATAGTTTTTATTGATAATTGTTCCCTCTAAGTTAAAATGAGTGTTTCAGTGCACTCTTGTTATTCTGGCCAATAAAGGCTTTTGTTAAACTGTAAAAAACAAACAAACAAAAATCTTAAATTATAAATCTTTTTGACAAGTCTTTTATAACAGCATTTGAGTGATCAGTGCCATAAAAGTGTGTATATCTATATCTATCCATCTATCTATCTGTCCATAAAAAAATATTAGGTAGATCTAAGAATGACATATATATCGATATCTGACATTTTTTCTCCCCAACATCTGTATCGCCCCCAAAAATTCCATATCGGTCAGGTCCTAGTAGTAATAGCAATAGTCATAGTTGTAGTAGTTGTAGTAGAGGAACAACAAACACTGTGATACATCACTTCACTGTGATACAAGATATCACTCCGCCAATCTTAACCATCAGTAAGCTTACAGGCAGAGGGCACCGAGAGTGTTGCTCTTCCAGAATTATTGAAAGTCCAAAATTATATATTATAACAGTAATTTATCTCATTATCTCGAGTAACAAAGCCAGTTTTGTCCTGATAAGGGGATGATTTTCTGTGATAGACCAGACAACGCCGTGCTATGCTGCCATTGCCCACACTAATGAGGAAAGTTAAGCCTATTTCTACATTTGTTTTGTACTTTTGCACTTCTAGGGATACAAGATTAACACCACAAGAAATGTCATGTTATGTACATGTACAGGAAAACAAAGTAAAGCAATAAAAAGTTGTATTAAATTATAAGGATGTAATAAATCCTGCTTTTAAGGCGAAATCTGCTGTTTTTCCACCTCTGGTATCTGTATCAGAACAATGTTGACCTCAAGAACAAGGAATAAGAACAAAGGAAGTAGAATAAAGGTGTAATATGTTAAGTACCACTAAAATATCTTAATTAATTACAGATTGACTACAGCTATGTTATATATTTTATGTTTGTTGAGTACGTTACCTTATATATTTCCAACAGTTATCAAAAGCCAGAGAAATCCTTAACTTTATAGTTGTAACGGCCCGTGTCTTTCATGGCGGCCGCCATGACAGACACAACATGTTTATCCTTGCCATGAAAACACTGGATCAAGGACCGCTGCATAAGGAGAACTGCAACTGAAAGCTTCCGTACTGTTGCTGTGTGTGCTGCTGTGATAAAATCGTTAAGTAAATTATAACTGGATACATCGTCGGTTAACATATTCTCTCCCTCAGGTTGGTTTTGCCCGTAAGTCTTGACTATGGTCAACTCGGAGTTCGTTTTCATCGGGGGTTGGGGATAGCAGATTCCTCGCCAGCCTCGACGTCATCTTTTGCTATTGTTTTGATCTACATACTGTGTGTTTAAGAGAAGGGTGAATAAGACAGGTGTATTATATCAATCTCCAAAAGGGAAAATAATACAACAATAATGTTGTTAAGAGCTGGTAGTTTACTGTTTGTGGAGACTGGATATTATTTGCTGAGGTCTAAAGGAGCCAGTCATAGTATCCAGAGCTGTTGTACAAGCTGCAGGATCTCTTCATTAGCGATTAGCAAGGGCACAAGCTAAAAAGGGGATATAAACACGCCATAATTAGTTTCTATTCTGTTTTAATGTCTGTGTCACTCCCTCAGTCATTCAGTCCAGATCATACTGTCTGTGATTCCTCCTCCCTTAATACACCAATGTCAAACTTGTCTTTCTATCTATCTGTAGCACTTTTCTTAGAGTGACACACAGCTCCTCCATTTCTGTCTGCCCCGCTATCCTCAAAATGACTCTCCTCCTCCCGCTCCTCATCCTTCTAAACAAACTTAGCTTCCTTCCCCTCGCCTCTGTTCCCAACGTCACTTTCCCTACACTCCATCCCTCCCCCCTTCCTCCCCCTTCTGCATCACGCTGCACCTGCTTCCCTCCCGCTCCCTGCCTCCTCTCCAGACGTCACTTTTCCCCTTCCCCTCCTCCTCCTTTTCCTCCCTTCCTATTCTCCTCCTCGTTAGCTTGATGAATGGCTTCACTGCAGGGAAAGTGCTGATTTTCATCCCTCTGTCTGATTTCTGCTGGCTGTTATTAATTTCAAACACTCAGAGAAAAGCAAGTGAGTCAATAAATAAGGAAATGAACACACTTCATCCTGCCATACAGCGGCTCTCACAGTCATTCACACACGATAGCGGGTCCTCTGTGGATGCCCGGCCTGCATTTTTACTGATAGAGTTCAACTCGCCTCTTGAATTACAGCATATATTTTTTTGAAAAAGCCAGCAATAAAAGAGGTCCAGTATGGCTGCTTCATATCAAATGTTTCTGGAGTATTTTAAGTATCTTGCTTCCTCAGACAAACAGGACCACGGGGAGACAGAGCGGCACAAAGTAAATAGCTCTGAAGAGACCTGCAGTGTCCTCTCTCATCTTTCATCTTTCACACTCGTGCACCATTTAAGAAATGAATACAGAAAGTGACAACAGGCGGAGAGATAGAGACGACGCAAGGTGAAAGAGAAGCAATGAGAAGCAGCAGCAGCACAGAGTTATTGCTGCACATTAAACGCTGCTGTCCGCACAGTGCGGCTCAGGCTCCATGTCTAAGTGCACATTACTTACATTCCAGGCTTAATGTATTGTGCTTGTGCCCGTTAACATCAAACACAAATAGCTTCTGAGACAAAATGATTCTATCTTTTTATCTTTGCTGGCAGTATCCTATTAATACACATTAATTTGAGATACATGAACATGCATGTCCGTCTGTTTCCCTTGTCTCAGTTAACATCAATAAACTTTCTGTGAAACAGCAATTATTAAAAATTAAATATAGCTAGTTGTCATTTATGTGCTTATAAGAGAGAACAAATATTCTGCTCCTTACTTTGATGCCCTTTGAAATTTTAGTTTCAATTTGTTTGGATCTTCAGTCAAAGTCAGAAAGAATGACATAAGAAAGAAGTGTGACGGACCTATAGGTAGTGTGGGACATTGTTTTTAAGTCCAGTTTACATCCTGCAGTATAATTCATTGCAGTTTCTCAATTATTAATTCTGCCAAGAGTCCTATACGTTTGGCAGAAAGAGCATCTGCTGAAGCTACAGAACGTACAAGGTTTGAGAATGTTTTGAGATAAGAGAAGGACAAACACAAAGTTTCAGTTTTATAGTTTTTTAAACCCCTTCAATACTGCAAGACCTTGTCAAAGACCTTGTGCGTCCTGTTACAAAGACAAATTAAAAGCAACACTGATACAAAATGTACACAGCTGTAAATATCCCATCGAGTTTCTGTCAATCCTCGTTTTCATATACAAATGTATAACACATTTCAAAAGCTGAATGTCAAGAAAAGCTAACTTATGACAAGAGGAGAGGAGAGGAGAGGAGAGGAGAGGAGAGGAGAGGAGTGGAGAGGAGAGGAGAGGAGAGGAGAGGAGAGGAGCAGGGGTAGTGGAGCCTGTATGTCTGCTTCATGGCTCTGTGAGCGCAGACATAACTATTGTGTTTACAAGGCTGAGTTGCTCTTACTGTTAAATTATTGGGGTGGGGGTGCGTTAAAGGAGGAGGAACAGAGGGAGCGGGAGGGGGTGGGGCAGTAGATATTTGTCCCTCTCTCTCATAGTTCTGGCTAACCAGGCTAAAGGAATGCTCTCTGTGTTTTATAATTACAGACTTTGGGTATAGTGTCACCCTCTGAGAGTACATGGCCTCAGAGACCTGATGGGAGGCGGGAGGGGCTTTTGGGCTGAGGAGAGGCACACTTCTGCATGTACTGAAGAGGCAGTTAATGGTCATGTGTCGTGAGGGAACTCTCTGACAAAGGCACGCCAGGCCAGACCAAGCTGTGAACTCAGTTGGTCACCTCGCTGTCGTCTTTTCTGTTGGTGCGGGAGGGTGTGTGTGACCCCTGGGAAAGAATGTTGTGGTGGAGACAAAAACAGAAATTAAGAGTTCTGGTTTGCTCCCTCTTTCTCAGAACTAAGGAAACTGTCTTTTCTCTCTAGCACACGCTTACTTAAAACCATTGCTGCCTTTCAACCCTCTTAGATTTGTCTTCCCTCTCTGCGACCTGGCCATTAAAGGAGAGCGATGAGTTCACAGCTGATAGTCTCTGGTTGCGAGGAGCGGAGAGCAGTGTAGGATGACATTATCGGAAGTGGCTGCATATAGATACTAAAAAAAAATAGACACAAACAGAAAGAGAATACTATGGCGCACTTCTCTCAGTATAAACTTCTGTCTGCTTGGATTACAATTATGACCCCTGACAGACCATAATAAGACTCATCTCTATGGACACCAGCCATAACCAAAGAAATGGCCATGTGTGTTTACTGTCCGACTTGACATACTGCAGTTTGAGAGCAAAAACTAAAACCATTAGCCTCTTGCTGTGTCCTTAAACCAATAGGTCAGGGAAGAGGCAAAAAAAAAAAGGTTACAAGTAAACGCATTCTCAATATACAACCAAGTATGCCACAGCCACCATTAGTGTGAGGGTTGTGGAAGGAGGGTGATGGAGAGGGACAAATCTCTCCCCACCGTCCCTGCGGCTGAAGTGGAATAGTTGTGGTGACGGGTTGTGACAGCTGAGGGAGCGAGGGAGCAGGAAAGGAGTATCACTCCAAAATCCCCAGGAAGCGGAGAGGAGGGAAGAGTAATTTGGGATGAATGCTCTGTCAGGGTGCATGTTTGTGTTGTCTTTCTCACTTTTGGACACGCTCAAAAGATCGCAAAAGACCACGAACAACACATCACAATCACACTCCATTTAATAGAGATCAGGTTTAGATTAAAGGCTGGGTGATATACAACAAATGTGATCATGTTTATTTTTCTATATTAATCAACAACAATATCTGATGGGGTTTATATCTTGATCATACTGCCAGCTTAAGGAGTGGCAGGATAATATTAGAAAAAAAAAACGTAAGAATAAAGACGTGCTTACTTTAGGTCACATTTTCAAGACTGTATTTTCTTTTAAAGTGAAGGTCATTTAAAACGTTGGAAAGACCCCGAATAAATCAGTTCCACATTTAAAATGTGTGTCTCCTCCTCTGTTACACTCCTTTGTTAACAGAGAATGCCTGCGGTGGCATCTTTATCTTACAATTATATACTCACAATTATTTAAACCAGTACAGTTAGTAACCAGTAAGAGGAAGTGGCAATGTACTCCTGGTTGTACTTCATGAGTATAGTGTATCAGACCCCCCCCAACCCTCTTATCAAGATCCTCAAAGGATATGGTATTATTACCAGCCCTAGAAGGTATTCTTATCTATCCTCTTGAGTCGCGTCATTATAACAACAAAGAAGCCAATAAGTATTAAAACTGTCTCCTTGGTTGGTTCCCAGGATGGTCAAAAATGAGACGTACATCAAACACATACACCATACCAGAATATACACACAGGACCGTTACACTGACTCTCATTTCCTTCCTCCGTCTCTTGATAGTATCCCTTATAGACCTCTCTCCCAGTAGCACACTAGTGTTGCAACATTCACCTACTATTGCTTTAATGAGATGTCTGTGGATATGTCGGCGTGTGGATATGTCACCGTGAGTGTGTGTGTGTGTGTGTGTGTCCCTGAGAAAGAAAGATGTTAGCGATCCTTGTGGCCCTGTTTATCTCCACCCTTGTGTTGAAGTAGAGGGAGGTCAGAGGCAGGGCTGCCTGGATCCATCTCCATTCCCACGGCTGCTGTCTCACAGGCACAGTGGTCACAGGAGGATGAAAAGACTATGGATTTTTTTTCCTCCTCCTCCCTACACTCACCAGAGCAGGAAGATTAGACAGACGATGAGGAAAGCCTGGCCCATTCAAAGCAGCTTTAAGCCCAACACTGGAGGCATCTGACCCCAGCTCTCTGGTTCAGGGAGCACACAAGTGCACAAGAGACACACACGCACACTAACACACACACACACACACACACACACACACACACACACACACACACACAAACACACGCACATACGAATCTGCTAAGGCAAGATTTCTTGGTTCAGTTTTCTGGTTCAAAGCTTGGTCATACAGTGCCTGGGTGTTAAACACTGACCCTGTGACCTCTGTGTATTAACACGCTCCAAGCAGACACAGCCACCCACCCACACACACACACACACACACACACACACACACACACACACACACACACACACACACACACACACAAACAAACACACACACAGACACAAACAAACACACACACACAAACAAACACATACACACACACACACAGAAAAAAGCAGGCAGAGAAAAAGCACTCACTCCTTTACCAGCAGCCCCAGATGGAGGCTGACAGTTGCTGTGTATAAAAAGATATTTAGGGGAAAACTTAACAGACAGGGAGGTGAAGTGAGTCAGGAGAAGAAGGGGAAGGGGTGGGATGTTGAGAGACAAAAGAAATTGATGCCGGCACAGAGAAGCAGGGAGATAAAATTCAAAGCTCTCTCACTCTCAGTAGCAATTAAAATAATTTCTGTAAAATTTGAGAAAGGCCTGAGCCATCTTATCTGTTTCCTGATAAGCTTCCTCCTCCTCCTCGTCCTCAGACGGACTGTATGAGAGGCCCTCATGACTGAAAACTGACACAGTGTACACTGATAGCTGCTTCCTGTCCTGCTCTGATCCTTACACTACTGGCTCTTGCCTTTTGAACACACACTTAAAGATGCATGCATTTACACAAACACACATTAAATGCACACACAGGATGGCCGACAGACATTCCCCAAGACCGTGAAATTGCTGTAATGCTACACATGAACGGTGAGCTAGTCACGTTTCTCATTTGTTTGTTGCCTTTTTTTTTGGGAATCTGTGTACAATAAGTGCCTGTCTGTGTGCGTGCAGATTTTAGCAAAGCGTACCATTTGTACCATAGCTCAAAAATCATGTGCGTCGCCATTTCTTACTTCTACGAATAAATCATCGTTGTGTTTGGTTTCCTAATTGAAACCAGCGATGGAAATTTTGATTAAAAAAACGCTTGTAGAATATGACAGATAAGGATAAATGGTGCACAAAGAGAGAAAGTGTGGGCGAGTAGCAAAGCAAGACTAAACAGGGATCGAAACTATTGTTGTCTCTCTTTATGGGGTGACTTGCTAACTAAAAATAGCAGCAGATTTAAAAAAAAAACTAAAGGAGTGGGCATGCATGCAATAACAAAAGCATTTCTAACACAGGATATTTGAGGGAGGCATCTCGCAAATATTTGAATTACTTTGATGTGAATGGAGTCGATCATGTCATGGGTGCGTTGTGTGGAAACAGCAGGGTCAGAATTTTGCAAAACAAAATTGTGTCCTGACAACCTGCCTGGAGCCTACAGTATGTCAGACTTGAATGCAGTTAGTCTTTAAATGGGTGCCTCCCTTTGGGGAGCCAGCGACTAACGTTTCCAACATTAGAACAATGGTTTAACAGAGGCAGATAAACTAAGTATCCTCTTGAGATTCAAGGATCTCGCTCAGTTCCTCATGTAACAATAGGGGGACTTGTTTAGGTCAGAGTGCTAACACTGTTCTTGGTTGCTGTTGTGAGGTGACAACTGACTAAAGACTTTCTGCTGCTTTACATGAACTGTTGTGGCAGAACATGGTCAGCAGCAGATATGGATGTGTTTGTGGGTGTGCGTGTGTGTGCGTGTGCGTGTGTGTGTATTGGGTAATGATGCATCAGGTAGGCGGGTTTCACACAATATGGTTGTGTGAACCAGTGGTTGGCTACTGTTTTTCACACAGAACTTCAAACTGCATTCATCAGCATGTGTTTGTTTGTAAATAAGATGAAAGAATGATAAGAAACTAAAAAGATAAAAAATAAGTAAAATATGAAGTAGCGCTTCTAAGACTGGTGGGCTTATGTTCAATGAAATTTGGAGAATGATGTGGGGGGAAAAAGATGTAGTTGTCACTTAAAGATCACTGATTTATTGAATAATTTGTGCTGTGTGTTAGTAGACTTCTTTTTATCATTTGTTGAATACCTTATGTGCTGTTGACAGCTTTACTGAGCATGCCCAAGGCGAGGTGAGGTGGCAGTCTGTCTTTAGGAGGTTTGCTTGTAATCACGGACACACAGAGGGCGACGTTTCAGTGAACAGGAGGTGGGTGCAGTGACATAAGCAGGGCGCAGCGCCCTTACCATACACAATACACTCCCAACAACTACATATGGAGGGGTCAAGGGCATGCACACACTGACTCACGCACACACAGGTTTTCTATGTGATCTGTAAACATTCAGCCAAAGCATATGTACTACCATTGTCTTACATGTTAAGACTAATGTAGTTCTCTGGCTGTCATGTTGCATATTTTTAAAAGCAAATACATTTTTTTTCTTCAGTCTGTGCGTAGATACAGTAGAACGCAGAAAGCGTCTGCTTCCATACTCTTGGCAGCATCCTGCACACACACTGTGTGAGTGCTGTAAATAGCAAGAGTGTGTCGTGCATCTCTGCTGTGTTTGGACCTATTTTAGAGCTGACACAGGAAACAGGGCCATTCTGACAGCCACCCTGCCAGCCGGTACTGCACACAGCAGCCCCGGAACCTTCTGTCCCACACACACTCTGACATGAAAGCACACACACACAGATAAAGCAGATTTTTCCATGTTAACAACCTACCGCCGCTTCATCCACCTCATAGACTTCCACGAATCATTTAATTCCCTTTTTCAAGTCAACACTCCTTCTCTCATCTCTCGGTTCTCTTCCAGTTTTCCACAGACTCTGACTGGAAAGACCTTTAGCAAAAGACCCCTGCTGCGTCACTTGGCAGCCCCCCTGTCCTCCACATGTTGTCTTTTTAGTATTAGGCATTTCAAAGCATGCAGTGCAAAGGGTGATTTCACTTCCGAGCCAACTACTGCTAAGAGAGTCGATCTGCTTTTCTGCGTCACATACTGTATCCCTGCATAATAAGCAAAATGATAACTGTGGCAGAGGGGAGCTCAATTAGCCAAGACAGGTTTCTACTTTCAGCTACATGAGACAGCTGGAGACCTGGCACAGTACAGGGGGTTCATATAGTGTTAATTCATGTAGATTGTTTGCTATTCTAGTTTATTGCTTTTATACCATTGTGTGCTTCATTTTATTTTATTTTATTTGCCAATCAGGGTTACGTTACTAAATTACGCATCTTTTTCCTCATAAGCTTAACATTTTGAGATATGGAAGCCCTGACTCAGTGAGTTTACACACTAAATGAAGCTGCGTGTCAGTGATGTGACGGTGCGTGCTCATTTAGACGCCGTTAGCACACACACACACACACACACACACACACACACACACACACACACACCTACACACACACACACACACACACACACACACACACACACACACACACACACACACACACACACACACACACACATAAACGCCTCTTCAAAGGCTCCAGCGCTCACCAGCGACTCATATTTGGGTTGGAAGATAAATTCTGCAGGCTGCTCCTGCCTTCCTATGTAATTATGTGCATGGTGATGTGCTTTTACAGCCTGCCTAACAGTCGGAAATTATCTCCCGGAAATGAAGTCCAATTAATTGTGGCACTTTGGAGGCACGCGTGTGTGCAGAAACACTGTAATGACACTTTACAGGAAATTGGCTCCTGGTGAAATATTGAATAAATAAGTTGCGAGGTGAAACAACCTTGTATGATACTGACAAACGTGGCTGTTTATGTTCTTTTACACACAAGTACACTCACACACACACATAAATATATACTGCTCAAATTTAATAGAGTGAGAAAAAAGTGAGTGATGTCACAGGAGCCAAAATGTAAAGATTCATTGTCTGTTAATATGCCGCAGGTTTGACTTTGAATGCAGACCTCTTCTCTCTCTCCCTACATTTGCAGCCATTGAAACATTTTTAACCAGGAGTGTTAAATTGGTGTGAAAAAAAATAAATTGGCGGGTGAAATTCTGTTGAATTAGGTGTGGGTGCACCCTATTGATCTCACCTAAAATGGGAAAGTCTATATAAGGAAACAGCAGTCTTTTAGGGTCAGTGACATACTGTGTCACGCCACAGTAGCTCTCTATTGTAGGACACACTGTGATGAGTCAGCACTTTCAAAGAATAGCACCTTTTGTTTTTTTGGCCCAGCGAGTCTGGCTGTTCTGCCCAGAACTACTGTCAAGACAACTCATTCATGAATTTCATGAAAATATACACTGTCACTCTATTCATTCCATCCTTTTACATATATATTTAATGATATTCTGAATATGTTAAAGGTTTCTCACTGATTTTTTATTTACTTTCTGGTCCTTTCATTGATTCTCTTGAGTTGATGGCTAAACTAAAACACACCGGCATGTTTTTAAAACAGTACATATATAATTAGATTGGGTGACTGCTTTGACATCTGTAGTAGTGAGTTGCTTTATTTCCTCACAGGCTGTTTTGTTTCAGCTGTTAAAGGTTGGAAAGTTAATTATTTTACGTTTCACAGTAGAAGATCACACTGATCACAGGCCTGGTTGTCTTACAAACAGGCTCTATCTGACGTCAAGAATAGGTCACCTGTGGGAGAGTGTCATTCTGTCAAATTGTGACCACGTCTACTTGAATTGAGTAAAGCATCACTCATTTCATGAGTAGTAAAACACTTTCCATTTATATTTGAAACATGGACAAAGTGAAAGTAATTCTTTATAAGGTTAATGTTCGACACAGGTGACTGAACATCAAATCGAAGAATCCTATTCTACAAGGCATGTTTTGTCACATGTGTTTGTATGTGTGTGTGAATTAGTGTGGGTTTGTGTGTGTGTGTGTGCGCGTGTGTGTTTATATTCACCTCTGCATGTATATTTACATATTCATGGCTGTAACACATCTATGTGTTCATTACCTCAGGTCATTTTGTTCTGCTTGGTAACACACGACAGCTTGCTGGACAGTGTGTGTGTGTGTGTGTGTGTGTGTGTGTGTGTGTGTGTGTGTGTGTGTGTGTGTGTGTGTGTGTGTGTGTGTGTGTGTGTGTCTGTCTGTCTGTCTGTCAGATGTGTTAGGGCCTTCTATAGACCCATTGGGCTCGGCAGTATACGGCACGTAAATGGCAGCAGAGTGGTGTGAGTGTCAGCCAGAACGTGTGCTTGGCAGGCAGCGGCTATGCTATTAGCAAGCGCTAACAGTTTTATTATTAGAAAATAAACGGTGCGCTGCAAAACTCTGAATGTTATTAGCACCTCACCATCTGGGTCTGACAGCTGTGTTCAGCCACCATCATGGCTGAACTGCTAACGGCTATATCTGAAATCTGCACTTTTTCTTTTATCGACAGTACTTTCACACTCACGCTCAGTGTGTCTGTCAGTAAGTCTTCCTCTCTTTCTCTCTTGTTATCTCTCGTTGTTGCTCTTGCTTGGTTTCTTGCAGACATAAAGATAAGTGAGAGGATAATAGGCAAGCACAGGCAAACACACTTATTTCATTGCCTCACACACACGCGCGCACCCGCACACGCACGCACGCACGCACACACACACACACACACACACACACACAGAAATCAAACAAGCAGCAAAAGCCCTACATTTTCTTTCTTTGCAGCCTATAAAATGTGCATTTTCTCTTTTTACGGCTGTGTTTCATTTGTGCGGGTAAACTTGTAGTTATTGTCTTAATTTAGCTGAGTAAAAGAACTAAAAAATCCAGAAGCAAAACCACAAAAACAAATCTGGTCCTCCCCACTGCACTGCATGTCTGCTCTTAGAGAAACTACCTACTTTCCTACTTTCCTTTTGGTAAACTTTAATGAACATGTTTTGAACAGACCTCTGCATCTCTAAAGAGTTAAAACAATAGCATTATGCATAAGGAAACAAAAAAGTCATTCTGTTTGGGGTTGCTTGTGTGTGACCTCTTGCATGAAACTTCTGAAATGTGTTGCTTTTTAAGCACATACGATAGTGTCTGCATGCAGAGCTTTTTTATGTGTGTTTTTTGCTCCCCGATCACACAGCTTTGCAGGGCTTTATTTAAACAGATAACCTGCTACTAGAAGCCCCCAGCATCCCCAAAACCTCCCAACTCCTCTTCTTGCCTCCCAGTCTTTCATAACAAACCCCATCTAAAGGAGACACCTCCAGAAATTAATACTCTTATTGCAGACGTTGCACAAAAAAGCCTACCCTGCAGTGTTTTTCCTGCTCCTCAGAAAATATACTTTTCTCCACTAAAACAGGGCCAACTCCTTCTAGGCGCACGTCTCCCCTACTCGACCTAATCTACATGCATACTTACCTTCCTTATATTTAGAGATGTCGCTACCAAGCAGCGTGAAGGACTCTGGATGGCATAAGAATCTATTTCACATGTAGATGCACAGGACTAGCGTACAGGAATAGGATTCAGAGCAGGCAAAGTGTGTTTTCAATTTCACTGACCCTCTTTGTAATGTGCCATGGTTATTCGCTGTCTAATCCCATTTATTTCACTGTTTCCTGACTGTCTGGATCATTTTGTCAAAGCTTTGTTTTCTTATTTTTGATCACGTTAGATGAGTTTGGCTGTGTTACAGTGGACAGCAGAACAAAAAGTGTATTAAAGGCCCGTTCAGTTGAAAATCAATCTTTTTGTCTCTGCTTTTTTAATGAAATTTAAGTTTTCATTGAGGATAAGAACCTGCACAGTCATGACATATTGTTTAAACTGATAGTAAGAGAAGCTGAATCTAAAACACTGTTGGTATAAATTACCGTAAAACTTCAAACAAGCCAGCCTGGAGTTGCCACATGTTTTGACAAATCAAAGGCAGGTCTCAATTAGAGGTCCCTCTGAATTTAGTGTTGAAATAGTGTGTGGATGAAAAATAAGGAGAAAAGGCTGCATGACACAAAAAATAAAGATGTCTGTCCAAGAAAGACAGATGAATGCTCGTATGCATACAGGCTGTGAAGCAGGTTTGCATACTGTCTTTACAAAGTAAGATCAATTTATTTTATAGTCTTTCCCATCTTTGCTGTGCACAAGTTTTTTTTAAATAATAATTAAAGGCCTGTGTCGTATTGATGTCTGTCCAAAAAAACGCAGAGTCATTTTGTAGACTGGAGAAAAGAAAAGCCTGTGTCATTAACAGAAGTTTTACAGTACTCAGCTAAAAAATGTAAAACACATTTGTTGACATTGAGGTTTCTAACAACAATATCGCCTCTTTGTTTTAAAAAAACAACTAGTGTCAACTGACTGCTGGAAACATTAAAGGAGAGCTTCAATCAGTGGAACTTACTTACAGTATCACTCAAATCATTTCAAACGTACTTCAAGGAATCTGGTTTTATTACTTAGAACAAAACCAGGACCGCTCATTTTAGATTTTTTCTATCCACTCTAAACAAAGAGGTACATATCTCCTTGCTGATCCTGTCCTGTACAAGTGTGTGATGTGTTCTCTTAAAATATCCTCCACTGTGAAACTTTGCACAGGGAAAATGTAAACAAATACACTTTTGGTATTTGTTCAGTAAATGTCTTTGTAGCTTTTAAAAACTATATAGAAATACAAAATCAAACTGACTGTTCGTTTGTGCTTTGTCACTCATGAAGAGGCATCAGTAGTTCCTTTTGAGTGTTTCATATCCAGTTAAAAACAGCTTCTATATGTTGTTTATATGGTGTGACTACTGTATGAGACATATGAATATACATGAACAAGTCAGAGTCTGAAAAAAGGGGGGCTCTTATCATTGCTTGTTGAACAGAACCATGGTCAGAAAGTACTGTAAATAAAGCGATCCATTGCTGTCAAAAAAAGATTGTTTTCATTGATAAAGCCCAACAAAAAAGGCCTACACACACTCTTTCTTACCAAAAGACATTTGTATGAAAAGTCTTCCATAAGTGTTATCATGATTTTAGTTAAGATGTGCAAATCTTGAATTCTGACAACCTCGGAGCTGAGAAAGCCCACCCCCCAGATTTCTTTTGCGCACCCCCAGGTTGTGAACCGATGCTTTAGATGTAATGTAAGGGGATTAGAAAGAAAACTGTGTTTTATTGCATGATAAACACACTAATGCATTGTTCAAGTGAAACTCCTACTGTAATCAATGCTTCTGGATTACAATTACAGCATCTGTGCTCAGTCTGAGTGAAAGTGGTTCATTTTTTATTCTTAAACAGTAGAAGAGGGTTTGATCAATCACTTTTTGTACAGTTCTTTTCTCTAATTTAAAATAATTATGGGTTTGGAGCTCTGCATGCAAAAGGGAGCAATTTACAGTTGTTTTCAGACAACTACACAATGACTACACAATGACTACACAAATGAGTCACCTTGGCAGAAAAAGTAAAAATCAGGCTTTGAAATATGTAATGCAGTGCAGACAATATGAAGTTATTTTCTCCAGTAGTACATGAACAGTCTAAACAAACAGTTTCTGAAACAATATCAAACACCCTTCTGGCAAGCACATTCATTTCACTCCTACTGAGGTTTGCAACAGGACCCTTTCCTTTTTGATGCTGAGTGTGTTTGTGCAGCTGAATGTACACATTTGTCTGTTAGGTGGTTAATGCACTTGACTTGAGCCTGACCACAAATCAAAGTGATGGCTGGGGAGTACCACATAAGAGAACAGAAATGAAGCAGACAAGTGTTGAGATCAAACAGACCGTCCCCAGTTGAAAGCTCCCCTCGAGGGGCAGGGAGGGCTGCAGAAAACACTGCTCAGTGATTGTCTCATTTAACGGAGGCAACGCCATAACCGCTAACGAGGTGATAACACAGACAGACGATAAGTTATTAAGGGGAAAAAAAGCGCTCCGTTATGTCACATTTCTAATTGTGTGTGCGGTAACTTTGTGTAAGGCTGCATAGTTTTGAAGGCATCTTTCAGGATACATTTAACATTAAGGGAAAATCTGTTCTATTGGCTATATTATATGTCACATGACCAGCTTTACATGTCTGAGCTGAGATCAGAGCTCCTAACTCAGCAGACAATGGGACTCTATAGGACAGATGAGGAATGGCATTGATGAGAGGTTTCCGTCACCAGGCTGGCTGGGAGCCAGGACATAATGTGGACTGTGGAGTGTTAGAGTTTGACAAGACTGAACGCTGTTTGTCTGACAGCCGCTAACTGCTCTGTATCTGAGACCAGATCATATCCAGACCCATTCCGTTAAACTGCCTGTGCAAGATGCAAAACTGGCAGTACCAGGATCACTATGTTTTGTGTGGATTCCTGTGTGCAGCCTCAGATCCACCAAAGCAACTGTGGTTTCTATTTTATGATTTCTATTTTTTTAACAACTAAAGCCCTGCACCTGCAAAGTCTATTGGGGGACTATGTGGAGGAGGTACCCTCAGATAGGGCTCTGGGAATAAGAAAAACGATTGTGAACTGCTGCCACAGTCTAGTGTATATTTAGTCTAACATCCCACTGTTGGGCTCCAACTTTCTCTATACCTCTGTCATCATCTCATTCATCTCAGGTACTCACAGTCCGTCCAGGAGCTGTGTTTTAGCCGGCTATATTAATGGCAGGGTGGCAGAATCAAAGACAGCTTTATAACAGTAATTCCTGCCTGCCGACAGCCAAATTGTTCTGAGGGAGAAATATTGACCACAAAGCGAATACAATAGCCCATTTTTACACTTGAAATAAGGCTTGTGTTCAGCTCCCTCCCTCTCAGTGTTTTGCCTGTGTAATACGCCAAAGTTATTTGGGTTTTGAAAGAGGATGGATTTGATAAGTTATGTCTTTTCTGGAGATATATGTGGGCATGAGAAGGTGAGAGAATGCCACGAGGACTGCACTGAGAAAATGCTATTACATAAATGGACTATGCAAGACAAAGACTTTGATATTATCATAATTAAAAGTGAGCAGCACCATATGGTGAGGGAGAGGAGCTGCTCAAAAACAATCAAATTGAAAGCCTCTCAGTGAGCAGAAATACATGAAATGCTCATTTTTCAGCCAAATGAACTGACAAAGTCTCAACGTACACTTTTCTATAACCTTCTCCTCTCCTCTCTTTCCTACCCCTGTACTTGTGAGTGTGTGCCTGGTCAGTGCCCTGGGTCTGCACGGGGTCTACAGTATGCTCCAGGAATAGTGCGGTCACGTGGCCGCTCTGTGGGATCTGTTCCCCTGGCAGGAAGCTGTTATATGGTTACAGTTATTTTTGTTGTCTGTCTGGGGATAGTTTTTACTGTGCTCCAGAGGATCAATAATTGTCATAAAAAGACTGCGTCACCCGGTGCCCTCTTTGAGTAGGACAGGGGAGCTGCTGTCTGTAGGTTAGTAAGGTGTGTGTATGTGTAAGCACATTTTTGGCTCAACATTTGTAAGAATGAGGAATGATGGGTGCTCATGTGTGTGATATCAAAGGGACATCTGTGTGTGCGTGTGTACGTGTTTACATCTGTTTCTACACTGATGTAAGATGAGGTGCGCGTCAATGAGATGTGCACTGGTTTATTTGAGCGACTGTCTGAGCGGGTTCAAATTGTGAAAAATGTTTTTCATTTGAAAGGAAATGAGCTGCAGAGAGTGTGATATGTGAGGTTGCAAGGTGTTTTTTTAGATGTAAGGACATATTAAGGACAGTGTGCCATAGGTCAGTCAGAGTGCAGTCCTACTACACTTTGCTTTTTTATGCCATATCCACACTTCACCTTTTTGACCTGCTGCATCCGTCTGCTCTGCTCTCTCTGTCTGGAAGGCCACACCACGTCCCCGTCCATAGTCTGCAGAGTATCTGTGTCTCTCCTATAGCATGTCTACTGTATACAGTATATGTGCCACCACAGCCCTGAAGCTGCAGTCGGCCCTGGGGACTCAGAGAGGAGGTCCTATAACAGCACAGGCAACGGAAGCTGGCTCCCAGCTAATTGGTTCCTGTGTTAGCGGCACACAGAGATGGTGTCAGAGTCAGCACTTTACCTCCCTCTTCCCTCTTCCCACGTTCCCTCTCCTTTTCCCTTTTCTCCATCTCTTCCTCACTGCCTGTCTGCCAACCACAGATGCCGCAGGTTTGACATCCCTTTAGGACACTCGCCTGAGCTAATATGTACATTGCTGGATGTGTGTGTGTTGACAGACCGTTTGGGGGGAGCTGTTGCAACCAGTTTGACAAGAAAATGCCTTCAAATAACTTTTTTAAATCTTAAAATATAATTGTTTAACATAGCAGGGATAATTAAAAACAAAGAAACATTTAATAATCTTAAGTTCATTTCTCCTCATAGGAAATCTTACTCACTATCTCACTCCCGACCAGTCCAATACAGCAGCAAGCTCAAAGCCTTCATCTGCGAAATATGAAAATCAAGGTGACACTTTAGTGCCACTTAATCAACTGTAAGGCAGTAAAGTTAAATATAGTAGAAAGCAACATTCTGGATAGTCTTTCAAAGTAAAGTAGTGTATAGTTAGTGATAATAAATGATAATTTTATGGCTTTTGGATGTGCAAAAATCATTATTATGCAGTTCACATAAAAAAGTTGCAGTTGAAGTTTCAGCACAAAAACTACGAGGTTAGCTTTTAGGAAGAGATCACCATTTGGGTTCAAAATATTACTAACTTACGTAGCCACTAGTTACGGAAATATTACACTGTATTTTAATAATCAATGTTCATACACTATGTCACTAACCTACGGGACGTAGCGTGATTAACAATGGGAACTTCTTTAAAGAAGTCAACGATGGGTATGTAATCCAATGATTGGGGTTTGTTTGACTTATCCCATCATCCCGCTGACTGGCAAATTGAGCTCTTCATACCTCATCACCTGACTTCAACACCACCTACTGTAAACACAATATATCAAGTTTTAGGAAAGCAGCCATAGACGACACTAGAGGAGTAGCTAAAGCAGATTATGTTAACGCGTAGTTCCACTGACCATGCTGCCTAATCGAATGACTAGACACCCTGCCGCACTCGTGCTTTTCTGCATTTTCTTTGCTTCTTATCTGAAAATGTATACCTCCAGTTTTGTCAGTCATTATCTTCTTCTGTCCTCTGTATCGGTTTAAACCTACATCCACAGCCCACTCCATGGGCAGAGCAGATGAAGGTCACTGTGTAACTGTGTTTATGTGGCCACTCCCCCTACCAAACACACGCCGACACTACTTCAGCTGATGGCCCCAATGACAGGGCAGGTAGCCTCTAGTCCAGGTAATCACAGCTTGCAAGTGTCTGTTCTCTGAAGTGTGTGCAGGGATGCTCCTTGTGTGTGTGTGAGTGTGTGTGCTTTTCATACTGTGAGAGGAGATGACTCTAAAGTGTTCCCCACTGAGCTGGAGTGGACCTGTGGAAAACCGGCCTTTTCCTGCTTTGATCGCAGAGTAGATGTCTGCTCAGCCACACATTGAATGGACGTCCTGCAACGATAAACAAACAGCACCGATGTTTGTGAGTCCTGTGCACATCACACTACTGAACGTATCTCCCTGAACACCCTCCTTTCCCTTCCAAAAGTAAACTGGCCTATTGTGTGACAGTGCTGTGTCTTGTGAAAGCTTAAACTGATGGGGAAACATATATAGCCCACTGCTGTTGTCATATTTGATTTTGATCAAAGATGAACATATCATGGCATTTCTTACATAAAACAACAACTTTGGCTCTCTCTTACTGCTGAAGCGTCATACCACCTTCAGCAATTTTGTATTATGGCTGCCTGATAACCTAGCTAAGAGGTTTGAGCTGCTTGACCCTAATTCAAATAACTTAAAGCACCTTTTGTTTCCAGTATCCAATATTCTATTAACAGAAATACATGATTGAGAAATAAAAATGTGTTGCAGATAAATTAAATGCAAAGTTTTTTAATTTGCTGTGAACATGTTGCAGATATGTTTAATAGAAAAACAGATTTCTCTTAAAGGTATAGTATGTAGAATTGTATGACAATGTTTACATTCAAATATCTAAATGAACTAAAAATGGACCAAACCTATGTTATATTTTTGTTGTTGTTGAATACTTACAGTACCTAAAACATTTTATAGTTGTAACGGGACGTGTCTTGTCAGCAAGCGCCATGATGAGCCAACATGACAGACACAAATTGTTTGTCGTTGCCTAGGAAACACCGGATGTTACGTCAAAGAACGCTGCATAAGGAAGCGAGAACTGTTTCCGAAAGCTGCTGCACTGTTGCTAAATGTGCTGCTGTGATAAAAACGTCACGTAAATTATATTGACTACGGTCAACACGGAGTTTGTTTTCATGGGGCTTGACGTCATCTTTTGTTATTGTTTTGATTGAGAGCCCCCTAGTGGCGGATTTTACATACTGTGCGTTTAATGCTAATGGAAAATCAAAGCTGCCCTTTTGTGACCCCTGGAGGGATTCTTTCCCGGTAGTCGCCTTGTATGACAGACCCTTGTCTCCTCTCACACTCCTCTAACTTCACTGTGGTCTCCCTCCAGCCTGACGACTCCATTGCTGACCTCCTCCTTAAGGGGTGGCAGCCTGGGCCCGGCCCCTTCTCTGCCCCACTGCATTAAACATTGATGGAGCTGTAAGGGAAGGCTGGAGCCTGTCTCCTACTGTGGTCTGGCTCTTGCCTATAGCCAGTCTCTCTTTTCTGGCTTCAGCCTGTCTCCTTTCAATTTCTTTCTTTCCCTCCTTTCGCGATTAATACAGTATCTTTGCTTCTGCATTGGTTGTTTGAATGTGGTCGAATGAAGCGGTCTGCAGCGAGTGCTTCTTCGTGTTAGAAGACACATCAAATCTGAAGAAATGAGAGTGATAAGTGTCTGCTGCTGCTGCCTGTGGCCAGTTGCACAGCATTGAGATGTGACTTCCTGGAAATGACTGTGTGTGTGTGTGTATTTGATTCCTGTATTTGCATCTCTTGTCTATGTGCGGTGCATTTATGTTATGCATTATGACTCTTACCACAGAGCACGGCTATATGAAAGGAAGTGGTGGGAGACACATGACGGCAATACTTTCCTTCCTTTATCGGTGTGTGTGTGTGTGTGTGTGTTCCAGTACTGCTGCATAACATCAGAGTATGATCTTCACACCTTTGTATCACTTTATTTTCTTAAGATGAGAAGAAATGTTGGATTAATAAACATGCCATAACATCTTCAGAAAATTCAATTATTGCTCTAAGTATAGAATCAAAATCAGTGTTCATGAAGAGAGATCTAAATCTGAGTATAAATAACTTTGAAAGAAATCCACAAGACAAGCTGAAAAGTTCATGGTGTCAAATCCAAACACAGATCCAACAGGGATTGATTTTCCGCCACCACCCCACCTCATTCATCTGCACCCCTGCCCTGAGAGATCTGCCCCACAACCAACACGTGTTGGAGTTCAGCAGCATACCAGGCCTGATACTGAGGCCTGTTAAGACTGTGAATGTATTTATAGAGTGCAATGTGAGCTGGGTATGGTTATTAGACTGTGACAGTGAGACGTTGTAATCTAGAATTTGTGAGAATCGATGTCTGGTGTGCGTGCATGTGTTTGTGCGCAACATCAGTGCAATGTTTTTATTCGTGTGAGTGTTTGCATACGTATAGATGTTTCAACATGGCAGGAGCAGGCTTGTGTTAATCGGGATCATGTCTGATTATGTGGCCATAGGGCATGGAGGGTTTACATGCAGACAATGCTTGTGTGTTATGCTGGCAGACTGGTGTGCCGAGAGAATCGACTGGCTGATCTGCACTGCCAGTAACATGCTGTACAGCCCTCAGGCTGACATCCATGCAACACAAGTGAGTACAGTAGGGTTTTTCTCTTTAATCTGAATGACACACAAAGCAGCAATATGATCCCTCCTGCAAGCTCTGTGCAACACAAGAGCAACAATCTTTAGTAAATAAGATCATAATGAAGAAAATATTGGAAGAATAGGTTATGATTGCAATAAAATTCCTCCAAATTGATGTTGTGGATTTTTCCTATCAGATCAATCAGATGTGATAAAATCATCTGAATAAAAAAAAAATCTTGAGGATTCTCGTTAATTTGCAAAGCTCCAACCAGTTGTCTGTTCCAAGCAAGGAGAATCACATGAGAATAATCCTAAGTGAAATAATCACAGCTCAGAGCAACAGCAAAGGGAGATGAATAAATAAGGCAGACTAAATAAATGATCAGTGATTGTTTGGCTCTAAGTGCCGTTGCTGTAGCTCGGCATCCTGATTTAGTCGAAGCCTTCAGCCATCCCTCAGCCGAGCAATGGTCTTAGCGGAAGAGAAACGGCTAAAAAGCCCCATTCTTCTTCATACCTTCAATATTCAATGAGAGCGCTAATTGCACCCTGCTGAAAGAAAGAAAAAAGGGGGGAGGTAGGGAGGGAGCTGGGTTAGGGGGGGAGGTGGGGATCTACTGGCTAATGGTCCGTAGGGGGAAATTAAAGGAGAGGAAAAAAAGGGGGATTTAAAAAGTTAGACATATCCTCAGGAGGTTCCTTCCTCAGTGCTTTTTTACCTGTGCATCTCTTAGCTATAATGCTAATGCTCATTAGCCAGTCTGTGTGATATCCACCGAATCACGGCTACGGTAAGCGACGACCGTCACCGCGAGCACTCTGGCGAAGAGTGCATCCAGTGGCAACGCACACGCTGCTCTGTTGTCAGACAGAAACCAACTTAAGCTTTTTTTTTTTCTTTTTTGTTTTACCTCAAAAGTTAGTTGGAAAGATATCTTTGAATATTTTTTCGCTCAAGGTGCACCCATTTGTGAAGAAGAATTGGGGGATGCATATGCATTAAAAAGTCTTTGTGTGTATAAAACGCCAGCGCAGCACTTTAGCCTTCATTCTTCCACCCCCGTTTCTCCCTTTAATCTTTGGCGGAGTTATAATACAATAAGTCTCTATAATCAGTGGATCTCCTTCTCTCGACTTACCTGGGATAAATGAATGGATTTGTACAGAGAGGTAGAGGAAAAAGGGGGGGGAAATAAATGATGCAAACATAAAATTAATCATTACAATACAATAGTAGAATATCCTCACTTATAATGAGTTTTTACAATTGAATTTGCTACATATGACCACAAGGGGCACCGTGTACAGGACGTCTGTCTCCTCCTCTCTCCTACAGTCAGCCCCTTTCCCTGTCCCCTGGTATACAGCAATTGAAATACTGCTGATCAGAAGTTTTTCTCATAAATCATGCCATCCACCAAACAAAGCAATAAAGATGTTTTTTTGCCTTATTGAAGGGGAAGTTTTGCCTTGGGTCAGCTTAAAGCAGTGGTGTGTGTGCATGCATGCATTTTTAAATGTACATGTATATCCAGTGTGTGCCTGCCAAGTGATTTTTTTGGGAGGCTGAAAGAAAAACTTAATTTGCTTGAGAAAAGCTTATTTTTGTCGAGTTTACATTCTCCTATTTCTACTCATAGAAGCTAGTGGGTTTTTTTTGCTCAGCCAATCGCTATTAACTGTGTGTGTGTGTGTGTGTGTGCGTGCGTGTGCGTGCGTGCGTGCGTGCCTGCGTGTGTGTGCGTGTGTGTGCATGCGTGCGTGCGTGCCTGCGTGTGTGTGCGTGTGTGTTTAAGTGGCCTTTGTGGTGATGGGACGTGATACATATTTGATTATGTACACATGCTGGAGATGTCTGGCAGCATGTCTGTACCTGTGCATACGAGTTTGTGCTCTTTCATGTTCGAGTTTTGCCTTTGTGGATCATTTACAGCTCTCGACAATTTCATAACAGCCCATTTGGTGCTATATATATTGATCACACAGGCTGCCAAGCACAGGCTCAGAATACACACTTTTCCTGAATAGCAGTCTTTCCCTCGGTATTGTTTGCTCTCCTTAAAGCAGCTTGACTCCCTTCATGTTGATGGGAGGATACATTGATACAGTTTGTCTTTTAAAACCTCATATTCTCTCTGGTGTGACTTTTTATTTTGCTTCAGAAGGTGAAATGATTTAGGTAAGGGTGTTCATGCTTATCAAACAGACTATTACAGTCCTATCTAGTGTCCTATAATAGTACTTACTATATGCATAAATTCATAAGAAAAACAAGTTTTATTTGAAGCATAGCTCGTGTTTGAGTAAGGGATAATGTATAGAGAATGGGTTGTTAATTGCAGAATGGAAGCCCGACAGGGAAGGGGTCCCTCCGTAATAAGAACCAGCTCACTATGCTTTATCCCACTTATTTAGGAAATCCATCATTTGAAAGAAAAAAATTGATTTGGAAATTATGTTATTGATTTAAAAATATTAATTTATTCCGCAACCCAAACCCAACCACAAATAGTCTGTTGGAATATAGAGTTAGAGCTGTGTCTGCAGCAAATGCTGAATTTGTTCCCCTGACTTTATGCAGACTTTTTCCTGCCAGTATCCTGACAATATTTCCATGTAAAGTCAGCCAGTCGAGCCAATAAGTTAATGCAGCAGGTAAAAGTGTGGAAAATTCACTACAAGTGGGCGGGACAATGACTTTGTCCACATTGAGCAGTTTAATTGCGTTCTCAAAAAGCTCCAATTGTTTTTTAGAAGTGAATTATATGCAAACAAAAAGTTGAATTCAAACTTGAAATCTGACAACCGGGCATAAAGTGAGGTCACACACGGTACCTGTGTGGGATCAAGTCCTTGTGATTGCTAATTAGAGAGCAACCCAACTCTGCTTACTATCAATATGATCCACCACTCAGTTGGTCAGTCAACAGGATTCCAGCTTAAGCTTGAACCTGGTACGCTCATTAAAACCAAACCCAAGTATTTGGTTTTGCGGTCATGAGGCCTGTGTGCGATTCATTACAGCATGTGTCTGTAAGTGTGATGAAAGTGTATAAGGCAGTCCCCAGTTGTGTTGTGCTGTAACATAACCTGGTTCATGGGAATCTGTTCTGGGCTTTTGGCTCTACTCTCGTGGCCTTCAAGCATTCAGCACTTCATCCAAGGAGGAGTTTGAGAGGGGCTTTTGCTTTGCATGGCCAACATGCTTCTCCCTAAATAAAATAGTTCCCTTAGGCCCCGTGTCCACCTAGCGTTTTTTTCTCAGCGCCAGCGTCTTTTTTCAGTTGTTTTCAATGGGTAGAGAGCGTTCACAGCAGAAATCAGCTGCCTGAAGAAAAGCGCAGTCTTTTTTACAAGCGCTCTGCCGTTTTTGTGCGGCCGCTCCGAGCGCTCTTTTCAAAATGTATGATATGATATCAAATGTAAGACATAACCCTTTCTTTGTCCGTTTACTTTGAAAACTTTTTATGATTCTGTTTACTCTCTC
Source organism: Tautogolabrus adspersus (assembly GCA_020745685.1). Classification (NCBI taxonomy): domain Eukaryota; kingdom Metazoa; phylum Chordata; class Actinopteri; order Labriformes; family Labridae; genus Tautogolabrus; species Tautogolabrus adspersus. The sequence goes on from CM036535.1 coordinate 11,012,104, forward strand.
CCTCCTTTCCTTTCCTCTCCTCCTTCCCTCCCTTGCTGGCACAGAAATGACTATTGGTAAATGTCTTTTTAGAGGGGTGCTGCCAAGTGAGGGGATGAGAAACTACCTGCTTTTGTTATCTTTACTCCCAGCGGCATGCGAGATGCAACCATCAAACATCCCACTCCTCACTTGACACAAGCAGACTCTACTGATATGGAGGGAGCTGGCAGTGACATGGTTGGTGTAGTGAGAAGACCCCACATCCTGGGGTCTGGCAGCTTTATGAGCCCAGGGGGAGCATAAAGAGACAGGCCTCCAGGATCTCTGCTGATCCATGCGTTAGGGTTAGAAAAGCATGACTGGATAGGAGCAGGATGCCTGTTTGGTCAGAGTTCATTGTTATCAGAGTAGTGTCTTCCCATTCACAGTAGCACTACTGGAAGTCAATGATAGTCAGGAATTCGACCACAAAACGTCCTGTTTTTATCAGACAACATCGAAACAGGGCCTTTACTGGGTTGCATAGATGACTACATTTGATATAAGAATATTGCCCAACTAAAAGCATGATTTCACCAGAAGAAAAGATTATTTCCTGCTTTGCACATACCTGTGGCATGTTGCTGACGGATGGATGGGTCAGTGTTTGTTTTAGCAGCCAGGTCTTGGGACGAAAGGAGGAAGCTCTGGAAGAGCTGTATCAGTGTTTGGACAGATACTACTGGGCCTTCAGGACACAGGCCATCACCAGGCCTTCGGGACAATCCAAACAGTGCCAGGGAAAGGCCAAAGACACATTTTTCAGAATGTCCAGCTTTGTACTTAAACATGCCATTCCATTGTTGATTAGTAACACTGCAAACTAGATTTTACATGTGTCAGGACCATTCCATTTAAGTAACACATGAATGCTGTAATATCCATGTATGAAGATACAGAGCACGTACTGGTGCTAAACTCTCCAAACTTTGACACCAACAATATCCATTGAGCAGAGGACTGTTTAACATGTCCAAAATGTTTTAATGGGCATGTTTGCCCTTGTTTTCAACTGTGTTTTACAGAGTGATCCTCATTGTCCCAAACTCATTTAATGGGACCAGGTTGAGGAGGAGCTGCAGACACGGCGAAGGAGCTCAGACAGGTTTAGACACAATGGGAACACACACATGGGAACATCTGTTTCTACTGAGATCCCACTGATGGAGAACAGAGACCTCACCATCTGCAACTGGAAGGCAGCACACGCACACTGGAAGGTGCACAGAGACATACAGCTATATTTACAGTAGATTTATGGAGTCACAGAGTGTACATGCAGACTGTAAAAGACAAAACAAGAGGACCAGGTGTTAAAGGGCACTTTGTTTCCTGGGACATTATGCAACAAAATAAAAATAAAAACACTATGCTGTGCTGCCCTGTTGTCATGACTAAAGGCAACTGTCCGAGCAACATGGTGGAGGATAAAATGAGTCAATGCCAGCCATGATGGTGACTTGCACGCTGTTTTTTCGAGGCGTGTGAGCGAGCACTGTCTTTACAACCTCTGACAGTAAAGTGTGAATCATCAGTTGTTTCACCGTCCTCGCTCTCTGCCTCCCTCAGAAACTCACTATGGGGGTTGTGACCACTCAGGTTGTCTAAGTAATGTGTGAGCGAACCAAGAGTCATGCTTTGTATTCCTTCTCTGCCACCTTCCCAAACCAACCCTTTCTTCTCTGTCACGCTCCTCGTCCTCTCTGCTCAGCACGGTTGAAGAAATAAAAGGAAGCAGCTATACCTCTGTTCTTGTAGTGAAGTGGTATTTTATTTGCACGCCAACAAGTTGGCTTCAGAGTACCTCTGTATTTCAAAGAGAGAAAACATAGCCCCTCTACCTGCTTCTCACAGCTTCTGAGACTAGAGGGGGGATGAGGGTGGGGATTCCAAAGAAAACCTGTGGTAAAGGTGGTCACACTGAGGTTCACTTGTATGTGCCAGTGCTGGATCGTATGTGTGTCTGTGCGCTTGTGTTCACCTGCAAAGCACAGAAAAACCTACATCTGTGGGGGCTGAAGAACAGGGAGACAGAGTTAGTGCAGTTTCTGTTGCCACAGATAGCGTATCATTTCTCACCACCTGAAAAGTCACCGGAATAAGAGAGTGCTACTGTGGCTGTTGTGCAAAACGAAAATACTAAAAGACTCCCAAGATCTAAAATGCCCGCTGACATGTTCCGCAGAGCGAGCTAACATAATGAATGTGGGTTTTCAGCACACTGTCTTGACAATGAATTAACTGGATTTATAGCAACAGAACAGAGTGACCCAGGCTTGCTGCTGTTAGAGACAAAACACTAATGCATCCAGTTATGTAGGTGTGCTTGGTTTGTTGTCAGGTGCAGTTGTGTGTGTTGTGGTTAGGTGTTTTATCTAAAGTAATATTGTTTGACACCTCTTAAAAAGATATTTTACTGTAACTGGTTTATTGAATTACCTTAGAGGAAGTATTGTAAGGCACATAAACACTTGCTGACACATTGAGATTAGCAAGTAGGGTAGCATTTGAGGGCTAAACATCATAGGCTGTTTATTTTTTTAACGTTTAAACCAAGCAGGTCAGAGAAAAAAACACTACTCCTGCCTTGTGTATCATAGAAAATAAAGCTTCCCTCTAATTTTATCTTGAAGTAAAGTTCAATCAGCCGTTGCAAGATTGCATATATAAGACTAGAGGGTGCACGTGTTTTTAAAAAACAGAGAACATATTCAATGCAGTTAAAAAATGACTGCAAATAAATCACACACTCACCTAAACATCTGTGGTGCCCCGAACCACAGCAAAAAAAAAAGTGGCTTGCTGATGGCAAAGTCAAGCGCTGAAAGTTATCTGAATTATGTGGTTAAACTGACCCCATCTACGGCGATGCGTAGTTAAGCTTCCATGTCAGCAGTCCAACCAATTTCTCAATAAAGGGGCTGAACTGACCGGTATCTCCTGTGGCCAATACACTCACTATTGAGAAGTACCTCATACAACCCACTTCAAATGATCAAACTGTCCCTTAAATTTTCCAGAATAAAGGTTTTCTTGCTCTGTTTCTTAAATTTTCAGATTAGAACAGACAGTCAGTATTGCATGCAGTTTCTGCTAGTGGACTTGATCAGTCATGGGTCGCAATGAAAGGAAAACTGTGATCATATCTAACAGAAGTGTATTTATATCCACTTTTTATGGAAAGGAGCATTGTGAGAGTAGAGCGTATACCCTTGAATGTCTCATTTCTTGTCTTACAGTTGTGTTTGTTTTCCTCGGTAACGTGATTGTCCGATATGAGCTGCACCTTCCCAGCACAACGGAAAGAATGGTATCTATTTCTGTTCCTTCCTGCAATGGCTTCGAGCAGGCATCCATATCTTACCATAACCCCATCGTAGCTCTCTGCAGACCCATATCTCTGTCAGCCTTGCAGAGCGAAACACTGCTTCCTGTTTGGTTTGTCCAACCAGTGGCAGTGCTCTCTTACAGGCTGCTCTAATGTTCCTATGTCAACTTTGACCTTACTTAACTGAAACCACTGCTATCAGTCGGGTTCGCACCAGTCACAGGAAGTCATGCTCTGAACTCGTGGCCTGAGAGATGGTTACAAAAGAGTGAGAACACACCGACTGTAACACAATCACGTAAATACTTTAGATGGAGGGGGCTGAAGTAAAAATAAAACAAAGAGATGTAATCTGGTGACATCAGAAGACAAATTCATGTCTGTTTCACTGGATGTGTAATTTATGTTGTGCATTATGGGTTTGTTTGCATTGTGTTACAGTCCTTTTCCCATTTAAACTAAACAAACAGCTTAAGCTTTGAATTGCTTCTGGAGTCTTTCTGCGGTTAAACCCTCATCTTTCATTCACCATGTCAGAGATGTTTTCTATTTGACTGTCTCCTCCGTCCTCCTCAGTTCTAGTGTATACTCTAAACCGCTACACTCCCACACGGAGCGCTGCAGCCCAGCAGCTGAAGGCTGAGACGACAAGTACAAAATTTAAAAAGACAGGCCTCTTTTAGGCTTAGTTACAGCAGCAGACACACACAGCTAGTAGGCGCTAAGTCTCACGCTGAGTCTGAGGACAGACGACGTGAGCTCCAGCAAAGCTCTGTCTCCGGACTTCTGATGTAGTGCGTCTGTTCTGCTGCTTCAACGCCGTACGAACTGACAAAATATCTGTTGGGAATAGTTGAAGAGTGAGTAATGTAAAAGAAAGTAAAGAAGAGGAGGAGGAGGAGGAGGGGCGAGAACTTGCATGTGTGCATCTCTGTGGGAGTGCACAAGGGAGAGTAGTCGAGATATGAGAAATAAAAGATGAAGAGGCTGAAGATATGAAGAAGGGACAGACAGCACAGCAGACCACTGAGTGTCTGAGGAAGTGAGCGTAGCAGCAGCTCCATCAGCCTTAATAGAAACACGCACCGGCCCATTATGGGGAGGTGTTTGAGAATAAATCATCTAACAGGCCTCTTTTCAAAGCATTACCCTGTCAAACCCAATCTAACCTGCCTCTGTCTCCTCTCCCCTCCCATCCCAGCCCACGCCACCCCCTCTCCTCTCTCCCTCAGTGAGCAAAGCCGTTTGCCGCCTCAGGCAAGGGCTGGGAACATAAGAGCAAAGTCATAGCCGAGCCATGGATTCGAGTCACCACCACACTGTTTCCTCTCTAACTGCATGCTTCACAGGGGAGGTTAACTCCAACAACATGTGTTTGGTTATTCATTGTAAACTCGAAGCTTTTGAACCAGCATTATTTTCATTTTGAAGTGCATTTTGGATGGCTGATTTGTAAATTAATTTGTCCAAGACCTTTGAAAAAAGAATATCTTTGCAGAACAAAAAAAAGGGAAGGCATGTTAAGAGTCTTTGGTGTGACCACTGCTTCAGTGAACATGGATGAGAACTGCCTTCCTCATGTCTCCTCTGTGTCTGTCACACAGTGTGGTTTTCACCACAAGACACATCCCCGATCCTTCTGGGAACCATAAGGCCAACTTCCGTGACAGCATGGCAAAGCAACAAATAGGCTAGTGCGGAGACTCTGACCGCGAGAAAGAAGAGTTTTAGCAATGGACCGAGACTGACTGTGTCTTTAATGCTGCTTAAGGAGGGACAACTTCTCTCAGCATGCACAGAAGCGTGTCTACTGACATCAGATTTATGACTTTTACATGCACAGCTTGACTCCTGCAAGGCGTTTTCCACTTTAATTAAGTTTGAAAAGTGTAAATGTGTTTTCATTTTTTTCTGCATATTCAGAATTAACATTCTAAGGACTTGGCAGCGTGTCTGATACATGAGAGCTGCTTCGCACAGGTTTGCACTTCCGTTCTCACTTAAGGACAAGCCCCATTGATCGGTGGGATATGGGGCAATAAGCCCTGTGTGTTTTTCCATGGCTCCCTCCAGTGCTGAAGCAGACTGATGCTCAGGGCTGCTGTGTATGTGAGAGACGGATCGGCCGCCTGACTGACAGCTCTGGATAAGGGATAGTGTGTCTGCCCTCAGTGCCAGCACAGCTAGAAGTGATAAACACTAGCAACCTGATCCAGAGACAAGAGACGCCTCTGCCTCCGACAGAGTTCAAACTTAATGCACTTCTATTCTTCTTCGCCAAGTCCACATTTGCTTGGCTCAGCCCCGCCTGGCCAGGTGGAGGTCAGGGGAGGCTCTTCCAGCAGTTTTTGACCACTTCTGATTGGTTCTTCCCTTTGCCAGTCCATCTCATCCCATCATAATTTAAATCTGTCTGCTGCCTCTGCTTTATAGCCAAGCCTTTCAGCATCCATTATTCCAAAAGCCCCTCCTATTCAATATTCCTATTGCGCCAACAGGACCTGAGCATTCTCTCTGCTCTGGAATATTTATGGAAAGTTTATTTTATCTGTTTTTTTTATTGCTACTCTTGTGCAAATCGGCCCCCATAGAGTCCCCAGTCCCTGCCCTTGCAGTAATGGCAATGTAAACATGGGAAAGTAATTTGAATTCTAACAAAGTGGAGATTAGCTGGTGACAGTTTGTGGCATGGGCGATTATTTCTAAAATAATCCTGTTTTGATATGCATCTGCGTCCCGGCAGGAATTTTCAATTTGTTTTCCCATTGCTGCATGTAAACAAGCTCTAGTGTCTCCTTATCATGGCGTCGCACGGACAAGGAGACAGCGTATGCCTGCCCTCCCCTCCATCCGCCCCCTCTTGCTTTCCTCCATCTCCACACACAACCTGTCTCCTCCATCCAGCATCTGGGGAGAGGAGCTGAGCAGCCGTGCTTGTCTGGGTTTCAACAAGTCTCTTTATCAAGAGCAGGTAGGGGGTTTTATGTGTGTACCTGCAAGTCATTTGCAAACATGAAGTCCTCAAAACGCACCCCTGAATATGTTCTGCTTGAGGGGTTCTGCCCATTCCCCGTCTGAATAGGCAAATGTGCAGCATGGCAAAATGGCCTCCTGTGTGCCAAAGGAGCTGTCGTACCCACAGGCCTGGGGCGGGCGATAAATGTTTACACTTTTGATTGTCAATAAGGAGTTACTGTAAGCAAAGAACGAGAACTGTTTTATTGAATTATTTTCTTTAAAAAACAGCTTAAATTTAAAGCAGCAAAACTCTTCTAATTTACTCCTGAAAATGCTGAATGATGAAGATTTGTGTGTCTGTTTCAGACGAAAACTAGTGAGGGGGTATTCATTTATTTTCATGGTGCCTGTGGAGCTGGTAAATGGAAAGTCCTGCACAACATAAAATTAGCCGTTCACCTGTCTTTGATGTGCATCGAAAGCCAAGGGGCTATTTATCTTTCGCTGATTGATTGCTCCTGCCTGAAGCTAATCAGCATGTAGCTCGTTGTGTCTTAATGTTTATGGGGATTATGGGAGGATAAACATAGTAATCCCTGATGTTGTGCAGGACTTCCAATTATCACGCCGCTCCACCAAAAATAAGGTCGCCATAGATTTAACCTTTTAATGCAATATAAGCCAGCCTACATCCCTCCGCTGTTCATTTCACCAAAGTTAAACCTGACGTTAGACCCGGATCCCAGTCATACGTGACTCATCTCTGCTGTAGTGGGTTGTGACTGGAGCTGACCAGCTAGGTTAGGCTGTGGTCACTGCTCTGACTGAGGCAGGCTTCCTTACAGATAGAGATAACAGGCAGAGGTGAATGTCTAGTCCATGCTGACAGTCTGGATCGATTAGGGATGGATCACTTACACGCAGCGATCGTTACAACCCCGCCCCAGCGCTCAGGTGGAGCCATGGAGGGACTCACAGCAGCAGAGAGGTGAAGCTCCTAACTGAATTGTGCCCTTGCAGAGATGATAGATTCTTTTGTGTCTCCTCTAACACGCTTTTCTTTGGCATTTGGAGCAATTTATGTCAAGTTATATTTAAGAGAAAACTTCTAAAAGAATATCCTGATTGACAACGACTGCATGATTGATAAACCTCCATTTTCATCGCCATTAAGGGTGTGTGAGAAGAGAGGACGCAGAGTGGCCCGGCTCTCACTGTGAGTCACCTCCACATCCTCCCCTCATTAATCTACTCTAATACATTCACTGTAAAGAGCTGCTTTCCCAGCGAAGAGCAAGCAGGCCTTAAATTACAATACAGAGGAGTGGAATCATTACTACCTTTAATGTTCCCAATCTAATTGAGGCATTAATTTAAGTAGAGTCCCCAGTGAGGATTATTCATAACTGCTTTTTAATTTAGAAGGGGGGATCAGTAGAAATATTCCCCAGATCAGACGCAAAGGGCCACCTCTGGTTTTCCCTTTTGACTGCTTTCAACGCTTTTCTGAGCCTCTTGACATTTGCAGGGTGAAGCAGGAGGATACACACAGCAGAGAAAAACCCATCTGTGTTATCTCAACAATTAATAAATGCGGTTCAGCTCCTTTGATGTGTTTCCTTTACCCAAAGTTCATAAAAACATGTTTCTGCACAGAGCTGGAATTACCACCATGTTGACTTGTGACAGTCAGAAACCTCTCATACCCATCAAATTATACCCAGGCTGAAAAGTCCATCGTGAAATTTCATGATTTGTTACTTTTGATGTATTCATTTGTGGCATTTTAAATGAATGATTGTTTTGGATATATTTTCCACTTCAATGTCAAAGAGAAGGCCCCTTTAAGGAACACGGCTTACTCTTCTTGATAACAATCATTATATGGTTCTTTAAGGCACAGTGTACTTTAATTAACTTTTGGTTTAAATGGTGTCTCATTGCAAATAAATGTCTAATAAGCAAATATCTGCACGCAGAAACACTCATGGTGATAGGCTGACACTCACTATTGATAAGAATGTCGGGGAAGCTTGACTTCAAGAATTTTGAGCAGCAATAAGATAAACTTAATTGTCGCGGTGGGAAATTTGCCTTGGACAATAATATATTTCAAAGTATATTACAACAGAGTACATGTGAGGAGAAATTAATGGAGCCATAACTATGAACTTAAGACTAAAGCAAAGTGAGTCAGCAGGAAAAGATCAGGAAGGTAACAGCAGGAACTGCATACAGACATACAGGTAAACCTGTACTGTAATATGAATGTTTGTTACAAGTCAACTGACTGCAGATGATATAATCAGAGTCAAAGCCCCTGGATACTAAAAGCATACTTTTGTGAGTAAGTGTGGCAACTAGAGTAGTTCATAGAGATTTAGAGTTGTTTGCACTAGAGCCTGACCCATTAATCTGCCAGCCAATAATATCGGCCAATATTAACATATCAAGTATATATCGTATCGGCTAATATTATTGCAGATATGCACGGACATTACTAGATTTATTTAGCAGTCAAATAGCATTTCATTTGAGTTTCATTATATTACACTAGCAGTTCTCTTTCTGACTGTCACCAGCAGAGTGTGCTGTATGGAGCACAACAAGCATTATCACTCTCCAGAGTATCAAGCTGTGATGCACGTACATGCGTAGTTACTTTCCTGTTGATGACCATCTTGTCTTCGTAATACTGTACATCTTTCCCACAAGTGTTTGACAACTGCATTTGATGGATCAAGACAATAAATGTGTATATCTATCTATCTATCTCTAAAGGTTGAACATAGATCAAAGAAAGATATCGGCCGATTTATCGGTATCCGATATTTTCTCTTCCTTATATTGATATTGGTATCGACCCCAAAAATCCAATATTGGTCAGGCCCTAGTTTGCACTTTATTCCTCAAGATAATTCTCTTAACTTCACAGCTTTAAGGATAAAAATAAAATACATATTTTAAGTCACAATTACTAATTGCTAAAGTTTTCACTCAGCATAATGTCTTTGTAAGTCAAATAAACCACAGTAAAGGAGGACGTTCTTTTTTATTCCGTTCAGTGTGTGTTATTCCTCCAGTAGTGAGGACAAGTTTTCAGGCCCTGTTTTCCCCTTTGAGATCTCATACTTAAACAGTGAGGCTCAGTGGGGAGGATTATTAGTAAAGGAGCTCCATATTGAACCACAGCAGCAGAATTTGGCCAAAGGGGAGAAATCAGCAGCCCACGAGACACAAGCATTTGATTGCTAAAACACACAACCAAACAAGAGCACGTAAGGGACAAGCGCCCACGCTCACATACACAAACGCAAACACACGTGCACACGGACCATACCCCGAGGGACGTGAGTCACACGGATACCGCCGCAGTCCCTCCTGTGGCACAAGAAGCAGGAATGGCTTGCCATCTGGAGCTGGGAGGAGGGTTTGTTAGAGGGGTGTTGAAACCGAGTGGTACATGCTTCGACCGTGTGGCCGGCCATCTGGCTTGGCGTACTGTGTTTCAGTAACTTTGAACAGTCCTGCATCGGAGAGGAGAAGGAGGAGGAGGAGGAGAGATGGATGGATGGAGATGGAGATAGCTGTAGGGTTAAAAGCAGCCAGAGCACATTGGCACTATTTTGACGGATGTATTTTGTGTAGGACTCTCTCTCTTTTATCCCATGTTTCGCTAACGCCAGTCGCCATTATCTCACCAAGTTCTTAAGTACAGATGCCTCATCACATCCCTTTGGCCTTTCATACAGACGCATACTAAAGTGTCTGTTTTACTTATTTAAGGGGTGGTTAATTTCTAACAGTCTGTTTGGTTGGAGTTAGGCAAAATAAAGAAATACACTTGATAAAGGTAAGGAAAAACGTCAAAGCATGGTTTCAAAAGAAACGCATCGTTAACTTTTAGCTTCACATTTTTGGATTCTCAACTCTAACAGCTGTGTTTATATAGAAACCAGCACTTTAACAAACTCGTGTCTCGTGCAGAAGCTGAAGGTTTGTCTGTGTATCTCTATGAGACACTTCATGCAGTGAAAAAGTGGTATTTTGAAACTTGACGGTTTCTCAAAGTCATAGTGAAACCAATCATTTTTTTGGTGTACTTACTTGATAAAAACCTGACTAATGGATTGCGCGTTTTAGTTGAGCAGTATTATTATTTACACATAAATCGTTACTTTAGGTTAAGAGAAACTTGAAAACCAGTAACAGCTCTAAGAAAGGTAAGAAATTACTTTTTAATAAGGCTCAGGTCCTCAGGCTACAGAGTAAAAAAATTAAGATAAAGAAGTAAAGGTGGAGCTGCTGGTTGTGGCGTGGAGTTCCTGAGGAAGTTTGCCCCCCTCCCCTTGGCCTGGGACAGACCGCCAACAGACATGTTTGAAGTCAGCGTGGCTTAAAGCTCTATGAACCTCCTCTTGCTGCACAGACTGAGTGAGAGACCGAGAGAAGGAGGGCGAGTGAGCGAGGAAGAGATAAAAAGCAAACGAGAGAAGATAAGGGTTTATCTTCTGACCCTACGTGTGGCCTGACTCGTGTCTGCATTGCGCCTAGCGAGGTATCCACTTCCCCTTAATATTTTATAGTTTCCTTCAAAGAGGTCCTGCTGAACGTGCCAAATCTCTGTATGTGTTCAGTGCAAGAACTCAAACTTCCTACCTGGTATCTAAAGTTACCCCTCTCTCCTTTACTCGCCCCCATTCTCACACCCTTCATCTCTGCAAGTCAGTGACTGTGCAGTTCAGGTAAAGCGAACATTTGACCAGACATTTGGAACGTGGCTATGCAGGGAAAATTACAGAGGGACTCGGTGAGCATACAGTAGTGTCTTTAGAATGTGTGAAGTATAATCAGTAAGAAAGTCATGAAGTAAAAACTATGTACGTACAGTATATGTTTGTGTTGGTGCCCAATTACTGACCAGTCAAAAGGGCTGGAGGGTTTTCGTGAGATGGATGAAATGTGGTATCGCTTAAACTTCAAAGCCAGGAGCGGGTATAGAGTTCCTAAACACATCATGAATATTGCAAGATTTGGAAAGTCACTCTTTCTGATCTGAAAGAGAAACTTTCAAAGAGCCTCACCCGTCCTCCTCCAGCACCCCACCCTCCCCAAACTTACAGTAGCCAGGCGGGCGTGTGGACAGTCCATTAACTATTTACATGCTCACAGAGATGTGAGGAGCAGTGGCCAGCATTTTAATGAAAAACAGCGAGCGGATTGGTTCCTGACGGGACTGCTCTGTTTCTGATTACCATTACTACAGCTCCAGAGTTACAGTTGTACTGTAGGTCTGGATGTGATTAAAGTAACATTGATATTTTCGTTTCGTCTTTCTTTTTTTTTAGGCTGTGTATGCTTGCTTGAGTTTTTTTGTAACCAGATGTTTGGTGCAGAGCCTTCGCAGCAGCTCCATTTTTATGTCTGCAAGTCAAGACTGTGACAAAGTGCTACTAAATCTGAAAAGGTCTGAGTCAATGCCAAAGTGTCATCTATCCTTCCTATTTGCCCTGAGGGAGTTCTCACCTAACCAGCCCTCCGTGCTCCTATCTTGGGCATCGTGCTAATAAGGAACACCCTGTATTTAAGCCGGGAGAGGCCCTGTCAGGGATTCAGCTTCAAGGCTATGGGTGCCCACACAGGGACACTGTGCCAGTTTGGGATGAGACATGGGGGTAAGAATATATCCCTCCATCAGTCACTTACTGTTGATGCCTATAATTAGTTAGGGGACTGTGCAGCTCCCATGGATCTACATTACTAAAGCAGTCAGAGCTTAAACTTTATATTACACGTGCACAATCTCAAACTTGTCTCCTTAATATACTGAATGTATTGAATATGAATCATTTATTTTATTTTATTCATTTCTGATGTATGCATGTTTCCTTTTGTCTCTTCAGTCAGTGTCAAAAATGCTTTAGTTTCAGTGAGAAAAAAGAGATGAATCCTCAAGTAAAGGTACTGTTAAAAAAAAAAAAAAAACTCGGGATTCTCCAGTCAGGTGAAATTAAACCATTGCATAAAAACGATATGAAGAGTTCCAAAAGCTTTCATGGTGTCAAACCAAGTGAAGGACACGTTTTGGTTTGTTTATTATTCATTATAAGTTTTTAGGAACATTTTAATTCTTCAGCATTTTTTAACTCTTTAGTGTTGCAAAGTCTGAGTGATCAAAGTTAAAGTTAAAGTCACATGCGTCATTATTTTATGTTTCCTGTGCACTTTGTGTTTTTATAGTTTGTTGACACACCGTCTTCAGTTTTCAATCTCTTCAGTCAAATGTGTTCCTGGGTTCCTTTAAGGATTTAAAATGCTGAATCATGTCTGTAAAAGAATCAAAGACGGGTGTTGAAAGCAGTGTTTAAACCTTTTTAAAAAAATACAGCTGATTCTATCCCTCACTTTCTCCATATGAGAAATGATCTTATAACGTCTTTGAACATGTTGAATAATTCTGCACAGATGGAACAAAAAACAACATGTACTGTCCTTTTTGATTTGTGGATACTGACACACCTAAGAGAGATCTGTTTCTTTTCAAAGTGTCTGGCTCTTTAGTATTTTTACCCCTGAGACGTTAACAACAACAGCCACTTGAGCTCCCTTGGGCAGGGTGCTAAGTGGCTGAGAGGACTGAGACACTGGGAGATTCTTGTGTAGCAGACTAAAGGCATGCCTCTGTAAACACATCTTTGCACCGCTCTCACTTCACACACACAAGCGCTCGCCGGCAGAGTCAATAAACTGTTTGTTTTAAGTGTCTCTCTCTCTTTCATACACTGTGTATCCCTCGCTTTATGCTATCTGTGTGCCCGTTATATGAAACGCCTCTTTTTTTTTCTCTCCGCTTCTCTCTGCTCTTCTGAAGCAGTGCTCAATCTTGCGCTGCAGCGCAACAGGAAGCCGTTTAGAGTTTAGTCTCCACCATTGTTCCAGTCTGTTTCTCTCAAAAAGCTTTTATCGCTTCTACTAAGCGCTCTGCCAGGGGAGAAACAAAGATTTGTTGATAGTTTGCCGCAGCTAAAATTGCACCCTGGAGGTTTGCACTCTTAACATGTGAAATTTGTAATAAATTAAAAAGGACAAGATGCAAACTTGGATGATGTTTCTTTGAGTGATGACAGCAGGGTCGTGTACTGTGGCAGGTACACTGCAGTTTCCTCTTTGTTATCTCACGGACTGCACTCAAGCTTTCCTGTTTCTCTTCAACTTCATTCATGTCTTCTCTTCGGTGGAAACAACTGTGCCTTTGTTTTAAAGATAAGGGGGATTAGGATGCATTACTGGAGAGATTTGCAGTGTTTCAGTCTTAAAACTCCACTTTATAACAAAGTGTTGTCATCTGTGAAATCTCTGAAATAGAAAAAGAATACCACTGTGGGTTTATAATCATATGCCAAACCCCACAGAAATAGAGCTGGGCTATGCAACCTTTGGCATGAAGTTAATGTGCAACAAAAAAGAAAGTGTACAGAGCGTCTGACATGTTTGGAAAATATATCCCTCAAATGGATCTTTATGTAATCACAAACTTCAATCAAAATGTACAAGTTAGCAGTGCGAAAAAAATCAGTACAACTGTACAACCATGGGAAGCTTAAAAGTACCTGTACATTTTTCAAACAACTCTTTTTGCCAAATTTTCATTATTAAAAATACAAAATGACACATTTTCAGAAATGAAAATACTTTAAACATTTTCTAATTTAATTTATTTGTACATTATTAAACTCAAGAGGGGAAATTCTGGTTTTACACTCTGTTATTGAGAGACATGCTGCTCACACACATAAGCCTGAAATACACACGTGCACAGACAGGAGCTATGAACATACATTAATGGACAGATGTTAGAGTGGGGCTGCTGTACAGGGAGATGTTGGGGGTTCGGTGCCTTACTCAAGGGCACATCGGCAATACTACGTTCTAGTCAATCAGACTCATCATTTCAGTGTTTTCCATAACTGGGAGTACTTCTCTCTATATCTCTACATGTCTTACATAATATGAGACTCTGACTTTAAAACAGGACTAATGAACAAATAGAAATCATGCGATATTATGTTGGTCATGTTGTTAAAGCAATAATCAAAATTCAATAGAACTTTTTCATTTATTCTTCGTTTGATTTCAGTTTGAATATCACAATGTAGCTATGAATAAATGTTGTTTACAGTTCATACACATGTATTCTAACACGTCCCTCTTATACAACAATGTCTCTTGTCACCTGGACTTCAGGAAGGTCATTCTGAAAAGTGTTCAAATATTTGATTAAAATGAAACACATTCTGTCACTGTATGTGTCTAGATATGTCTGTGTTGCATGCTAAGAGCCTAAGTCGCTTCCTTGACCCTTGCTAGGGTCAGCTGTTAATTGCCATGTCACAATGTCATAGACACCACAGACTCCCCATTGAGGACTGTGTGTGTGTGTGTGTGTGTGTGTGTGGTGGTGGTGGTGGGGAGTTGTAAGAGGATTACAGGGAGCAGATGTCTGTGTGTTTAGTTTTGGCTTTAGCCCGCGCAGGTTCGGGTCAGACTGAGCAATTGAACTTCCAGAAAACAACAGAATTGATGTGCTTGAAAACTGTGTATCTCACTTTGTTACACGCTGCGACTACATTCCCAGGTGCTGAGATTAACGGTAGTGAAAAGCATACTATAACAACAGCAAGAGCATGTAGTACAGCATATGTCATCACGGAGGGTCGGAAAAAATCCCCCCATAACTTAAAGATAGTGCTACACTAACAGGCAAGCCTCTTTTTTTGCATAACATTACACTCTGACCTTTATGTAAATAATTTAAAGAGCTACTTGAATTATTCATCAAAAGTGGCTTTAAAGCTGAGCGAGCTCTCAATATGGCCGTTTTCCATTTTTTAATGTTCTTTACTGTAGTGACTTGATGTATTTATGGTAAAGACGTCACTGTGTTGGTTCATTGGTGCCTGCCTTAATACATAATGTGAGCGTGTGCAGTTTCCAGCTGGCCGGTAAGGGCTCATTGGTGTTGCCTCGATGTCTATATGTTCTTACTGCACTGTAAACAGCAGTGTGCAGCCACTTATAATATTTTATGGTGCTATAATGTCGCGTTCAACTAATGCAGAGAGAATGGGAAGACTTTGTTTCCAACTGAGAGAATTCAAAAGAAGGCTCCCTGAAGTTGGAACAAGTCTAAGAAAATTGAGGATCGATAAGGGTGCCCTGTGCACAGCCGTGCTACTCCTCCGGGGTGTAGCTAGAGCAGGAAGCTTTCAAGATCAGAGTAACTCAGCGCACACCAGGATTGTTCACATTGACTTTAAAGTTTAATGCATATAAAACATTGGAGCGAACAACGCGTTCAGCAAAGTGGCTTCCTCAACTTGAGGAAACAGGTTCCTGAGGAAGCCACTATGCGAAACGCGTTTTTGGCTCCAATGTTTTATATGCATTAAACTTTAAAGTCTAAGAAAACGTTGATATCCCACTAGCCAAGTTGAATAAAAATGTACGTCAGATACAGTAATATTGACACTTGTCCAATTACAATTAATGTTGTCATGATTGTCAAAAACATTGTATTAATTCATGCATATCAATTTATGGCTTATTTGCTATCAATTAGTTGCAGTTGTCATATAGAGACCTGGATTAGTTCTTGACAATAACATGCAACATATACAAGGAATCACTCCCAGTGATTTAAATCAAAAAGGAGTACAGGAAACAAAGTAAACAGCACTACCACTACTTTGAAGAAACTAACATATAAATGAAGATAAATATACAAAAAGGTTATTATATAAAATAAATATGTAACATGCATGTGAACAGTGCTTTGGTTTGTACAGTAATGTGCTGCCCAGGAAGTGTAAAAACTGGACAGTGTGTAGTACAGTGTGTGTTATGAGCAATAACCAGACGATGTGTGTTTCTTTAATATTACAGCTTCTATTTTTACGACACAAGAACAAAAACACAAAGCTGGGATAGGTAAAGGAAGTGGACATGTGCACTGAAAACTCCTTCATGACAGTCTGTGGTGAAGACGGTAGGAGTGATGTGAACGTGCACACAGAGCAGCGTGTAGGCCTGTGGCTGTCACACAGGCATTTTAAATGTCGCAGTTGAGAGGCCACAGAGAATATTACAGATGTGTTCCCTATTTAAACCCCCAAACCTCCAGCCATCAACTATTAAACATCCATCATAAAGCCCCCCCGTCCTCTGTCTGTTGAAGGATGTGGCTGAGGAAAGACCTGAGCCGGTTACCACAAAGGATTTGGGACTGGAGCCGTACCTCTTCAGGGCCTGTACCTGAGGGTGGAGGCACTGGAGTGTAGCAGGTTTTTGTCACTCTGTCACCATCTCTTTTCTCTGTGACTTATGTCCCTGCAGGCAGCTTTGGGACTCCATTACCTCTGCGTGTATTGTGAGAATGTCAGGACCCCCCTGTGTGAGGAGCGTGTGCCTCAGATTGATGGGACTAGGTCTAACTGTGACCCGGCTGACTTTCACTCTTAGCACATAGACAGATTTACATGGCACAGGCATGGGGTTTCGGTGCATTATGAGAAGGGAGTGTGAGGTCCCCAGGTACAGGTCGTAGAAGAGAGAAGGCTTAGAGATGACTGATTTACGAGTCTGAGCTTCTGAAATTACAGGAAATTAGCGCCAAGTCTTAAAATGTACTCAGTGCATGTCATGAGAACGACAAACTGAGCATTGAGAGACTGAAAAGAAGAGGGCTGGAGCTCAGATGGTGGCAAAGATTGTGTACATTTCCCTTAACATGAAGGAGACTCAACCTTTGATGGCTTAGCAGCTGCTGTAATGACTTCTGATCTAAAAGTTTCAACTCAGTTTCTTTTCTGACACGTCAGAGTGCGGTTTATTCCAGCACACCCAACAGCAGTGCAATGTTACATCACTTTATAGTGAAGTAACAGCCAGCAGTGTTGGTTTAGAATTGAAAATAAATGGCTTAAACATTTTTTAGGACTGAAAGATTTTGGGGGAATTGGAACTGAATTGAAGTTTTAATTTTGACCATGTAAAAGAGAAGATTTGAGCTCTTACCTTCACACAATGAGAAAGAAAGTTAAAATCATTTGGAGTCGAATTTGCCAACATTTCTTCGACTTACAAAAGTGTCACGATGACTTCATTGTTGTCTTACATTTCCCTGAAGTTGTAGACCACTAAACATATTCCGCTTATCATGACGCCAGTTTGCCTTTTCATATTGAACAGGTGAAAAATGTAGGTCTGGTTTGTTAGACTTTTACAGATACCTTTTTTAAAGGATTAAAATCCACAAGTTTCATAACATGGGGGGGGGGGAGCCGATAAAAGAAAAACTTGTGGTTACTTCTCATAAGATGTAACAGGAGACTAATAGGAAATGAAGTTCTGTAAAATGTTGTGTGTGTTCTGTTGTACTGACTGGGTAAACCATGCTAAGCTTTCTTTTCTGTAAGATGCTTCCCGCTTCCACACTACAGCGCACTATAGTTGTCAGTGCACTGACTTGAGGAGGATAGTGTGTTTTTTTTTTTTCTTCCTCTAGAGAAGCAGCACAGAGCCCAGAGCAGAGAGCTGAGGGAGGCTCTGCAATCACTGTCCTGTCTCTGCCTCTGCATTTCTCCGTCTGTGTTTTCTGTTAGTATTGGAGCTGACAGCCCGTCAGTGGTGGGAGGGCTTTGAACCTGAGGGCTCCTCTCTCTACCAAAAGGCTAATCGTTACTTCAGAACAGGGGCCTGGCCTAAACAAACATTTACTGCAGTAAAGACAGGGTCGGCCCCTAACGATGTAGGTCAGCGAGCTTCTTTTTTTTTTTTTTTTTTTACAGCAAGGGCCTTTATGGAGACGGATGCCAGAGATGGACAAATAGCAGGACATTTGCTGTCAGCAGCAGCAGCAGGAGCCAGATCTGGCAGCGCTTTTATAGCTGTTTGTTGGTGGAGAGGAAAAGGCTCATAAAAGTGGAGACTCTTATCTTGTGTGGACCCCATGTGTTGTGTCACGGCCAAGAGTGAGCACAATGAAAGACGTGCGGGACAATCCAGGACAGGAATGGACAGCACTCAATCGGATAATTGCAGTGCATCCTCCATGAGCTGAATTACAAAAAAAAAACTCCACAGGGGTCTTTATAGCTCACAAGACGCCCCCCCATCATGATTTGTCAACACAGTAAATACATTTTTCCAAGCAGGGTGTAATATAATGCTGTGCTTTTTCTGACAGCATGATCAGTTCATCCAACAAGCTTTTATTTGGTGACAGTGCTGAGGGTCTTTCTCCGCCTGAGGAGCCGCGCTCTCCCGCTCCACACACTCACACCTTTAACGACTTCTTAAATGTCACAGAATGTCAGGCGTAGGGATAAAAGCAGAGGACCTCCTCCTGCTCGCCGGTGATCCTCAGTGGGATTTTACTACGCTACAGTGCTGCCGGGCAGGACAGACGCGCTCAGGTGTGGCCTGGATTTCACCAGACCGGCTGGTGACATGATTTAATGCACTCGATACAGAGGAAGCGTAGTTAGAAGAGCTCGTCGTCATAGAGGAACATTGACTGAGCACAGGGTGGCCTTACAAATGTATTCTTTTGTGCACGTTACTTAGAATAAAATCAGACACCACATGGGCCTTTCTTTCACTTCAGATTATAACACTGTATTTTTCTTTTTCTACAAGGATTTAAAATCAGTGTAAGTTGACTATAAATTCCTTCGGGAAAGGACCACTGCTGTGATGAAATAAGCATCAACTCTGCTCAATTTTCCATTGAGCTAACCAGGCAGCTCATCTCCATTAGCGTTAGTCTAACCAGCTCCGCTCAGGATCTCTTAGGCTGGGATCTCCCCAGAAGCCAGCTGGGTGTTATATGCGTGTTGATGTGTATGTATGTGTCTGCACACGCTTGTGTGATTTTGTGAGAGCTCAGTGCTCTGAGCCCTACAGCTGTGAGAGATCTGAGTGTAAGGCCATGATGGGGCTCCGTTAAGCTCAACAGCGTGAGCCTGTATCAATTACGCTGCAACAGCGATACGGACACAGCGTGCAGTCTTCAAAGACAAAGACTTATGACCGGCCCAGCGCCTCCCTTGGCTCCTCTGGTCACACAGTTAGCTGGATAACCTTCACACAACACACACTGACTGAGGAGGGGGAGACAGAGTACTAGAATTGTATTACCTGATTTCAAGAAACACTTCCTTATTTGAAGAGCAGAAAGACAATACACCAAAAATGACACTTGATTTATCGTATGATTTCTTTTTAGACAATATTCTCTTCAACAAAGCTTCATTAGAGGTGATCTTGTGCACCTCATTTTGTGTATTATGAATTTGACTTGGAAGACAAAGACTCACAGTGCGTTTCCTCCGAGGATCATGTCATGCCCTGTGGCCTCCCTCACCTCTCGGTAGAAAAACTCTGTGGTCCAGCGCTCCTCTAAACGTCATATGGATCTATTGTTCTTAGGCTGGAGACTAGTGGTATAGATGAGCTATAATCCATGTAGCTCTATATCTCTCCTTCCAGCCTTCTTTCCGATACCTTTGTACCTCTGCACTCAATACAACTCCAAAGGCAAGCTGAAGCCTTTGAGGACTCCAACAAAGTTTCTGAGAGATCTCCGAAGGCACAACTGTCATGCATAATATGTGTGGTGTTTTTCTGCACTCCTGGTTAAAGGAATGACTTGCCATATCAGCCAGTCAGATGTGGGCTGTAGCGAGTGTGTAGATATATGTGTGTGCGTGTGTGTGTGTGTATGGCATGGTAATGAATGAAGGTAAATGGCAGGGTATGAAGCACTTCCTATCGTAATTTCACACTTGTCAGCTCTTCTGAGCAAACTTCACCTTTACATAAGGATAGCAGAACAGGCTAGGCCATAGAAAACAGACAGATCGTGTCTCCATGTTGTGGGATAGATTCTTTTTATGCAAATAATTTCCCTTGCAAATTTACCCCATTCTAAATTCTTCTAAAAGAGGGCAGAATTTACACTCAAACACCTACTGCAGGTTTAAACAACATATAGCTCTCCACGTCAATCCAAAGGGGGGTTTACTAGGCTGTATGCATTTAAAGAGATGTTTATTAATGGAATACAATATGAAGAGTCTTTCAATCTGCTGCAAATCTGTATTAAAGGAATTGTGTCTAATCAGGTCAGAAAGAAGGGGAAAATACTTTAAAAAAAAAAAGATAATTTACTGAAAAGAAACAGATGTGGGGTATTATTTACTGAGTCAAAAAAAGGTTCATGCATTGTTTAATGTTTGTAGTATTGTTTGAAATAGCCAACGTAACATTTATCCTCAGCGTGAATTTCAGCTGCAGTCTGTTCAACTCCGTCCTTACTTCGATTTGTTATCGAAAGTGGTGACTCAAAGCTTTGCATCAAATCTAGTGCCAAGTATTTTGCTTTTTAGAATGCACATTACATCTCTATTTATGCAGCACCATCTGCACAGCTCCTTATTTACTGTATGTTTCCCTTCAAAAGAACCCAAGCTCGAGTTGTTGTACCTTCAACTCAAAATGAAGAAAATCGTGGACTTATCTTTGTCAATACCCTTTACTAAAAAACAAAACATTTCAATAGAATTAGAGTAAAACATGCAGGAATAAAGTACGAGTTGAGTTGTTACTGCACTATCTCTGTTGAGTGAGACAGTGGTGCTGGGATTTTGTTTTTGTTAATGTGCGAGAGAGCAGGAGATACAGAGCAGGGAAAAAGAAAGGGGTGAGCAGAGGGAGGATATGAGAGCCTTCTCGGGGGACCTTAAACAAACTGACTAAAGTGGTCCTGTTTTCTGATCAGGCACAGAGAGGAGAACACTTAGCACTGCTGGAGACACTCTAAACAGCCACTGAGGAATTAGACTGTTACTGGGAAACTTCACGGCTCCTGCACTGGGTTGCGTCCCCGATTAAGTAAATCAGAAAATAGAACAGGCAATAAACGGCAACAAACAAATGCATGCATGCACACACCTGCGTATGTGTATGCAGGTGCAAAAGCTCAGGCTGTATGTATGCCAATAAGCACACAGCACATGATAGCCGGCACAGATAAACACAAAAACATAAGATACCATATGTGAATGCTCCCTCTGAGGAGAAGCTATAGATAATGAATGCGCCCCTCACAAACTCACACAGAAAAGTGTCGCCAGTGACTTGAGACAAGGAAAAATCTGTTTCCACCAAGAAAAGCGATGACCTTATTTTTCTCTCTGTGTTTTTATGCAGTGTTCTTTTGCCTGCATCGCCAGGTTTCGGGCCTAACAAAGATGAGCTTAAATTTAGGCCCCATGATGTCAACACAAACACAGGATAGAAAGTTCATGTTTAATTAGGTGTCCCCCCTTTTCTAAAGTTCATTTCAATTAGTCCCACCTCGGCCCCACTTTCAGGTCTCAGTGATTTGTCAATGCCTCAACTTCTATATAGCGCACTGTGGTCACAATGCAGCATGGGAATGTGTGTGTGTGTGTGTTTGCATATGTGTTGCTGTTTATGTTTTGTGTGTGAACTCAACAAAAAAAGGGACTCCTGTGCCCTTGACATTTCCTTCTTGTTCTTATGATGAATTGCGGGGGTTATTTACTTGTTCGTAGGAGGCAGTCACAGATGCCTTTGTTCACAAAAACTCGCAAGGAATGCAGAGACATCCATAAAAAGAAGTGCTCAGGAACTTTCAGCGTCATAACTACATACTGCTAAATGTTTTCCTCTGAGGATTGTTTATTCCATTAAAGCTAGAAAAACCTCAAATGACTCAGCTACTAAGTTAAAGGAGGATGTCATATATGAAAATGACTTTTTCTGAGGTTTTTGATTTAATAGCTTTATGAAAGTATCAAGTGAGTGTCCCTTTTTAAGGAACACACTGTTTGGAAATATTCATTTTGAAAATGGTAAACTATTATACAATAAGATGAGCTGTCTGTTTTTGAAGTCAAAAATGACTGCAGGGAATCAAATCCGATCATGAGTTGTGTCTTTCAATATGTTTTTTTTTTCTTTTTTTCAGATGAATCACTCAAAAGCTGCGATGGGGCTTTGTCTGGTTGTTGTCGTTTTTCTGCTTGATTTAAATTGTTTCAATATTATAGGCAAATGTACCTTTTTTTATTTCAAACTGCCGTTTGCAAAACTGAAATATTTTTTTTAAGGGAATCCTGACGGTAAAATGTTTCTGATCAATTTGAAACCCAGACATGTCAATCAGATAAACAGTATAGATCCTTTGCTTCCTGTGTATAGGTGACGAGGTTGGATGGCCTTTATGTCCCATGTAGGATCCTGAAGGTGTACAATGTCTCCCCTGTCCATTTTGTGACACCCTCAAATAAGCCGATCAATCAGCTGTAATGAAACCCATCAGGTCACCTTTGAAATTTATCATTTTTTTTCGTGTGCGTAAAATGAAACGCCCCATGATGGTATGGAAGCTAAATTTAGCTTACCTATATGCTAACATATCTCCACCCCTCTTCCCCTCATAACACAGGGGGGGGAGGGTTATGAATTATGCTGAGATGCAGAGTCCATTCACTGCATGTTTGTGACGGGTACCATCAAAAGCCTGATCTCGTTCATTTGACTTTGCTTGTTCTTTTGACTCCCGTCATCATATTCGTAGCGACTTGTCATTCCTAAAATGACGTGCACTTCTTCACGATTAAGTGCATCAAAAAGTTTGAAAGGTAAACACAATGTTGAACCATGCTTTGTTGCTCATCAGCAAAAAGAAAAGAAGATATTGAGCAATCACCTACATGTTTGACTTATCTCTTTCATCCCTTGGTGCGTTTCTGTGTGTGCTGTGTTTCTGTCGCTTGCAGAGGTTTGAGGTGCTTAGCTTCTCTTGTTTGCACACAATCCGTCGGTGATTATTGCCCGCTTCAGGCTTTCACGCACAGTGATGTGTCTTTTCTCAAAGCAGCTTCATTTGCATAGATTTTGCCAAGAACCTCTCAAATGTCGAGGAGTGTGCTTGAAGACGAGTTAAAGATGAGCAATCATGAAGACACATCGTCTCGTTTGTGTTAAAGGCAGGCCGGATTAGAAGAAGTGGAGTTGCATGCAGTAAATTGGCTCTTCCAGTAAAAAAAAAAAAAAAAAGGCACAGTAACTTTATGATTTTGTTTTGATGCAGATGAGAGGATTTAGTAGATTTTCCACAACAGTTAGGGCTTTTTTTTGAATAGTCAGGCCAAACTGCAATCAAGGTCCGACTACACGGTTCATTTTCTGCAGATGGAACACAAAAAGTCCTTATTCGAGCATTTGCAGGGAGAAAAGCTTTTCTTATGCGTTTCTTGATTTGTTTATTTATTTGTTTATTTTGTTGTTGTCATTTTTTTCTGCTGAACACAGCTGCTCAGGTCCCACCATGCAGAAAGGCCCAATATGGCTCTGTCTGTAAATCGGAGTCCGGGGGCCACAAGACAGAAAACAGGGGAGAACCACCCGGTGAAATTTAGCGCACGATGGCTCCCAGCGGGCATCATTTGGGGACCGGAGAGGCTTTTTTCCCTCCTCCTCACTTTCCTTTTTCCTGCATGGTGAGCAGGTTGGAAGGCTCAACCCTTACATTGCTGCTGACACAACCACTCAGGGACGGCTGTAACAGCTCTCTTAGCATGGCACCTGTTATTGAGCCGTCAGTGAGAGAAAGAGAGCGAGAGAGAATGAGGAAACAAGGGAAGGAGTTAGGAGGAAGGTGTGAAAGCGGGGAAAGAGGTAAACTCAATTGTAATTTCAAGGCTGTCACAGTTCTGAGAGCCGGTAATTCTACTGCCGTATCCCTGAGCGGACATACTTGAACGCTTCTCCTTTTTTGTCTAGACTGCCTTCATTTATACATTCATCACATGTTCAATAAACAAAGTGATTAGAATAAGATTCACAGCAGGCTACTTTGCAAACAGAGAGCAGTGTATACATAGCGGTCACATTCCTCCATTGTTTTGTGTTCCTCCTAACTCTCTGTTTTAATGCAGCTACATTTATTGCACAAAGCAGCTTGTCCTTTATGCAGCTCTTTTTCATCTGTCGTTTCCCACTGAATGGAACTGTGTTTGAGATTTTTATTAAATTATACACAAACTAAAAATGATTATTAATTCTCTTTAGGTCCCAAGTGTTACCAAGATACCTTTAGTTTGGTAAAAAAAAAAAAAAGGCATGATAATAAAGGATGCACTGTACTCTCAATAATGCATTTTCAGTGTTTTTTTTCTATTTGGACAACGCAAGTGAGAGATGTTTCCAATAATTTGACATCAGTTTGTCGTAGAAACAACTTCTGACGCACATGGAGCAACAACAAAAAGAAGAAAAATACACTTTGGTTTATTTTCTCAGTAAGGCAATCATCAAAGGAACACAGCGAGTAGCTGTCCATTCAAGCAAAGCAGCGGCATTCCTCTGCAGAGCAATCAAAATGGATTAAACCAAGCACGCTCCAGCTGCCTCCACGCAAATCAGATATGCCTGTGATGATGATAATCAATCCATAATAAAATAACACAACATAAATCTGATAGTGTTGTTCCAACACTTTTAATAACATAGATTTAAATATTGCCATGTGCACTGGAGTGATTTATTGACCAAAAAGTGCTATCAAGCTTATATACACTGCCCGTTTCTGGTGGCTCGCCAATAATACCATTAACTGCATTGTTCAAACTCATTATGTGATGAGAAACATAATAATAATCGCAGGACTACAAACGCACAATTTCTCCCATTGAGCTAATCACTTTTCCTACATTATTAGTCTCTCTTCCTCTCTCTCTTGCTTCTGCTCTCTCGCTTGCCCCGCCATAAATCCTGCAAGAGGCTGCTGTAGGAATCCCTAGTCCTGAATTAGTATTGTAATTTCTGGTATCTATGCATGCTTTGCCAGCGCAGACCTTGGAGTTATTAATCTGGGGGGACAGGTGCCATAGAAACAATATGCCAATCGGTTGGTCTGGATACGGGGCTGAACCCACCCGTGCCAAAGCCCTCAGTGCTTTTAATTAGAATTACATGGTGTGGACTAAAGACCAGCTTTAGTGAACATAAGAAATCTCAATGAAGAGGATTCAGTTTTCAGTTTTATTTTCTATATTTGAGCACAAAAAAGTCAGGTTTAAATTAAGCAAATGTGTGTTAAGTAGATTAAGTGCCAATGAAGAGCAAGGGGTGTCCCCCTAGGAAGTGTTCTTGGTCCACATGTCTTATCATTTTTTTTTTCTGCTTTTGTGGATATCATTTTTCTAAATATTCTTTATGTACTGTGTGCATTTGTTTTCCTTCTGGATTGATTGATTTATTTGTTTATGTTCACTGCATTTAAATGCTGAAGTCTGCCTCGATGATAATCACCACTTAAATATATGCCATAAACCAAACCTTGAGGAACTAATTAAAATGTGAAAAAAAAAACATTTTAACTAAAATTTTCAAAGAAAAAAAAAAGTTAAAAAAATAAAACCCTCTTAAAATACATTTTTAAAGTGTACATTTCTGCCTCTTCTAACACCCAGTGTTTCTGAACTGAGCTGTTTCTAGAGTCCTATATTGTGTGGTATCATGTGGTTTACC
This sequence comes from Tautogolabrus adspersus, assembly GCA_020745685.1. Classification (NCBI taxonomy): domain Eukaryota; kingdom Metazoa; phylum Chordata; class Actinopteri; order Labriformes; family Labridae; genus Tautogolabrus; species Tautogolabrus adspersus. The sequence continues at coordinate 11,038,034 of CM036535.1, forward strand.
ACCTCTCTGAAAGAGACGCTGTTATGCTGCACATATGGCCCACTGACAAACATGACAGATGAAACACTTTGTTTGCTTTTGTTTAAGCACCGGCTCCTCTCCTAATACAAGCCTTTTAAGTGATCAAAAAGGCCCGGCGATATTTGATGTTGTCTGAGGAGAGCTGTGGGGGGGGGGGGGGGGGGGGGGGGCAGTGGAAGTGTCATCCAGTGATATACAGCTCCAGTCCTCTGTCACACAGCGCAGTGTCTGCTGGGAAATAATCTGACATCTTGTGCTCGACACATCCAGGCGATGAGTAGGGAAGGAGGAAAATAACGGGAGGCGGAGGGAAGAAGAGATAGAAGGCAAAGAATGATGGGACAAAGGGAGAAGAGAGAGGCCAAGGGAAGTGGGAGTGGGAGAGTGAAAGGAGAGAGAGGATGCGATCAATTCAGCAGTCCCGTCTCCATCATGTCATCGCCTGTCAGAATAGATTTAGGAATAAAGCTTTTGAGAGACCTTCCAGAGCTACATGCTGATCAATTCACCGCCGTTGTTGGCCCAGATGTCACTGACACGCATCACACAGTTGCTCAAAACACAACAGACCCCTTCATGACCCTAAGTTTGTAGTGGGACACGTTACAAAGGCCACAGTCCTGTCTTATATGTCCCCATCCACATGCACACTCCTGCACAGGCTACAAAAAATAGGTAAGTTGTTAGCCATGAAGCCATAACTTAAAATTTCCACAGAGAACTGGGAGTGCATATGGGCAGGACCATTAGAGAAAACAGAGAGGCAGAGATGAAGATATAGTGACGGGGTGAATAAATCGAGTCATTAAGCATGTGTTTGTGGGAGCCTGGCTCCCATATGACAGCACGGGGCAGCAGGATGCTTCTGCTGCCGGTCCCCGTAAACAGACAAACAGATTGGCTCGTTTGCCTCTCTCCTCTGGGCAGCTTCTGCCTCTTCATTTCTGGGGAACGCTTAGGACTCTCCTCCCCTGGGTCTGCACGGAGACGGCTGCTGGTGCTCCATTTCAATTAATAGCATGGCTTCTTTTAATTAATCTACAACACTGTCATGTGTCAGGCTAATGTTGAGAGCAGATCCCAGCACCAGAACTTAGTGTGTAAGTAGCAGCTATTCCACATAAAACATATTAAATGAAACCATCAGGGATCAAGTGTGTGTTGCCTTTAGTTTCTTTCCTTTACTTACTTCAAAGCTACCCAGCTTTATTTTCTAGACTGAGAGGTAGGTCAGTAAATCTATCCTGCATCTGTGTGCAAAAATAAACCGCATTTTTTTTTTTTTTTTCAAACATAAAGAGAGGATGAACAGTATTACATATTAGAGATGACATTTTCCTGTTTTACTTTATAAATATGTTTGCAAGTGTTCATATTTGGCCTCTTTGTGTATTTTTTATTCTATTAAAAAACATTTTCCTAAAACTATCAGGTCAATTAAACCCTCACTTTGGCTGACATGCAAGTACATTTCCAGGCTTGAATATGCATATTTGCGGCTTCCTGCCTGAACTAGCCGTCTAGGACAGACAGGAACTTTTCCTACATGTTTCTCATCACTGCTGTCAGCTAGCAGGTGGAAAAAAAATGCCATCAAACATATTTTTTAGCATTTGCAACAGTTTTAATGACAAAAGCTGTAGGTAAAAACTGCTTAGAACACTCTCAGTTCATCTTTGCTTTACGTTTGAACAGGGGATAAAGAAGTTAATGACGACAAGAGTTACAAAAAGCAATTTTTAAACAGATACACTGAGGAAAACACACATAAGAAAGACATTTACGTTAAGAAAATGTATGTATGTATTTGACCATGAGTGAAAATGTTAACTGAATCTGCCAGCTGAGTGGAACAAGTTCATCTCTGGCCAGTGGAAAGAGAAAACCACAGCAGTTTCATCTCTGCAGCTCAGAGGAACTGTGAAATCTTTAAAAAGAGGCGGCTTCTCAGATAAATCTTGAATGAAAAAGCTTTTTTTCCCCTCTTCCTGTATGTCTCTGTAAAAAAAGAGAACATTTTTGGGTTTTATTTCAGCTGCCTTCTGTTTCTTCAACCTTCTCACTCCCTCATGCATCTTTTGATTTCAGTGCGGGAGGCAATCGCTTTGTGAGTGATGGTACCCATCAGTGTAGTGCATGTTGCTGTAAAACTGTCAGCCTCTAACATATTGACTGACATGGTCAACCCTTCGATCACCACCAAGGCCAGGGTGAGTGGGAGGAAGAAAAAAAGCTAAAGACATGGACGGAGAAAAGAAAACGAAAGGGAAACAGGTGCATCGAGAACGTCCTGCTCTGTTTTGGTTTGTTCTTTGTACACTGATCAAATCTGGCACTAAACTCAAACCATAAAAAACAAACATGGTCGGTTTATAACAAAAATGAAGCAAAAATGAAAAAAGGAAGTCCGATATATGGAGAAGGAGCGTTCCTGTCTAATTCTCAACAGCTGTTGATTCAAAGGGAAAAACTTTATTCAGTCCAGATGGTCTCAGTCAGTGGCAGAATGAGAGAGCTGACTTCATTGGCTCCAGCCATGTGTTTTTCCTCCTGACAGGAATTAAAACGGTCGTTCGTTTGTCACCGCTCACTACACAGCTTAAAATGTAGCAATCAAACGTTCCTTGGCGATAATGCACCATAATTACTCAAACGCCTGTTCTTTATCCGCAGCAGAGGGACGACAGAAGGAACATTTTCTCTCAGAAGAGATTCAAAATAAAATCCAGAGAGCTTGCGAAAGACACAGAACAGAGTCAAAAGTAGTGTGACTTTTTGAGCAGGAGTCTCATTCTTGCCTTACACATGACCTTTTTTTTTTTTTATAGAAAAAGAGTAGAGTTTGCCAGTAGCTTCTATATCGTGTGGGTGACTATGAGTATCTCTTCCCCAATCAGATGAAACATGCTGTAGTAGAGCATTGCAGCGGCGTGATAGATGTATTTATTTGAACAGTGTGATGTGTATTGATCTCCTCCGCAGGCTAACATTATGGGACCCTGAGAGGGAAGAGAAGAGAAGTGGGCGGCTCTGTACGGTCACATCTCACACCTCACAAATGAGTTGAAAAAAACACACACACTTCTGTGGAGGTGTGGAAAGGTTAACAGTGGCCTCTGACTGCAAGTTCATCATAAAATCAGTCATTTATCGGAAATAAAAGAAAGAGTATCTCAGCAGTCACCGTTTAAGGAGATGAAAGGCCTAAGAATGACAGAAGTTGAGTCACAGCAGCATGAAACTGATACAGACCAGAAAATATGTCCACATGCTGGTTGTTAAGGCTGCACAAGCAGAGTAACACGAAGTTGAGTAGGCCGGAAAGGTGCGGGTAGGAAAAGCTGCAGTGTAGATATAACCTGTGGTTGTTCAATTCTAAAACCCTCATCCCTTTAGCTCTGGGTTAGCCGTGAGTGCTGCTCAGTGAATCATGTGAGGAGATGTAATGTTTCGATGGTGACTGGCCTGAACTCGTCCACAGGTGGAGACCAGTCATAATGCTGCCTGAGAATTATAACAGACACTCGTATTTTACCTCAGTTTTCCCCCGTTAGAAACCCTAACCTCTCTCAGCCTTTCTCTGTTCTAGGACCGATGGATGATTCAGTGAGCTTTTATTTAATGCCTGTTGAAAATGTCAGCTGAGATCTATAGACAGCTTTATCTATTGTTTGAGCTTTGCATTTATCATTAATTTAGGGATGCAATGTTTTAAGAAAGGATAACAGAAGCATTCTTTAATTCATTTGTAATAGGAAACTTCTAAAACAAATCATTTGAATCAGTAATTAGTATTTAAAGAAACAGTTCACTCCTGTCAGGCTTTTGAACATTTTTAATGAAACATATCACAGAGAAAAATGTCTCTTTAAGCTTCAAAAATATCTTCAGGCAGTATTCAGACTGTTCAAACAATATGCGACAAAGATGTGTGAAGTTAATCACAAGGACATTAAATGCTATGTCTCTTAGATGCAACGCGATCAATAATGTGTTTAAGAAACACATTCATCTCCATTATAATGAAAAAGGGAAGAGTAAATATTATAAGACCTGTTTTGTCTAACAGGGTGTGTGTATGCAGGACTTTCTTTAAATGTATGTATTTCATTTAAAAGAATTGTAGGTACTTATATAAGAAAAGGTAGAGACTAATGAACTGGCAGCTCAGTTTGCATAGATGGGGGGATAAGAGCTCTGCAACAACTGCATGAAGATGTTCACTCCGCAGTGTGTTTGTCTGCGTGTGCACAGATGGCTGAAGATTGTGAAACACTGAGCAGTGTCGCTCTCATTGTGGCTTGGTCTATAAACACAGGACCTGATTGTGTAATCGCTGTCTCCACTATGATGTCCTTAACATTAAATTAACCCCGACAAACTGACAGCACACAAGTCCGTGCACAATTATTTATAACACCTTGTTCTTTGTTTTCTCTCTTTTACTTTGGGATGTCTGATCGTGTTGACAGAACCATTTGAAAATGCAAGAATGAGCAGTCATGTCTGTGCATACTGTCATTCATATTGTGGAATGAAAATAGAAATGTCCATAACTTTTATAACATGTTAGTATTTGAAACAAGCATTTGCACTCAAAGAAATTGCCAGCACTTGTACGCAATTGTGTCTTTTTCTGTGTGTGGTTGTCTGTGTGAGTCTCACTATCAGCAGATGAACCAGTAGTATTTACATCTCAGGATGTGTGTCAGCCTCAGGGGACAGTCCCAAGACAAAGTGTTTTTTTTTTACTCGTGTCCCATTTTTTACTAACATGTACATTATATGGATATATTTTGAAGGAACACTGGCATCAATGAAACACCTCTGAGGCTGCTTAAACAACAAGCAGCACTGATGTCCAGTCTCTCTCCTTTGTTTTTTTTTTCCATTTTGTTACTCGACGTCGTGTTATTGTTATCTGTTTTCCTCTTCCGGTAATATTGCATTAGATTTCCAATACTGGTAGTGGGTTTTTCCATCTTTCACAGATCAGGACTTCGTGGGCTTTTTAGATGAAAAATTATCAATACAAGATGAAGCCTCAGCAGAAAAGCAGTGACACATTGCCAACATTCCTCTTATTCCCGTTGCCAGCATCAATAATTCAGCCACCAGCTCATAACTTTATTTTCAATGCATAATTGAGGCCAAGCAATGTTTTCGTTGGCCATTTATAAGTCAAGCAATTTTTAAACAATAAGAGGAGCGGTCCATTAAGCTTTTAACATCGTCTCTTTGTCATACATCACTGGATGTGGAAAGTATGGACAGCGGGGCCTCTTTGATGATGTCAGAGGTGTCTGTGTGTGTGTGTTTTTGTTGGGATGATGGGGGGGGGGTCTCTCCGCAGGTGAAGCTTCTGTTAGTTTAAAAGTCTTAGAACGCTAACTGTGGGAAAGCTGTGGCGAGTGAATGCAGACTCTGCATGCGGTTTGGAAAGGGAAGGGGTCTCAGGGTGAGTAAGGGTTTCTTTACCTGCATTTTCTTTTTTTAGATTTATTTTTGTGCTTTTTGTATCTTTATCGGAGAGATAGGACAGTGGATAGCGACGGAAATCAGGGAGAGAGAGAGAGAGTGGTGAATGACATGCGGGAAGGAGCCACAGGTCGGATCCAAACCTGGGCCGCCCGCTTGAATGACTAGCCTCTGTACATGGAGCAGGCTCACTAATCACTGTGCCACCCGTGCCCCTCTACCTGCAGTTCTGAACAAGTAATGCACACCCTTATGTATTCAAAGTGATTAACAGAGTGCTTGATTGATTTTTATTAAAGTCATTTTGCAGGTATCTAATCTGCTCATATATGTAATGTTTCTTTAAAGGGACCTCCTCCATCCAGTGACTCATTATGTGACCTGATTACGTTTCTCATTTGTTGTATATTACTGCTTAATAAATATTGATTTACTATTTTAATTACATGTTAATCTCAAAACACATCGGAGGACAGGGTTATAGCTCTCTCAAGTCACGCGGCAAATTTCCTGTTTGCAAATATTTATTGAGGATGGTATCCTGAGAGGGCCATAAAAGTGAATGGCAATCATTAAACAGAGGCTATCTGTCTACAATATCTGCACAAGTGTCAATAACAGCAACACAGGTTGACCCAGCTGCTAATCAATTACTTTTAGTCCCTGTTCTTTTCAAAAGCAAGAATTATCAAGACAAACACTGGAAAAGGAATACATATAAACAATTATATAAAAAGATTTTCTTTTAAAATAGGTTTCATTTTGACCACTTCATGTTGCTTAATTGGATTTATTTTTACAGTGAGTTGAACTTTCCAGGTGGGATGCAATGATTACATTTTTACCATTATTGGCAGATCTAATAATCTGTTTTAAGATATGTTATACTGGCTTTATTAGAACAGGCGCCCTAATTGATCTTCAGAGGGTTTGGGGCCAAAATAGGATGTTACAATATAAATTGACACAGACTTTTTAAGATGAAAACATCTAAATTTAACTATTATCTATGTTCTAGAGCTCCTGTGAACTGCCCTCTATCAGCTTAATAAATTATTTCCAGGACAGATTGCTTTGTGAAGCGTGACTTACCATCACACCGGAGGGAATCTTTCAGACTTTGCAGGAAATCGAGCTCGATAGTGTTCAAATGAGGGCAATAATGGAGCAGATCACTTGAGTTATTTTCTGTTCTCTCTCGCAAATCGTTTATCTCCCACTGGCGTTTAAATAAGTCATCAAGGCTAATTTGACACCGCTATTTGTTTGTTTTTAAACAAAGGATCATACACTGGCTCACTGTGGAATATGTTTTTAAGCTACAAAAAGTGGATGGATAAAGAGAGTGTTTTTCTACCTGTTTTCTGTTCAGCACACATGATGCTTCAGCTTTTACATTTAAAAGAAATGATCCTCAGTAAACTATGGATATGAAGCCACACAGCCTAAAAGCATTGTTATTTAAACACAACATGAAGGTCTGAGATTTTAAATGTTTGCCTTTCTACACTTTAAGAGTATAATGAAAATAAATGAAGCAAAACAAAATCAGCTAATATGTCAAATAAATGTATTTATATATACATGTAAATGCATGCTTGTTAAGAATAAACTAATCAGCACACAGTTGTCGCAGGGACTGGCCTGCTATAAGGCAATACTACAGCAATGACCCTCGAGAGTTTAGTATGCATCAGCCCCCCTCCTCTCTTTAGTCTCCCTCCCTCCCTTTCTGTTGCTCTTTTCACTCTCACTCCAAATGCCTCCATCACAAAGATATATTGAAACTGAGAATGCATTAGGATGATTGGGAAGCTGAAAAACTAAAGCCTCTTTTTGCAAGGAAAAGCTGTAAATGAGTAAAAGTAAAAAATTAATTTTAATCTCATCCGGCTTAACCAAAATAAACAGTGTGTAAATTATCAGCTTCAGATAGGAGTGTGTAGGCTGTGTGTGTATTTGGGAATAATCTGTGCAGCGTGTAGAGTTTGCATGGCTTGTTCCTGACATCAAGGTTGCTGGTTTAATTGAGCCTGTACTGGACCCAGGGCTGAGGGAGCAGGCAGAGGAGCATCGATAAACTATGAAATGGTTCCAATATGGTCGATCGATGGGGCTTTGTGAGCAGCTCCCTGGGGGCTTTGATTTTCCTCTCAAACAACAATCCAGGATCTCTGCTCTTCAAAGGCAAACTCCATCTTTGCTGTTATTGTTGTTGTTGCTTCTCCCCCTTCCATGTTTGAGTGATGTCACTGGGGTCGATTTTATCCATGTCCATAAAGGCTCTCCCACACTTGAATCACCCGGGAGACGGCTTCTGTTGGTCTGTGCAATGGTAACAACAACCAATAAAGGTCAATCTCCCATGGTAATGGCCAATTGGGTTTGTTCCCATTATTGGCCCTCTGAGTGGTGGTCAACAGATGGAGAGCTGGCATCACTGATACAAGTTACACTCCAACCTTAAGGAGGCTCAGTTCTGTCTCTCCCCTGTTAGCCTGCCTTGGCCTGTACTTCACTCCATCATGGGCTGCTCCTGAATAAGCAGACTCGTCGCTTAGCGTAGCGTCACAGGAGCGCTGCCAGGGAGGGCTAACCGTCTAACCATTTCAGCTAATTGCCTCATTAATGATTCACCGGTGTTAGGCTGCTCTAGCACTTCGCTGTGGGGAGCAAATTGTTCTGATTGGTTTGCCTCTGTCAATTATTGATGAAGCAGTGAGCTGAAGTGCTAACACCTGGCTTTGGAGGTCCAAATGGCCCTGCATTCCCATCACATACTCAGTTATCACACACCCTGGGACCACATTCAGTCTTGAAGGGATGGAGCCTCAACTGTTGCTGTTCTCTCAGAGTGGATATGGCACGCCCCCGGGCAATGGCTGTGATCTCGCTTGTGAGGATATTAGCTCATAGAACATGGCTCGCTGCTGCGTAAACGGTGGACAAAACAGAGACCATATAGCTTGCAGTGATTTATGCTCTAAGTGGTAGAAAACAGAGACAATGTCACATGAAAAAATGCCACTGCATGTATCATTGTGTGTGATGTTCATAGACGGTATATAAAAAGTGGAGTAGCCAATCTGACATCAAAAATTCCTCTTTTGAAGCCATGAATTCTCATTTTGGCTGCAATCTTGTTGATTTGATTGGAACCGGAAGGGACCATATTGGACAATATTGTTGATATGTTTTGCTGCATCTACCATGGTTGACAGATTCATGGTAGCAGCTTGTTAATCACATGTGGCCAAGCTGAAACAAATAGCCTGCTTAAAAAAATTATTTATAAAGTCATGTTGTATTGAAGCACTTAAAACTGCAAATTTAGACCCTAAGCATATTAGAAAAAAAGGGTTTACAGAGAAAACCAATCGCCAAGTAAGACGGGTAATTTGTTCTGCTGGTTTCATTCAAACAACAATTACTGGAATCTGGGGGAGACCCCCCTCATGGCCATTAGGTTTTAAGACACTTTCCACATTTACTTCAATAACGAAACCAGACAGCTAAATTCAAAGCTTGATCCAAAAGGCAAGTGGACTTGGTTGAAGGTCTGGTTGAAGTTTTTTTAAGGCCTTAAACCGGCCCAGTTGCCTTTTGGATCAAGCTTTGAATTGACTGAGAACCTACACAGACAAACGGCTAAATGAACTTATCATAATGTACTATATGCTGATACCACCAATAATAACCTGATTCCAAGTAATGTTTGGAATCCCTTCATAGTTAATGTAAAGTCTGAACAGTACCTTTAATCAAATTTTACACAAGCTGCACATGGTTCTATCTGTCTTTGGGAACACCAGCATTCTGTTTGGCATAGGATTTTTAAAAATCTCGTGGCTAATACACAGCACTTCTAGACAAATTGGGTGTATGATACTTGAATATTTGTACAGGTTTGAGTAGAACTCTAATTGAATGCAATGCATTGTCAATACTTGCTTTGTTTATGGTGATTTATAATGGGTGCAGACAGGGCACCTTTACAGAAGGGTCATGTAATTGGATCTCCAGTACACAGTAGCTGAATTCCATGAGAATCTCTGTGTCTAATGGCCCACCCACAAAGTGCTGCTTCTGGCTACATGAATCATCCTTACATAGGCTACAGTGGGGTTCTAACAAACTTTGTGTACTCTAGATACCAAAAAGAGACTGAAAAACAAGTATCCTGAGAAGAGTAAAACATGTAGAGATTGAATAAAGAGAAGTAGACGTGCAGTAGACTCATCCACACTGAATTTGCTTGTCTCTCTTTGGCCTTAATTGAAGCTGATTAAAGAGTCACCCCCCATGCTGACGCCACTGTCACTCTGAATCTGAGCCAAGTGGGCTCGCCATGTACACTCACAGGGTGGTCACTCTGCCTTTGTTTTAACTCTCGCACCAGCGACAGCAGAGCACTGCCCAACCCCCAAACACAGTGGCCGTGACTCACTCTGTGTCACCATAAAGACTGGACGGGTGTACAGAGTTATAGCTCACAATGTGGACTTCACTCAATGCCTCACTGTGCACTCTACATGTATGTGTGTGTGTGTGTGTGTGTGTGTGTGTGTGTGTGTGTGTGTGTGTGTGTGTGTGTGTGTGTGTGTGTGTGTGTGTGTGAATGGAGACACTATCCATGAAAGTACGTGAGAGAATTGTGGCCTGACTCACTGTCTAATCACTTTTTTTTTCTCTTTCTTGTCCAACCCCTCCTCTCTTTTTTCTTCTCCTTCCTCCATCTTTCTTCTTCTGTTAACAGATAAACCCAATGACTGAGCAGCGATGACATCAGAGCGGCCGACCAATCGCACGAAGACACCTACAAAGCACAACATTCAAAAATGACTTCACTGAAGAACAAAAGACGAGACCCGCTGAAATCCCCCCAAAATTCTCACAGTGAAATTCTTGACAGCCTCTTGCTACTCCTGGTTCCCTCCCTGATATTTTACCTACAGCTTTTTTCTATAAAACATAAAAGAAGAAAAAAAAGAAAGAGACAGACTCAGAATCATGAGATGGTTGAAACGCCAGATAAATACACTGGAAGGACTATTTTCTCTTTGGTGGGAATATCAGTGATGCATGCTTCTGTAAATAGATCATAATAAATCCCTATTCGTATTCCTTATATAGGAAACATAACAAGTTGCTCTCAGCTACTTCATCAACGTTCATGACTGTGCATAGATTACTCATGGTTCAATGTTTTCCATATAAAGTCAGTATTATTCTTACCTCCTCTGAGAACATGTAATTATCATTTCCAATATCATTTCTCTACCCTTTGGATTGTAAAAAGATGTGCTTCCTATTCTTCTTATTCTTGTTACCAAACAGCCTAGTCTTCCTCTTTAATATCCACATTAGTAGCATGGAACTGACTATAGTGTATATTTACCACTTCCCCAGTAGATCACAAACCTCAAGATGTGGATATTTCAAACAACCTTTGAAAACATTTTAAGAGCTGTATTTCTCATAGTTAAAGAAATATAGACCCAGGTGTCAGGACACTTTTTTTCTGTGAATCTAAATAGATGCATACAGGCAAGAGTTACATGTATAGATATTATTATTTCAATACCGTTCAAGGATTTAAAGTCAGCAGTTACATTGGTATCATTGATCAGCTCCATCAGGAAATAACCGTAAAACTAAAGAGGAAAAGTTCACCCAAGGAATGAGTGTTACAAACATTTGATCGTTTTTCTACATGTTAGATTTCTCCGAAAATCGTCCTTTTGACTCTTTCAAGTTGCAATAATTGCCCTCCCCATCCCAATAAGTGGGCTGTAACTGCTGTCGCAAAGCTGCTGTCATCATGAGTGGGCCACTTTATTTCTTTCCGTGGTTTGAGATGGTGCTCTGATCCTGGGCCGACGACGCCTCATTGATTGCAATGTAGACATGGGGACTCTGACCTCCGTCTTCTATGGACTATGGAGATAACCAAATGGACTGAAAGATAACATGACAAGCCAATGAACAGACAACATCCAACCAAGACAGAAAACCTTTGCATGGACAACAGGGAAACTGCTACGTTGTTTAACGCCTAATCTCCACCTCTGTGCACCCTCTACCTCTCAGCGTGTGCTGTGCACCAAGAAAACCATGACTTATCAGCGTCCCCACAGTCCACTTCTGTGCTTCATGTCTCTAGAGCCTCACGAGGAGAATGAAGCTCTGTGCTCCTGCTTCTGATGGGGCACATGGCAATGGGGAAATTTACCAAAAGCTTGTTCACTTCGACTTAAACACACTCACAGAAATGAGCGCATGCATAAAGATCCACAATCATTACACAGCACCACTCGAATATGTTGCTGTATATATGTACAGTATATCCACTATTTATAGTCTCAGATGCTGTGCTCTGCATGTTGACTTGTAGATGGAACGTGACCATTAATCATAGAAGAAGCTGTGCAGCTAGTCGCTGGATAGACTTTCCCAATCAATGCAAGCTCTTTGTCAGAATTACATGTCCTTACTTTGCTTTTCAGTATGGTAAAATAGTTTTTACAGCAACAAATCCAGTTGTGATGAGGCCTCTTCGGCCAAACAGCCAACCTGATAGGTTTGAAACTCTTTGAAGGGGCACATACAGTAACCTTGTCTTTGATGTCAGACAGAACCTGGCCACAGTGAGCGTGGGTAGCAGAAAAGAGGAGGGGAAGGCAAACTGGGGCGCTCCAATTAAGTGGCAGCACACAAAGTGGCATGGGGCATCCTGCCAGCAACTGTCTATTCATCCTATGTCAAAGGGATTTGCACATCCCAATGAGTCTACGCGCTTCCAGAGAAGTCCGAGAGCAGAGCAGAGAAAGGAAGGAAGGCGCAGAAGAAACAATAAATAGGAACTTGTATTGGATGGAAAAATAGAAGGTTGCGCTGCACCTATTTTCAAGTTTTCTCTTGGTCTGTTCCCCTGTAGAATATTCTCTCTGAGCAGCATCTAGCTTAGGGAGTTCAGTAACCTCCTGACCTCAAACTGTTAGACCGTCATGCAGCTCTCTGGGCTCTCACAACCTGACGTCCTGTCTGAGGTCAACTGTGTTAATGAGCTCCTCACTCAGCAGCCAGATGTTCAGCTTCTTACTTAAACACTTGTTACTATTCTTTCCCATTTATTCTTTACAGTCTGACCACTGCAGCTTCTCTTCAGAGCAAAGCTTCAATAACACTACTAGAATAGTAAAATGTCATTAAAACAATTAAAATTATAACAATCTAGTCAAGGCACCTGTTATTTTCAGGAGAGGTTTCATTTGAGCAGAGTTCAGGCACGTAATCTTTTTTAAGTTGTATGCCCCCACTGTGTAGCCAATTTATAGAATTCCCAAACTGTCTGAGCATCCACATGAGCGTATTTTCAGTCAACAAGTAAACAAACTTGAAATGAGGACTTATGACTTAGCAGTGATAAGTTAAAGAAGATTTTAAATGCAGGAAAGGATGAAGATATCCCTCAAACATGAGACGTCACATGTGGTAGGAAACAAGACATTGAGCGAGTGCTGATCTTCTCTGAGCCTCAAGGCTTTCCACTTTCCGAGAAATCAAACAAAGCCCTGGTTCTGCACAACTGCAGGCAGTGTGTGACAGGTTGATTTGTATTTCTGTATTTTTGAATGCATGGGCTGTGGTGTTCTGCCCTGACAGTCAGGCAGCATATGCGTTTTTATCTGGCATTGACCCTGACCGGGGTCAGCACTTGAACATAAACATCCAAAGATGTATATGTACATATACAGAAAGTGTGATCGTGCACACAGATGCACAACTTCGCTTTCTCCCTCTATCTCTCTCACACACACACACACACACACACACACACACACACACACACACATATACACACACACCACGCTAATCTAAACAGCAAGGCTGTATGTAAACAGATCGTCGACATAATGGGATTGTTCAGTGTGCAAACAATAAGCTGTTAGCGTAATCACAGGTCAAAGATATATTACCCAGAGGGCCACGCTGTATGTATATTAACATGATGGATATGTGGAGGGGGGGAGGGGAGCAGGGGTAGGAAGGATATAGAGCGCTACTGATTTAGATTTACCCCCTATTGGGCCCTGTATGCTGCCTTTCTCTACTCCTCCTCCCTCGTACGGGCCCCACTTAATCATCCTTCCTTCTCTTATACCGCTTCTTCCCCCATTCACCCTCCACTTCTTTAGACACACATCCCTACCTTTCTTTACCATTTCTCCAGTCTAATACCTTTCTCACCTCCGTTCCCTGCCCATTCCCTTCTTTTTCTGGATAGATTTTAATCTCCTTTCAGCAAAGTGTCCCATCCATCTATGTGGTCATTGTGAGAGCAGGATAAAGCAGGTCCACAATCTTGTGTTTGGATTATGCAAAGGGGGTCCGAGTCACATTGTCCCACTGACATGTCTGATACAAAAACACAAATGGGAAAAAGCAAGGAAAAGCCTTTATGTAGCATCAAGTTAAAAATAACCATATGAATTTGAGTTAATATAAACATTGTGATAAAACAGAGATAAAAAAAAATCTCAAGCTCATTATCTCGACTTCAACACAATGAAAGTACAGTGCTTGTGTGTCTCAATGAGTAGCAGCAAACAAGTGCCATGTCAGTCAAGATAAATCCTGTGTAGCTTACTCCATTACACATACAGCTTATTAACTTATCTCGGCTTTATTTGATTACCATCTAGCCTATTCTCTCAACTGGTTAATAAGTCTGTGTCCTCCTGGCTAAACACTCCATTAGTGTCATCACTGGCTGGCTATGATGTGTGTGCGTAAGTCTGTAGACCATTGAAGCAGATACACATGGAGGGGGGGGTTGCAGAGTAAACACAGAGGCAGAACACCAGGGAGGAAAAACAACCTTTAAGACAGACAATAGGTACAAAGGTGACCAGTCTGATGATAACAGTGATACTCAAGATCCTTTGGACCTTATGGGGTTTGAATAAATAACCCAGCATTCAAAATATAATACTGGCTTCTGTCTGTGAAAAAAATGTGAGCAAATGGGAATAACCATTTCTCTGGTTTAATGAAGCTGTGACATATTTGGCTATTAAAATGAGCAGCAATAGATTAACTTCACTTTAAGTTAAAATGGGAGGTTTCAGGGGAAGTAAAGTCCTGATAATTGTTTTTTTTTTTCAACAGAAAAGTGCAATGATTCAGTCATCAGTAGAAAAAGATTAGCAACTGTGCAACAACATATCTAATTCTAGAATAAAAAGTGGAAGTAAGAAGTTAACTACGACTCCCAGTGTGCATTTCGGCAAGAGATTTCCCAGCACTGAGCAAAAAAGTTTAAAAATAAAATCTGCTGCTTCAATTATTCTTTTTTGTTTTTTTGGATCAACTTTAGAATAATACATCAACTATGGTTACAAAAGCATATGTATAAAATGTTGGAGGCTACCATTCCTCTAATTTGCACCTCTTGTGTTCAAGGCTCATGGGTATCACAGGTCTTAAAGCAGTTGCCATGCCAAACCAAAAGAAAAATCATAATTTCTGAAAATCAAAGTTGCATTAAAGTTTCTGTGCCTCCCTTTTAAGAACATCAGAGGATATAATGTTAAATAAAAATTGAAATGGGCATACACTATGTGAGAAACCAGCAGCTTCTTCCACATACACACATCTATGTTTTTTCCCCGTCTCTCTCTCTCTCTCTCTCTCTCTCTCTCTCTCTCTCTCTCTCTCTCAGACATGCACATAAACACTGTCTCTGTGTGTGTCTGGTGGGGTGCCATGATTAACAGTGACCTCCAGTCTGACATGGTTGGGGTGGTGGGAGGAGGGTCAAAGGTGGAAGGATTACAGTGAGGCAACCCGTGTCAACCGCTCCGCTCTAATCCTGACCGGCAGACTCCAGACTCTTGAAAAATCAACATCGTCATAACCCTTACACAAAATACTTGCTTGTTTAGGTATTTTGGCTAACAAAGAACTTGGTTAAATGCTTAAATGTAGCATAAAAGGCAGCATAGATTTGTACGTAATACAGTGGATGAGGGCTCTTCTAACAGCAAGACAGCAGCAAAGACAGAGCAGACCTCCTTATGTCATGCACCCAATGACAGGGCTGAATAATGGGCCTTTAAAGCCCTTACTCCCACCTCATTCTGCCCCGTGCATAAGCTGGAGATCTGTTTGCCATCAAGCCCCTCGCTGAGATGAGATGGGTACCCAAGAAGATTTGGGGGTCGGAGCGAATCGGATTAACCAATATGCCTCAATTTAAGTAAATGCTTCTGGCCGACCTCGGTGTAATAGCATTGATAAACGCAGTAAACCAAATCTTTAGCTTCTGATTAGGTAATGGAGAAAAACAGATGCTTTTAGCAACAATTATATGTGTGGAAATTGCCAAAATACAGTATGTGTTGTATTTGAATGCATCAAAACAAACAGGCTCAGTTTGTCATAAGCAGTAGGGAGTTGGGACAAATACCCAAGTTGCCACTAAGGAAATAAATAAACAGTGAAGTAATAAATCGCCAGAAGCTGCGGACAGGTGGCATTTCAGCCTGCACCGTTTAGCTGTGCAGTCTGCTTTCTGACAGCTTGATTTAGTCCCTTGCACCTGAGCCAGAAGAGAGAAAATTAACTGCAGGAAAAACAGCTTAAACGAATTCCAATTTGCCTGCTTTGAAACACAATAAATGAAGCTAATGGATAAGAAAAACTTAGAACTGGCTGTTTTTTAGCTGATTGTGATCCTGCAAAGGCTGTGCGTGTTCATTCAGGGTCAGGTGCACAGGGAAGTTGTTTTGATACAACCTTACTCTGCCTTATGAGCCTGGTTTTGTTTGGCTGGCACATCGTCTTTAGGATGTAGAATAAAGATTAAAGATGGCTCAATGGGGAGATGCTAGGATGCATGCTGTTCCCCCTGCTGTGAACAGGGTGTAATCCTTCAGTTTTTCGAGGAGTGAAAAGTTTGGAGAGTCCAGAAAGTTACGCATATGTCCCTTCTGGGCCCCCTACGGAGCAGCGAGTGTGACACAGCGGGGGGATAACCATATGCTATCAAAGTGTTCTTCAAAGCTCCCGTCTTTGGTCCACGGAATTATACAGTATCATCACATATACCTGACAAACGCAGAGGAAACATAATTATGCAGCTCAGTGTACTAACAGGAAAAACAATGGATACCCTAAAAATATGTTTCACGAAATGTGCTGCCTTTGAAATGTGAAGGGACATTTTTGAATTTATCTTCCAAAGTGACTTTGTTTCAACTTTGTTCAAACAGTAGCCGTGTCCCAAAGGTGTGGGCCAGCTCACGATTTTGTATTTACATGCTTTTAAAATACTGCTGCTGGTGGACAATTAAACATTTATGCTTCCTATCACAATGAGCCCCTGCTCTGCTACCAAAGGTTAATTTGTGCTCGCCCCTCATTTCAATTGTACTGCAGTAAATGTCCACATTATTTCCCACATGGGCCTGGACCAAGGGTTTGATTATCCGAAGGTAGCCCTGGGTTGGCTCTGTTATTGTCAGAGGGGTCGTAAGCTGCAGTAACAGCTTCTGGGGTCTTATTGCTATGGCGATCAGCCCCCTGCCACTTGGCCTCCATGACCCCAGTCAGAGATAAGCTTTATGGGAAAGCACATTAACATGCTCCTGCAGTCACCTCCCTCCTTTATCAAAGGCAGTGTTGTGAAATCAAGTGTTTATGGACCCCCGGTGAGGACAGGGGGCTGCTGATTGCCTTTATTAGAGGTTGAGTATAATTGAGCAGGAGGTGGACACAGGACCTGTAGTAGTGGGCAAGAACTGACAGTGTTACACTGATGTTGTTCTCACTAAATGAGCAATATCTTTAATGACTGCTCCGCCCCATGAGCAGGTTACTGCCCCCTGGATTACAAATATTGCCAGCAGTCTAAATATATATCCAAGTCTTCCATTAGTTCTAGAGCTGTAATGTTATTTTGTGTACATACTTCATCTAACAATAGTTTTTTTATAATTAATAGATCGATCTTTAAGTGTAAAAAATAAGTGTAAGTTGCTAAAAATTCTCCTTTTCCAGAGTTCATAGTGACGTCTTCCATTTGATTATTTTGTAAAACCAACAGTTTAAACCCCGAGGCTATTACGGACTAAAAACCAAACATGACTTTATCTTTACATTTAAAAAATCCTGAGCAAACCAAGGTGACATTTGTGCTTGAAAATCAATCAACATCCATCGATTGTAAGAATGATTGGATATTAAATTATAGGATCCATGACTTGGTCAAAATGTTCCAGCTTCATTTCTTCCAAAAACTCACATCACCAAAAGAAAAGAAAAGTACATTTTGCATAGAAATGTGACTTAATGTTACATTTTGGAGTCATTAATTCCAGTAGCTCTCATGTATACTGTAGTTAATGTAATATTCAGTTGATGTCTTTTCCTTTTTCCTACCCTGATCCTATTAACTGAACTGTCCATGATCATGTCTTTTTTATGTCCTCGCACATGTGTTAGATTGATATGGGCATTTTCCTGTGGCTATGAACAACACTAGGATAAACAAATAAATACTGAGGTGTCAATGGTGTGTGCCTGCTTACAGCCTGATCACTGCTGAAAGATCCTCTCAGTATGTCTGCAATGATGGATGGTGATAGCTCTGTGTCTCTGTACACATCAGGGGGCCCGACTGTTGTCACTGGACAGATAGAGGGAGGGAAAAAGAGAAAGATGTGGCCGCAGCTTAATGTCCTTCTCTGGTGCTGTGCATGCTCTTTCCTATTTGCTTTTCCCTTCACGGCACGGTTAACATCGTAAATTAACCTTTCTTAGCCCCCTGTGCTCAGAGACTGCTGCGCGATACAGACAAAAGGGGGAGAAAATAGATCTATGTTATGCAATGCAGTAGCCCCAGTCAGAGATGTAGCTTGTTACAGAATTCAGAGCTTCCTTTTTTCACTGTACGGGAATAAAAACAACACGGTTTGTTGAGTTAAGCAAATATTCTGGTTTCTGTGCATGTCCTGTGTACTCTCCGTATGAGGCTGCTTTTTGTTCTCCATCCGAGAAATGTAAATGAACCACATGAAAGAAAACCTATTGTAGATCCCTCTCTTCTTAACTCAACACTGTAAATAGGATGTAAATACCAAACAGCTATGCATGCTAATATACAAGCAATTTGTTCAGGTACTTTTGTAATCCAGACTTCTCATATGGCATGTAATAACGGAAAAGAAAACTCAAACATAGAAAAATGTAATAAATAGTGAACACGGATATGGTTTGTAAACGACTTCAAAACTGGAAAATATAATGTCTTTGCTGTTAATGTTTTCTTACTGATAACTAATGCATTGGCCTGCCATTTACTACAGTGCTCTGCTCATGTTACCTGTTATCTTTTTTATGTTTCATAAGGTAGGGTTGAGGCAAAAAAGGACCATGAATCACTGGTTTGTGGAAGAGTGGGGTTTGGGAATAAGAAGAAGAGGGGAAGAATGGCAGTCCGACCATACTCTTTGTATTTTTTTTTGTCTTATTTTCGATGCACGCTCACTTGCAAACACATTAATTACATATCCTTAGTGTCTAACACAGCCAATAAAATGCCACGGCAAAACCATTGCTTAAAAGCAGTAGAAACTGGGCTGCCACTCTTGAGTTATCACACCAAATGACAAATCACCAGCTTTAAATGTGCCGATATTTTGAAATGGCATACCTATTTATGAACACAAAACCATTCAACGACCTAAGAAGCTGGTACAAAAAAAGAATAATAATTTGATTCATTCCAAATTCTCCAAATCATGACTTGCAAGGGAAAGACATTTTGAAAATCTTTGTCAGTTTTTTCTTACACTATATGTCGAGTGAAAATGATGATTGTCTATATGCCAAATTTGCCTCTGCCCTAACAACTCTATTGTGACATTTAATGAAAAAACAGCGACGGGAGGAAGTGGGGAGAAATCTTCTTGGGTTTCTAAGAGTGTTTATTTTCAACCATGTTAGAACCATGTTCAATCCCAAGGCGCTCATGGTAGATGGAAGTGTCTAATTTTTAACCTGTGCTAAAGATATTTTAAATTTAATAAATAATTATTGTAACAAGTAACGTTGTGGTGTCATTTTCTGGACTATCCCTTTGAGTCCAAAACATCTGGATATTTTAAAGATGTGAAAGAGAACACAAATGAAGACAGTGAAAAAGAGCATCTGAATGAATGAGTTAAGCTCTAAAGGGCTTTAAGAGTCCTTCAGTGTTCTCTCATACAAAGAGATAAGTGTTGGGTCTTTTAACTCATTATGTCCTTGATGAAATCAGAAGAAATTCCAGCCTCAGAAACGATGACCTTTGAGCCATGGTTCCAAGAGAGATTGAGATGTTTGGTTATGTTTCACTTCACAAACACACTGTGCTTGGTTATTAAATCACACATTTAGAAATAAAAACATAACTGAAGATTATCTTTGTTGAAGTATTTCCTGGCTTGTCAATAATCCGACTCTTAGGCTATAGTTGTCTGAAGGTTATCAGAGCTGGTTTTCAATTAAATTAAAAGGCGCTCACAGTCTCACAGAGGGAGGCACGGCATGGCCATTTGTGTTCTGTGCGTTCCAGCAAATTGTTTACAAGAGGACACATTCAATTAGTTATTTCATTATGGCCCTAGGTGTAATCAATTGACAATGCCGATAACAAAGCTGCATCAATTTGTGGGGCGACACCAACACATTTCTCTAAATGATTGAAGAGCCCTTCTGTTTGAAGTCCACAAGAGTTCTTTTAGAATGGAGCAATGTCATCAAGTAAAACAGGAGAATCTTTCCCGTCTTCAACATCAAAACATTGTTTTGAGTCACTGGTTGTGGCCAGATATGTTTCCACATGTTGACGCTGTCTTCTAAGGGGAGAAGGGGTCCGTCTTTTCTTTTCTTCCCCTCCTTCTCCCCTTGAGTGATGTATGGCAAAGAAAGAAAGAAGCTCTCGCTCTTTCTCTGTCACTCCTCTCTCTCTCCCCTCCTGTAGCGGAGATAAACAATGCGGGTGACAGTCTCTCATCACTCAGGAGGCTGAATCTCTGGCCCTGACCCGATAACATCAAGTGTGTGTGTCACCCGTCAAGTGGCTTCTGTCACACTTCAGTGGGAACTCAAAAACAAGACTCTGTGTATATGTGTGTACAGGGGTGTGCGTGTGAAGTCGAATGGGGGATGGGGTTGTGGGTTTAAGAGTGCCTGTTGGCATGCAAGCGCAGGCCTCTCTAGGCATGAGTGGAGTTAAGAGTGGCAAAGAGGAGGAGGGAGGGGGGGGGGGGGCTGCTTGTGAAGGTATACCAGGAAACTGAGAAAGGCGGGGGGGGGGGGGAGCGTAACCACCCGAATGAGAAGGACTTGTGCAGACACTGTGAAACTATCTCATTTTGTAGGCTCCGCTAGTCTCATTCTCATGTTCAGAACGGCCAGGGTGATCTGGGAACGCAATTATTTTCACCTATAAAAGGCAACATATGCCAAGATCATAAAAGTTCTTATTGGACAGTAATTTATTAAAGCAAGTCATAGAATTGGAGAGAGGTAGGGCATAAGCTATAACATGAAGGTGTCGTTCTGCTTCTCATTAAGGGCCTGACTCTCGGTGAAATTCAATACCCCAGGTGCCCGACACTGGAGGGGCAGATGAGCTGAACAGAAGATGTTCTCTCTTTATAAGATCCTGGGGAAATGGGGACATTAACTGCAGCCACAACATGTCTAAGTTCAATTCTCCATTCATTTTCTATGTTTTGTTGTAAACCTATGTATTAGGAATGCAACAATACAGTCAGCCCATGGTTCAATACGTACCTCGGTTTTTTGGTCACGGTTCACGGTTTGGTTCGGTTTTGACGGCCCGGGCTGTTTAACCCATTTAGACCTGATGAGACGTCTACATCGCATAAGGCCATGAACATGAGTGCAGAGGAAATTTTAATTTACAGTTAAAGCCAATAGGTTTATGCTTTCAAATGTTTTATTTTTAAGGTCTCTATCTGATACAGAGACAAAGATTTTAGTAAACTTTGAAATTCTGTGCAGTTTTTCTGAAAACCCTCAGGTTCTGGGAGGTTGATTTCAAACGTTACTTAGGTTTTAGAGGGCGTTATTTTTAGGCGTCCTTAGGTCTAAATGGGTTAAGTGTTTCCAGTGTTAAGTGTTTTGACGGTTCAGAAAAATGACCGTATTGGTGTTTATGTGTTCATAAGGTTAATATAGAGTGTTATACCACGTACATCGTCTTATCTTGCGCTGTCGCAAGTGAATCTGTAAAATTACCGCGGGATTTCCTTCTCTCTGCACCCCAGCTGTCCGGCTGTGCTCTCCGCGCTGCGGACGGACGGACGAGGGTGCACGGAGCCGACACGCAATGCACACGGATCTGGTGGAAGTTCGGGGTCATATTACTGGGTGATGGCGCCGCAGATGTGAAGTAATGTTGGAAGTGTTTCCATTTAAGTAGGTGATACGTGTAAAACAATGTTTACAGACAGTCATTTTTTTGTTCACCGTTTTCTCTTCCTTGTCATTAGACTCGACAATGAAAGCGAAATGTTTCAAAGACGGCGGTGCTTCCTCAAGCCGTAGCTGCTCCTCACTGCTAGCAATGCTGAAACTAATGTTGTTGTCAGCGTCACCAAACTTTGGTTTCACTTCTCTATAACCACACCTCAACAAAATAGTGAATGGAGGGGTAAATTATTTGCTGTTTAATAGTTGTCCCCAACAGGTAAGGGGGCTGTGGGGGTGACCCCCGAAAATTTTGAGCACTGAACATTAATTGTCCTGCATTCTGCCTTTTCTACAAAACTTTATAATTATGATGCAATCTTTTTAAAACTGTGTTCATCAGACACAAAGAAGAACAAACTTTTATAAACATGTGAACTGGAGAGTTGTAGTGATTTTGCACTATTCCAGCCCTGCAGAATTTCCAACGATTTTTTTTATACAAGTAGTCTGTAAATAGCTGATATATAGTTTAGTATTTAGTGTGACATTATTTTGGTTTGTTTACCTTCTAGTTAGATATAAACATATAACCATAATCCAAAATGTCATTAATTTCTGATTCTGACACATGGTCATGTAGTGAAGACAAGATCTTTTTTTTCTGGGTTTCTTTTGTGTTTGTTTATTTATTGAAGAGGGGTCGGGACTATTTCAATGACAGACACACTCGTACCTGCCTGCACGCGCACTGAGCGCTGACACAGTATGCTGCACGGAAATAATTGCCCACGTCCAGACCGAACTGAACGCACCGATTGTCTTCAGTCGCTGCGTGCAATACCACAACAAAACTCACTTTTAAAAAGTTCCGATCCTGTTATCACAACAGGTGACCCGCGTGTGGGGAGATTGTCCTAGCAAAACCAAGAGAGAGCCGAATCACATTGGCAGCAAGCAGCTGCACAAAACGGGAAATTTTTTTGTAGTTTTGTGTTTTGCAAGACCTAACAGCGGACATCTCTCTCTCTTTTTTCTCTCTCTCTCTCTCTCTGGTCCCCTGCAGAGTATAAAGTCCAGCGACATACGTGAGGTGTACTGAGTGAGGCAGATCGATAACCTACTAGTTAAATGGTCTTAAATGACGATCAAATGCCGGCGGAAAATATACCTACAAGGCGCGCCTATAGCATAACGTGTTGCATCGCTAGATCCCACAGCTCAAGTGTTGCCAAAGCCCACCCTTCTCTGTTTATTATTGGCTAGTAACAGTGTTAGGTTGAGAAAGAGAGCTGCGTTACTCGCAGAACATTGGTAGGTGATCTCTAGTGAGCCGAACTTCATCAATAGCATGCACAACAAATTCCCACATGTATTTATTTTTGTTATATACTGTATATGTTTTCCATCCACAGCATCACAGCGGAGATCCTGCACAGTGCAGGAGTACTTTAAGCCCAATACGTCCGTCAATCATACGTCAAGGTTAATGCACTACATGCATTTTAGCACTACTTCAGACCACCACATACATGTTCCTTCTGCTGGCAACACTTCCAACATATCTTTATTTCCAGACTGATTTATCTTAAAACTTGTTGTAACGTCAAGTCAAAATAGATACCCTCTCTGAATATTTATACATGTTTTGGAAAGGGTTCAAACTAAAGCCTGAATTTAGTGCTTTGCAAATTCAGGCATCAGAATCGATATCAGAGAGGAAAAAAGTTGTGCCAGAAGATCTATATGTATTAGGCATCTTTGGTATTTTGCACGACTTTCCAAAGGTTGGTATCTTCTGTAGAGCTTTGAGACAAATCTACATCCTCCAAGCAACACACAGCTGCCACTAAGCAGAACTGGTATCCTCTTAAACGCAGTCATGATCTAAGACTGTGTGTTTGTTCCTATATTCCAAATGTTTAAATCATTGCTGAGCTCTGAATGAGCAGTGATAAACCATCATTGTGATCCTTACAATACTGAATAATGTGGATTAGCCAATGGAGAGTAGATTGTATTGAGGAACTTATCAGCATCTTCTCATTATCTAATACACCAAGTGTGAGGGGGGATGATTACGTCTGCTGCATGTTTTATCCAGAACAATGGGAGCGTGTGTACCTCTGTTCATTTGTAGCTCAAAATGAATGAGGCGGATATATGCTATTGTCTGAGTTTATTGTAATGCTAAAATACAGTTTTTGTTAATGTAAATGATTGTAAATGACTCTTCTTTCACACAACAGCGAGCGTTTTTGTATCCCTTACTGAGATAAATACCATCACAAATGAGGCCGGACAAAACAAAAGCACAACAGAGAGAAACAGGCAATTGTAACAGAGAGAGGGGGAGGGAGGGGGGGTTCCTATTGTGTAATGTCTGGCAATGTGCTCGCATGTTTGTTGTTTGACAACTGCCGTCTAACAGCGACCACAATCAAACACACACAAACACACACAGGCCTGGAAATGAGACAGAGATGTCGACACCATGCATTCATAAAGAGATATGTATAAAGTTGCAGTGTGTAAAAGTGTATGAAGGTTACATTTACAATTCAACCATAACTTTTTTTCATCCGTTAATTGGTATCTCTTTATCTCTTTAAAGGTCAGTAAGTTGTGAAAAATTATCATTTAAATTTCAAAGGGCTCAAAGTGAAGTCTTCAAATGTGTCTGCAAGCCAAAGAGTTACAACATAACAAAAGGAGTCAATACCTTAAATGTAAGACAATGGAATTAGAAAATATTGACTTTTTTTTGCCTCAGTGATTTATCAATTTATCAACATTTTAGGGGAATATTGTTTTCATGCTTAATACATTAAAGGAAGAATGTGCGACTTTTTGATCCAGTAGATGTCGCCCTTGAGCACCAGCATGACACCAAAACAACTCGAGCTGCATTGTTGTGCTAGCAGGCTAATGGCAGCGATGTTTAGTTTGCTCGTAGCTTCACACTGAATGTAAAGTTACACGAAATGACCATGATCTAAAAACACTTATGAGACATTAAAATAAGCAGTGAATGCAGTGTGTTATTTTTTCTTTTCTCTAGTCCCTCACTTAAACAACTTTTATACTCAAGGGGATGAGCCGGACGGCCGTCCCGTCCATGTAAACACGATGTAGATACGGCTCAGACAACATCACAGACAGCGGGACTCGGTGTCACACTCATTGTAGACAGTCATGACTCACAGATATATTTTCAGAGGATATACTGGATTTCTGCTATATTTAGGTGTAAAATGTTGCATAGTCAGCCTTTAAGCATTACCCAACCCTGTTAAATTATGTCTATTTAAAATGGTCACAACTAGTCCAATGTATCAACAACCTTCCTTTTATTTTGTGGTGCTGGACAAAAAGGACACATTCATCACTGGATTCCTGAAGTGTCATGTTGAGGAGGAAGAAGCTGAGGGAAAGCATTGCAGTCTGACAATTATCTTCGTTTTAAATATATAATGAATAATCTAATGTCCTTGCAGCCAGTATAAAACCAAAAACGTTGCTCAAAAGCCATAAAAAACTGGGCTTCCTTCTGAGTTATCACACCAGAAAGACATTTCACAAGTATTTAAAGGGATACTTCACCCGTTGAAACATGAATCTGTATTGACATTGGGTCATATATGTAGTAGAAATGTGAAATACATTTTGAAGTTGGTGCCTTCTTGACCGAGAAAAGGCAGAAAGTTTATTTTTGGCTCATGTGGATGAAAGACAACAACTCCCAGAATGCACAGCACCGCAGGCCACTCCCACTGAAGCTAGGGTGCTCTATTTACAGTCTATACGGCCGTTTCCTCAACTGATTCCGAGATTTATTTCCGAAGGAATTGGCATCTTAGAAATTCCTGGCAGCAAACGGACTCTATGTCTGTGTCCATAGGCAAACAGTGAGAGCACCGACACCACCAGTCCGCCCCAGCTCGAGCCGGCACGGGCTCCTGGTCCTCACCACCGCCGACAGGCAGGTCTTGTGCCTCAACTTGTGCTTAGGCAGCAGCCTCCTCCTGTCCCTCCATCAGCCTCAACTGCTCGTCGCTATATTGCGGCTCGTAGAGATAGCCACGAACATCCGATCCAAGCACAAGACCTCCAAAATGCGCTTCATCCATATCAGTATGAAGTTATTGTCGGTTTTTCTCATCTTTCTCCACAGAGCCTGTTAGCATTGCTTCCTAGCAAGATGGCGGACGTTGCTTTTAGATTCTGGCAGTGAGGTCCCACCCACTGATCTGTAATAGGTCTGTAGCTTCAGTGGGTCAAAAACATGAGATCTAGCGATGTAGTTTCACCCCCTCTAACCAAAACAGCCTCCGATGATGATGACGTTTTTTTTGCGTCATCGGAGGCTCCTTTTCAGACAAGAAATACGGAGCTTTCCCGTCTCAGGGGAAAATGAGGGCGGGATGCACGACCATTCAAATATACTACCAGGTTTGTAATGATACAAAGCTTAATGCAAATGGGGGAAGTATGCCTTTAAGTGTGTCTTTTTTATTCCTTCATATTTAATAAATAAATGCAAAACTATTTACGGCCTAAGGCCCCATTTCCACCTAGTGTTTTTTTTTCTACGCCAGCGTCTTTATTCAATTGTTCTTTCAATAAATAGAGAGCATTCGCAGCAGCAGACGGCCACCTGGAGAAAAGCGCAGCGCCCAGCGTCTTTTTCTCTGAGCGCTCTTTTCCAAATGTAAGATATAGTTTGTAAGAAAAACGATCCATACAGTAAACATTAACAGAGCCACGTCAGTAATACAGCAGCCGTTATCAACAGACTGTTGTCATAGAGACAGGAAGGACGTGCAGCACTTTTCTTCTCGGCGCACAAACACTTTATGCAGGCGCTCCTGAGTGAACAACCAGCGCTTTTCTGCCCGGAAAAAACGCTAGGTGGACGCGGGGCCTAAGAGGCTCCTAAAACAAAATGGGTTTTTTATAAACGCTCATAAAAACTTGAGTAATTTGAAATCATGTGCACAAGCAGCAACTGATCATTGCAACTTTGCACTCTTAGCTTGTTATGGCTATAATTTTTTTATGACGTTAGAAGTGACTCCTTTTGGCAACTTCTAACTCTATATTTTCCCATAACCTCTGTGTTCTGTTCAATCAGGTATTGATGTAAACTTGGTCAAGGTTGTACCGGCCAGCTGGTCAGCCTGTCGAACACATCCAGATCATGCCTGCTGAACTGTCCAGAGAACACAGAGAGCTCTAATCCCCTTGTTTGCATTGGAATCAATGTCATATTGATCACAGACTAATTATATAATCATATTACTATCAGGTAGAGTTGATTTCTAGACTTAACAGATATACAAATATGGTGCAGTTAGGCTTGTGGATGAGCTCTCACTGTAAGGTAAACACACAAAGTCGCCCCGTCATTGATCTCTCTTTCATCTGTCGCTGTCGTACAGGTAATTTATGCAAATTTGAAAAGACCGAATGAAGGAGGTAATTTGAAGTCCAGCAATGAACTTCATTAGTCACAGGCATGCACACTTGAACATATAGATGCACATGCAGCACACACACACACACACACACACCTTCAGCTCACACTCATATATGGACACATGCATCCAATATTCACACATGCATTCAGCCCCTTGGACATGTCTCATTAAATTCAGGTGAGCAGATTAATTAAAATGATATTTAAATCCCTTAGGACTGTAATCTGCACCACTGGCGTGTATGTCACACACAAACACACACACACACACACACACACACACACACACACACACACACACACACACACACACACACACACACACACACACACACAGGTATGGCAGCAAACTCTACAGAGGAATGGAAGGTTACGGTGAGATTTGCAGGTAAGCAAAATCATTTGCGTGGCCTGTATGTGCACAAACAAAGACATCATTAAGTGAATGACCACATCTCTATACTACTCCAACTCCAAGTTAAAGTTTAATTGCACATGAAAACAAGATTTAATTGGAAAGAGCTCTTCTTTTTAGAACAAGACCTTTTTTGTTAAGTTCCTTTGACCTAGTGTGTCCTTACTCAAACCTCCATCCACTGGGCCTGCTCATCCACAGCTCTGACCACAACTCAGGGGTCGGCAACCTTTTCTATCCCCAAAAAAATGTGTCTGGAGTTTTTAGATCTGAGATCCAATGCTCTTGTGTTCTACAAAATATTTCTTTACTCAGGATACTCCCAGTCTGTGAACAGCTTCCCACGCCTTACGATTTCCTGAGCTGCCGCAAAACTTGCAGCAGTCGTGGAGTTGAGTGGAGAATTGGCCTAATCCATTTCCGAAGAGGAGGCCTACCTTTGCTCTGCTTTGCTTTCCACAGCAGTGCAGAAATCACACTCTGTCTCTCTTCTCCAGGTGGATTCTTTTCACACAGCACTGTGCATGTCCTGGAATTGAGAAAAAAAGTCATGTCTGTCAACATTACTTTGTGCAACACCACTGAGGCAGGATATTACACACATTTAAGTTAAAGAAAATCTCAAAAATAACAGCAGCAAAATAATTAAAAATAAACCAGAGGTTTGCTCTGTAAGTTGTCTGTAAACTCTGTAATTCTGCTCCATTACTGAATGCATGTATTGTTTTGAATGGTTCTCTGTAGAGGTGGAGGGGAATCAATTTATGTAAAAATAGAGATTCTTATCTCATAGATTTTAAATAGATTCATAACTTTCAAAAATCTTTTTTTGTTGGCTAATCGGTCACTCTCTGCTAAGTGCTAAGGCTAGCTCTATAACTCAGTAGAATGTCAAATGGAGCAGCAAGAATTTCAGCCAGTCTGACAGATGACTGGAGTAGATCCAGAAGTATGTACTAATTCAAAAATAGACTTTAAATCATGAATCCAGAATCGTTTTGAATCGAAAAAATAGATTCTCCATCGCATTGTGACCCCAAGAATCAAAATTAAATTGGAATTGAATCGTGAGACACCCAAAGATTCCCAGCCCTAGTCCTCTGCTTACACCAAAGTTTAATCAGAAACATATGCTATATACAGTGTGCATGGTATTAAATGAACCTAACAAAAGGGATCATACTAAAAGTTAAAAACAATGTAAGACATGATGACAGACAGTGGCAGCTGAGTGTTAAACTTCGACAATTTTGCTTCCTCAAAGGTGATTGAGGCATGAACTCAGTACTTTTTTTCTTTTAGTTGTCATGAAATGTATATATAGAATACCAAAAGAATGTTACTGCATACTTCACACCTAGAACATGGGTGTAAATGGGAAGTGTGATTCACATATGCTCACCTATTTTCCCACAATACAAAAGAAGATAAGAAGGAAACCGAAACTCAAGACCTGTTCAGGTCAAATATGACACATTAGTTTCTATTTTCTGATCACGTTAGTGTGACTCGTTCTTTGCCACATTATTATCAGAATACAATAAGACAGTAAAGCAATATACTTTCATATATCATTAAACAGATCCAATAGTCAATATGTGATATGTTCAAGTGAGTAAATCAAGGTTTAAATCCAGAGTTCAAATACACATTTTGCTAAATAGTCTCTTATTGTTGTCGCAGAAAATACTAATACTAAACCATGATACAAACGACTCTACTCATGAATGCAACTGTTATAACTTTGTTCTGCTTTTTTCAGCTCGTTTAGTTTTTATTCCTACAGTTTAATCTCTTTATGTGTGTATGTGTATGTGTATTTCTTTTTCTTATGTGCATATTTTTCTTCTTCTCTCGATGTCATTGGAAATGAGGACATGACTTGAATGAGTTCTCGAGATAAAATAAAAGTTAAATGAATAAATTGTCATAATGTATTGTATGATGTATTTTTCAAGCATACTGTGTCTGGTCAATTCTCTTCCTCTGGACCTCAGAGAAGGCTTCAGAAGGGATATGAAAGAGGAAAGACATGAAATGAGACAAAAAAAAACCCCATCAACGTCCACGCTGTGGGCCCTCTCCTGACCTTCACCTGTCGGAGAAGCAAATTGCATTAGAGAATGACACGTCATTCATCTCGGCTGAACTCGGAGGATCATTTAGCTAATTTAATGATTAATAAGTTTAACACCTCTTAATAATTTCATTTGGCTATGTGATTGAAATCCTTGCGAGCAGGGCTGAACGCAGTGGGAGGCAGATGAGGATGTCTGCGAGTGAGACGGTCTGTCTTGGACCGAGAGGAGAGAGAGGGAGGGAGAGAGAGAGAGAGAGAGAGAGAGAGAGAGAGGGAGGGAGAGAGAGAGAGAGAGAGAGAGAGAGAGAGAGAGAGAGAGAGAGAGAGAGAGAGAGAGAGAGAGAGAGAGAGAGAGAGAGAGAGAAATCTCCCTTAGGACTTCACATCAGTCTATTACCACCATGACCTTTTCCTTCCACTGGATATGCCATTAGAGAGGAAATTCTGAAAGTAAAGCCTTGATTAACACAGTTATCCAACATGTTGGAAGAAAAATGGAAAAGAAAAAATATGTTCCTTCATTAGGAAAATGTTCTGCATTATTAATGTTAGCGAAGCCCGGCTAAGTGGACCTTTGAGCATTACGGATTCTCAGTTTAACCAGAGGTGATCACTGCAGAGACTCACAAAGTCTACACTGTACAACATGATCCTACATCGGCGTGACAGAAAGATTTACCTGCAGACTAATGAAGTGGCCATATTTCAACTTTAGCTCTAAAAAAAGAACCTTGACATTTTGATGCCTTTATAACTTTCTGAACAGATCTAAAACATTGAAATACTTAATACTCAATGCATGCTATTAGTGATATATGTGCATGTTGACTTTTCTAGCACATCAGTTTCCATCATCGACACACGTAGGAAGAGCTGTGCGACAGCATTAGCATAACCGCTTTTCTCTGTTAGGTCACATTGCTCTCCACTGAAACTCATGACATAATGTTCCAGGTGATTCTAAGAAGGGTGAGCTTGAGTTGTGGTAAGATTACACTCAGACATGATCACAGCGAAGCGATACATACCTTAAAGCTGTGATGGGAGTTCAGGCCCGAGCCCCACGCTCACACACATTTCACACACACACAAGGCTACCCAGCTTAAGTAATGGTAACTCTCGCTCCTGTTGCAGTTTCACCTCAAAAGTCACACCTCAACTTTTCTTGGTTCTCACAGATTGGGCCTGCAGCAGAAAAACTGACCATATTCACACAGGTGTCATTTTCTTGTTATGTCTCAATGTAGCTGAAGCTCAAAAGCATTTATATGGTCTACTGCTGTGTTCCAAGTTGTGAGTGGTAAAACATTCAGAGAACCTGAAAGACCTCCAGGGATATCGGGATAAAAATCGATGGAAACACTATAACGTATTAGCTAAAGCCAGAAATCAGCTAATGTTATCATAAAAATAGTTCTTAATGCTAGCCAGGAATTAACATTGTCCTTAATGTATTGTAATTCCATCACACAATTAAAGGAATTGTTGGTAATTTTATCCAGCATACACTATTTGTTATGTTAGAACTCCAACCTATCACTGCTGTAAGCTCTGGATGGAGAGTACCAATCCAAAACCAACCTGGCTCCCTATGCGGACTTTACCCTTTCCCTGCACCAGTCTGCACTCAAAGCACTTCAGTGCTGCTGGAGGATTTCCACGTCAAGCGGAGGATTGCGGAGAAAGCTTAGCTTAAAGGTACAGTATGTAGAATTGCATGCTAATGTTTATATTAAAATATCAAACTTAAATTAAAGATTGACTAAGCCCATGTTATATATATTTTTTAGTTGAGTACTTACATCACTTCAAATATTTCCAAAAGTTATCAAAGCCAGAGAAATCCGTAATTCTATAGTTGTAACGGGACGTGTCTTGTAGGCGGCCGCCATGCTGAGCCGCCACGATAGACAGGAAATGATGATCGGTGTCAAGGAAACACCGGATGTTACGTCAAAGACCGCTGCATAAGCTAGCGCTAGCTGCTACTGAAAGTTGCCGTTCTGTCGCTGTATGTGCTGCTGTGATATAAAACGTCATGCAAATTATACTTGGATACATCATCAGTACACATATTGTCTTTCTCAGGTCGGTTTCGCCCGTTCGTATTGATTCGTTCGTTTTTACTCCCATAATACACCGCAAGCACCGACGTCATCTTTTGTTATTGTGAGAGAGAGTTTAGATAAAGCAAAAGGACAAACCAGAGTAAACATTCATAAAGCTTTTCAGCGATTGTGACAACTGAGGTAGTTGAAGGGTCTGAAAAGTGACGCCATGGTTGCCGTCTTTCTGTTGTCACGAGTGTTGTTGTTTTTTTACATTCAGAATGAGGATGACATTAAGTCTAACATGTGCATTTGCGCCTCTTAAATACAAGAAAAAGGGGCTTATCGAGGGGTTACAAAATAAGCTCATGAACACATTGCACACCATTACCCAAAAGAACGCAGCAGAGGATACGTCCCATGATCCCCAGACATAAAGAGAAAGAATCTCTTGATCTGAGCATTGACTGTTTACAAAGATGGATCAGAGCAGCAAACCAGACTAGCATAAGTCAGCAGTTCTTTTTAAATTAATCTCCACAGAGTTTTTGAAACAAAGGCCCGCAAGATTGTTGGGTATGTTAAGTAAAATAGATTGTTTCCTAAGTTAAGAATATCGCAATGCTTATTCTGTTAGCTAGTTATAGGTATTTTCCAGTATGTGTAAGCATCAAGCTAACAAACTTAGTTATGGATCCCAGCCCATCTGTGAGAAATTGTAGTGGATGTAGTGGAATTGAAGTGGTTGAATACAAGCATCAAATATCTGAGCAGCTGAGTCTCTATATGTGTGAGGGTTATGTATCAGAAGGGTTCTGGTTTCCGTCAGTATTTCAAGTAGTTCAAAATCAATTCAGCTGGATAATGCTGTATACAAGAAAATAGTCTGAAGAGCGTAAATGGGGGAACACATCAGCTGAAACACAATCTCTGAAGCCATTGGCAGTGATAGAATGTAGATTTAGGTTTAATTAATGTCTCTGAACAGACATCTTTACGTGAGTGCAGATAACAGTCAGCTCTTTCATGTTGTTCCTCAACTTTGACCTCATATTACTTCTTAAGTTGCTTGGCTTGCTGTATACAAAGCAACCCATGGAAGAGGAAGCCTTTGCCAGTAGTCCATTACTGTAAGCTGCTGGCTACCGCAGGAGCTCCAAAAAGTAGCAGACACTCCCTGAGGCATCTTCATGAGACAAAAGCCGATTGGTTCAAATACTGGCTGTTATCTTATGGTTGCTAATGACTTATTAGATTAGATTAATTCTCCTTGAAGTATGGCTTGCTGTCAGCCCAGATATTCATAATGCATTGTCTTTGAGTTGCTTATTGATCTGAAAGCAGAGAAACAATAACGATTTGTAGGATTTTCTACTTTTGTTTGGCTTTCAACCTGAAACAATATGACCAAATGTCTGAGGAAAATGGCCGACATGTAAATATTGGTGGTTACGGTCGAAAACCAAATGGTATCCCTTGGATCCTGTGTGCCTGAGGGTAGAAGCCACTCAATATACTTGTTAGATCGTACAAATCCTTCGTCCTGATGGAGTAGCTATTAAAAAGGCACCTTGCTCTCTTGGGATTTTTTCAGATCTGAAACACACCCATAGAAGGCTGTGATGTGCAACATGGGAAAGACTTGTGTTCACCATAGCATTAAATTCAGATCGGATTTAAATGGGACTTTGCCCCTTCTCACCTTGGTGTCCATATCTCAAGATAAGCCCATTTGCTGCGATCCTTGTCGACTAACTAAACAGCCTCCTCCTGCCTGTTAGAAAACACATTGACCTTGTCCCTTTCTGCTCAGGATCGCGCTCTCTACTTCATCCTTTTCTCACTCCCGGTAACCTTTGCCACACAAGGTCAGGACAGATGCACCCACGCTCCTTTCCATCTCCTCCTCAGAGAGGCTGGCTCTGAGATGTTTGTGAGAATGCGGCGCTAAACACAGAAAGACCTCCAGACAACCTTGAAAGGCCTGTTCCAATCTATACAGCCAGCAGGTGATGCTTATCTACAGTATGGCAGAAAGGAGTCCTCTCTAATTGTGCGAAGCCACATATTGTCAAGGTGGACAAAGAGAGTCTATTAAGTTCATGATATAAGGTCCAGATGAAGCAAACCGAAGACTGAGAGATATATCAAAACCGAGCCAGATGGAATCAGCCCTGTGAGGGTGTGTATGTGTGCACATGCGCTACACAAATTAACATGCCATGGTCAACATCGTCATATACCTTCAATAATAACACAATGTTTTATTATGAGGCTATGGTTGAAGCACAAAGGATTATCTCTATCTGAAAAGAATAAAAAATGAACTCTACCCCACAAAGAACCAAAGGTGTGAAACCTGGACTGGCTCTTCTTTCGTTTTTGTGTTAAAAACCCTCTCCTTGACCCATAGAATTCTTGGCTGGCAAGTTAAGTCTTGCCATCAAAATAAACTGGTGTGTCTAAAACATGCAGAGGTCCACAGAGGAACATGCCGGGAGGAAATGGCTATGATCTCTGTGATGATTTTGGTTGGACGCCGGCGCACATCGTGTGTGTGCTTAAAAGCATGGGTGAAACTCAAACCTGTTCAAAATCTACTTAGGAAAATAAACTGAGCTCCCATTCCAAATAAATGTCTGTTTGAACTGAAACTTTGGGCCAATATTTTGGCTTTGGGTATAAACTAGAGAAAAGAATGGAATACATTCTGTCAATTGACTTTTCACAGAAGTGGGACCTCAGGGGATTTCTCACTTTGAGGCTGGTGCAGATCAAAGGTTACACACTGCCTGTTTGTTAGGGCAGACTACCAAGAGCCACATTGCTCTGGCAATAGCACCCTTCCACAACAGGGTGCACCTGGAGAACACTGAGGCCAGTGTTTTGGCAAGAGAAGTCTGCAGTTTAGCTTTCAACACCTTCACTCCCCATGTTTTTCTGCGAATGGAGCAAAGGCTGAAAAACATGGGCGCAAAGTCTCTTAACTGCATGCTAACACACAACAAGCACATACCTACACATTATGAAGTTCACATAATGATCTATAAATCATGCTACATATGTGTGCAGATATAATACTGACACAAGCACACACATATTCTTGCTGATTTGTGTTAATTGCCATTTAGTTGGGGTAATTAAGGCTCCTTTTCTACTGAGTCCTGCTGAAGTGAGGCCAAGGGGGTTAATAAGTACTTAATTTGGCAATTATTATTCTATCAGCAGCATTTCCACTTCTGATTGGTGTTTATTGGCCATTTACTCAAGTTGGTGTGGCCGGCCTGGCTGTTTTTCACTTACTTATTTCTTTTTTAATTGCCTTCTTCCACCTGTAGAGAGAGGAGGGGAGAGGTTTTCCCCTCTCGATGACAAACACAGCCGGCTTTGAGATGCCAGCCGCTCTCTTTAACAGGCCAATGACAGTTTCCTCCTGTCACAACTCTGACTTCCTGTACAAACATAACCTCATTAAAACTGCCACCCTGGTCTGTGGGCGGGCCTCCTGGTCCTCCCCTCCAATTAAGAGCAGTAGGGGCTGTCGCACTGACAACTCCCACTTTGAGTTAGAAATCCAAAGCGCTCTAGGGGCTAACACCATGTGTCAAAACATAATTATGATCTCAGCCATACCTCTGTCCAAAAGAGAAGAGGAAGTGTGAGAGAGAACAAGTGAATGAAGGAAGGGGAGAGGAGGTGGAGAAAGAGAGGGAGCAGAGGGCAGTGGAGGGAATAATGAACTGAGAGGGATAATGAGAGTGTTTGACCGTAGTATGTATCATCCCTCCCCCACGCACATTCAAAATAAAGTGTTATATTTATTCTATGTACATCTGGACGGGGCAAGGGCATGTTCATCACATTTCTGTTGATGCCGGTTCCTCCCAGCAGCGAGGGTAGAGTTCAGAGATCAAGGAGTCACAGCCTGTCTGTGTAAAGGATTTCTGAAGATGACAGAGCGCGATACCACTTACTCACCCCGTTATCCTTTTACCCAAACGCACAACAACATGCATCTCTTACCTGTGAGTGCTATGCAATCAATTCACCTGCTTTAAACTGTTATCCCAGCATGAAATGCGAGACATGTTTTGCATGCCAGTTTCCTCCAGCTGATACGAGCTCTCCCCTGTTTTTTTCCCTGAGGATGGGAGGCAGATATGAAGAGGTTGAGAATGCAAGAGGGAGGTCACAGAAGAATCTGACACCAAAGGCCACCCCCTGTCTGCAGCGCACAGCGTCACAGCGAGGCCTCTGTGACCCAGTAACAGGCCGCTGCAGGGGCCAACACACTGCAAGCTGTGTCTACTGTCACAGCTGCCAGTCAGCAAGGTTTGATATCTGACAAATCATCTGACATCTCACCACACACTGATAAGACTCTTTAATTAAAACTCCATTTCAGCAAATTAACAATGCAATTATTGTGTGTATTAATCAGAGGTGTGCTGAGATCTTTTTCAGCTCTAAGACGCACGTGAATTTACTGTCTTTCAGCGTATTTGTGAACAACCCCTCCTCCGGTTTTGTCCTTACCCTCCCTCGTCCTCAAAGACGGGGTTGAGATGGGGTTGGAGACAGAAACAGACAGGTGTTCAGGTGTGTGATGTTTGACATGCTCACACAGTGTGCTTTCATCACAGGGAGGAGACGTGTTTGACAGCAGCGACTCCCTGACCATGATTACATTATCTCATGGTGTGCCGGTGAAGGTCAGGGGAGATCCCCAGCTAGTAGCAAAAAACAAACGATCATGAGACAAATACAATGAGATTATGTTTCCCTTATATCACATAAAAACATTATTTGGTAAATGTTCTGTTTGTAGCTTTGTACACGGAAACTCTTTGGAACGATCAACACTTTGTTAACAGTGCTATGGACTGTAATAGTGAAAATGCAATACAAAGGGTAGATTCAATTTAACACAGATAGTAGAGCACAATTCACAGAGACATTTCACAGAGTGCCGTTATTTTCGCACAGTCCCTCTGTGGACTCACCTTAATCCTATAAAATCATCAAGTTTAAGAAGAAGAGAAGAAGAGACAATTGGTTGTCCTGCAGATACGTTTGTAATGCTCTTCAGAGCACCTTGTCACAGAGGAAATGCTCACACAAAACCTGAAGTGAAAGATAAATGAAAATCACTTTTCAGAGACAAATGTTCCCAGCATGGTCGAGGCTAGCAAAAGCCGATGGGATCATGCAAACGATGGTTAAAGATGATCAAATTGGGACATGAATCAAATCTAAAAAGTAAACAATAAAAGAGTGCAGTTAGGAAATGTCGAGGATGGACAATAAAAAGAGGAAAGCACAGATCATTTAAGGTCAGCTGCAGAGATAAAAATAGTGTTCAACCTCATACTGATGTTCTAGTAAGGGGCAAATTGCATAATAGAGTAGCTCCTTCATCTGCTGGGTATTAACACAGTCGAACTTGGCTGGAACCAGCAGACGACTCAGATTAAATATGAAATATTTGTCTTTGCTCCATGAATTATACAAAGCTTGGCACAATGATACAATTATCCTCTCATGCTGGTTTTTCTTGTGTGCGTCTCGTTTTTTGTTGAATATCAACAAACCAAGCAGAGCAAAACAATAAACATTATCTGCACAGAGATGTCAGTTACAGTGGCTTCATAGCCATTATGTGGCATTCCCCCAGGGGTGGCACTGTGACTGAAGAGGGGGGGGGGACACTGGAATAAATGGGCCCAGTGTTTGTAATGGAGAGGAGCGTGGCTGCTGGCCAGGGATTTGAGTTAGCAGGCCTTGTACTGGAGAGGAACACTTCACACTCTGCCAAGTGGGGCTGCCCGTGCAGGGAATGGCATGGGGAGACCTCTCTCTTTTCTCCCATCTTCTTGTTTTTGTGTGTGTGGGTGCATGCATATTTATTGTAGTGTAGGAGTGTATGCATGTGCACTCGCGTGTTTAAAGGGAAAGTGATTAAGGAGAGTCCTCCGGAGCACGCTACTCGGTCCTCCTCCCTTATGAAGGCGGACAAAAGAAAGTGGTGCTCTGGCCTGTCTGCAGCATTTCCAGCTTGAACTAGGGGGTTGGCATGGTGAACTTGTGTTTAAATGCCACATAGTGGAAACCGCTACATCTCTGTTGAGAAGGTCTTCATTGGGCTTAAAACAATTCATTTGAACCGTTTGTTTTAAAAACAGGTAGGTCGGTTGGATTTTGCCTTCACACACATGCAGGCATGCAAGCAAGCAGTGCAGAAACACAAACACACCAACACACACTCTAATTGCTGTAAGTGAGTGAGCGTTTGGAGCGGGTGGACAGGTCTGGCTGAGTGGACGGTTTCACGCGTTCATGCACTGCTGCTCCAGCAGCATAATGAGGTGTGACGCATCAGACTAAGTGGCTAATGGGGTGTGAAGTCATTAGAACACTGCCTGTATCCCTCCAGCCCCCCTCGTCTCTAACTCTATGCAACTCTATCGTATTTGTTTCTCTATTACCACCCTCATTTCCCATCTTTTCTATTTTTTTGTTCATGCCATGACAACTGGTTGTGTCCATCATTGCTATGTGGACTATGTCATCATACACTGTCAAAATCATGTCTTTGTTGACCAGCCTAACCTCTCCACCTGTTTGGAACATCGGAAAGAATGAATCAATATATCTAAATGTTCAAGAAAAAATCTATATATCTAAATGTTCTTTTTATTATTGACTATGAGATCTAGTAAAAATGTATATGATCTCTTTGCAAAGTTGCTGCCCAAAAGTGTCATTTTGACGATGCAGAATACTATGAACAAAGCCGAAGAACTATATTTGTTCCCGTTGTTGTTACAAGCCTTACAAGCTTTTCGAAACACGGACACACATGAACATTTGAACAGGCATGACCAAATGGTGATACTATT
Organism: Tautogolabrus adspersus; assembly: GCA_020745685.1. Classification (NCBI taxonomy): domain Eukaryota; kingdom Metazoa; phylum Chordata; class Actinopteri; order Labriformes; family Labridae; genus Tautogolabrus; species Tautogolabrus adspersus. Next base: position 11,076,940 of record CM036535.1, read on the forward strand.
AAAAAAATAAAAATCAGAGAGGGGGGACCACCATCTGTTCTCTGGGATCAGACATAGTCGTAAACAGCTTTAAGAATAGAGAACAGGCTGAAGATAGTGAAACTAAATATCTTTGTCCTTCTGTCATTTTCGTATTTGGCACCTTCTAATCTTTGGTGCTCTCTTGCACACTGGGGTACAGGCAGTCATCGCTATGTGCCCTTTAACCTGCTGTAGCAAACAGAGACATTAAGAACACGTCACCAAACATATGGCCTGCAGTTGTGGAAAGAAAAAACATCCATTTTTGTAATACTAAAGCTGAGCTGTGATGATAGGGTGGAAGGTCTACATTAAGATGAGCCAATCAATGACCTGCTCAGAGTACATTATTCTGGATACTTGCATGGTATCATTTCTGAGTGGTCAGGTTCTCAAAGCATCATATTACAGCCACTTGTCAAACTGAAGTCCCAAAGCAGTAGATTTTGTTGTGTTGTGTTTTGATAGATGAATGCAGATACTGTAATGAAACAATGTGATGGAAAGATAAACTGATAACATAGTTCAGACACTGTTTTGGCCTTTTGTTCAGATCAACAGAAGCATGACCTTCAGGATAGCTTAATGCTTACTTTTGTAGCAAATAAAAAGTTGCCTGTTTGAAGCTTTACATGAAAGCATTGTATGTATAAAGTCATGTTCAAAAATGATGTGTAATAATAGCAGGGACTTTTTCAGAAAAATAACCATTTTCCTAAATTTAGCCAACCATAAGACCGATTTAAAAATGTAGAAAACATTGGACTGAAGAGACAGTAACTCCTCAGACAAAATGTTCCATGCACTTTTGGGTGGAAAAGCAAGTTTTTGTTAATGGAGATGTAATTGGAGAGGACCTTTTTAATGTTAATTCTACCATCATATTACACAGTTATAGGTGAAGCAATAGCTAATAATACAAGTGCCCTGTAACTCTGGGCAAACAGCACAGCATTGTTGGTAAACATAAGTGTGTACACTCTGTAACGGATTTTCTTCACCTTAGTTTACAGCCACAGACGACAGTAAAGTTTGTAGCTTAAAGTTTCTCCTTGATGTTATATGTAGCCACCAGTGAAATCAGTGTGTGAAAATACATTTGAAGAGACTGAGTTGTCGACCTATTTGCACAGCAGATCTCCATAGTGCCAACACGCACATAACTTTAACTCTGCCTTCTTTTCACTGATAATCTGCACAGGGATTTAGTGGCAGTCCATTTATTTTACACCATGTTAAAGAAAAATGTGATCAACTGTTAACCGTTGTACCATTGGTAAACACACACCACACAGTCACACATACACACAAACAGAAGCACACGCTGATCTTAAACAGGCCTGAAGGTTTAAAAAAGTGACATAGGGAAATGACAAATGCTATCATAGGGCTGTTATGAGAATATTCAAGGTTATTACAATCATGTACACTAGTCCAGAAAATCCAGTCCTGTGTATGAAAAACTGTCTGGTCAAGTGTGCTGCCAAGATACAGTAAATCATTAGATAAGCAGTTTTTTTAAGTGTACGGAGTTCATTTGCAACAAAAGAACTCAGCTTGTCCTGGTTCCACTGTCTCTCTTCAGTGTGCCTCAGTGTGTGTGTGTGTGTGTGTGTGTGTGTGTGTGTGTGTGTGTGTGTGTGTGTGTGTGTGTGTGTGTGTGTGTGTGTGTGTGTGAGCACACCTGCAGTTGAGGTACCAGCCCCCTGCGTAATTTCATTAACCTTTCTACAGAACAGTGCATGTACAGATCCTCCCAGCGGATAATAAGCAGCGAGTCCTCCCACACATTTACAGAGAGTTACAGCTGTACTGTGTTAAAGTTTAACCTGATAATCTGGAGCCTTCGTCTTCTGCATTTTGGATGCAGCTTGGCTGAGATACTTCCTTTCTTTCGTGTTTTGCAATAATTGTTAGCACATGCCCGACATAAAGTGAAACCTGCAGGTGCTGAAAAAACCCTAATCAAAGACTGATTTAAAAACATTTAAACGAATCAGTCTTGAACGTCTACAATTTTGCAGAGGCTTTGTTCAGCCCCTAAAAAGTTCCACTTTCTCTGTTACTGATTCAATTATATATTTGATTTATTTTTATGCTGAACACTTCCATAGAGCACAAAATGACAAATGATAAAGACAAGTGGTTGTGTAGTCTTTCCATACTCTGTTTCTATCACTCTCTCAACTTTTCACTATCAAGTATTGTCTAAAGGATGCAGGTCATTGGTTGAGTAAAGGCCCCGACACTCTGTGGAGATTGTCGGCCGTCGGGCTTAGTTGGACCGTCGGTGAGCGGTCGTTCCCCTAATTTTTGCGGTGTGTCCTGCTCCATCGCTATCTGTCTGCCCCCGTCTGCCTTTTTTTGGCCGATTCGACATGTTGAATCGGCGTCGGCGATTGGTGAGAGGAATCTCTCTGATTGGCTGTTCGGACGTTTCATTTAATTCCAGCTCTTGACACAGGTTCGGGAAAGCCCCTTGAGCTTGTCGCTGTAGTATCCATGCTTTCACCCATTAGTGCGGTTTCTCCTTATTTGTCGCCTTCGCCTCTTCTTTTCTTTTTCCACTAAAAGACCAAGGGCTGACAATGCCAGTGCCATTTTCAACTTTTTATCAGACATTATTCTCGATTAGTAGGCTACCTATTTTTTTTTTCATTTCAGTCAGCTCTAGTTGGACACTTTAATGCTTACCTCACAATCATTTAATTTTGCACCTTTAATGTTTGCACTGACTGTTGTTTCAAGTCTGTTTTTATACATTTTGCACTACCTTATTTTACCGATGTTCCTTAACTGTTTATAGGTTTCCTTTAAATTGCACATATATGTTTATCCCTCCACGGGTCATTGCACGGGTTTAATTTTCTAGTTCTTTGTCGTCTGCTTGGTGTGTCAGGGCCTAAAGAACACTTGTGATGTAATTAAAATGCAGTGTTGGGCGAGCCCCTTAAAAAATATACCAATTTACTACACTGAAGCTACCTCTAAGAGAAATGTAGCGAGCTAAGCTACAGCAAACAAGCAAAAATAGCTTGCTACAATGTAGTTAAAGTACAAACACTCCTATTTGTAGCTTAGTCTCAGCCCAACACTGGAAAAATGTGACGTGAAAAACAAATAAGTGCACAGAAAAGTGCATGTAGCTTGCAATAACTAAGATCTAACTTTTAGGCCGATTTAGCTCTGGAAACAGTCACTTTATCTGAGTGTATTCATCCACACACATCAAGCCCGAAAAGTGTGGGGAGGGAAAAGTCCTAGAACACAGTGAAACATCATATTCCCTGGACCCAGGCAGACACTGTCCCCAGGCACTGATCCAGGTTAACTTTCACATTCTATCATATAACAGTGAGGTCAGGGGCTTTGATAGGAGAGTCTGATTTCACAGCAGCCCATGGTGATAGCCCTTCCCATGGAGCATGTCTCCTCCCACCAGGGAGAAGGAGATAACACTGACAGGCCTGGAGCTCTCACAGACTGGAGGAATCAACAGTTTAATGCTGCAGACTTCTCACAACTCCCATCAGACCTCATCAGTTACCCACAGTTTGTCTTCTTAAAGGACTATACCAGGGGTTTTGAATGAACACATTAACTTCACTCCATATATCCTCCATATCACAAAGAATCAATTTGCAAGCATGTCTGCCATTTTTTTTTTTAGAGATTTCAATTTACTTTTGTAAAGTCCCACACATCAAAATCTGCTATTATTCAATCCAGTTGTCAATGAAAAGACTAAATCAAGTTCTGTATTTGGTCACAGGAAACACATATTTATTTAATTATGAGATTACACAGCGCAGATTTTTCAAAAAGAACTGGATTTAAGCTGCATAGCTGCCCAACTAAAAGTGAACGATCAGCATAATTAGATGGGTCATATGTAGACCTGGATACCAAGAGTCTGTTGCAACCTGGAACTGGTTCTAAATTTCGTGAATTTCAGTTTCACTTTTTGGAATATAGTGTCGAACTAGAGATGCACAGATTGTAAACATCAGGACTGATAATGATACAGATGTGTAAAACAACAATTTAATGCACGGCACCTGACCTGTTGTGGCCTCCCATCCACAATAATGCCCACAGACAGCGGTAGCAGCTGTAGCATCGTCATGCAACACTCAGGTTCAAAACACAATGGAGCTCACATTTAAATGTACTTAAGGTGAAAGAATCATATTCATTTCTTGCACTAAATTCTAAACTGTAGGAATGCTTCAGCTCTTGAATTTGTAAGAGTGCTCATACCTTTATTGACAGCTTTCTTGACTGTTTCTGTCTTTATACATAGATACTGTACGATATCTTGGTATCAAACATCATGGCCGAGACTAATCAGTACATGATCACGTAACAAGAAACAAATATCATCAGAAACTGAACTACAGAACCATTTTTTTTAACTGTGAAGATTAATTTGATCTTTAGATGTCCTTGGCCCTTTTACTCAGAACAAACACAGTTGTTTGCCTATACGCATTATTCTAACTCAGCGATTATATCAACTCTCTATTTTTCAACACCACAGCTGTGGTATTCCTGTGAGCCCGCCGCGTTGGGGTACTTATTTGTCTAAAAATGATTCACCTGCATAAGCATAAAACGACATTTCCTTACAAAATAAACTAAACAAATGACATTTCCATTTCAGTGCACCTCCTACTACCAAGGGCACCAAATATGTGTCCTTTAGAGATGCACCAAATGTTTTAGAGGAACTAAATCCCCAATGTAGATAGTATGTCCTTCGACATTTTTCTTCATGTTTGCAGAGCTGTATACGAACAAACTTTCAAAAAAATGACAAGCATTTGGAAGCCTTTTCCAATGACACTAAACACAAATTAGACTTGATAAACTCCATGATAACAGTAAATGAATCCCGTGGTTTGGGTGCTTTTTAGATTGTTGCAAGAAAACTAAATCAGTCTTTATTTGGTGTTATGTGTTGATGTCAGACTGCAGGTTGCAAAGTAAGTCAGAGGAAGTAGAATTAAAAATTGTACCCTCAAGATGCCACAAGGAGCATGATATGACCTAATATATCCTCTCCTACCAACGGCTCACCATCATAGTACATGATAGTACAAACCTGTTCCGTAGGTAAAAGGTAACAAGATGTGAAATTAAAGAAGTAAGTGGTTATAATGCTTTTCCATGACAATTTATACTATAATGGATTGTTTAACCAACAAAGAAAGAGGAACTAATGATATTAATAAAAACAATCACAGGGCATGGCTCAGTACTGTTCTCTACATATCCTGACAACCTAACATATCTACATATGTGTGCTACATGTGCAGCACATTTCATTTTCATTGCTCTCTAGAGCAATCCAAGTGTAATTAGATCGATACTCACATTTGGCTATTTAGCTTTTAATATGAAAAGATTAGAGGTGCCCACAAAAGGATTAAATGTTCATTTGAGGACATCCGGAGTGTGGCCATTAGTCTTGAAAGGATTAAGTAAACTAATTAAGCAGAATTTGCATCCGGAGCTAATTGGGTGTATATATTTAGAGAACTGGAGGGATCCGGAGGGTCAGGAATTGGTTCTATTCTTCTTTCGTGGCAATCAGAGAGAGTACAAATGTCTGCTTTAAAATGGCAGTGTTATGTAGACTAAAAGACGTGTCACCTTCTTACATCAGGTGACCAATCTGGTTAAATTAAGGGATCATGAAGTGTCTTGTCATCTGTAAACAGGCACTGCTATAGAGCAGGATTGTAGCCATATGCACATAGCTGTGTAAGTTGATCCTCATTAGACTGGTGCTAAAGCAGGGAAGCAGACACGCTCAAAGGCAAAATCATTTAGGAGACAATTTCTCAACTGCTTCTTTTGCCGTGTTGCCCTTAAGCCAAAATACACAAAAAAATGTATACAAGGAATACTCAGGATACGAACATGTCCACAAATTTGTCCAAGAACATGACAGTTGTCAAACCACACACTAACCCTCGTTCTCTTTCAGTATGGCTCTGTAGCCACACATTCCTTTAACTCTAACTACCAACAGATAGAGGTAATGGCAATGACTCGCTCTTGCATTGCCATTATACCAATGGGACTCCCTTCTATTACATTTCGTTCTGTGATGTTCATGGTCATAACAGGCCAAATGAAAAGCACTTGCCATAACAGTCTTACTGTGGTCCATATGTCAGAAGGGGGCTCTATGGCCTAGCCATTGAGGAGGGGTCAATCTCTCAACCCTAATGGCTCTCTTCGGGTCATGTGACTGCCAAGTACTCTGGAACACTCGTTACAGTAGATAGGAGCAGGAAATGATTATCAGGAGGTCAATTTATGCAAGGGAGAAGCAGAATGACAGAGTGAGAGGTCAGAGCTCGTCCATATCTCTAGGCATTAAAGATTGACATGCAGAATCGGAGAAGGCCCCCACACTGCCTCACTCCACACCACACACACGCACTTCTCCATTTAAATATCTGACAGACGATGAAAGTGCAGCCATTAAAATGTCTGCCGAGCGCTTCAGGAATGAAATGGGGGAGATAAAAGAATTCCCCTGGGTAATCAACGGGGCTATGAATTAGCCGTGAGTTTTAGACGGGGGGGGGTTAAAGGATCGGATGCATGTTTAACTCATTTGTCGTTCCATCCTTCTGAAAACATCAGTTCACGGTGGATGCTATGAACAACTTTATGCTCTCCAAACTGTTTAAAGGAGGAGGTACTGACACTTTATCGCACTTAAAACTAGGTTGAATGTAAAGAAATATAATTTTCTCTTTTCTCCCTTGTTATTCACTTCCCATATGTGCAGTCTACTCACTCTTTGATTTGGTAAATGTTCGTTTTTTTAATTGTTTTTAGGAAACTTAACCAAAAAGTAAGTACTGTTCAACCCCTTGGCTCTTGTTTAATTTTCCAAAACTGTTTGGATCTTCTTTATAGAGCCAGACCGATTAATCGGCCAGCCGATAATATCGGCCGATATTCGCGTATTAAGTGACTATGGTATCGACTAATCTTATCGCAGATAAATGCAGAAATTGCTAGATTTATTTAGCAGCCAAATAGCATTTAATTTGAGTATCATTGTATTACGCTAGCAGTTCTCTTTCTGGCTGTCACCAGCAGAGTGTGCTGTATGGATTACAGCAAACATTATTACTCAAGTGTGTGTCGAGTGTCAAGTGGTGACGCACGTACATGCACAGTTACTTTCTAGTTGTATGACCATCTTGTCTACATTATACTGTACATCTTTTCCACAAGTGTTTGATGACTGCATCTGAGGGATCGTTGCAATAAATGTGAATATCTATCTCTAACGATCTAACATAGATCAAAGAAAGATATCGGCCGATTTATCGGTATCAGATTTTTTTCTCTTCAAATATCGATATATATTTCAAGGTATATTGTTTATGCATCTCAGTGGCATGGGGGACAATTTGGAGGAAGACCAGTGAGACAACACGTATAATCTACATGTACTTTTTTCCAGGGAGGAGGTTAACAAAGAGTATGTTGCTGCTTTAGAAGGACACCTAACGTAACCAGATGCACTATTATAGCTCCCATTTTACAAACAATTATATCATTCAAATGCAGTTTGCACACACAGGATAACACTTATGACACAGACTCTCTCTCTCAGCAGGTTGCATGTAAGCGATCAAACACACAAAACCCGTTGTGAAGTGCTCAACATGCACAAATAGTTTCCATACCTAACACCAGACCGAATATTCATTTCACAACATGACCCAATAACTGACAACCCAGTACACTACCACTACCGCAACTGCAGAGGCTATAAACAATCACATCCTTATCTACTGAGGTAACTTAATCTGAATCGTGACCTGGTAATGTTAACCTCATACACGTGCCATCTATGGCTGTTCATATCTGCATGCAAACATCTGCAGTAAAATAACTATTTAAGTGAACTGATTATCACATGCAGATAAATCCAGACAAGTTATACAAGTTGAGCAATTTAACCACATCAAAAAACACAGCTCACAGAGCAGAGCCAAAGGAACAGTTTAGTCAACAGTAAAGCGTTGCTCACCCTATTTGACGAGGAATATTCTTCTGTCATTCATGGTGGTGAAATTACATCATTATTGACTTTGCGGAGTGGCTAGCTGGCAAAGCTCACCTTCAGCAGCATATTATTCCAGTGATTGCTGTCATTAAAAGTCAGACTCCGTCCTATTCCCATCTCTGTTTATAGCGCTAGTTTTGGAGTTAGCCTGCTGTCACATTTATATTTAACTTACTGCTGTAGTCATAGTTTAGTCAAGTATATTTTTTTTTACTATAGACTCCAAATCTCCTGCCTCCATGAGTGCACTACTGTAGCTAATAACGGCGGTCTAAGGGCTGTGTCCTGTCCTGTCAGTTCATTTTAGTTATGTTGATACTATGCTATGATTCGATTGGTTTAAAGCCAGAGGACCGCTGGCTTCCCTTAGCAGAGTCCTGATTAATCACTGTTTGACTGATGGGTCTATTCTAGATTTTTTTCCCACCACGGCCACCGTAGTTCACTAGGCAACATGTAGAGGGGCGCTGTTTCACTTGTAAAAGAAGAAATGGTGAAGATCAGACGTGGCAGCAACAGTGCAGAATTACCTTATCTGTTATACTACTTGTTTTATTTTAATGACAATATCAGTCTGAAAAAACTGGGGAAGCCTGACTCCCCTTGGCTTCCAGGAGAAAACGCCACTGATGCATCTGTTTACATCCATCACAGTCTCATGAAACAGAAAGGCTGCTTGAAGTTCCTCAAGAAAGATCTTCTTTTTTTCAAGCCATGGTTGGGAGAAGCTTCTAAAAAGACTTTGTAAAACTGAATGTATTTCTAAAATGAATATATATCCATTAATTTTATAGCCCCATTTAATTATACAATTACCAGGAAATGTCATCCTGTCAGCTCCTTCGTTTAATGTGCTAACAGCAACAGCTAATTTAGTGTGGTCTCCGATCAGTTCAAGTCATTGCAGGGTCATGCAAAGGACTGTTGTCTGATTTTTTTTTATCAGAATACTTTTTTAAATAAATGTTAACAAAAGGCCAAAAGGCTTTCCAACATCTTACTCAAGATCTATTGGAATAACTCAAAAGGACAATGGGTCAAATACTGCTCCTTAACTCAAAAAGAACAATATCAAGATGACTTCAACACAGCTTCCTGAGGAGGTTTTCTTGGAATCTCACAGTGGGAGTCAACTCAAGGATACCAAGGAAAGAAGAGGATTATTGAAGCTCCTCCTGGAAACTCCCAGGAGCTGAAAGATGGGGTATATGTGAAAGGATGTCTGGGCTACTTTTCTAGCCAGCTTCACATGGTCCAGCATTAGCGGAAGGGAAATCAATGAATGTTCGGAACCATTTGCAACATTTGTCTCTGTGACAAAAACAAACGTCACTCTTTAATTTACTCCAGTTCTACAACTTTATGTATGTTTTAAACTAAATTAAACAAAGAATAAAAGAAGGGTGTTACATGACCAGTACATCCTATTAAGGCTTTTTAATGTATATCTCGGCCAGTGGCAGAAGGAATTCTCCATTATTTTTAACCCATATATTAACAGTTGGTGAATGCACATAGAGGCTATAGATGAAACAATTCTCCATTGCGAGACTTGGTAAAAGGACACGTACTGTAAATGAGCATATGGCAGAGTTGATCAAATTCAAGTTTTTTTTTCTAGTGAGCTCTTATCATGTTTTGACACCATATTTCTGTCCTAATGCATAAAGAAAGCCCCACATCCATCAGATACAACTGGCTGCAAGGCAATTTAAACCAGACGTGATATCATTCAGCTGCATAAGAATGTACACATTGTGTGCCCTGCGCAGGGATCCCTTCATGAACAGTTTGCATGGGAACTTGAACACACAGTTGTATCAAAATGTTTTTCTGCTATTTAGCATAAGATGAGATAACAATTTGGCTGGCACAAACAGGAATTTGATTTAAATGTATCAGCTTATGCAATTTTGCCAAGTGTGAGGGTATTTCATGCTTTGACTGTAGGAAGAGACCGTTGTGAGAACATTTTCCTGAACATCAGTTTAATGTAATGTTTACTAAATTGGTGTTCAACACACTCCTGTGAATCTCCTTAAAGAGCTATGAGAAGCTAAAATATAAACATCATTTACTTTACCAAATGAGTGCTGTTTCATGCAGAGATGAATGATAACCACCAGGTGGGAAACAACACTGTTACTAAAAGTAACATCCACTCATGCTTTACCTTACACTTCATATATTTGCAAGGAAACAAAGCTTTTGAAAGGCCAATAAAAACATTAGCAATGCTTCGTTGGAGGTAGTTATGTGACAGAAGCTGATCTCTCTATTTATCAAAGGTACAGTCTGTGGCCGTTTGGAAAACATGTCCTACACTCTCACAGAAACACACACTGTAAATATTCTTTTTGTGTTCTTTTGTTTGTTTTAACACTCAATCCACCTTCATTTTTCATGTAAAACATATACATTTAGAAATAAATACTTTGCCATACATTCACCTCTGACAATATAACCTAGGACTTTCTTGTTGACCTTGTCAGGGTCTCCCTGTATTGTCACGATTCAGAGAAACAGCATAAAAACCATATTGATGGCATCCTCTTATTTATAATTTTGCAGTGCTTGAATGTAGAGGGAATGGAAATTTAACAAGGAATGAATTCAGACCCAGCAGAGAAGGTTTTAAAGCGGGAGCTTGTCTCTGGGGTGGGCTGGCCTGATGCTGGCTGAAGAGGATGACTGAGGTGACGGGGTTAGGAGAGGAGCGAGCACAGCTACAAGGGCCTCTGTCCCAGGCCAGGCTGTGAGCTGCAGCCCTGTGCTGATAAGACTGTAATAGTCCTCCTTAGAGGACCCAGGGCTCCTCTCCCCTTATTAGTCATTTATCACACCTGGCAGCCTCACTGAACCATAATTACTCTTCCCTTATCCCCCCGCACTGTCATGTCCATGAGAGCGAGTGGGGCAGAGGGGGAGGAAGAGAAATAGCTGTGAGAAACAGTGTTCGCAGAGAGTGGACCAAGAGAAGGACAGACGAGTTAGGAGAAGAGGAAGGAGAAAGAGAAAGTGCTGGTGAAGAACAGTCATGAAAGGACAGAGTTTACAAGACACATGAACAGTATGAAGGACATATCAGTGGACACACGTAAAACACGAGATTTTACACATAAATGAGGAAAGTGAGGTATTGTGGAGGGAGAAATCTTTAAGAAATCGTTAGTAATGGTAGAAATAAATGTAATCACAGAAAAACAACCTTGGAGAGAAACCAGTATTTGTGCTACAAATGAGAACCAGTTGTTCTGACCACAGCTCTTATACTAAATAGGAATAAGGTCTACTGGTCTATTAGGCAAATACAGCACTTTGTAACATCCAAGAGATGGCAATTTTACACCCAGTAACTGATGTATTGACATGTAGATAATATCTTACAGTTCAAATAATTAGTAGAAGGCATTTACAACATGTAAAAGATTTAGGTGGCAGGCAGCTAGTAGTGTCTTTCGTACGCTGTATCAAAGTTTCTTTAAGTTAAAAATACATTTGAGGCTTTGAATGAAGTTGCACTATTTTAATAACGGTGCTGGATGGAAGTTTGAAGTAAATAGAATCTGTCTCTGTTATCAAATATGGCACCTCATATCTCTGTATTGGCAGAACAGAGCTCTCCTTCTCGTGCCAAAAGTCGTAAAACTTTGCACAACCTCTCCTCCTCCGTCTGTTCTAAATACAATACTGAGCTTGTCAAGATTGCTTGCAACACTAACATTTCTTTCACGAGTGAATTACTGGGACATATTGTGTGCGAAAGTTTTACTTTGTTGCCACGTGCCAGGCTGTCACGAAGGCGTCCTCCCTTACACAGTGAGCAGAACCAGATGTGAGCCACATGCTTCAAATCTTTAGCTGAGGTTTGCCTACTACACCCCAGACCAACCAACCCCTTAATGGGAGTCAGGTCTCACACTCCAGTCAGTGGTGTTTCATTAAGAAAAGGGTTTCAACCTTCTACCAGAAAACAAACATGCCGATATGTAATCATTCTGCTCAAACTTGTTCATCTTTAAAGATGTGTGGACTAAATGTGCTTGGCTTAGTTTTATTAATCATTTCTTTTGTACACTACATCTGATAATCCTTAAACAGCATAAATGATTGTTTGAGTAAACACTAACTTGTAATTAGGGACTGACCAATATGGGATTTTTGAGGTCGACACCAATATTAGGGAGAGAACAAATCTGATACCCATGTATCGGCCAATATTTTTCTTATATCCATCTTTGATCTGTAGAGATAGACATGGATATACACATACATTGCGTTGATCCTGAAGTTATAAAACACTTACACAGATATACAGTATAATGAAGACAAGATGGTCACTCAACTCAAAAGAAACTGTGCACGTTTGTACGTGAATCACCGTTTGACACTCTTGAGAGTAAAAATACTTGTGGTAATCCGTATAGCACACTGCTGGTGACAGAGAACTGCCAGTGTAATTCAATGATACTCAAATTAAATGCTATTTGACTGGTGAATAAATCTAGTAATATCAGCGCATATCTGTGATAAATTTTGCTGTTATGATGTGTCACTGGATATGCTAATATTGGCTGGACGATTAATTGTTCAGGCTCTACTTACAATGTAAAACAGCCTTTACAAGTAGGGTGCAGAAAGTATATTTTTGTCTGGAAAACAAACAAAAAAATATCACTGTTTCACATTTTCAATCACAACAAGTTTGTTCATACTTATTTCAGGATGGATAGACAGATCAAATTAATGTAGACATAACTAAATGAGCTGGGAGGAGAAGTTTATATGCCCAGACTCCCTGGATGTCTGTCCAATCCGAGGCCCAGCTAGTTAAGATCCTGCCAACAGTCGTGTCGTCCTTCACAGATGGAGACCACAACAGGGCTCACACAGCACAGTCCAGATGTGTGAAAAGAGGAAGAACAGAGGGACCGGGCAAAGAGAAATGGGATTCAATGAATTTTGCTGTCATTAAAAACCCCTGACAGATGTGTGAGTCCCAAAGGAGAGACATCTGGACTCTCTCTCTCTCTCTCTCTTCCTCTCGCACACACTTTTCATCAACTATGTAAGGTGAGAAAGTGGAGAACGCTCTTGGCTTTTTAAGATCCGTATTGCCGCCTTCCTCCGTTTTAACAGGCGTTTTATGGAGCGGCTTCCTTAATAGCCACTCACTTATAAAACAAAGCTGTAATGACATGCAAATGACTCACAGGGAAACACTGTAAAGTGGATGTGATGTATGGGCCGTCTGTCCACCACAAAAAAAGAGAAACACCCACACCCACCCATCCACCCACCCACACACACACAAAACTTTAAAATATAAACAAAGAAAAAGTACTTGACAGGACAACCTATAGAAATAGTTACAAATGTTCTTCTTGCCCATAAATACCAAAAAGAATGAAAAAAATAACCTTTTCTTTGATTCCGTAAGAGATACTTATTCAGTGCTGTCCATGAATTGTATTTTATTTACGATAGTAACCTGTTGGTATAATTCTCTGTCTCAGTTTGAATTATTAAATGTATATACATACGGACATATCGTCTCCCTCTCCTTCCGTTGTACAAAAATGAGGCCAAAGTACCCCCGATACAGGCACTGTCATATTTAACTCCGACATCATTTGGAGCCAGGATCTCCCTTCTGGAGAAACGGAATTCCAATCCCACCTTTTCAGCGAACCGAAGCAAACATTTGACTTACCAATGACATGACAAAGTTCCCTCAGGTTGCTGAAGTTCACAGCAGAATAGATTCTTGTGTCGGTATGAAGCTGACTCTCAAAGTTACAGATAGTTCAATGATTCTCGTGTCAGAGTCTTCATTACCATTCCTCTCAACCTTCCTCCTCTACTCTGCTAATCTGGAAGGAAATACTGCATCATGATGTTTCATAAGCTCTACTTTGCATCAAATAACTAATAAAAACTAAAGTTCCCAAAAAATGAACATTTGGACATAAATTAGCGTGATAAGAGTTAACTTGAACATGTTTGTGATAAATGTATTTGACATGTATTTTAAGGGCTGTCGGCATTCACAGGATGTGGTAAAGGGAAGATATTAAAGTCTTTATTTCTTTTTATCACATCCAGAGTGACAGATCAGTTGACGAGTCAAAGGTAATATCCACCTTATGACATCAACATTTCACTTTTTTACCTTTACCCTTTAGCTGTTTTCGTTTACTTTTCGATCCGTAATAAGTTCATTTGTCAGTGGTTAAGTTTATGTCGTGACCTTGATCTACCTGAAGTGACTTAATTTTATTTCAAAATAAAAGCAGGTTTATTTCCATACAGGAAGTCAATTACCCTTAGCTTAACACGTACAAAATACAAAATAAAAGCATACCAAAATCTGTTTTGAAACGCAAAATAACTGCACGTCAAACATGAGTTTAAAAATGTGATTCATTGAGATTAACTATCTAAATTCAGTGATTAATCTTTATGAAAAAAGTAGTCCCCTGACCTATTTTTGATTTAAAGTTTGAATAGAATAGAATAGAATACATCTTTATTGTCATTGCTATGACAATGTGACAGAATGTCCCTTCTGTTAATATGGAGGAGGCGGAGCTTAAGACGTATACTGAAGTCGGTCAGCAGGGTGGGCTTTATTTGGCAGTTATAAAATGAATTCTATGAAGTTGTACATGTGGTCCATTAATGATTTTATAGAGGTCATGAGAGCCTTTGTTTACATGTTGACACCTTTACATAAACAGCTTTACATTATATACAAAAATCACCAAATTCCCTTCTTTTTTTGACCGGGACAAATAAAAAGATGCTGTGAGTTCATGTGTGAGATTGCCATCTACTCTACATAACACCAGCCTGTATCAGGGCCTGAGTGGGACAGATGATAGGTGGCCTAGTTATGGCTTTATTGGACACACAGGAGCAGTAGCCTCCTCGTCATTATGATAAAGAGGTTATCTGATGGTGAGAACCCTTTTTCAATGTGGTGTAAGGGAGCCAACTGTCTCAGTGAGGTGTAAGCCCAAAGACAAGAGGATCATTATCAGTGTCATGGCTTGTCCAAGGTGAACTGGTTTTTTCATGAAACCATATTTTAAAAAGGATGCCAACGTGCACCTTGTGTGAGGAGATCTTAACTAGCTTTGAAACTGACTGAAATAGATATGTATGCTTACAGAAACAAAGAATATCATTTATTATGATTGATTATTTCTTTGTAGTAATGATCCCCGAATAACCTTTTTTACACTCTCTATAGAAAATATTTACAGGAAGTGAAACGTAACACATTTTGAAGAAAGTAGGGAGCTTTTTTTTAACACAAATGATGACTTACATGTGTACATGGCAAGATCAGCAAGAGAAAACACTCACTGCTTTGACCACAGGGGTCAACAAAATAGACACAAAAGTTCCTCACGGGAGCTCTAACTGATTTGAAAGATATTTCCTTTGGTACTGGCTATAAATTATTTATTTTATAACATTAGGGATCATAAGAGCTCGTTCTTGGAAAGACAACTGAATGTATACATATACTAAAAACATGTTCACCTACACTAAATTCATAGAAACAACAGATTTGAGTCTTATTTTACCTCACTACTGACTGGTTGTTCAAACCCAAAAAGAAGGTGTGTTTATTTACTGCACTGCTCTCAAGCTGCCAGAGCATCTGCATCCTGACTCCAATTAGGAGAACAAACCACAGGGAGGCATACCCACCATCAGGAGTTCGAAGGTCAGCTGACAGGAAGGGAGAGGGGGGGGGAAAAGCAGCGAGACAGCCAGCCAGTACAGTAAATACAACAGCAGCAAAGAAAGACTTTTCTTTACAGTGAAAACTGACTGAGATAATCTGTTCTCTCTGCCTCGATCTCACGCTCTCCCTTTCACTCTGCATGTCCTTGTCACCTCTTCAGTCTGTTTCCTCTTCCCGCTGCTCTTCCTTGGTTTTGTTCTATTTATGACTTCCTCTGAAATCTCAGCGTCTCTTGCACACTTATGTGGGCCATAAATCAGCCATTGAAAAGGACAGTGGACATGAGGAGAGAGAGATGGAAAATCATGAGGGGGGGGGGGGCTTCACTGTCGTCTGAGCAACCGTTTAAAGGCCCACCTGAGAGCTTTAAAAGTGAAACCTGCTGGAAATATTAGCCAACACAGGCAGACAGGAGGTCCAGCAGCACACGGCGTGTGCAAACGGTGTGGTGACGAGCCACTAGTGTGAACTCTGCTTCGTGACACAATGGAGCGAGTTATTAATTCTTCTCAAAGGTGATTAAATTGCAACCTTTAACTACATATTCATCTTAATTTTTCCTGTATTGTTTAATGAAAAGCTTTGTCAAGTACTTGATGGTTCCAGTGTGAGTGTGCTTGGCCAGAGCGCTTCAACAGATGCATGCAAGAGACTTCTATGGGACTCTGGGGTGATCAATTTTTCAAGTGTGTTGTAAAGAGCTATGAGATCCATAAACAGGAGAATACACAACAGACCATCCCCTGATGGTGATGGTCACAACACAGCTCACAAAGCACTATGGTCACATATAACCACATTCAGGCATGATTGCTAAAGCTAAACAGTTAAAATCAATTATGTATTTTACACATCCGGGCAATTCTGACAGGTATTTAATGGTGTCGTATTAAATCAAAAATTATATTTACCCTTTTCCACGACTCAGGCTTTGATAGAGACACTAACATCTTTGATCAGCTAAGATCATCTTGATTTTTCTGCTGGAAGTTAGGGTACTACATTGTCTCTTGTGTATTTCTTCCTTAAACACTTTACTTACATGTCCCACCAGGGTCTCCTTTAAAAGAAAACAGCGCTCCTTCAAACAATAGACTGCTAATCTCTGGAAGAAAAAGGAACCCTTGAAAGAAAAAGGAAAAGAAAAAGAGAGGGGCACTGTTGTTTCATTAATATGCCCCTGAGAGTCCTGTGGCAGTCGTAGAAGAATGAGAGGGGGGTTATCAGCTCTCATCTGTGAGGAAAGCTCCCCCTCCTTCCCTCGTCTCTCAGTAGACTGTGCGTCCATCAGGCCTCATTACTCTAATGGTAGTGGCAGTGATTAAGGCTTCCTGGCTGCAGACCCCTTTGTTTGTTCGCTTGCGTTTCCCCTCCATAAAGACGGTGTTCAGGATGCCTGTGGGCCCAGCTCCCCCACCTCCTTTTGCAGGGACGCAGTACTAGCAGACCCCTTTGGACCTCAGAGTTATCGCGGGAGGGGGGGTTGGAACAGGTTATCACATTTGAAGGGGAGAAAACCAGGAACCGCTGGGGTCCTGCACACACACTGATAATACGGTCAGTGAAAGTATTTAGCAGCAACAATGCACTTCTTGGTCTCCCCTCCAGACTGCAGCTATTTATTATGTGGATGGATGCTGTATGTGCTGATGCACTGGCTGCTGCAGTGTACATATGCATACAGCGGCAAATAAACATGTATGGGCATGAAAAAATATACACGCACAAATCAACTCAGATTAAAAATCTGCATGCTTTTCATTTGGTACAAACAGCAAAAATGGAAATCATTCCAAAATAAAAAGTAATTCCTGTCTTACTGAGGGTGTATTATTGTTTTGGTGCATTAAATGAACATACATCAAGGTCACACCAGTACTGGTATGTGCTGCAGGTCACCCTCTGTGCTTCCCATTTCTGTTACCTTCCGCTTTTTATCTGAAACTCTCCAAAAAGAAAAACCAGATCAGCCTTTTTGGTATAATTCTTGTAAAAACACTACTGAAATGGTCAAAAGAGAAACGCACAATCAGCAGTGCAACAGGAACCAGTACCATCTGACCCCATCTCCATCCACTACATAAGGGGAAAGTGTAGACGTTCATTGTTCTTTGTAAGACATCACTAAAGCAATCCTGTCTCTGGTCTCAGTCAAGTGTGCCGTGATGTGAGGCACTCTGCCTGGCCGTCTTCAGTTTCACTCAATTCAGTGGTCTTTCTCGCTGCTTCATTCATAATGGATAGCTCTTTGGGTTGCTGTCACCAACAGTCTATCAATGACTGTGGATGTGACAGACAGCAGTTGTGACTTACAGACACCAAATCTACTTGTTGTGGTGTTGGTTATAAGAAAATATGAAGTTAAAAAGTCAACCTTAAATGTAAATATGAACATTTATAACAAAAGTAACAGGCCTGTACTGTGGAGAGATTTCTTCATACCAAGGAATTTCTCGATTCAACCATGAGAGATGTTCAAAAAAAAAGGGCTGCTGTTCACAGCAAAAGATCAACTATATCAACAAGTCAAACTTCATA
Source organism: Tautogolabrus adspersus (assembly GCA_020745685.1). Taxonomy (NCBI): domain Eukaryota; kingdom Metazoa; phylum Chordata; class Actinopteri; order Labriformes; family Labridae; genus Tautogolabrus; species Tautogolabrus adspersus. The sequence continues at coordinate 11,095,362 of CM036535.1, forward strand.
AAAACAAAACTATTGTTTTAGGTAGGAACAATATATTAAACTGATTTAAAATGTCCTTTGAGGGGACATTGATGGCCTAGCGGTTAGGTCATGCCCCATGTGTGGAGGCTATAGTGCTCTATTGGTTCAATGGCTGATTTCAGCCATGAGCTGCTTGATTTGCGGGTTCACAGGAGAACAGAAGAACAAGATCACACAGGTATAAAGGAAACAACATGTAACTTTTCCTTTCCGTGGTTGATTTTCTGTTCATTTGGTTCATTTTTTTGGATCTTTATGCCTCAATTGTAGAGATAGGACAGTGGACAGAGCCGTGACAGGGAGAGTGGGGAATGACATGCAGGAAAGGAGCAAAAGGCCAGATCTGAACCTGGGCCAACCGCCTGGAGGACCATAGTGTCCTTACACGGGGCACTAACACTAACCACTAGGCTACCAGCACACCATTTGGTGCCTGTTTTGACTTTTTGTTGATACAGTGACGAGACATATGATCGAGAGTCTGTTGATTGTGTTTATTTTGAAATTCACTGGATGCTATGTGTTCCCTTGTCTGACTTCCTGTGTGGGTCAATCTGCTCTGTTCAGCTTGCTAGTGCTTGAAAATAGACTCGGCACATATCTGGAGTGGAGCAGTGCCGAGTGGTGCTTTTGGCACACACTGAAGACGGAGATGTTGAAACACAAGCATTGACAAGAGTGGGAGTGATCAGCTCCAGAGTAAGCTGAATTTTTAGTTATAACTGAGAGGGAATTTTTTTTAAAGGGTCTATACACTATTTTTTTTTTAAATCCTCCTCACTATCCCTTTTGTTGTTATCAGTATTTCAAATCAGTCTATATTCTCAGCTCCAGAGTATTGCAAAGTATTGTGATATGTAGGCCTATCATAATGTGCCCCATGTATTATGAAACATATCGTCTCTTGAGGTCCTTGCCATCCCCAGAAGCAACCCATTTTCAGCTGCCAAATTCAGAAAGGTAAACTGACAAAAAGTCTGTGACAGTTTGAATACACAAATTAATGTCAATGAAATCACTATTAGGGCGAAAGATGATCTGACTAAACTACATTTGTGTATTCCATCAATTTAATGATGTGTGAACAAGAGTTTTAGCCTTACTCTAAAAGCTGCAACCCAGGCTATGTCAAACAGACTTAAGGGAGAAACAAAGCAGTAATAAGGCTCACTTTCCCAACTTTAAAAGTTAACAAGAACAAGGCATGAAAGTTTCTATCAGTCTCTGTTGTTGGAAACATTGTAAGGAAAGGCCAGAGTGTGTTGCTGTTCTCTGAACACTCTCAACCTCCTCACTTCTCAACTATTTGATCACTTAGTTTAGGAAAAAAGAGAACTGATTAGTAAGAAGGCAGTGTTCTTTTTATAGGTTGATCTCTTTTCGTTAATACCTGCTTTGAAGGAGGTATAGTAAGCTTTGCTGCATTAGTTGCCATGGCGATTTAAACGGGTAGACAGTGATCCTACATTTGTACTGAAACCACAGAGTTATCCCTGAAGTTTATATGTAAATCTTTTTTTTTTTGGGGGGGGGGGGGGGCATTTTCGCCTTTATTGGATAGGACAGCTGAAGAGAGACAGGAAATGGTGGGAGGAGAGAGTGGAGGGTGACATGCAGCAAAGGGTCGAGGTCGTATTCGCATGCAACAAGGACCATAGCCTCTGAAGATAGGCCGCGTGTCATAACCGCTAGGCTATCTGGCGCCCCCTAATGCCAATCCATGTTCATATGTCAGGCCTCTGGTGTTAACCTTTTGATCACAAGTAAGGGATCACACATTAGCTAAATAAGCTCTTTAAACATAGCTTCCATGTGTTGCTGAACACTATTAAAGGACGTACAATACAAAAAGGGAGAAGAATGAATTCTCTCTAAAGAGAATACTTGGTGTGTTGTCTTCAATGGCAGTAGAACTCAGGCACATGAGACATCAGGTGCAGCCTTTCACAATGAGAGGCCTCAAATGTAACTGTCTCTTGGAAATGCTCGTTGTGGCGTGCACCAAACACACCTCAGGAGGGCCATCAGCTGCCAGACGCCTAAAAACTTCACAAAAACGATGACCATGCAGAACAATGGCCGTCACAGGAGACCATCAAAAACACAACACGTACACAGAAAGCAAGTAAACAAGCACAATACGTACATGTGTAAACAAAGAGCGGTATCTGTTTGTCCCACATCTGAGTGCTGAGCGGCAGAGCTGAGGACCTGTGCACAGCTGTTCTCCCCGTGCTGTCAGTGGGCTTCACCAGGCTGGGCCCGTCCCAGAGGCCTGCACTGGGAGGCCTGCACACAGTCTGACATCTGGACTACACAGAAGGGACGGATCATTCCCACTCCCTGATTTTTTTTTTTTTTTTACATCTTTACTGCCTCACTTTCCCTCTCACTCCATCTATCTCTGTCTCTGTCTGTAACTCCAGCTCTCTCTTCTCCCTCTCTCTCCTTCCACGGAGGGGTCCACAGGTCACAGCCACGAGGGAAAGGATGATGAACAGCTCTACAACTGAGCCAGCTGACTCCATAGCAGCAAGACTGTCCCCTTGTTCCCTTCATCCTTACCTCTTCCTCACTTTCTCCCCTCATTTTCCTTCCTTTTTTCCTCGTTTCACCTCTCTCTCTCGGTTCAGTCTGGCAGGAATATTGAGCGGGCGTGCCAAGGGACGCTCTACATGTGCAGCCTCGTAGGAGTGTCGCAATGAAAGGTGACGCATAACGACGACCTTCAGGTCATTAATCAGTGCTTGGTGTCAGAGTTTGTTAATTTCATGAATGAAAAACACTGTCCACCTGACTAAGAATTAAAGATATGTGTTTATTTTTTCCGGTTGTTTCACAGTGAATATAAGGAGCACTTCTACCTTATTAAAGGGAGCACACCTTCCAACAGAACTGAAGAGCTACATCACAGCTTGGGTTCTCTTTGTTGAGGCACAAACGTGATTAATGATATTCAGATCTTTGTCCTTTATTGACCTCTTTGTAAAGGTGCACAGTCCTCAGCCTACATCTTGGCTCCACCTAATGAGCTCAGCATCCCCGCCTGCACTGACTTTGTTTTCACTCTTATAAGAGACAGAACTTATGCTTGAGCCTCTGAAACGCTTTAAAGAGCTGCCATAACCTTCTGTTATTCTTCTCGTTCTTTGTTCTTGTCTCTCGCTTGATAAGGCATGCCAGCCGCCAAGGTCATGGAGACAGGAGTGAGGAGGAGAAGAAGAAGAGGGGGTAGTGGGGGTGTCGGGAGGTATTTCTCTGGTGTAAATGAATAGGTCTATCTCTCTCTAGATGAAGAGGAAGAACCTCATCAAAATGTTGTCTCTTCCCTTCACAAAATGAGACCACATTCAAGTCAGATGAATGAGAATTGTCACGCGCAAAATCATAATTACAAGCCCACATATTCCCTCCAGCGCTGGAGAAACGACTTTATCAGGCACCCATTGGTCTGTTCTTGTGTGTGAGCGAGGGGAGGATCCTCTAAGCCCTTCTCTTGTCTGCAATCTGCGATTGTTGTATTCCAATGGGGGTATCAGGGCTGAAAGGACCGAATTTAACAAACCTAATTATCATGCCTTAATTAGTATCAGGGGTAAACCTCGGTGGGACACCTGCAGACTTAATTTATATCCTGACAAGCCAGGAACAAGTGTTAATGTGCCGTATTTATGATAATGCCCCAAAGTGTGCAGGAGGAGCAAGAGGAAGCTCACCTCAACTCCTCCAGAACAATGTGAGAGGCAGGTAATTACAGGGAGAGGGTCTGAGGGGCTCAGGGATCAGCCAGGTCCCACAGTTGATACACAGCAATAAAACAGCAGAACATGCTTTCTATGGAAAAGAGATGACCTCATAACTGGGCCTGTAGTTGTTGTTTTTATATAAGATTAACAAGGTGAGAAAATTACGATTTCAATTAGTATGTTTGGAAGACAAAAAAAACATTTGTATGGAAAATAAATAAAGATTTGATGTAAGAAATATGAAGGAGATAGGACTCACTGTCTGCGTTAAGTGTTATGCAATTATCAGTACCCAACATTGTCGAAGACCTCAGCTGAGAAATGCTAGCCTTCACAGAAAACTATTCTGCCACAAATAAATGGGTTGTCCTATTAGTCAAAAATAGATGTGCCGTTTGTCTGTTGTGCTACCACAAGCATACCTTTGCGATCGAAAAAATAGGTTAGCAGGGCGGGGAAGAAACCTGGAAAATTGTGCACGTTACGGTAGAGGCTCTATGCACTCATGTAAAACCACTACAGACTTCCGCCAGGCCTCGTCAACGCTCTGCGGAGACAACAAGCCGAGGACATGTTTCCTCTCATCGACTATACAGGTCATGCTTTGTTGTGTCAAAATGTGCTTCACATCAATTGTCTTTTTTTGAGACATAGGCGTATCGGACGAACATAACCTTGTAATCATACAGTAGGAGAGAAACTACACACCACTTTTGCATCAGGTATAAAATAATTAGAGGGAAGAATGAAACAATATTTGAGCAGTATGTAAGTTAAGAAATGAGCCTGGTGTTTAGCTTCAAACTGATTGTAAACCAGCAGATTAACCATTACTCTCTCTTAAAGAGTACACAGGATTCAACGTGTATCTTCTAAAAAAACTTATCATTTGAGTCATTTTACAAAAAGCGAGCATGAAGACTTTGAAGTGGGCCATGTGTGGGATCTGGTTGTTAATCAGCAGTAACGTGTCCGTTTGTCATTTCTAATGTTCTTACACTGAGGTTGTCATTAACCTTAAATATGTTTTGAATAACCGGGTGTTTTCCCTTACATATGATCTATGTCAGCGTTGTGGTGAGAAAGGAAGACTTTTTCCTTCGTCACATCTTAATGTGCTCTGATTATCACTTTGTACTCACCACACGGGCTGATGCCTCACCTTATAACAGGACAACGTTGAAAATGTGTTGTTTTAGGTTTGCACATGCAGTGGGTTGACCTACTTCTCAGATGATTGTTATTTTTTTGTAATCGTAAATCAGTATAAAGAAGTACAAATAAAGATGATTCAGTGAATGTGTGGAATAATTATTTTGATTATGATTCATTTAGTTCAGTTTGACACGATGCATAATGGAAGAAAAGTGTTTCTGCCATTTTTAAAGTCTTATCTTAATTTCATGTAATTCTTTTAAGGGCTTGAATACAAATCATTTTGTCTACATTTGACACCAAATTGTTGCCACTTACAGTTTACAGTTACAGCTTTTATTGTAATTGTGTAAAACAAGTTTAGAACTCTCTGCAAAAAAAAAGTTCCCTTATCACTGTGGTTCTTTGATGTGAAATCAAGAAAATAACCAGCGCTAACAAAGTCAGTACAGCTGGTCCTAACTGCCCTGTAGCTCAAAGTTGGTGTCTCTTTTCTGGGCAGGAAAATAGATGCCCTGCAACTCTGGATGATCCATCATACACTGAAAGCAGAGGTCATCAGAGAGATGATCACAAGTAAGTGTATGTGTGTTGTGGTTTGGTATGTGTGTGGTATTTGTGTGTGTGTGTACCTGTGTGTATTAAGAGTTGGGGGGTAGGTGGAGTGGGAATAGAGGGCTGTTTGGGAAGGTAATCTGGCTTTCCATGTTGTGGAAAAACAATATTTTTCTTTTCTAAGCATCTAAACCACCAAATCCATAAACCAGATTGTGGCTTTGGGTATCCAACTGTTTTGGAAAATGATGTTATTGCATGTTAAGAGTACATGTTTTTTAGAACCAAAATCAATTTACTTTAATTACTGCAAATCAGCACTGTAATTGTGCAGATAATGGAACAACTGTGGAAGCTAAAGATTATATTTCTCATGTTTGACTGACTGCTGCCATGTAACAGGCTGTCACTGACTGAGATATTCAGCCTTTTATTTCAGGTCTTCTGTCAGTGACTGCTTAAGATGACCCCCTTATTTATTTGGTATATCAAATAAATGTACTTCACTTTTGTTTCCATAAGCAACCACACATTTGCAGCAATCAATTAACCGGAAATCTTTTCAGATTACTTGGAGTTGTAGTTGCAAATTAACTTGGGTAAAATCAGATTGTCTTTTCAGATGGACAACACACCTCAACCTCTTCCTGAAGATGAAGCCAAAATACCCGTACGATGAGTGCTGATATATTGCGTATATGGAGCCAGAGTCTGCACAGTAAGGACCATCTGGAAATGCCACGGTATTGATGGCATCCCACTTCTGCTAATGAAAAGGCAAATAGCAAAGATCCCTCAGGTTGGTACAAGTCGGAAGAACAGAAGTTCAATGACTCTTGTGTTATTGTTCTTTAATTGTCCTTTCACCGTTTCTCCTGTACTCCCCTAATCCTGTGCTCAAGGCACCGCAGGAGACACATTTGTCAACAGAGCTGTCAATCATAGTATTCTATATGTTTACAGCATTAAAGAAATTAACGTGTATTTCACATGAATTAAGCTTTTATAGTCTGACCCATGTCCCATTGGTTAACATGGAGGAGGTTGGGTTATTGACTAATACTGCAGCCAGTCAGCAGGGAGACCCCTTAATCTTCTGGCTTTACTTGAAGTGAGGTGTTGCACTGTCCATTCTTTATACAGCCTTTGAGTAAAATGCAGTGGAAAATAAAATACATTTTTTAATTAAAAAAAAAGGATACAGGTTAAGTTTTAAAACAGCATTTATAAAGATGGATCAAGAACATCCATCTGTTAATTAACTGAGGCTTTATAGTTTCTGTACTATGTCATTTGATCCGTTCCACTGATTGCAGTCTGAGGTTGCTCTACCTAGAAAAGATAAAGCCACGCCTCTGTTCTCAGAAGAGCATTTCTGTTCACAGAAATTTCCACCTTTACACACAATAGAACAATTCTTTCCTAGGCAGAGGTTTGGCATTGCACACACTCACCAAGCTGGCATTGATGGTGTGGTTTTCTTCTCATGGAGAATGTGTGTGGTCCATTAAGCTATTTGTTTATTTTTAAGTATTTCCCCCCTTTTTTTGTTGAGTTGGATAACTGTTGCTTGTTATTTCCACAGCAGCACACTGTGAGTGTCAGTGCAGAAACTTTACTGGTTTTACTGCAGACAACAGCCAACTGTATGCCTTTTCTTTGTTGTTTAGAGCTGAATGTGTTGCTACATGAGATTACACTTCCTGTAACCTTCTGTGCACCGTTGTAGTGCAGCAGCAGCAGCAGCAGCAGCAGCGGTGTATTTATGCCAGTATCAGGTATTGACAGGTAGCTGTGAGGCTCGGCCCCGGGAGCTCTTCGGGCAGATTGTGAGCAACAAAAAAGCACACAAAAAAAAAGAGCTGGATTGAGTAATCAGGTTGTTGGCAGGCAGACAGAAGCCCTCCAAGTCCAGCTGAACTGCTTTAAAAGCCCTATCTGCTGTTGTTCCCCTCTGCGCTGGCAGCTTATCACCCAGACAGATTTCAGAGGCCTTGAACCGTGCAGAGAGTCCATGCATGTGTGAGAAAACCCAGGCTCCCACTCAGACAGTATGACCCCCTGCCTCGGAGAGATGGAGATAACTCTTCGACCCACTTCACGGTAAGAAAAACAAAACATCCACATCTCTTCTGTTTCTGTAAGTGTCATCCACGTCTAAACAGAAGTGAGGACGTTTGCAGGGAAGGCTCCAGAGGGGAACAGAGCCAAGATCATGATCACTCCTCCACATTACTGGTTTCATGTCAATAGTATACACACATGGACACACACACACACACACACAGAGTTTCTCCTTTTCTGTCTCTCTTACACACTCACAACATGAGTGTACTCTCAACACCTGCCCTCTGAAGGTGCTTTCAGTTAATCTCAACATTAATTATTGACTTGGAGTTTAATTTGAAAGTCAGACGCACTGTAAGCCAGGGGACACTGCTTTAAATAATGTATACAGCCCATTCAGAGGTAATCATATTGTCATTGATTAATATACATTGGTGCTGTGGAGCATACCTGATGTGTGTGGGAGCCAGGCACAGGGTATAAAACTTGGCGCTGAGAGCCGGTGTCAGAGCGAGGAGCATCTCTAGGGCCCCGTCCTCCTTGTCTGATGTTTCAATCACAGCTTAGGAGCTGTGATGCATGGAGGCATACACTATCAACTGACTGGATAACATGAGGAGCCCCAGAGAGGCAGCACCGCCAAAGGAAAGATTAGAGAGGAAAAAAGGAATGCAGTTGGGCAGACAGAGAGCGATAACATAAAATAAAAGGTAGCTAGAAATCTGGAGTGTCAGAATAATTTGAATACATATTTTATAAGAGTTGTTTTGATACCAGTATCAGATTGCCTCCCATACTGCCTAGAAATACAAGATCAGGTGTCAACAAGTACAACAGTCTGTGCAATGATCTGATACTGAGATTTTTTAAACCTCAAGTAAAATTAGCTTGTTTCCCTGGAAGTAATTTTTTCTCTGGTGCTCCAAAAATAAATATTAAAAAGCAAACTGTGCTGTACTGCCATCATGGATGTATTTTGGTTGCTACCCCTAAGTACTGTTTGATACCAGCAGAAAAAAAGCAGATTTCTAGTAATTTAGCGAATTAAATTAGCAATAAAAACAACTTATCAGTGCTAGCAAGTATAATGAATATTATATTTCTGTGACGATTTGATAAAGAAGCCGGTCCAAAGGGCCGCAAGTTGAGATGCCCCGAAAAATGAGCATTTATAGTTTGTCTGTAGGCACTTCTTGTTTTTAGAAGTCTGCTCCTCTCCAAGACAACCTGATTCAAACTGCTTAAGGGCTGCATAAAACAGCTTCATGCTAAAAATCTACATCTCTCAAACACTATAAAGCAGGGGTCATCAACTACATTTGTACAAGGGCCAGCTTTTTTCTTGGCAGACACTGTGGGGGCCGGACTTGATGATTGCACAGAAGCCTGACAGCTGTCAAACCCAATGTGAAGAAGTTGGTGTCACCTAATGCGAGCATTTCAGCCTTGGGATTTTATTTTTATGTTTATTGTTTTTAAAATCACCCGAGATCATTTCTATTCTGGGGGCCGGATGGGAAGCTCCAGGGGGGCTGATGTGGCCTGTAGGCCGCCAACTGATGATCACTAATATAAAGCATTTCAAAGTTTGTAGCCCCTTTTAAATTGCCATTTCAAGATAGGTGATGGTGAAGATAGGTGGGGGAAGTTGTTCTGCCGCTGAGCCTGCATCAGATTTAGCAATAGAGACAAAGATAAACAGTGTTACAGAAAAAGGCCAGAGCCAGCAGGGCAGATCAGCGCTGTGTGTGTGCATGGCTGAGCGTGTGTGAAGCTCCTTGTGTTTGTTTACACCTTGTGCCTCTCATGCTTCTACACAGCCATAACACAATGTAAAACCACACACCATAATACTGGGCTGTGGATTCTCTGCAAATGTACGTATCTGAAGTGACCACAGAGCTTAGTTTGGTGCGCTTGCATACGAGAGAGATATGTCTCAAATCTTCTCTTTGCTGATTAGATATATTCTTTAGATTCAGATTTATTTATGTTCCATTGTTTTGTAAATCTGTTGGTAGTAAGAGTAAGCCTGCCCATACGGAAAAGAAAGACCGATTTGGAGCAACAGCAGCTACAGTAAAAACAAGAATGAGTTGCATAGTAACCAGGCCTGACACACTGAATGTAAAAAACCGGGTTGGTAATGAATTCCCACACTCTCAACCTTCTGTTGACACCCAGATGCAGATGCCATGTCACCCTAAGTTTTGTCTAGACGGGCCCGGATCTGCCCAGAGAGGAGTGAGAAAGCCGAGGCTGCTCTTTCCGATGAAAAATTCATACGCTGTTGTTGCCTAGAAGCCTTTTCGGAGAGTACAGAGTTCAAAAAACATGTACCAATTACAGTCGGAAATTTAACTGTCTGGACACAATACATGCATTCTGATAGACATGAACTTAGACACACTCAAACCAATAAAGAGTTATACTGCACTATCGCTGCTACTACACACACACGATACACACTATCTTTATCGGATAGGTAAACAAATCCTGTCCAAGGCTCTCCTCCTTCAGGAGATTGTGAAAGCTTTGGCAAGCTTGAGTGAATATGTTGTTTTTGTTAATACATAAAGATTAGGGAAACAGTCTCTAGGCTCCTCTCTCTCTCTCTCTCTGTAGCCCCTCTCCTTTCATCCTCCCCCACCTTCTCCATGAGTCTGGCAGGAGAGGTGGTCTTGTCAGACAGCTCCTCTCCCACGTACTGCGGAGCTCTGAGAGGTGTGGAGCAAACACACCGAATGCTTGGAGGCTTCTGTCTCTCTTTCTTAAAACCTTTTGGCTGCTGGAAAATACTCCCTGACAGCAGGCCTATGTGTTCTGCTGTATGTTTGACAGGAGAGGAAGAAGAGCCTGCGCCAGATACAAAATAGCACCACAGGCAGATGCTTAGCCAATCTGAGAGAGCCTCACGGGTTGAGTAAGAAACAATATCCTAAAACTGAAGAGGGGCAGTTGGTTATACGTGGCTTACTTGCGACTGTTTCCGGGTCTTTTTCTGCTCTCTGACCGCAGTGATATGATACTGAGTAAGTCATGGGGAAACGGTGACCTAACCGAGGGAGTGGTTAAAGTGTGCTCTCTTATCTCTATCTTGTGGTATTGCTGGAGTAGAGGCATGTGTAAGAAGGAGAAGGTAAATGTAGAGCATCAGAGAGGAGGCCTTTTTCTTTTCATCAGATATATGAGCTTGAAACTCAGCAGCAGAGACAACTGAAGATAAGGAATGACTAACTTAAGAAAAACAAGAATTTGACCTGGTCAGTCAACTTTTAAACTTGATCTTCTTTTGGGGAAGAAAACGAGTGCAAAATGTTCAAAAACTTTCTTCAACTTACCACCATTTCTCTTTTAGTGTCTCCCAAACAGATCATCAGTAAATCATTGGGGGAATTGAGTCAGCCTCTAAAAGTTGATGATTTAAATAATTAGTTGCAAAGAACCAGAGGCAACTCATATTTTGTCTGATAAAAATCTGCCCTTCTCATTTACACTGAGCAACACGAGAGAAAAACAAGGTCAGGCTGAAACCCTAAATGACCCAATGTGCACTTATCACAAGATTAAATCAATAGTTCGATATTGGTATAGTTTAATATCACTTTGTTAAAACTGGTTTAAAAAAGCTACTGACTAAACAATTGATCATTAAAAAGTTGACTTCATTCTTATTTGTGGTACCTAGAACTCTAGGAGGGTCTGTGAGTGCAGCTTCTGCTAGCATGTTTAGCAGCGCTAAGCTTGTGTAGAGGTTAGAGTTCCTTCAGTGTTTATCCTCTAAGAGGTTTTTTCACTGAGACTAATTTCTTTAGAGGTTTCCATCTCTCCCAAAACCAACTGACCAGGTGATTAAAACTGTTTCAATCAGAGAAAATGCCGTTTTTACATGAACAACCTGTGTCTCATTTTGAAGAGCCTAGCTGGGCTGTAAGTGGAGCTGTCGCTAACTTGCTGATTGAGCTCACTAGCTGCCTTAAATTATTTAATAAAACAACTGTAAAGGTACTTGAAAAGTAACTTATAAAGTAGTTTACTGGAAACATTTTTCTGTACATTTAGCCCAGGTGGGATAACATGAATACATGTAGGCTGTCTGGAAGCTTGATGTGGTGCTAACCTGAATACATTGTAAAAGTAATCACTGTTTCTTAATCTGATTCAACTGACAATAAATCGGAGGTACACCCTCCACCTGTCTGATGAAACAAAGAGCACCATTAGGCAACCAACTCTTTAACTCTTCAACTCTTACTATTGCAGTCTTTTGTCTCTAATTTCAACCCACAACAGGCCCATCCAGTCCGCCCCAAGAGGACAGCTTTTTATCATCCAAATTGAGGAGAAGAGGAAGGCCAAATCACATCAGAGGCAACACCAGCTGCACATAAAGAAGTTCTCCACTGAACAATGGAGCTGCCATGAGCACCACCTCTGTCTCCCAGCTGAGCCACGCAGCCTGAGCTTAACCAATCATTGGGGTCAGAGCAGCCGCATGGATGACCAAAGTGCAGCCAGCATAATCTAATTGTCATTGTATTGCCTTCCAATGTAAAAGGAATCTCTTTTCAGTATCATGGAGGGATTGCAGTGTGGATGAATAGGTCCGAGGCCGGTGCAGGCGACTTTAAACTGATTTAAAGGAGTCTAGTATGGTATTAAGACGCACTTTGGAGTAGTGCTGTTATTCAGGCTTCACAATGGAGCTCTGATAAAAAATGATGCATCGGGGTAATCAAAGCCCAACATCTCCATCTAATCTCAATTCAACCGCATGTTTACACAAACTAACACAATGCCAAGAATATGCTTAAAAGAGGTCCAACTAAAAGAGAAAAAAGAGTCAATAAATATATGAAAACTTCAGTAAGTACAGTAGTCCCTTTTACTCACTTGAAAATTGCTGAGAAAACACCCCAACAATGTTTAAACACACTAAATAGACTTAAGAAGTACAATGGGTTACATTCAGTAGATACAGAGAAAACAAACAGAGTACCTTAATTAATGTCAGGTCATGATTCAAGGTCATTTAGGGAAAGCATTGTGTCTATAGCGTCTTGGTTCTTTCTACCTATCCTTGAGCTGTTTCACAGCTGAGGTCCTGTCTCTCGCCTCATAAAGAAAGATGTGATGTTTTTTTTAAATCTCTATCTGAGCAGTTTGATCATATTCAACCCCTCAAATGATTAAATATGAAAGAGGAACATTTCTTCTTTCTAATTCTAACATGATGACTTGTGAGGCATTCTTAAGTGATTAAAAAAGTTCATGATCTTTAAATTGTCTTGGCATTAATGACAGGTCAGACTGTGCAGTTCTTAACCAAGCCAAAGCACTTTCTAACTGTGAGTTATTCGATACTTTTAGATATTCATAACCCTAATGATTCCTGAAGTGTTTTTTATTATTAATGTTTTGGGTGGAGTGGGCTGCTGGACACTCCATCCATACAATTATTCCTTCATCCACTCATTGGTTTTCTTCCAAACCCTTTATATTTATGCAGATGGATATTGTTTTATTTACAAGTCAGTAAAGTGCAGTCACATCCTGACAAAGCAGCAGCGTCAGACTACTCTCACATCCCTCGGAAATATGCACACATATTTATAACACCCCCACAGCCATGATGCCAGCATCCATCTACACTTATCCGCAGCCCCCTCCTTCATTAGCCAATGGCACCTTTAGCTTATGGTCCGAGCTGCGGCAGTGTCTGTAGTGTAATGAAATTTACGAAGAAGAGCCACTTGGTATGCCAGCGATGCGGCAGCAGGTCCCCACGCTCAGTGAAAACCACACGCTCGCTTTTATAGATTGCATAATGGCTTGCATGAAAATGGTTTCACACTAACATAAATCAAATGTCAAAATACAACCGGAGCAAGACAATTCCTGTGGTGCGCACATGGACACACACACACACACATTCACACACACAATGGAGCACACACACACCAGATACACATGCTCAGAGGAGTCAGCCATCCAGAGATCTCACAGTCCTGCTTATGCAGATACATGTAGTGCTTGATAGCATACATAATAATTTATTAAGAAATGTTAAATATTCATCAATATTAAATTAATCATTTATAGCAGATCTTTAAATTAAAGGGTGTCCTTGAAGTTTGAGATGTGAGGAGTGTCTTTAGCAAAGAGATAATCCCCTGTGGACATTTTCAATCTCGGATGTAGAACAGTGAAAAGGCGATTGTTTCATGACTCTTACTCTTTGATATTAACACTCATGAGTGAGAAAAAAACACACTAACAAATGCTTCTGTAAAATTCATTAAAGGTTAGTGCCATAATTAATGTTATACCCAATTCGTACGTGGGGTCAGGAACTAGGCGAGGCAATAGGGCACAAAATGTTTGGGAGGAAAACTTACTTTATTAGAAGCACAGTGATTGTCTCTCAACGGAGTAAACTGTAAATTGATCTTTTTTGTTCATCAATAAGTTCTATTGAAAAAAAAGCCAAACCTTGATAACTGCCAATGTGTTCTCATGCCTTGTCATCAAATATCGATGCTTTGTGGCGCACCTTTTGCATCTCATTTAGATACACAGGTTTCCATTTTTGTCTCACACAGAAGCACATGGGAGCTTCTATTTTCTATCTTACACGTCGTTAACGTCTAAAGGTTTGTTGGTTGGATTTAGGACAAAAAAATGTTCACAGCAAATGTGATTGATTGTCTTTTTGGCTTGATTCTGGTGGCCCTAGTGGAAACAAGGGTACTTTGTGATATGTTAACTGTTTGTGCCTTGTACATAGTCTGTAGTATTCTTTAATGTAAAACCTCTTTTGGATTATTTTTAACTGGCTTACGTACCGCACACTGTAAAACTTTTCTGGGAATGAAACTTGGTGAGGGTCCTTTGTATCTGGCCCATCCATTGCCCCCGACTGCCACCCCAAGGGGTTTTTTTTTGTAAGTCTGTCTACGTTGTTAAAAGGAGCAGCTTCTTTAAATGTCTAATATTGCTGCAGTAGGTTAAAAGCCTGATGCCAGCACTCAGAGACACTATTTATCTAAAACAGAGGCTTTGAAAAAAGCATTGGTATTTGACGTCTTGGGAATTGAACAGTAACTGTTTAGTGCTATGTTGTTCTCATGTTATACTACAAACACTGGAGCCCTTTTTCTTTGAAGCAGACATCACACCTCATCTCAACAATATGTGCTTTACTGAGATTACTAAGTCCCATAAGAAATGTAAATCATAAGACCCATTTATACAGTCTTGATCAATACCATCATCACTGTACCAAATGAACCACAGCTTGAAAGAATTAAGTCATCACACTTGATACATCGGTGGCCATGAAGGCAGAAGAGGGGAAGGACGCGGCTCCTTGCCAGGGCACACCGGCTGGTGAGACTGCATGGGACACGCTGTTCCACATCAGCTCAGTGCCAACCACACCTGTGCCCACATAGGCACCGCACTCTCCAGGGCACGCCGAGGTCACCTGGGTGCTCTGCCAGCCGCACCTGTCCTTCTCCTCACCCTCATATAGGCCCTCGTGGAACCCACCCCCACCCCCCAGATGGAGCAACATACTGTACAGGATACATGCGTGATCTGCCGGTTTGGGAAGGGCACTTGACGCAAAGAACACACAAAGTCAGGGTGAAAAAAAACCAAAACATTGTACTCTTTCTGGTTCCTCTACATATATAGTATTCTCTTTTGTACAATTCCCGTTATCAGTTCAGCAGAGGCTCTCGGGCAGAAAAGGAGGGAGTCAGGTCACCCTATCAGTATGAGTAAAGGCAAGGTTCAGCAAGGGGGTTAGACAAAAAAGGCGGCTTATAGAAGATTATACTGCCATGATAGCAAATAATCATGAGCTAATTCATTGTGTGGCCCTCTCTCATCGCTCCTTAAGCCTCCCTATTAGGGGGCTTATATCTATATTTGCAGCTGATCAGGGTTCTTCTCCTCTTTTGAATTTAAAGAGTTGAGACGGCGCACTGATGTCAGATGTGTCCCTCATTTCTCCTACATTTATAATAGTGAAGTAATTGTAAAAGAATAAAGGCAGATATCTGTGCGCTTTAAGGATATCTGGGTATTTCATCTAGATGTGATTGTATTGATAAGTCCTCAGATAAAAGGCTTAATTCGTTCCCCCTGTTCATCCCTTCCTGTCAGCACAGGTGACGTTATTTTCATTTTAGGTTCATCAAAGGCAGAAGGCAAAATATGCTCAATATACTAAAAATAAGACTAATGGTTACAGCATGTTTTACAAACCACAACACTCCATATGTGTCCAGCACTAATTACTTCTTTTATCATTTCAGTGACAAATTTGAATTGTGTGCCTGGGCTTTTATTTTATTATAGCCTTCCATGGATGGATCATACCAGCAGGAAAACCCTCAGCTATGGAAGCGCAGGCTTCACCATAAATCAGGCTTAATTCCCTAGAAAGAAGAATGCAGGAGGACACTGCACCCAGCACTAAAATAGTATCACCCTGGGCTACTTCTGATTGAATGTTTTATCACAGACAATCCTGAGTGGCGGAAAAAAAGAAACTAATTCATTCATCCTGCTCAAGTAAAGAACTGTAACAACCATGTAATTCCTCGGAGATTTGGCCGTTGCGGAGCACTTTGATTTGTCATGTTATTCATGTCTTTTCATCCTTCTTTCCTCCTGCACTCGGCTCCACGGTGCGTTGGGTATCGTGTGCTGTAATTCAGCTTTTTATAACCTCCCCCTCGCTCATTCACCTATTGAGTATCTGCCACTGTAGTACCAGGGCCACACGAGTTCATCACTCCGCCTCAGTAAAAGGATACAATAAGTATGTGTCCCGGGCAGCTTAGGAAGGGCATGGATATCCATCAGCAGTGTATATGATGGATCACGGTGGTGTCTTGGATGAATAGACATGCAACAAAAAAAATACAGTGAGGCCCAAATGGGCAGGAATATACATTACATCCATTTAATCATAAGCGTGTGTTAGGAAGGCAAGCAGGCCTTGCTTTCTCTTTTCCTGCCGCCTTCAAAAGCTTTGCGTGGATTGATTATG
The DNA here is from genome assembly GCA_020745685.1 of Tautogolabrus adspersus. Taxonomy (NCBI): domain Eukaryota; kingdom Metazoa; phylum Chordata; class Actinopteri; order Labriformes; family Labridae; genus Tautogolabrus; species Tautogolabrus adspersus. The sequence goes on from CM036535.1 coordinate 11,111,970, forward strand.
TACGGAGAGGCGGCGAGCATAGCTGCAAAACACCTGCCAAGAATAGGAGGCAGTAAGCTTTTTCAATGATACACAAAAAAGCATGCGGGAACCAATGAGAAAAGTAATAATGGATGAGTGCTTAGATACGCAAATAAACAGCCCTGACATGCAGAGTACTGATTGAAATCTAGCTCTCAAACACTGTAAAAAAACAAACAAACATGTTCTTGTTGTGCTTCCACACATGCACAAAACTCATGAAAGGTTCCTTAATTTTTCAGGGTGAACTGTATGTGTGAATGCAGAGGCGAAGGTTTCCCCCCCCCCCCGACTTTACCCAGATTTTTTCTAAGTAAGTTGGGGTGATAGGATGTGTGATCTCTGTGCAAGAAACTGCTTTATTATGTTTCTGTTTGTCAGTACCTATCTACTCTTTTGTTGATAAGGGGAATATTTCGAAGTATGCATAGCATTTATATAAAGGCAAACATGGTCATCATGGCGTAGAACTCTGTTGCTTTGTCCTCCATTTACGCTTTTCTTTTTATATCATATCCTGCCTCCTTAGGCTCCCCGACCATCACCTCCTGTCCAACACTGCATATGTGAATTAACTCAGTGAGATTTCAGGGGCAGCCTGTCTGAAATTTTCTAGAAATTTTAGGAGTGCATATGTAAAAATGGTGCGTGTAGGTTTTGTATGTGTGAACCCTTAGCATAAAACCTTGACAAAGCGGCAGTTTGTTCATCCTCACAGGGCAAAAGTTCAACAGAAAACTGAGGTGAAATGCCACAGGGTATCACAGTTTTCACAGCTGTGAAGTTGAGGATTCCCGATTACTATCCTTTAAAAGGAAACAGGTCATTAGGAAGGAATAGCAAAACATGGAAAACTGATAAGGTGTTCACTGGGTTTAAAATCTCATCATCCTTTCTGAGCACGCACAGTCTTGACGCCCCAGGCCTTATTTAACCTCAGAGTTAAAACACTCACACCTTTTACATCCACATGAAACTGGGCCATTAAGGTCATCCTGGATAAATGTATTCATGCAGTGTGATCTGCATGAATGAAAAAAAAAGAGCCATAAGACAGCCCTGCTGGTGCAGCCGTCTCCACACTGATGACGTGATTGATGATGATTAGAGATCTTGTATTAAATCGATTTTACAGGACGTGTCATCTGCATTTCATTTACAGAACGCTTTCAGTACTAAAATGTAAACATGTCTCATGTCCTTATATCAAAGACTGCTATTCCTCATGTCAAGCATTTTACACTACAGGGTGTATTTGTACCAAACAGACAGCTTTCTTTTTAAGACAGGATTTTAAAGGACTTAACAAAACAACAGCATGAAAAAGAGAAAACAAGGCAACAGAAAGAGGAGCAGCCAGGGAGCAACTTTGAAACACTTGAAAGGACACATTCGATAAAGGGAAGCACGACTCTTTTTATGTTTCCTTCATGAGAGAATGAAGACATGGGGGGCAGTCCGGTTTTTTCCTATACACATAGAAAGGTTGAACTGCTCTTTCATGCAGATTCAAAGACACTCTCAGCTTATGAATACAGATAGGAAACATGCATATCAAAAACCTGTACAGTCATGTTGTTGTTGTTGTTTAACTGGAATCTCGTCTCTTGAATCTCTTTTACTTGACCTACTAACAGATGGGCGAAATGTCTTTGCAGCTAAGAGCCTACATGTGTATTATGAAACCTAATGCTAAACACAAAGTATGTTTTATCTTATTTTAAAACCAGATCATAGCAGGCTTCTTTACTAACTATGGTATGTGCATTTTAACTGGTAGGGTATTGGACTTTCCTGACAGCCGGACAAGAGAGCCCCTCTCACCTCTGTGTCATCTGGGAAGTCCTGGGGTTAGGCTGAGGGAAGAGAGAAGGCTGAAGGCAGGGCCGGATGAAAAACGAGGGTGTCACAGCATTGTTGCAAGGTTAGCACACCCGCTAATGGAGCTATGCTGGGGCAGGGCGCCCTGAGGATCGACCCCGCCAAGGGGGGCATGTACAAGCCCAAGATAAACTACTGTAGGGGGCATGGCACTGCCCCAAGCCCCTCTACTGCCCGCTAAGCACTCACACAGACACACACAAACCAGAAGTGTTGGCTAGAGATGCACTCTCCACATTTATAGCTGACCATCAGATGCAATACAGAGAGATCCCCTCTGCTCCTCATAAAGCATTGTGTTTGACGCAGCACTATTCCATGTTTATAAAAAGCTGAGTAACACTGTAACTTTACTCTGAAAGGTCAGGGTTAGAATGGACCACTGCCACTTGTATTAAACAACTTAACCTCCCATTGTGCTCAACATTCAAAAACTATGTCGTCTATGGGCTCACTTCTTTCACATTAGAGACAGTCATATTATTTTGATTCTACGCAGCGATAATCACTATCCAACCCAAACCGACGTCTTCCCACAAAAGTAAACCTCTCACGTAAAAGTGGAAAAGAAAATTGAATGAGCAGATCCAGAGCCGTGTGAAGGGACCACTCTGTGGTTCATGTTTCAGGGTAATCTGCCGAGCTGAGCTGCTCTCCAGACTGTTCATGAAGGCTACACGGAAACATGCTTGTCTTCTGCCTTTTCAGGGGCATAAATGAATTTAACACAGCCAGGTAAACCCTGATTATCCTGAGAGCTCAGAGGGCACAGCAGACAGCCAGGAGAAAAATGAGAGAAAGTGAAGAATGAGACATATGGCTGACAGGCTCCTGCTGTGCAGGGCTGCACTGCTGAGCGGTCAGAGGTGGGGAGTTTTAGACAGAGGGGACATGAAGAATGACATGCCTTGGAAGATATCTTGCTCACATGGGACTGGGAGTTGACAAAGAAGGCTCTGTTTGGCAGAGTGGCAGCCATATTAATGACCAGTTCATCACTGTTTGTCAGGGGAGGGGAAAAAGGGAAAGACGGGAAGAAGGGAAAAAGGTTTCCCGGCAGGACTTAAAGGAGACTGACTTCCTGCCAGGACAGGAGAGGAATGCTGACATCTTCCTGTTGGCTGCTCACATGCGCTTTTGATTGGTCAACAGGGAATAAGTCAGTAAGCCATGCTTTGATTGGACAGAGGGAATGTGGTAAGGTCAATGTTGGGTCCAGTCAAAGTCAGGTCCAGGGTGAAGGTTTAGATGAGAGAGTAGGACCCTTGAAAGGAGAAAGGGAAGGAAGAAGGGCGGCTGAGAGGAGAAAAATGTTAATGGTTTTAAGGGGGAAAATGTGTTTGTGTGTGCTGACTTTACATAAGTGAATGAGCTGGTTAAAATACCAATGCACACCTCCTCTTATATGGTTAGAGTGAGAACTTACCCAGCAGCTTCACACCATGAATCCGCTAATGTATTCCAAACTTTTTAGTCAAAACCATTGAAGGAAAAAACTAAAATTACAAAGCTTTAGGAGGGATCGATTGAGCTTTGATATAACTGCTGCTAATCAAAAAAGTGTTGTGTAATTCTAAATTGTGTGTGTGTGTGTGCGTGTGTGTGTGTGTGCGCGCGCGTGTGTGTATGTGTGTGTGTGCGTGTGTGTGTGTGTGTGAGTGTGTATGTGTGCGTGTGCGTGTGCGTGTGCGTGTGTGTGTGCGTGTGCGTGTGTGCCTGTGTGATCTCTCTGGGTCTGCCAGTGTGAGATGGGAGGTGTAATGGGCTGGTTATAAGCAGGATTGAGCCCACCTAGAATCCAGCAGAGAAAGGCCTGTCCAACAAGCCTCACCAAAGCCTCCGTCGCTGATCTAACAAAGCCCCTCTTATTCGGGGCAGCAGACAGAGGCCCACAGGGAGAAAACCTCAAAGACTTTAACAACACCTCAAACCCCAGCCTCCATGACGGCTCTTTTATTTCATTATGGAGCTCAAACGGGGGCTCTGTGGGTGCCAGTGTGGGCATGCCCGTATTAAAGAGAAAATAAGCCTCTGCCCACACATTATCGCTCACATGGCACCGACACCCACAGGCATTATTGCATGGAATTTTCCAGCACCAGCATCTCATCACCCGGTGCAATATGTTTCCATGTGTGGTGGCAATTAGAAAGCCCAAACAGAGAAGTGGTAACAGAAGCCAGAGAGGCTCCTGTGTACAGAGGCCACCGTGTCTCTGCAGTCAGGGCAGATATACCTTCCAGGAACATTGTCTAACAACACGTTTCACATAGTAGTTTCGAAACAAGCAGCTTGATGAGGTAGATCCATCGATACCACTATTGATGTTAGACAAAGTAAACTAACAATACTTATTGGTCTGCCAAAAAACTCATGATTTATCAAGTCAATTAGTCAAGAATATGTCAAAGGTTTATGAGAAAAGCATATCCCAATTTCTAAGAATCCAAGGTCACATTGTCATATTGCTCTTTTGAATAGTACTACTCCTTAAGACGCTTCATTTAATACCATGATTATCAAAGAAAATATCCTAAGACTGAAGATTAGTTGAAACTGATATTTGTTGAAAGAAATATCAATTATCAAAAATATTTGCTGCTTATTCTATCTGAAGTGATCTCCAAAAAATAATATCTATTTCATCATTCCTCTCTCTCTGGTTCTCGCTCTCTTTCATACTAATGGAGAAATTACGAAAAAGAAAGGAAAATATTAAATCCTTCTAAATTAATTTAAATCAAATTTGCTTTGATCCAGAGAGTTTTTACCGTTTCCAGAAATATAAAATAACGTTGTTTATTGTAGCCGCACATAACTGAGTTGGAAATACACACTATCTGCTCCAACTGGCCTCCCTACATAACACTGAAGATGTAGCGTTGGACCATTGGTACTCAAGAAAAGCTTCTGAGCAGAAACCAGCATTTCTCCATCCATCCTCCCAATCTGATGTTCTTCTCTGCCTCTCTCTTATTCTCTTTTTGCTCATTTGGAACATTTTACAAGTGTTTTGTTGGCCCTCTAAAAGGGGTCCAGGAGCATACTCCACTTTCTGTATATCCACAGAAACACATGCCAATAGTCATTTAGATTACCTTGATAAAGAAGACACACATTTGTATACAAGCAACACATGCAGAAATATTTTCCGGCAACTTCTAACAAGATTGCATAAGATAAACACCCACGGAACCACAAGAGGACACATTGTACTTCCACTTTCTTCAAAGCGTCGCTATTCCGATAATCATTCCACCCACCTGATACCTCATGTGCAACGAGCCTTACGAATACTGAAAATGGACAGCAATCTATCATCAGCATACAGATTGAGCTGACAGCACTGCACTCCTACTGCTCTGTGAAAAGTGCACAGGTTCAGTCACTCTGTACTTGATACACCCTGCAAACTCTGACCTCTTCATACACTGATGGCATTGTGGTTTTTAATCATAGTGAGAGACATTAAATAAACCCAGGTTACATGCAGCAGTATAATATAATGACGGTTCAGAGGCCTGAGGAGAATCTTATTGTGAAGTTTACAACAGGCCAGAGTGGGTGAGAGAGGTAAAGTACATTGAGTTGAAGATGGCAAAAAGGCTATCTGGTGTTATGGTTTTGAGGGACAGTGGCAGAGTGCTTTGGGGACAGTGGGGTTAATAGTCCAGGGAAGACAGGCCTGGCACCAGCATGTTATAATAATACACTTGGCAGCTAGAATGGTGTCAACCCCTTAATTCCCCCTGGGAGAGAAGGACACAGCCTAATCTGTATTCAGTCCTGACATTGTCCACATCTGATATGGAACATTAGCCCCTAACTCTCTCTATAGACTAGTGTCCTTCGGTTTATATTACTTTATGTTAATAGAGAGAGAAAAGTCCATGTGCTGTCGTTTGTCATTGTTAGCAGGGGTGCTCCCTGAGCCTACTTGAAATGCATTTGTTTAGAAGAGAAAAAAAATGGGGGAGGGGGTACCTGGTCGCCTCTCCATTTTATTGATCTTTGATCCAACTAAGGGCTGTCCGTGCCCCCTTCCTCTCGCGTCCTGTGTCCTGCACTCTCCGCTCGACATCTACAGTATTTTTCATTCATCTACTGTACAAAGTCAACTGTGGGCAATGCTTCAATAAGGTGTTGGCCAGGTGAGGGTGAACAGGCGCTTGCTGCTTGATTAGGTTTATGCAAAAATAATAGACATCCAAACAGTTTGACAAATAGCTTTCTATTCACATTGGAAATGTTGTCATTTAAGTTTCTGTTAACTTTATTAGTTGGCTTTATTTTTGGGTGTGGTTACACTTGGGTATTTTATAAAATTAAACAATTCCATGAACAAAAAATGACATGACATGAACACAAGTAACACAGAAACTCATTTTTGAGGACGTTGATTTTATCTTTTTAGCGGCAGGTCTTGAGCGGTCAAGTGTCCAGTCCTCGTGAGTATTCATAGCTTTTGACAATACATTTACACAATTGCATCAGTATGCTAACAGCTAATGATATGTAAAGCATTTCACTCAGCAACCAGTGACCAATTGAAATGGATATTTTTCCAATAGCTGGGCTTCTACTCAGGGGATCTCAGGGGGATGGGGTTGTCCATGGCCACAAAGTCTTGATAAATGCTCAAACAAGCAAAAGTGTTTTCAAACTAGGTATCCTGTTTTTATGAATGCTTAGTTTCATTCCGATGATCATGGGTGCTAAATATGATTCTCTATAATATCTGTATTTTTACTGTTTTAAGCCACATTCCAGAGGCTTTTAGCCACTCCTCAGCGTCATCATCCAGAATATGACACTGCGCTGTGAATCAATTATGTGAATGAAGGAATCAATGACAAAACTTGTGTTAAAAAAAGAGATTACAGTAGTGAGATCTATCGCTGCTGATGGCGTATGGAGAATCTGCTTTATGAGTCTTAACAAGTTTACATAGATAATTATTTACAGTGGAAATGAAAAGCACACCAACATGAATAAATATGTTCGGAGCAGTTGCTCTACAAGAGATGAGCCACACTTACATTGCTGCTTAACACAGTCCTATTTGAATAAAATGAAATGAGGGAGCGTCTGGCGGAGCTGGCGGAGGGAATGTTGTTTAAATCTGACAATATTCTCCGACTTCTGTTAGAATTAATTCAGCTAATTGTCTTCAGCCCAATTAGAGTCTATTCCCCTCTGCAGTCTGGTGAAACAGTGCCGAGCTAATTGGATTAAATCTTTATAATTTCCTGGGAAACACAGAGAGAAGGGGGAATATGAAGCAACACCACTGCCTTTTTTAATTAAATCTAACCTAATGACTGTGCTTTTAATAACATCCAACTTTTTCATGCCTCTATGCTGTAAATACAGCGGGAAATTTCCAAAGTAGTGACTTTTACATGACCAATTTATTGACTGTGAGACCCTCTCTACAGTGATGCGTATATTGGATCAGCAGAGAACGCCTACAGGTTCTTTTGCTTCACACTGATCATTGTGTGAGCCACTTGTAAGGCAAGAGAAGGCCTCATTGTAAACCTCTGAGTGCACAGGACAGTAAAAAGCATGTCCCTGTGTACCTACCAGCCCTGCTCATCCTCTTAAATGCCAATAATAATTAATGGTATTACAGCAGGATACTTCTGAGCCTCTTAAACTCTGCTTTATTAGTGGCCTTTAGATAGGCCAGGTGGGGAAAGCAGCCCTCGCCAAACCAAGCCGAGGCAAAAACAAAAAAGAATGTTTATTGCAGAAAATGATTTAAAGAAATCTGCCTGTTTCGGTGTTTATCCACACTTCAAACACAAAAGCTCTATAAGTAAGTTCAAACAAATCTAAATTCTTACCAAAACTGCTGCAGTGAACTTTGTAGTTTAAAGGTCACGTATTGTGCAAAATACACTTGACCATGTTTTTCTGTGTCCCTAGCTTGTCTACAAACCCCCCAATTATGAGAGAAGTCCATCCTCTCTATCTTTTGCCTGCTCCACTTTTCAGAAAATGTATGCTTTGGAGATGTTTCCTTTATGACCTCACAAAGGGCAGTAAGCCCTACTCCTAGCTGGGTGACACTCCCACACCTAGATGTGTGTACCGCCCTCTGAGTCTTCCTTCTTACCGCAAATAATAGGACTTGATTTCTTTGTATGGACCCCAGGAATAGTAGTTATTGTGGTAGTAACTAACAGGGATCGTATTTCAATAAATAACCAAACATTTAATAAATAAATGAATATTGCGTTGTAGGTATAGTCAGGTAGCTCAAGCCAGCTACTTCAAAGAGCACACAGCTTCCCAACACTAGACTCGATCTCTTGGCCCTTTGCTGTGTGTCCCCTATCTCCTCCCAATATATCCTGTCTCTCTGCAGCTGTCCTGTCAAAAGTAAAACAGCTGTCCAAAAATGCTCCAAACAAGCAGAATCTATCAGAGTTGATTTTAACCAAACAACTTGGACCCTATCTGTATTTCACCCCGTTTCTAAGTGACAAACTGTGGTGCTGCAGAACTTGCCACAAAGGTCCAGTCAAGGACTTACTGTAGGGGAATATACTATGCTGCAGTTATATGCACTCTGCACTGTCAATATGTACAGTGCAATGCATCCACTTAACCTCGGTACATAACAACCAAATGTGCAACAGTCTTCTGACCACTCAGCTTCTCTACTTCAGATTGAAGAGCCACTCTATTGATTCAAACAAACCCGACCACCTTCCCCCTCTTTTAAAGAAGCACAGTCGTGTGTCCAGAGCCGCTGTGCTCTAAGAATCGTCTCCTTATAGTCTCAGTGGGAGAGACAGGGCAGAGCATCTGGAAAAACAAACACAAACCAGTGAGAGGAAGCCAGGGATGATATAGAGCCAGGAGGGAGTAGTGCAGATCACTGCCACGAGAGTGGATTGGACTGAAGGGCAACAGGGAGCAAGGGGGGAATGGTCCGAGTTACACTGCATGACTCATGAAAATATAATGAACAGGGGCCAACAGACATACAGCTACTGTACACTTCGAGACACATGAGGCTATGTGTAGGCATACAAAGAGTACACACACACACACACACACACACACACACACACACACACACACACACACACACACACACACACACACACACACACACACACACACACACACACACACACACACACACACACACACACACACACACACACACACACACACACACACACACACACACACACACACACACTTCAGATACAGCATCAATAGTGTCTGTCACACAGTCATAAGTGTGTCAATTTATACACATTTAAAAGTAATTTAACTGGACTTTGTACACAATTTTATAATGATAATGATCGTAATGTAAAAAAATGAATGTTTTATCTTTTGTATTTTTGTCATTTATCTGATTGTTTTTTTTAAAGATGATACACAAAAAACAATATCATCCTAAATAACTTTATTTTTCAATAGTTATGACATATGAAAAATATGCTTATTTTATGTTCATTAATGGACATTAAGTTTAAAAAGACGTTTGAAATGATTAATAAAAATGTTTATGGCAGATACAGAAATGACAGCAAACCTTGCTTGCCAAGAACTACAGTTAAAAGCTAGAACCTCCTTAATACAAAATCAAAACTCACACTACAAGAGCACGCCCCGTCACACTGGGGTTTACCACAACTCAAGTTACCTGGACTGAGCACAAGAGTGGAGTTCTGCCTTTTTCGGGACTCGGTGACAGCAGATGGCAGAGCCTGTGAGTCAGACATGAAGGAAAAAAAAGCAAAAGCTTTAGTCACTCAGGAGCAAAGGACAGTCATGTCTGATGATGTCATTTTAGTGGGACATGAAATATCTACACCATGTTATTTCATGCCTGTCTACACACACACACACTTCACTGCAGACACGTCCCATGTTGACACTCTGAAGAGGATTTCAAGGATCTGTTTTGAAGCTGGGAAAATGCTTCAAACGTTTATTGAAAAAGGAAAATGGATGTCTGAATCTGAGCGCACAAATGACACTGCACAGCGCACAAAGCAGGGGGGAAGCGATCAATGCAGATCATAAACAGAATACAATAAAGTAATCCATTGCCATTACCAGCAAATGGACATTGTATTGAAAGCCTTTGCAGACTGAGAGAAGCATTGCTACAGTTTGCCAAGCGACTTGCATGAATGCATAAAGAAGAATTATTATATAAAGTCTGCCAAGTGTTGAAGAAAATAAATCATGGACACCCTTTTTCAAGCTAACGCATTCACAGATATTTTTACAAATGCCTTCATTGAGAGCAATGCTTTAAAATATAAACAAATAATCACACTGCAAGTACATAATCCACACACACACAACTCATCAGGCAGCATTCACCCGCAAACCCCTGTCATGCGTCTGTGAAACCCGAGTCCTTCTCTGACACACTCCCAACATCTGGATCTGTTAAGAAAATTAATTGCCTGACTATTCCACTGTCATTTAACCTGCAAGCAATTGAACCACGCGTTGAAAAGTTTTCTTGGATACCCACAGGCCTGCTTGGAAAAGTGCCTCCCTTTCGTAAATCAACAAACTCCCTCTGTGGAGCTGCAGCAGCGTCTCATTGAAATGTACTTCACCAGAATTTACATGAACACAAACATGACTGCAGAATACTTTAGCATTGTGTGATGAAGATGCTTGTCAGCAGATATATAAAACAATTACTTTACTTTTAATATGATCTTTTTATTATACTGTAACAATTGAGGATTTATTTGTATTCTTTTTTTTTTATGGTGGGCACACATCAAACCCCTTACAGAGCAACACAAGACAGACAGGGTCTTTTTTTAATCACAAAATAAATGGTACACAACAGTAACATATTTATGTTTCACTTGTATTTTTATTTTTGAAATGGCCATGTAGAGCTCCATCAGAATCCAGTTTAATAAGTTACCTTGGTTTGTTACGTTTCTGTGTACGATGTATCCAGTTTGTTTTTTGTAGTGAAGAGTTGTCAAGGGATCGAGGCTCTTACACCTCTGTCCTTGGGATGCTGTGGACACCTACTTAATAATTCAATAAAACAAGAGAGGAGCGGGTAATAGAGCTGAGGCCTAAAGTTACTCAATCAAAGCTTTCTGTCCCATGTCGCCACCCTTATCCGAAGGATCCGTTTGCCGCTCTCTGAGGTCAAAGGCTGTTTGTTGACCACAAACCACTTTAAATTGGTTGCTCTGTAGCCATGGCCGGGGGAAGACCACAGGGTGGTCAGTGCGAGGAACCGAGTTGCTATGTAATCATGTTTTACTCACACGACCACCCACGTGTATAAAGAGAATGAATACACTTTTTGCCTACTGCACTGTTTGAATGAGGTCATGTGAGGGGAAAGAAGAAGTTGTCTTTCAGTGGTTAGACATTATAAAACACTGTGACATTAGCAGTTATTTTCCTTTGACATAATAGAAAGTTCAAAGACACAAAGTAACCACACGGTTCCTGTCAGTTTCCTCTGACACTTTTAAAAACCGGCCCAGAACATGTGAATCACACGCATCACCTTTTTTGTGTGTTCTTTGAAGTGTGGGAATAATGTGTTATTACTGATGATTAATACATTTCAATGTAAACAACCACAGGGTTAATAGTGAAAGAATGAACAATTGTATAACCTGAACCCTGGAATGAAAAAAAAAACATGCAGGTTCAGACTCTGTAAAAATCCTTGTCCAACAAGTTCAACGGATCATTTAGTAATCACAGGCCTCAACTGCTGCAGTCAGCTGTATGAAGACTTTTAGGTTGGGCTTTAAGAAAATAACCCTGATGCTTTTGTCCTGAGCATGAATTAATGTTGTTTGACATGTCTGTTGACAGTTTCAAAAGTGACCTGAGCAGAAATCTTTATAGTCTGGCTTTACTTAAGGATACCTGGTCATTTATTGCTATTTTAAGTGACATATAAATCCCTTACTTTTCATGACTTTTAGAGTTGCTCCAAACAACCGGCTGGTGACAGGAATCAGCCAATTTTCAGCAGGTTCGCCTGTGATGGGTGACTGACAAGCCTCTCAAATATATCGGGTTCTGTGCCAATCTAAGATTAAAGCACATGAGTCGCGAGTTTCATTCAATGCACACAGCGACACACGCCCAAGTTAACGTGTCGGCAGTGTGGATTTGAGTTGCCCATCAGCAGACAGAAAAAGGATTGACCCACTGGAGGATGAGGACCCTCTCCTGGCACTGACCTCACACACCTCTTGCATAAAAGAACCTCTACCAGTTTTTGTTAAGCATCTGCGCTGTCCCTACGTAAGTGAGCTCACTCCCCCTCAGAGACAAATAGAGACTGTAAGCAGTAGTCTAATGAACGAGTCAGTGAAGCAGGTTTTACTTGAAATGAGCACGAGAGATGGTCACGTGACCTGCTGAGGGTTTTGAAGATTTTTTTCTTTGATAACATGTTAACTTAATTAACAGTCAGGGTTTGGTTATTAAGCTAAAATGGAATTTTCATTTAAAAAGTTATAAAAAAAATTGTTTTGCTGCATATTACAGTTCTTAAACAAAAGAATCATAATCGGCAGGTCACACATTGGAAAAATCTGAAATCGGAATACATTTAAGAAATTGCATCTCTACTTTTAAAGTTTGACTTTTTTTGTTCTATTTTTCTTTTTTTGTCTCGACTGTTTGATTTTTTTTTATCTCCCGCAAAAAAAAAAATGTTGAAATGACTTGTGCTTTCAAAAAGACATTTTTTTCTGTCCTTTCAATAAACTCTTCTTCGTAAGAGGAAGAAGAGTTCTACATGCACCATCGCTTGATACAGTTTCAAGTAAAGAAGAGACAGAAGTGAGAAATGATGCTATGTGATCAAAGTCAGATATGTGTAAATAGGACTATTAAGAATGATTTTATTTCCCCAGCCTATTTGTCAATAAATCTACACTAATGAAAATGTTTCAGAGGGATTTGCATTTATCAAACCATGTCTTTTGTAAATGTTTCTGATACTGAAGAAAAAGATCACTGAAGGGGTGAGTTATAAAGAGAGAGAAAGCGGGACACAGTATCAGTGAAAGAGAGCGATACAGACTGAGAGCTGGTCTGAGGAACAGAACTGTGATCAATTAGTCTAGCTGTACAATAGCCGGAAGTCTCATATTGGGGTCATGCATTCCTTATCAGCGAATGAATTTTCACATGCCAGAAAATGCTCTCGTGATTAATGGATTTGAATGAATTATGGTGTAGAAGAAGAGTGTTATTTTTACCCTGTGGCAGATGGTAGCACACGCAGTTAACCTAAAAAGTGTGGCGCACACTTGAGGGCACTTTCTCAAGTCCTCCCACACATGTTGAAAGATAAAGAGGACCCTTTGGTGCACTTACAGCTTTAAACTGTTTGCATTGAAATGTTACCAAACTTAAGGAATAAAACAGCTACATGCTAACAAAAAGGGCTTGATAGTTAACCTTAAGTGCAGAAATATCAATTTGTGTGATGCAATAGTTGCCCCTTTGGATCAACTGTCATTGAGTTGCATAAGCAGCACTCGTCTATCTCTTTCAGCTGCACATTTATTGGCAAGCAGTGCCGCAATGCTTTGTGGGATTGAGGCGATAGCGACGGCAAACATTCCCCATCCTCATCCTCTTCTCTAAGCAGGTGTTATGTGGGTAAAATGGCACTGGTGGACATGCCACTCTAATTTCATTGACAGGTTTATGACCTTTTATGCGTCCCAGCTGCCGTGTTTATGACGGGCTGACTGTGCGTTCATGTTCAACAACATTAAACATGCATAAGCTGCACAGCGTGGCCCACCACATGGAACACAACGCTCCCTCAAAGAGCCGTGAACATCCAACGTGACAAACATGGATTGGATGGGAGCTATAAAAACAAGCAGGTATTGACACACGGATAGATGGCAGCTCAAGAGACGGAAATAATGGATTTAAAAACTACAAATCTCAGTCATCATGTAGTCTAATTTTATAGGGGTGTTTGTCTCCCAAATGACTGTATATCCCATTAATCTTCCTTTTCCAAGGTCAGGGGAGGGGAGGTGTTTGGACCTACAGCACTGGGAGCGTCAAACCCAAAGACCCAACAGCATTTTGGGTAATTAATAATACCTCTGGGAATTCCCTGCAAAAATATAGGGGATATACTTGTTCCTGGAGTACAGTAGAATAGCCCTCAGAAAGATGCAAAGAAGGGAAGGAAAGGACACAGCCAATGATTTATGCTCCATTGTTGTTTGGACAGTATTTGGCAAGAGTTGCTGCTCTTATCGAGCTCGTAGGCCTCTGTCTTCACCAGGGCTCTCTGACCCTCTCAGTCCTAAATCTTTTTAACTTTCACCACTGAGAACCAGATAAGACCGACCATTTACAAATGTGTCGGTTCATTACATTGGAACTGTTTTAAATTTAGTATGTGCAGCCTGATCAAATCAAATATATGAGTTTATTTCAAACTTTAAGGAAAAAGATTCAGAGTGAATCATCAATATAAAAGCATCTGAAAGGTTATCTGCTAGCTTAAAGCAAACCAGGGCTGGACTCATTTTCTTTTTGTACTAATAAATAATATGGATTTAATAGCATCTTCTTATCTGTGCTTTATTATGTGGTTTTATAATACCAAACACGGTATTTACCAATGTCGAAAATGAGCTTTAAAAAGGCCTTACACTCTGTGCAACAAAATCAGTTCCAACTGCTTAGATACCAAGCAATTTAAGTTTTAGTGGACGAAAACCTTGACGTATTGCATCAACCATCTGTAAGGTACGTTGTCAATATACTAGAAGAAGGCATATCGGAGTGTGAGCGATTTGAAAGTGAAAAGCAGGGTGTGATAGTGACACAAACAGAGGAAATCACAAGAGAAGAAAAAATAACAAGAGGAGAGAAAAAAGCCAGTATCCTTCTCCTGTGATTTGTCAGCGGCATACCCTAGAGCCAGGAGGAGGCATCAGTATCCCAGCACTAACAAAACATGTCAGGATCATTATCAGGTTAAAGATATGATTAGAGCAGCATCATGCTATGCCCTGCACTCTTCTCTCATAAGGAATGCTTTTTGTCCCCCTTTCTACTCGCCTTGTTTTCTTTTTCTTTTAAATGGCAAATATGATTTGGTTGTCTGGAGAGGTGCCAGGAAATAAACTGTTTAGTGTCACAGCCATGCCTGAGCGAGCACGCCGTGGCCCAGGTCCTGCCTAGGGACAGGTGCCAGCACGATGCTCCATTTAACACTGCAGCCATGCACACTCTGTGTACTTTAGCTAGGCTGGACGGCAATGGTAGAGGTGGTGTTGCGAGATATTTTTTGAAGAAGGGGTATTTTGTAAACAAGTGTGGTGACAACATGGGTAATTAAATTGATTGCTTCCACTTAAATCTACTCACCCTTTAATTGCCCCTATTAGAAAAAAAAAGAGTATGTGAGCCCTGTTTGATAACCAAGAACAAATTCAGAATGAGGAGGAGGAAAGGCAAGGAAAAGATACGAGGAATATCTTCTAGGAGTGATGGCATTTTTCAACATTTCAATGAAGATTCAAGGTGTGATGGACAACCAGATATGATATGGGGTATATAAGCTAACCTAGTGTTTTTGTCTTTCTGTAGTTCAAAATGTTTAACACAGCACCTTTGTTTGTAAAATCCCCAACTTCATGACATACATTTTTTTAATCATTATTTATTTTATTTTACCACAGGGTCTATGTCAGCTGCAACTCTTCCCTCCTTCAACCATTGGCTAGCTAACCTCCCCATCACCACCACATTCACACCAAATAATCTAAGGGCAGCTAATAGTTAGCTGGGGTTTCCGCCTGTTTGGCCAAATGCTGTTTAAAAATGGCCAATGTATCCAGAGCCTTCTCTGAGCCAATTTTTGCAAGACGAATGTGAGATGCATTGCACGTGTATGTAAAATTATTTTTTGTCTATCCAGTTTAAGGCATTCTTTGATAATGTGCATGTAGCACATGGTTATTGCAGTTTAATGTGCAGCTTTAGTAAGGAAGAAGCTTCACACTGGTATCTACACAAGGCCTCTGTAGGTTGTAAGCTCTACTTTATCCAACGCAAACACAGGGCCAAGAGAACTGATAGAGGAGTGTTGAGACATGAAGCTGTTGCCTTTTTATTTGAGTTGTAGGAGCCTTCGAGTCTGTGGATCCCAAGAGCAGAGTAACAGTAAATGAAAGTAGCAGCACTACCAGACTGATATTTGGTTTCTGTGCAGGCAGAGTCTCTTTAAAGAGAAAATTCTCTCTCTGTGTGTTCTTGTTCATTTTTCTCTGTTCGGTTGCCTGCTACAGCTGCACTGGTTTCTCGAGGAAAAATGTAGAGAAAATAATGAAAAGGATACTCTGATCAATCATGGAATATGTCGAGCAGTTATCCTAAATCATCATCTGTTCATAAAAAGAGAAATGGAGCCAAATCGAAAATGTATTGAAGGCTGTGTTCCACAAATCACCCAAGGGAACAGAAAATCAATGTTTTCATACAGAACCTCACTTTTTCTTCTAATTGTGAGAATTGTAATGGTTTCTACTTCTATACGAATAATGTAGAAAAACCTATTTTAAACCGGTGTCTGTCCCTATTACTTTATTGAATCCAGCGTGTTTTTTGCAGAGTAGAAACTTAAATAGCAGCAGCATTGCATTATGACGATAAAAATGAATCCAAATGTAGTGGAACATGTTGCATTTTAATAAGCACACAGTCATAAACAGTGGCGGTCTCAAGAAATTTTATGATTAAATTTCATCTGCTTAATCGCTGTTGCAGCGGTATTCATAACTCAACTACATTAGGACAGCTGGGATGCTGTTCAACTCCGTCTAGGCAGGCGGACTAAATACCATTTAGTAAAGAGGGAGTCATGGTCCTGTATCATATTATAAAATGTACTATGGTTCTCATGTATCATGCTTATTAAAGGAAACATTTCCAGGACTCTCATTGACGAGGCAAATGGAGATAAAGACACTTGTATTGCAGAGGACTGAAAGAGTGGACAAGCAGAGGAGAGCGACCTCAAAGCCGAAGAAAAGAGGTGGAGCAGGAGGTGGAGAAATGCTTTAAGCTGATTTATATCAAACAGTAATAAACCGGGCATCTCACACCCCCCCCCCCGCCTGTTTAATATGCGAATATGCAGAGCATCCCACTCCTGACAGCTCCCCATTAATAAAAGCATGGCTGGGAGCGCAGGTAGCCATAGCTCATCTATATGAAAATACATGATGATAGTTTTACACAGAGTCATCTTTTAGAATGGAGCTCATGTGCCAGAGAGGGGCTGATACTGAGGAGTACACACAGCCATAACTCTGCATACGTCTGTGCTTCACTTCTGGGGTTCTGTCTGAGCTGCAGTGCAGGTGAAAGGAATCAAATCACAATGCGGCTCATGCATGACACACTGGGAGATGAAATTCTCTCACGTGATTGTCAAATTGTCTGCCAAGATGGCACCAGACCATATGGTATGATGCCATTTAACCCTACTAATTAATGAAACAATTCTCCTAAAGCACCAATGATTGATGTCTTTAAAGAAGACACGTTTATTTCCTAAAGTTTGTACAGTTCGACACATTAATTAAAATGACAGGAAGCCCTTAAAGAAGACATTTAGAAACGATAGGAGTACCTTCTTTTCATCCAGAAGAGTCACGACAATAAAGGAAGACTTGCTACTAACAGGTCACCTTGTCCCTGTTACAGTAGAAGTTACAGTATTTGAGATGAGGAATGATTCATAAAAATGTATAGACTGGCTCTGGTGAGCACTTTTTCCTCCCTTGGTATCAAGACCATAGATATCAGACAAAGATACATTTCCACAAGCCCAATATTCTCATAACTCACATGTATATTACCTTTGCATGCTTTCTCCCAGCAGACGCCCCCATAAGGAGGAGAGCACAAGGGACAAAAGAGGGGAACACAAGGAGACTGTGGACCTGGTGTGTCCAGCCCCTGGAGGCCTGGGTAATACCCACTCTTAGTCCATGTATTTTACATGAACAATCCTCAGAGGGCACAAAGAATAGGGATCTTACACTATTTAAATACAGGATTTGGGACATCAAAGCCAGGCTGATATTGGAATAACAGAAATAATTAGGGATATGGAAGTTGCAGAAATAGCCACATTTCCATAAGATGATAATTAGTCCCAGGGCTAGCTGTGTCAGGAGAAGCTCCTGTTTGTTGAGGCTTTGTATTAGCAGGAGGCCTGTAGCTAGCATTCCA
The DNA here is from genome assembly GCA_020745685.1 of Tautogolabrus adspersus. Taxonomy (NCBI): domain Eukaryota; kingdom Metazoa; phylum Chordata; class Actinopteri; order Labriformes; family Labridae; genus Tautogolabrus; species Tautogolabrus adspersus. The sequence continues at coordinate 11,130,150 of CM036535.1, forward strand.
GGTAATTACAGAAGACTGGAATACTTCAGCTGTTATACTGATTGAAAAACAGGTTTCATTTCATTTTATCAGAGCACTTTTTCTTGTATACAAAATCAAAATAAATCATTGTTTCACTTTAAATAATGTGTTGGAGCTGGAACACAGAGCTCCTTTAAGTAGGTTAACACATGTGCATTATAGGTGGTTATTTGAAAGAGCACATCACAACAGAAAAGATCATAGACTATTCTTTCAATGACTACAAGGCCTTGACAAACATGCATGCTAAAAGATTGCGTGAACAGTGAATCACTTGTAAGATCCATCAAAAACCTGAAACCTCATTTAGCCTAAATCTTGAATGGAGCCGCACCGCGAGCCAGAAGCCGCATTGCTCTCTGTGTGCAGTCATTTGCTTTGTCTCGTTCTATTTCCACTTATGGGTAAACATGGAGGGAGTAAAAATCATTTTATTTTTTCCTGCTGAGAGGGATGTTAAGAGGGGCCAGAGAGTCTGTCTCCTTATCTAATAACCCTGCCACAAGCCTGCCAGCACAGGAGAATCCTGGCAATGAGCAGGGAGGGAGTCACAGAGCCATTTACTATCCAAGCTTGGCTCAGTCAGGGAAATCCACACTGCTACTGGAAGAGTGATGTTGGTGGCTACACATCTCCCTCCACTTCCTCTGAGGAAGCAGATCCGATGCATCTGGCAGCATCTGGCAAACGTTTGTGTTTCTTTTGATATTTTGCTAAGTATAGTTTATATCACAGCGCTGTGCTGTTAATACACAGACAGTTAAGGCCGAGAAATCTGATTCATTTTCACATTAAACTCTCCCAGGGGACTCATTCCAGCCCAGAATCTAAAGCAAAGGCGTGTTTAGCTCAAGGGGAAGAAAGGAAAATAGATTGTGGTGAATATTTTTCGTGTTACTTTTCTTCTGTAGAGAATCTATTTTGCACAAAATACAGTACCAAACTCTCGTAATGTATAATATAAATAAGTCTCGATTATGTCAATTATCTTTAAGAAAGATTGAATTCATTTTTTGACTGTAAAGCTTATGAGACTATGCTAACAAGATAAAAGCCTGGCATGCTAGGTACTCTATTAGCGGCTCTTTGGGCTGCACAGGAGAACTTTAAACTAACTTCAGCATGCTAACCACATGGTGCTAACATGCTTACAAAGCAAAGCATGAGTAGTCTTTAAAATAAACCCCAAAATCGCATTTACTCAAGTGTTCGTGCTATTGATAAAGGATGGTGGACAATTAAGACATTTTTGATGTTAGTGTAATTTATCCTGAGGGTAAGATGGAGCTGGGAATGAAAATTAATCTAAAAGTTTCAAAAACACAAAAGTCAACTTTAATGTTGTCTAATGCAAAAGGAAAAGTCGGACAAATGGCTCCAAGAATTATTGTCTTGGAGCCATGAAGCTCTGTACACAATGGTAGTTTAAGTAGGCAAAATGCATCTAGATCAGAGACAGAGAAATGTACATTGCTGTCACTAGAGCCATGCTGCTTTTTCAGCCAAAACCTTAAAACAAACCAAAAAGGACAGTTTTTATACAGCAGGACTTACTATGTTTGTATTGCATGTGTGCTTCTTTTTAATCCCCATATTAAATGACATTCACTGTAAAAAGTTGGAGCAATATTCAACTTATTTTTCTGAGAAGTCATCAGAGCAGTTATCAGAGTAGTAAATGAGGCCTACTTGATGTTTTGGCAGCTCTTGGGACAGCCCCAGCAGCCGGGGAGACAGTGGCCCCTGGTGTTTACAAAGTCTCATCTATACAACATCCCCAGTCTAAACACCAATAGTCTGCTTCCCCACACCATCATCATAAAACGTATTAAGAGCCATATATATCCCAGTAGCTGCAGGTCAAACTTGATCAACATTTTCAAAATAGCCACTATCATGATGTTCTACACTAGTGCTGGATGGTGCCTGTGTCTTCAATCCAAACAATATGGAGCAATTAGCTATTAGAAAAATAGAACAATTGAGAGAGAGAGAGAGAGAGAGAGAGAGAGAGAGAGAGAGACAGAGAGAGAGAGAGAGAGAGAGAGAGAGAGAGAGAGCGCACATTTTGCACCAAAGACCATTATGAAAGTGAGAAGAGGTAATAAACATCCATCATAAACTCGGGCTATGATGATGAGTTCTTCAATATCTCCAAATTAAATTAATTACTCCAGTTTTATCTAAACACAAGGATAGAGTGATATGCGAGTGGTGCAAGATAGGCACCGTCACAGCTTGTACAAAGTCAAAAGTCTGTGTCCCATATGTTTTGATGGAAATTTTTGGAACGTATGAAGCTGGTTCATCTCTGAATGGACCATTTCCAACCCTGACCCCCTTCTTGTTACAGCACACCTGTTGCCTAACAGAGGAGGACTGGTCCATAGATCCCCAGCAGCCCTCTGGGCATTCTGGTCCTTTGTGGATGGAGGAGCACGCGAAGCGCTGGACATTTCAAACTGCTGACTAAACACAATCTTTGTTGCTGGGTGGGTGCATGTGATATCACGTCATCCCCCAGGGGCTGTGTGGGATCTAGGGCAGGCTCAAATTCTTTGTGTGCCAGAGCCAGAGCACCCTGTACACACGTCCTGGATCATCCTGCCATGTCACCTCTATTGTCCTCATGGTCTGGGCACACTACCCTTTCATTCTCAAACTATGAGGTAGTGTGGGAGAAAACTTCTCAGCTTGTCATGGTCCAGAGGTTTTGTAAAAAGAGAAGCATGTTTCGCCTCAGAAACATGACATTCTGGAAAAAACTGCGATAGAAAAAATCCTTACTTCCCACTGCATGATCGTCAAAACAGGATTTGTGAGTGTGTCAACATTTCAAAGTGTGAATTGTAGGCCCCAAAGTTCATATTCTCGACGGTCAATTTTGGGAGGTTTCCTTTATTGCTTTGATATAGTGTTGAAGTCAGGTGATGTAGTATATAGAGCAATATAGTCTGCTTGGAGTGTTAGTCTGGGCTAATAGATGGGTCAAACAAACCCTGGACATTAAAACAACAAGTCAATTTTTCCTTACTTCCAGAGGTTGGGTTCTCTTTAAAGCTGGGCATACACTGTACGATTTCAGGCTGATTTGACTAAATTTTTGAGTTGCGCAACTAATTATGGAATAAGGCCGAATTCAAGCCCGCATGTCATTAGTCACTCAGTGTACTTGGTGGCCCCATCACTGCCCGATCTGCTGCTCCTGACCAGAAGATTTTCTGGCATGTTTGATATTTTGGTTGTGCATCTGCACACACTCGCACAGTGAGAGCAGAGCCACCAACCCCTTCCCCAACTTCAGGGCTTTTGTCCCCTGATTGCACCCATGCAACTGTTAGACAGCATCTAAAGCACCATGGCACTATAGCAGGTACGCCTGTTTTTGTGTCTTCCCCTACTATCAGGAAAGATATCAACATGAGAAACGTTGGCAGGAAGTAGCTGCAGACCGGGACAGGGAATGTTTGTTGTGATTTAGCTTGCTAGTGAGCTTGTGTTTGCTGCTGATGCTGTGTGTGTGTGCGTGTGTGTGAGAGTGTTATTGATGGTGTTCATATTTGAGCCAAGCAAATGAGTGGCTGAAATACAAACACTATCAATATCCCTCTCACTTTCTAACACACACACACACACACACACACACACACACACACACACACACACACACACACACACACACACACACACACACACACACACACACACACACACACACACACACACACACACACACACACACACACACACACACACACACACACACACACACACACACACACACACACACACACACACACACATATTTGGAGATCTGACTTATGCGTCCATCTGTGGGAGTTTTCAAAGGAAACTTTATTGGGAATTGTCAAAGCTCTGTCCTGATTAGGCTCGTACAACATAAGCAATGCCGACAATCGGACTATATAGTATGAGCACAGAAATCATGAGCTTTGGTCGTGTGTCGTAAATGAATCAGTCGTACAGAGTAAGCTGACATTCCACTAAGACATTTTAAAAACAGTACATGCTCAGTTATGTAACGTTTGTTGGTTACATCCTGTAGCTCAGTTTCATTAAATCAAGTAGCATACAGTACTTTACCCATGCATAAATTGCAAATACACATCTTTTAATCCAAACATTTAATAATCCAATATTTGACTGCAACTTTCTTTGAATCTAACCAGTGTTGATTATTCACTGCTCCAAAAATGACTGTTTTTTTTACTCTGAAAGTCTAACTGGACCTGCTTCATGATTCAGTCATTTTTACTGCACTTGCATATTTATAATTGATAACTTAAATTGTGGATCATCATATTTTGAAGTTTAGGCCAACAGACCAAGTTACCAAGCTGCTGCATTTTATGAGTTATCTTCAATCTTTTTAAAAGCAACATAACAACTTTGGTGACCTGGGACAATCACTACCCTGCATACCAAATCCTTAGTTTATCCCTTATTTTGAGGTTTCTGGGGGTTGGCTAATCCGAGGGAATTAGGTGATTTAGTCTAATTCTGTGGTTACCTTGCATTTATCCTTCCAGTATTTTGTGTCCAAATCATTAAGGAGCAATTTACTTAACCCTACCATCTTCTTCCACTCCCTCAGTCCTCCTTCTGTCACATCATTTTTATCTGATCTCAGTAAAACAGCGCTTTCCATTCAAAAAAGTGAAAAGACCCTGACCTCTCATTAGATCTTTGTGAATGACATTGAGTTCATTCAATGACGCAGAACATGGAGACCACAGTCAGTGTGCCCTATTAGTGGTGGGCAGGAATGCAATAAGTGGGCCCGTAACGTCTGGCACAGGTTTCCCCTGATGCAACCCTCAGCTCTCCAGGCGCAACAGCACTGAGATACATCTTCAGAGAAAGAAAAACGGCCACATCCCTTGCAGTCAGACATATTTGCAACACTCTACCGACACCAATCTTTTCCACATGGATGGCCTATCAGTGTCCTATTTTCCTGAATCTGTTATTTCCATAATCCGGCTGGTGCCGTTGCCAAGGGTTAATAGATGAGCCTGAGTGTGTGAGATGGCAGGGCTTTGTAGCCCCTAACGAACAGTGTGCGGTCTGATGAATGACATTTGGGCTGCAACCACGTCACTTCTTCCATTAGCAAAACCTGTCCCAACTCCGCCGTATTGAACCATGGCTTTCAGCTATTAGCCTGATGCATGACACAGTCAATTCCAGTTACGCTTTAATAAGTGAATATTTATCTTAGCCTGCTGTCAAAGAAAAAAAGGAACATAGAGAAAAAAACAAGGACAGATATACCAGAATTGTTCTTATCCCTCTTCTCTCATATATGCGTGTTCACCTGTGTTTTGGTGTGGCTTTCTTGTTCCTTTCCAACTTTACCAGTGAGCGCCCTCAGGCTGCAGTAAGGTCAACGCATCAAAAGCAAAAAAAGCTGGTGTTCTCATACAAGGTTCAGAGACCACGCTGGTGTTAGGTTTTTTTTAAATAACTATTTTTGTCTGAAAAGTCCATGTCTTTACCGGCACATGCTGAACAGGGGGAGAATTCATTTAATAATTCATTGATTGATTTTGTAAAGGATAAAGGTTATGCATAATCAGGGGTGTTACTGATATGCCTGCAAGCAAGTGTGTTGTAACTGTTCCCAAGGAGGCCTAAGGCCCATCTCAGCTCCACCTCTTTACCTGTTACTACACTAATCTAAAGTTAGGTTGAGGTAGGCCTGGGCGATATGACTAAAAATGTTATCACGATAAAAAATTTCATATCAGTCGATATCGATAATTATCATGATAAATGTTAAATCATTACTTCTTTCAAATTTAAAAGCTGATTTTTGCTTCTGAGTGAAAGTTGAAGAAACCAGATGGTTAATTATGGTTTAATTATTCTTTATTGTCAGAACATGAGAAACTATAATTAAACAGGAACATTTCACCATGATAAGCTCAGAGCACGGAGCTGGAAACGCTGATATGACAGTTAGCTGCTGGGCAGTAACACTTAGCCTACTGGCCCGCTGCTTACTGAGGGTCCACACCATACACTGTTTATATTATTTACAATACGGTCCACACTAACACTGGTTTGGGACGTTTGGTCATTTCTTTCCTTCAGCGTGTTTTTAACGGGTCATATTGTGTCAAACAGTGAAGGGTCTGTGGTGCATGTTTTAGCTTCACTCGTCTTCGGCACAGTTAACAGAGCATGTTACTCGTTTTTTATCGGACTGTAAATATCCAAAATGTCTCCAAACTCGCGCAGCTGAGCGGTCTTTGTCGTGTTGTCGATGATATTTCCTCCGTGCCTCAAGCTGGCAAGATCAGCGCTTTCCCCTGTGTCACTAACGCTAATTTCGGCTGTGTTTTCATTCCGCTCCGAACGTCTGTAAGCCCGCCTACCCATATCCCTGCGACATGATTGGCTGTTCGACGCCGTTTTCTTCTTCTCTTTAATGTCGGGTGGCAACTAGCGTTCAATGCGCATTAGCGCCCCCCCGTTTCCCAGCGGTTGGGCGGTGTAATTACAGGTTAAATTCTATCGAACATTTTTAATGTTTATTGTGAGAAAAATGATATTGCGATAATTATCGTTATCGTTTTATCGCCCAGGCCTAGGTTGAGGGAGCATTTTAAATTTGGCAATCACCATTGTCGGGCTTCAAAATTGCACTTCAGTAACCAATGGGCAACGTCAGACTATATCCATGTGTTATACAGGCCATGGTTGGAAGTGCAATACTAAATATATAACTATGTAGTAATAGTATTAGTACCAGTAATTGACCAGACTGATGTAGCAATTTTGACTTGTTGCAAATATATCTCATGAGTGAGCCAAAAACTGTTCCAGAAAAATAACCGTAACAGAAGTTTGTGAACGAGCTGACAGGTGGATTTTTCTACTGCAAAATGTCCCACTCAGGATCTAACCTTGTCCAAACAAACATTTGTATCACTCTCAATACCCATCTATATGAAGATTGTACAAAATAATCCACAGATTGGGCTATCAATGAATCTTTGAAAAGTAGTTCATTCAGCAAAGTTGAAGGAAAAACAACTAAGAAAGACAACTACCCCGTGTGTGTGTGTGTGTGTGTGTGTGTGTGTGTGTGTGTGTGTGTGTGTGTGTGTGTGTGTGTGTGTGTGTGTGTGTGCGGGTGTATGTGCGGGTGTATGTGTGTGTGTGTGCGTGTATGTGTGCGTGTGGTGCCTTGAAAGAAAAAGAGAGAGGGGTGTTGGTCTGTGTGACCAAGTACAGTTGAGTACCACCCTGACAGGCTATTAGTCATAAGGCTTTAGCCACTCAACCCTTATCACTATAGTAATCCATACTCTCAGATGACTAGTCCACACTTCTCAATACATATATTACATACTGACACATTAACACATATGTATAATACTTAGTGAAACTATCACTCCACATGACATGACACTTGACGTATAACAAGGTCAATGGATGCCGACAGGTAAAATTATAAGTGAGCATTTCCATTGATCAGTGAAGATATCAATCATGGCCAGCCTGAGTGTCAGACAGACAATCCTGTCGCTGTGTCATTTTTGAGACACACCCCCAGTTCACCTCAATTTCATAAAGTCAATTCACTTGAAGGATTTTGGGTGAATATCAATCATATGAACATAAACATAATCAAGCTGCATTCTCTTTTGACAAACACCCAAATATTCTCAAGAAACAGTGAAAGCTATTTAAAGAGACATTATCACAGGATGTTGTGGAACTCTCAGAGTTGCCGGGAAACTGAGAGCCAATCATTTTCTTCCTCATTGAGCCACGGGGGACTAGTTTGGAGTTAATTGCAGCGAATCCAATTTTTTAATTAAAATGAACATCATGACGATCTGACTGGATTGGGATTTGTTATTGCCATTTCTGTCTCTCCCCCCGTCTCATTTTCTCTCCCCTGCAGGACAGCTTGAAAGAGTCCTGTTGTTTTATTTTAATTGGGGCAGTGATGTAATTGGCCTACTCCATGCTGCTCTGTTCAATTTAGATCCTGGCATGTGTGTGTGTGTGTGTGTGTGTGTGTGTGTGTGTCTGGTGTATATGTTTGTGTGTAAAATAAGACACAAAGATAGACAGTGTGAAGTGTGCATAATATACAACAATGAAACAAAAGGAAAAAAAGCCCATTTTAAACAGTGCAAAACAATCCAGTTGTAAGATGAATTATTGTTGGAAAGCAAGAAAGACATCAACTTTTTCAGGATAAACAACTCACATAAATGTTCATCTTCACCTCGCATGGGCATCCTTAGATTTCAGATGGTTTTATCTCAAGTACAAGCATTAACAAATATATCATATACAGACATTAATTCAGCCCCCTGTCACTGACCCCTAAAAAAGTGACTCAGTGGAGAGAACATGTAAAGCCACACATTTCTAACTAACTTTACAAATAGACTTGTGTCCGCGTCAAAAGCTCAGTGTTCCAATACTTGTAGACTTACACAAGTGTAGTCGATACAAGTCAACTCTGCTGCCCTCGTAACTGAACGTCTACCTTCAGCATACAGTAGGCATCATCTGTGGTCAGTTCACTATGCTCTGATGAAGCACTGCACATTGGATGGACCTTTCTTTAAGTACTGTCAGTAAAAAATAACCAGTCAAGTTTATGTTTTGCATCAAACAGCAAACAGCTAGTGGCTGATGTGTTTCTGAATGTCAATGCTTGAACAGTATATTGTGTAGACCAATTTCTTATTACATTTCCTCTGTAGAGAATTCTTTTTCCACTCGTTATTGAAAGGGTCAACGTGAGACATTACCTCACAAAGCACACGACTAAAGCAAATGAAAAAAAAGACAAGACACATACATGATATAAAAGAAAGAAAAGGACCTGTTATGTCATATGAAATATAAAAGACGTTATGTTAGTATTCCCTGTATTTTGTATGTCCCCTTTAGTTAACTGTACAGTAAAAGGAGCAGCTTTAGCATTTGTGGCTAATTTCCAGCTGTAGTCCCCGGCCAGTTGTCAGTAGGCAACCTAAAATGCATTAGTTAATAATTAAAATACAGCGATCTAGTGTTGTGTCACTGTTGTCATGTGGTCCCACTCAGGTAACTTGTGAACATGCCTCACCCAGAAGTTATTTAACTGATGGAGAACACCAAGAACTCCTTGTTATGCAGATGACATTCAGTTGTACCTTTTAAACCTCAAAAGTTGTCTTGGTTTTCTTAACTGTGTGCACTGATACACACTGATGAAACAGAGGTTCTCATCACTGCTCCTGTTGTTCCGGAGGTGAAGAGATGTCTTGTTTTTTTTATTCTTTGCTGTTAAACCTGCCCTGCGTTACTTAGTGGTCCAAATGGTTCAGCCCTGAGTCTGGACCAGCAGGTGAACAGTTTGGTCCACTCCTCCTTTTATTATCTAAGGAATAAAGCTAAAGTCAGATCTGTTGTATCCAGAGCTGAACGAGAGATGATTGTTCATGCTTTTGTTTCATCAAGGCTTGATTATTGTAACTCTCTGTGTACATGTCTTTGTGTCACTTTCATGAACCGCTTACAAGTGGTCCAAAATGCTGCTGCTCAGCTGTTGACAAAATCTTCTACGGTCTCATGTCACACCTATCCTCATGTTTTTATACCGGCTACCAATTAGTTTCAGAATACAGTTTCAAAAAGGTGTTATTGTGTTTAGAGTTTTGCATGGTCAAGCTCCGGCTTACATCACTGAGCTGCTGAGGCCATATAGCACCAGCAGAACCCTGAGGTCCTCTGATCAAGGCCTGCTGGCTGTTCCTCGCACAAGACTGAAAACAAGAGCAGTGCCTTTGAGGTTGTGGCACCTAAACTTTGGAACCGTCTTCCCCCGGAACAGAAAACTGTGAACTCTGTGGACACTTTTAAAAAGCAGTCAAAGACCCGTTTGTTTAAACTTGCCTTTGTTTGATCTGTCTGTGTCTGATTTTATGTAACGTCTGGTTTTAATGTCTTTGCTTCTTCCAATCCTTTATTGTGAAGCACTTTGTGACGTCTGCTCTTGAAAGGTGCTTAAACTGACTTACAAAATGGAGAATAGGATACGACCTAAAATCTCAACATCATTAGGCAAAAATACGATTCTTTATGCTTTGGGGGTGCATGCCTTGTAGAAGTGGCAGTGATAAATATTCATGTATTTATGCCCTTCAAAATGTGGATGCATTCCAACATCACAGGTCAAGAGAGGAGAAAGAAGCAAACTTTGGCAAAAAAGAGAGACTCCAGTTAGTAATTTCAGAGCGGCTTTCTCCCTCTCTTCTATTATAAAAGAGTGTAGGAGACATAATGGTGACAATGTGACATTTATCGGTCAACCTTCTCACTGACAATCCCCTGATTTGTAGATTCTGTGCAGGCAGAGATAGCATAGCTTTGAGCGCTGACTCCCACTCGTCTAACAATATGGCTTTAATTAGCATATGCTTTGATTATAAAGGTCACTAACTCGGCCTAACGGAACATCATAGTAAGTGTACCAGGGGATGAGACTTGTTTAAACAGTCTATTTCCATCCCTTTTTTATCTGCATTCAACTCTTTAGCAGGCCAGATTTCCTCATGTCGAGTCTGTGAATGTACTGTAAGACACGCTGCTAACACGGGGGAGGTGTTACTCCACAAGAATCTGTCACCTTTTACTGCACCAGAAAATGTGGATTTTCTTATTTTGTCCCTGTTAAATCTTGGGTAAAAATGTACAACACCTTGCGTTGTGGCTTTAAATTTAGGAATGGTGGTAGGTGGATGCCTTAAAGTGTTTACATTCCCTATATGTGTGTGTTTATGACTATAGTGTGTTTTTCCTGTTGTAAAGGGCAGATGTTTGATTATGTATCCGACAACAGATCATTAGAAATAACATTTAAGTAATCCTTAATCATCTTAAAATACCTTTGGGCAATCTATTGGACTGTATCTGAAATCTCTACTTATTTATTATAATGCACCAACTTCACCATCCACTGCTTTATGGAGTTTACTCATAGACTGTAAATATTAATGGACGAAGCCTGAGTGACGTCAGCCATTTGTTACGGCAGGGGGCTCCGGAGGCTCATCAGCAGCAGCCGCCATGCTGGAAATCCTGTCTCAGTCTAACTTTCAGTCAACCTAACAACTAGGGATGTTAACAATTAATCGATTATCGATTAATTGGTCGTTAAGAATTTGCTCGACCTAGAAAAAATTACTCAATTTACTGATTTGAAATATCAAGAACGTGTCTCATTTCAACCTCCTTTTATCAGTGCAATGGTGTATTTACAAAGTGTTGCAACGATGCTGGACCCTCTACACAAACATCTGAGTTTTTTAACAAACGCACAATCAAAGCTGGTTGAGTTGGGAGAAGCGGTGCAGGTGGCCATCCCGAACCCTCAGGCTAACAGTGCTGGGCACGACAGAGACACACCGTTACTCGCGCCGGGAGCTGCAGCCGTGCATCAGCTCTCGGCAATGGCTTTTCTTTTGGGGGAACAGTATGCAACAGTTCCCGCCGCTAAACGCATAGATACAGAGGTGGATAACATTTAAACGCTAAACGTTTAGAAAAACACTAAACGCACAGAGCAACAGCGGTTACAAGAGGGATGTACGGACAGTGGACCTTATCGCTCACTCTCTCTCTGCTGATGTGAATCTGCACTCTTGGTTTGCTCATATATTTCGCTGCGTCTTATCTCTCCACAGGAGGCGAGAGGGATATTTTTTAAAAACCTGATTCATTTGCGGTGGGCACAGTGCGGACGGCGCGCACGGTCCCTGCGACCCTCAAGTCGTTTCATACTGATTGCGGTCAGAGCGGCCCGAAGAACGGAACTCAGTGGTCCTGCGGAGCCGTGAGGTCCTCGCGTGCGTCTGCACTCTCTTCCCCGCTCTCTCTTGAGCACGCAGCAATTTTATGAATAAATGAAAAATGTAATGATAACAGGTCGGAAATATAGGCCACTTAGGCAGCCCAGGTATCGTCTATTTGTGGGAAACACTGCGTTTATTTAACAAGCCGGATGCCGCCGTCGCGAGTTCTAAAAGTGTAATTTGGTATTGAGTTTATTTTATATTTGATTTGATATGTCATCATAGGCCAAAACGTAATGTTTTACGCATGCAATGTTGTCAGAGAATGTGTTGCTGTGGGAAAAAAGACAGCTACAGTTATAATGTGGTTGCATAGTGAGGATTTTTTTTGAGCGCTTGCGCTATTCAATTAACGTTATATAGTCGGCCTTAACATTTTAAATATGTAGAGGGCAGACATATCAATGTTTCATTATGCAATTCTGTTAGAAATCATGTTGCTGAGCAAATAAAGCTTTGATTGAGGAAGAAAAAAACGCATTTGTTATTGTTTGTTTAAGCAAAACGTTCATGTTTCTAAACAACGATTAATCGATTTATTGATCGTTAATTTTACCAATCGTCGAGTAAGTCAAATGCTTAGAAATTGCAACCCTACTAACGACAGACTAAGAGCTGGAGCTGACGAACCGTTACATCGCGCCCACCCGACAATAAGGTCAGCTACGCACCTCACTATGGATAACACATATCGTTCATGAAATCAAAACCGAGCTGTTTAAAAAAAAATCACCCCCCGTACAGTGTGCGCCCATGATGACCATAACTAATCAAACTTATTTAGTTTTTTGTACCAGGCTGTAAACATGTTCATTTATAAACAGGCTTCTTTTTGGCTGTGGTGTGTATGTGATTTCCGGTGTTCCTGGAGCCAGCCTTAAGCAGACACTCGACGAACTGCAGGATTTTGCACTTCCACATTGGCTTCATTTTTCAAGACCGGAGGTTGCCGCTTGAGTTAACTACAATCTTCTGCTCATCATTCAGTTATTTACTGAGTGTGTATAGCATAGAAAGCAGTGATTGAATTAATCATGACATTCAGTATCCACTGGTCCTCTGTAAACTCCTTCTTAACCAACATGGTACTCTTTTTCATAAAATGTATGTGGTTGTTTTTTTGGTGAGGATGTGATGATCCATATGATATACAGTGAATTATGAATAGAGACACATTAACAACCATACTGCCAAAATCTGAAATTGACTCCATTGCTGTCTGTGGCTATTCATGTTCTACTAATTACACATTTTTACACACATGTGCATGCCTATATGTGGAGAAGGTACGTCTTTTTTTCATTTTCCTTCCATTGAGAAGATCAAACGACAACAGATGAGAAGCTCTGAATGAATGCTGCTGTTTACAGACGAGTAAAGTAAAGCTGGCTGCTGTGAACAGTCCGCCAATAGATGGTGCTCTGCTTGAGCTGGTGGGCTATTTAAAGCATTCAGTTGCAAACACACTAACAAACAGAGAGGGGAGCCCCCATGGGAGACCATTGTAAACAAGTGGGTATGATGCACCGAGCACAATCCCACTTTTTGTTTTAGAGAAAATATGCTCCTTTCATCTGAGACAAACAAGTAGATAAAGCAGCGCCTACACTCACACAGCCTGTGTTAATTACCACATTCATTTACAATGTTTAAACTGTGTGCAAACTGAAAATACAACAAACAAACAAAAGGCAGAGCAGGGTTTTCCTGTTGTTTTGTTTGTTTGTGCGCTGCAACATTTAGCAGAGGATTCTTATCTGCAGAAAATTGGTGTGCACAACGACGTCCTGGTTTTGCCTTCCTCCATCAGCTCTACAGAAGATATTTCTGGCTTAATGATCTGGGTTGCATACAATCAAATCATGTATTAAAAATATCTGGGTTATAAACATATCTGTGAAATTAACAGATTGAAAAAAAAGTTTTAGTTTTCTTTTTTATTGAGACTTATTCGTATTTTAGGTCAAGTGAAACTGATGCCCAACATCTGATCAAACATTTAAATGTCTGTCCCGGTCAGCGGTCCATGAGAGACTTCGCAGGAATGTTGCAGTGAATTATTCCTCTCATTAAATAAAAAAAGAAAGGTTATTACTGAGCTGCAGAACTTTAACATCACATGCAGCAGACACGACAAATTCAAAGCGCATTAAGTGCTCGTTTTCACCTAGAAGCCCATCAGGCCCGCGTGGTCACCTGAGCTCTCTCCATTTATTATCAAAGCACACAGCACATTTGAACCTGAGGGAAATATGATACCTGACAGCTTCTGTGTCCAGCCAGAAGAAAGAAAAAAAAAGAAGAACTAGCTGAAGTTTCACAATTATTGGTGACCAGGCAGAAACTAAATAAATACGAAAATCACTATCTCCTTCTACGCACGGACACGCAACCCTACACCTGCTAGACGTTATAGATCGCTCTGCGGTTGCGGTCAACAAGGTAAAGCTCAAGGTACGGGCGGGTCTGACCATCACAATGAAAATATTCAACGATTTAGTTTTTCTTATTCTAACACAGACCTTCAATGTGGACTTACAAGAAGTACCGTCACATGAAGTAAAGCAACTTTTTTTAATGCTTTTAAGGTTAAACATACATTTATGGGCAAGGTAGTGTGGGATATCTGCAACTACAAAACATTAGTGCCCACAGTAAAGAAAAAAAAAAAGGGGGGGGGGGGTGCTTCTAAAAGATTTCCTTAGTCTGAGAGAAAACTTTGACATCTAAAGACACATTTATTGAAAAAGGACAGCGGGCTCTTCAGAAGAATGGCTGTCCTTTCTCACTTTTGTTTCCTTTTGCTATGACTTTGTTCTATTTTAAAAGTTTCAATGTTACATGCAAATCCTTCATGTCGTTACAAAACACACACATGTGATACGAGTATTTTTACTACTGCTATGACAGGGACGTGGACACGCAGGTTTGTAGTCTCAGTTCTCAGGCTTTGATCAAAGTGCTGTAAGAGAAGATGAAAAGGTTCACATCTGGAGGGAAATCCCCTTCAGCCAGCAACACAGAGACAGGAAGGAGGAAGAGAAAAGCAGAGGACAGAGACACGAGTGACACAACATGTCAATCAAAGTGGCAGAAACATGACACTTCCTGTCTTTAAAAAAAAACAAAAGGAGGGACAGAACAGATATAACCCGTTAAAGTTTCTATTTCTGTCCAAGTTCACAGCAAAGTGGATGTATAAGGATTAACAACCCTTAACTGACGGGGTTTATAGCCGAAAGAGTCAAAGTCTACAAGTTTCCTCACAAAATGTCCTTTTGCAACTTTAAACAAGGAAATAAAGTGTCAACCAAAACAATGTATTCAGGTCACGAGGCGATGGAAAATATTTAAATTCTTCTTCTTTCATTTAATGTGTAATTCGCCGTCTCTCTCACACACGTTCAGATTCACACACAAAAAAATGACACGTTAGTTTCATGTTTCACTGAGTGGATCTCCTTGAGTTATTTCTGTGTTTGCAAAGAGTAATATCTCACCTCCATAAAGTATCAAGATATCAAAATGTCAAAATGAAATATTTAACATAAAAAACAAGCAATATCTGTCAGCATAACAGTATTCATGCTCAACTTTTAAAAAAAAATCTACTTTGCACATATTTAGAATGACACACACAATAATGTTTGAACACATTCCAACCCCCCCCCCCCCCCCCCACCCAAAAAAACAGTATAGTTGTATATTTAAAGGTCCTGTGAGGACGTTTTTGGTTTGTGTCGATTTTTGGCGCCCCCTGTAGACAAAGCTGTATTTTGTTTCTTTGATTATCTTCTACACTTGTCACTTATTGTTTGTTGTGTTTTCTGATGAATAATCGTATCCTTTTGTTCTTTACCAGTCAATCACATCATTCACTATCAATCATTGGCGTAGAAAATGAAGACAAAAAGGCTGTTTTGGCAGGGTGCTTTAATCAGCTCGTCTGACACAGACCCGCGGGCAGCATTTACATGCATTAAAAATAGGCATACAGACATCATCAATCTCCACACTGACGGTCTCTTGTGCTTCAGTAGAACATATAGAGGCTTCTGGAGTAATTTCACTCTGTTTCACAATCCGCGAAAACTCCTCATAGGAGCTTTACATGAATGGAAATCCCAGAATGCATAAAGTGTCTTTAAGCTTTAAAACTCTACCATTACCGATACCAACCACGAGCATATTTGAATGTACTTACAGGAAAACAAAAAAGTTGAATTCAGTAAATGATTCTAGAAATGTGTGGATAACAGACCCCCCTCATTGTGAAAGATAAGCAGCTAAACCCCTGCTGTTTGTTCTGAGCTCTTCATTAGACTCGAAGTGTGCTCACACCTGCATGCTCACAGGCATACACTCACACAGGCTTTCATTACCATAACTACCCCCCTCTTGTTTCAGTTTAGACAGGAAGAGGAGAATCTCTGACACATCTGACAACTACACCCGCAATTTAACAGATATTAGAGATGACCTCCTGCATCGTCTTCCCCGATCTGATACACGGATGTATATTTCTTTTGTAGGTTTGCAGAAAAAAAAGAAAACACTCTCCACCCCGATGTGCAGCTCTCCCCCTCTTCACCCACACTTGAATAGCAATTAAATTAATTCTCTCTTCTTCTTTTCTTCCCTCACTGGGTCTTGTAAGGACTTTTGTGCTACAGTTGATGGGGCGTGGAGTGGCACATCTAATCTAGCACAGTGCCGTATCTGGTGGAGGACTTATGAAATGAGAGGAAGGAGGGATCTTTATCAGTGTGGAATTAGTGCTTCTCTGTGCCTCGTGCCTGGAAGTGTATGGAGTGATTCCATTATAGAGAGAGAGAGAGAGAGAGAGAGAGAGAGAGAGAGAGAGAGAGAGAGAGAGAGGAGGCTTCAAAGAGGCCAGCCCAGCCAGAGGACACCTTGGGAGGAAAGAGAGGACCATGCTGAGGAACAGGATGGAACCTTGCTGAACCAGCACTCTGCAGAGAGAGATCACAATCAGGCATTTGCACGGGGCCTGCACAATTACCTCCCAAATAAAGGTCATTTTCACATCACTCCAACTCTTGCATTGGAAGGGAAAATGGATTGTAGGTATTCAAAGAGTAAATTGGAAATGGAATGTATTAAGTTCTGGCTGTGAATTTATGAGCAGAAACTCAGATGGTGATTCGTAAGAAAGGAAGTCGAGAACAGGTATGGAGAGACGCAGTAAGTATTGGTGACACGTGGTAAAGTAGAGGATGGAGAGGCTTTACGTTATCATCATGAATGACTGGAGTGTTCTGTAACAAAGTGCAAGCATTATCCAAAAACAGTGATATTTAAGGTACAGATAGCATTTGATGTATTAAAAGAGAAGTAAATTGATGCTGTCCCTTAAACACACTCCCTTACACCTTTTTTACACTTTGTCTTACAGGCAAAAACTTGCAAATGTTGGATACAGAGACCCAATATAGGCTTGGTCACATCATCTTATATATGGGTATACATTATTTTAAAAGGTATGGGTAAAGAATTAGAAAGTAGGACATGAAGAATGATAGATTCTGTAAAATTGCATTCTTGCAAAAATGTTTAAAAGCAGTTGAAATATTCATCTCACTGAGGAATCAAACTACAGTTGATCAGTAAATATTACACTTACAGTTACAGTGGGGTTCTAAAGGAGTAACAGGGACAGGGACAATAACACGTTTCTTTTTATAGCTCAAAAAAGTCATGACCACAATGCACTTCACCTACATTTAAGAATATTTTTTTGCGTACAAGATTAGTTTTTTCTACAAAGAGCTAGTACAATAAATCAATCAGCTGTTTTTCTGCACAGCTTTGAACTACTTCAGGTGCATGAACACAACCTCTGGACTGGAGTGAGGGTAACCCTGACCCTGCAGAAAAAAACAAAACCTATTTGTAATTTGATTTGTGAAATATATGCCTATATGTTTCAAGATTCATTCAAACTCATATTGCTGCGACAGATTTGTTCTGACATTTATAAATGTGGCCACAGACAGACAACTCGAAGAGCTCTGCTTGTACATACTAGAAAAGACCTTGATCAAGAAGTGATCTTGTTGAACACACTTTAAAGTATGTCAGTGTTGGAAGAATGCAGAGCATTCTTGCAATTCATTGACATTGTCTTTTGGCAGTCCCTCCAATTTGAATCTGGAGAGGCATTGGCATTGTTGCATGTCCCACTGTTAATGTTTGATTCCTTGACAGGCTTTTGCAGAATCAAACATGTAATTTGATGTAGTTTTAAGAAGCCCTCTGTGTTCTGACCTCCAGATCCTCAACCCTTTTAGTCTCTTATTTCAAGACTGAGAGTAAACCACTGGGCTTAACGTATAACTTTCCTTTGATGGGGACATTATTGGTCTAACACATCTGCACCATTAGCAGTGCATTATCCTGATGCTTTCACAGCAACCACTCTCCGTGTGTATCGCTGAACAAGTTACCAGCTTCACACCTGGGGCCAGGGGTCTATTGAAGTGGGCCCACAGGGGCTCTGAAGTTACTGAGACTGGCATTGTGGTTTAAATGATCTGGCCCTGCGGAAATGTAGAGTTTTACTCATGGCAGTAATTGTAGCTCACAGCTGGAAGGAGGGCATTAAAGACAAAAGAGGAGAACATGTCAGCGTGTCTGGGTTATACAGCAGCTAATGATACAAGTTAGAGATGGGTGTTAAATATTTCTGTACATGTGTAAATGTGCTTTTATGTTTAAATACTGGGAGTTCTAGGGGCGCTTGTGGCCTAGTGGAAAGTGTGCACGCCCCATGTGCAGAGGCTGTGGCTCCTTTTATAATAATAATGATCCATTTTATTTAAAGGGGCCTTTCAAAGAACTCAAGGTCGCCTTACAAAGCAGAGATAAAAGCAACAAAGTAACAATACATTGATATAATTAACATTAAAAAGACACATTTACAGTGTATGAAATCATCGTGTATGACTGAGGATGGATAATGATCAAACTGAATATTACAGTTTAAAAAGACGTGTTTTGTGATGGGATTTAAAAATGTAGAGAGCAACAATATCACGGATGTCTGGTGGGAGTGAGTTCCATAGGCGGGGGGCAGAGCGGTTCAAGGCTCTGGACCCCATGGTGTCAGGACGGGCGGGTGGTGCAGTGACCTGCATGTTGTTCCCTACTCTGTCTCTCCCCGATCTCTGACTCCATCCACTGTCTTGTCTTTACATAGAGGCATCAAGTGCACAAAAATAAACCTTTAAGAATGAAATACTGTGAGTACTACTGTTGTCATTAGCTCCCTGGGCTTCTCAAATCATTAATGTTGAGGTCAAGGCCTTTCTACCAGCCAAATACCATCGATAAGATCCAAATATGTTTTAATTAAATGTATATGGTTTAAAAAGTGGTTGAAAAGATTGAATACTAGACATTTATACCATTTACACCATATACCATCAACTTCCCCCCATAATGAAAACTGACTTATTGAAGGTCACTGATAGTGTCATGTTACTGGACTAAGAAAAAAAAGGCTAACGTTTTTTAACTGATTTTCAGGCCACTCACAACTCTTTTCAACTTGTGATAACTTCTTGAACCCACGAGCAACCTGCAATAGAAAAAAGAAGAAGTAAACACTTCTCTGATTGGGCCGCCATTCTGTCCAAGATCTAAAACACTTCTAAATTAAATATTTATTTTTTGATATGCCTACTGGAGTGCTTGTAAATTGGGGAGGTTAACGCATGGTTTGGAGTGGACTGCAGCCTTCATGTCTTATTCATGCTGGGGCGTCTATGAGAAGCAAACACAGCAAATGACCGGGCCGAGATTCCCTTTCATATTCTAATCAACTACACTGCAGAGAAAACACAGCTTTCAAATACAGCTCAAACAAGTTTCTGTACGTGTCAACATTGAGGAATTGTGTCAAAATGTGGAGCACTGTCTGTAGGGCTACTTAAATTAAATCTGCTGATATCTGCCGAATCCGGCCCGCCAGCAGGTTTCATCTGGCCCGCGAGACGTTTTGGGAAGAAGAGAGACATTTTTGAAAAATATTTTTAATATGTTTTCACCAAATAGTAAAACACTGTATATTTAGCAACGTAAAGGGTAATATGATGATACGAAAATTAATTAAACATGGCACTTTGAAATATCTTCTCTTCTCAGCAGTGAGTAACATAAAAAAGACGAATTGGCCGAGTACACGAGCTGCATTACGTCAGCAGGTGACACTGAATGCAGGTGTTCAAGAGAGATTGAAGGAGAGGTATTTCTTTAGTTTTATTTGCTCAGGAGTTGCCAGAATATCTGAGCTATGGGACTGCGTCATGCGTAACGGCCCAGACCGTCTCCACACATCCGTAAGTGTATAGTTGCGGACACCGGCGTTGAGCCTGATGCATCTCTAGACTTATTTTACCTCTGATTATGGTAAAAATCATTAATTTAAAATGAATATTAACTGATTTTATTTACAGAAGGTTCATTTTTA
This sequence comes from Tautogolabrus adspersus, assembly GCA_020745685.1. Lineage (NCBI taxonomy): Eukaryota > Metazoa > Chordata > Actinopteri > Labriformes > Labridae > Tautogolabrus > Tautogolabrus adspersus. Next base: position 11,150,553 of record CM036535.1, read on the forward strand.
GGTCACCGAGAGGTTAAAGTGTGCTGATGATCACTTTTCAGTTTCAGTGCGAAATAACTTCTAAATAGAGTAGCCTGCTGTTGTGCCTTTACCACCAGCTCTCATCCGGCTGTAAATATGTCATTATTACTGAACATTTCCTTCTTATCCGAAAACGATATCACGCACAGGCGGCCCGATCATACACAGGTCCGCTGGTTTAGCCGCGGCGCAGCGCTAAAATGCTTCCTTGAATTACGCACGGAGATGGCACAGATTCATAGCGCATAAAAAGTCAGTGACAGCGTTAGATTACGATGGTACGGACACTTAGCAGAACGGACTGCCGGGCTCATATTAAAAGTCGCTTTACTGATATTACTCAGTTGAGAAAGTGGAACTCAACACGGAGCTGATCAGACCGCAGTGCCCAACGCTGAAGGATACTTTCCCGTCTGTTCGTTTGGAAACATTTGATCATGTTATAATGCCTGGCACTAAAATACCCGAAGATGTTTGCATCAGAGACACTCAGTGTGTTTGTGACAACATGTGAGCAGGTTTTGTCTGTGATGAACCTTAACGGGTGCAAACTGTGCTGTGGCCTGACACAAACACATCTAAAGTCTCTCTCTCTCTCTCTCTCTCTCTCTCCACTGTACTCTGCGTTATTAAAGCATTGATCCCAGGGCAGGTAGAATAACCTAATAAAGAAAGTTTGCAATGACAGAGATTTTGTGTTTTAAATCTGATTCCTGCAGTCCTATAAATTCATCTTTAGTGAAAGTCAAAAAAAAAATTCAAATTTCAAACTTTTTATCACATGATGCAAGGATAGCATAATGATTTATGCCTGACCTGATTTGTTACTGTTAACATAAAGTCATCAGTACAAGTAGCTTATTTTGATTTGTTTTTAATCATACAGCCGCCTATATATACATGTTCTGAGTTATAGTGAAGTTGGCAAAATTAGTCCGGCCCACTGGAGGTCTCATTGGAACAAATCCGGCCCCCGACCCAATATGAGTTTGACACCCCTGGGTTAGAGCTATGGTGTGAATTCTTAAACAGATAGGGTTTGGTTTAGTTCAAAATGGACCTCGTGTAGAAACCATGAAGTTCTTCACCTCAAGTTAACTTAAAACAATCTATTGGTAAAAAGCTTTCACACAACAACATGTATGAACTCCTTTATCAACAGTACATGGAACATAAAGGATAAATTACTAAAGCTTAAAACTGAATGTGAGAAATACATTTAATCAATATTTGAATTACCATGTCACATAATAAAGATTTTGCCTTCTTAGCAAAGAACAAATGATGAAACATATTTCATTTGTAGCTTTTGTAATTACACATTAAAAGCTTGCGCGAAAGTTAAAACATTTTCTACTTTCGCGCAGCGCGCCCTGACCTCACCTTCGTGCGTCCAATAGGAGGGTAGCTCAGATCACAACAAACAGTGTCTCATTTTCCAGAGCTCTAGTTTAAACAACTACCGGGACATCGGCAAGAAAAGTTCTTGTTTTTAAAGATATTTCCAACAGTTTGGGCGTATCAGGTGTGTTTAGAACAGAGCAGTAATTTGTGTCATGCTCGTAAAACGGTCGTTTTAGCGCTGCAGCTAAAGTATTTCATGAACACACACCCTTTTTTTTATTTGCTTTCTTTGCTCGTCTCCCCCTCCGCAGCAGAAGAAAAGTCTGGGTTTTTTAATCAATAGTGGACAAGGGCCTACATAGTGCTGTGGCAGAAGCTACTTTCCCCGAGTTATTTTCCCGACTATTGTTTCGGTCACCTAGCAACGTGCGCTGTTGCTTTTTGCTCGTGTGCGCTCTCCCCTTTTCCTCTGCGCCCTACTCCGCGGCAAATTCAGCGCGCACCGCGTCCTATCTGAAAGGTCCTTAACACCAGCAAGTTGAACTAAATCAAAACGTCTTCAGGTATATAGACCTGTCCCCGACTACATAGTCGAGCCTGATTCGTCAGATATCTCCTATAGTCGACTGACAGTCGAGGGTGTTTTTGTTTTTTGCGCTCAATGATCCATATTCTCATTTTAGTTTAACCACATCGTTACTATTTGTCTTTTCATCTCGGAATAACATTTTTTTCTATGACAGGACATTGTTTTTCTCACTCATTATGTCTGCATTAATGTGACCTTATAACCATATTACACATGTCCAATACAGCAGGCACACACACACTTAGGGTCCAATGTGTGGGGGTCAGACCAGTGACAAACAAACAGCGTCTTTTAACTTACCATTTCAAAATTTACTGAACTCTCCTGATCATAATAATCCACCAAAATGCAGATGTAATCCAAACACATTAGATCCATAACGATCCACTGAACTGTTCAAAAAAACTCCCCTAGTCCGCTGACCCTTTGATGACACTTGATAGCAGCCTATAACAGCCAATGAGAGCCTTTGTTGAAGGGAGGTGCCTCCCCCTGTACTGATGGCCAATTGCACGCAACCCGATGACTGACGTCTCTTGTAGCCAATAAAATTCTCTAAACATTGATATGCTGCTTCTATCAATACTTTGGGATGATTTCTTCATGTTCACACTAAAGAGATTGATTTAAAGAACGAGTGGTTTTCAGAACTACAAATGATTTATATTTGTACCAAGACAGACTATGAACCATGAATTATTTGGAGAAATCAGACAAATCTAAGTAAAACTAGACATTAAACCCCCCCGTATAAGTGGAGTGGAATGATCCTTGTGCTCGACTATGGGACTGGGTTTGTTTTCTTATTATGTAAAAGTCCCATTGTCTGCACACGTCTTCTATGTTGTTAGTGTGGTAAACGAACAAAACTCAGAACACAGCTGGACACTGAGCTCTCCCTTTCATGTTTTAAAATACAGTGTTTCCTCCAGCCAATCTAAGGCAGGTTATTAAGAATAAGACATTAAAAAACTTAGATGGGAGAGAAAATTAAAAAGAACCATCTAATAAAGACATTTCAGAGATGGAGCCAAAATGAAGCATTTTAAAAATCGATGCAAAAAGATTTCAGTCAAACTCTCATGTATCACTGCCAGAAAGCCATGGTTTTATTACAGTTTTACTGTAAGACAGAACTTTGATACTGCTTCTTTTTTGATTTGTGTTGAGCCATCATTATTATGGTCTAACATTTCTTAGAATCCATTGGATAGATGTACATATATAAGAGAGGTTTATCAGACGCTGTGTCAGCACTTTGGTCCATTTAGAGTAGAAATGGAGATGTGTCACAATTAAAGAGGTTATCAAGGCTGGGAACCAATAATGATGAAAGAAATATTTCTATATATACCATCTGAAATATTAACAATGATGCCGTTTCCCTTCTCATTGTTCTCTCTCTAACCTTAAAGTACTATCATTGTGAGAACAAGCCAGTCAATGGAGGCCCTCTCCCATTCTAAAGGATAATGGCAGCTCACTGTATTAGAGGCAATAAAAGTCTGGCTGCACCTTCAGAAGGTTGAGAGAGCCACTGACGGGGAGAACAAGTATGTGAAGACGGATGATTGACTGTCGATACAGAGACGGAAGTCTTCTCTGCAGTGGCCACATTACCCTCCTATGGCCATTGCATCCACGCAGGAGCACAGCCGTGGAAGCTTTCACTGCTGTATAAAAGACACACATTAAAAGATCTCTACACAAAGGCACATGTATGGATATATATATTTATATTTGTGTTTATGTGCACAAACTGACAAACACAATTTCCATATTTACTGTTGGATGAGAAAAGGGAAAGGGAGGGCAAAAAAACGCTCATAAATAAATGACAATGCACAGCCTGCCCAGGAAATAGAAGCATTATTTTGTGTTTGTATTATATTCAGGCGGCTAAAATTTAATCTCCCTTTTAATACCCTCCATTGTATAAACAGGAGAGAGGTTGCTGAAGTATAAACATTAGGAATGTAACCTTATGAAAATCGATTTGGCATTGAGAAATATTATCTCTCCCTGGTTGTTTATTAAGGCAACTTCAGGAATGTAGCCACTACCAAAAGGAAATCCCCCTCCTTTTTTAAAATGTAGTATAGGAGAAAACTATAACAGAAGGCTGTAGAACATATGCCAGTATTGTTTAAGTCTTGTATAAGATTGTAATCAAAATGCAATGATGTCATTCGTACCATTTTGATCAAAACACGCATAACTTAGCAATTTTTTTTTATTAAATGTGCAGTATGTAAAATCCGCCGCTAGCGGGCTCTCACTCAAAAAAATAACAAAAGATGAAGTCGAGGTTTGCGTGTATCATGGGAGTAAAAATGAACAAACTGTGTTGAATCAATACGAACGGACGAAACCGACCTGAGAAAGACAATATGTGTACTGACGATGTATCCAAGTATAATTTACATGATGTTTTTATCACAGCAGCACATACAGCAACAGAACGGCAGCTTTCAGTAGCAGCTAGCGCCAGCTTATGCCACGGTCTTTGACGTAACATCCGGTGTTTCCTTGACAACGATCAACATTTCCTGTCTATCGTGGCGGCTCATCATGGCGGCCGCCTACAAGACACGGCACGTTACAACTATAAAATTACGTATTTCTCTGGCTTTGATAACTTTTGGAAATATTTGAGGTGATGTAAGTACTCAACTAAAAAATATATATAACATGGGTTTAGTCAATTTTTAATTTAAGTTAGATATTTTAATGTAAACAATAGCATGCAATTCTACATACTGTACCTTTAAGTATCTTTATAATTCTTACTAATTTAAGTTGTCAAGTTTGATTAAAAAGCTGGAGACAAAGAGTGATGTTCTATTTTATTAGAATACATTTTTTATACAAACGTTTAATGGCCAGCAGGGGGCGACTCTACCAGTAGCAAAAAGATGTCCAAACTTTATGTAACCAGATATAAAAAGCACCCCTTTTATGGCTTGATTTATTACAAAAGTAACCATCAATAGTTTCAAGTGTTCTTTAATAAAGCGTAATGATCATTCTGTAAAATAGAGTTCCACTTAAAAATAGACAAATCAGGAAATGTTGAGGGCGTGGCAACATTTGGTTGAGAAGATGCTACTACAGCAACCTGAAGGCTAGCATAGAGATATAACATTGCAAATCTTCCCTTGAATCCAAATATTGGGCCTTTTTCAAACCATCCAACTCCCTCTCCCTATATGGCTCTTCTCAATATTCCGATCGCTTTATGTGTCTAAAACACTGAAGAAGCAATGAGCCTTGAGTGGAAGTTTTTTTTTTCTCACAGTGCGGGGTGATTTTAATGCCTTGCTGTTATTTATGTTGCCATTTTCTTTTATTTGTGTGACTTAAATCATGATATTTCATTTTTAACCGATGCTGCGGAGCAAACGGGGAGGCGGAGACGCGTCTGTGTGGGAGCATAAACGGCAGCATGATAGAATAAACACATTAGCCCGGTTGTACGATCTCTCTGCTTTGGCAGATCGTCAACACGTTCAAATCCTTCACAATCTAAGATCGTTATATCGCACACCACTAGTAGGCGTGCTTACAGACGTTGGGAGTGGAATGGAAACACAGCCGGAATGAGCGATAGCGACACTGAAGAAAACGCTGAGTGTATTAGCTCAAAGCAGGGAGAAAACATCGTCAACAAGAAAGGACACTCAGCTGCAGAAGTTTGGAGATATTTTGACCACTTACAGACCAACAAAAAACAGAGTAGCATGCTCTGTAAACTGTGGCGAAGACAAGGGCAGCTAAAACAGGCAACACCACAGACCTTTATCGATATCGACTGATATGACTTTATCATGATGACATTTTTAGTCATATCGCCCAGGCTTACAGTTTAATAAAACTATCGGTAATAGTCCGACCACAACTTAAAACATGAATTGTGAGTTGTTCATCACACATTATGATACAAATCTAAGAGACTATAGAGTAACAGTGAGCTGAGCTTTTCCTCTCTGTTTTTAGCTAAATATCAGTATTTCCACAGGGGCCAATGGTAAGAACTGGATCTGATCTGCTGTTATATCATACTGTAAATGGTTGAGCCACAGACACCAAACAATTCTGCCAACACACTAATCACTTGAGCTGGTAAACCAATCCTCTGTGGACATGCACCGCAAGTATGAAAGTGTGTCTGCAGCCCCGATTATTTATTCATTTTGTTTGATTCAGGACGATGTTCCTCCCTAGGATTACCGTTTTTCCTATCTGGCGAGAGTGCTGGCACTTTGCCCTCTGTTTAAGATATCAAAGATTTGCGGCATCTCGTTGCCTTGTGTTGCCTCGCCTGGGGAGTTTCACTAAACATGAAATGGATAAAGCCACACTGATGTACTGTAGTAGAAAAAAAAAAAACAAGAGCTGGAGAAAAGGAGGGAGGGAGGGGGAAGAGGGTTGAAAAATGAAAGGATGTAATGGGGTTCCTCGGTTTCAGGCAGCGAGGTACTGTTGCTGCTGCTTTTATTGGGATGGAAGAGCACAGTGGTCTCAGGAGAGCAGATCTGTGGGAACAAAAAAAATCATGGGAGAGGACCGAGTGTTTTTCTAATTTGTGTATATTAGAACGGGCAGATTATTAATTCTAGCAGCTTTGGTTAATTCTCACCAGTGTGTGATGGAACAAAAACAGAAGAACTGTATTGAAGAAGATAAATACAGCCTTGTTGGACATATTTTCCTCCTAATTTTTGCTCTAAACCATTGGTGCATTTTCAAACATGGAATAAATCCACTTAATCGTGTCGGCATTTCAACCTGTCACAGTAATCCCAACTCGACTCTTCCATCTGGTGTTAGTCAGACTCTAAACATTGACCAACACGTCTTGGCATGGATATCACTTGTCTTAATAAACCCCTTGCAACACAGGAAAGACCGAAAAAGAATTTGTTGCTTCCAGAAGCTATTTTAACATAAGATGATCGTGGATGGGGTATGACATACCAGGGTACATTTAATAAGAATAATAATATATGCTTCAGTGTCATTGTAATTCGTCATCATTATGCAAAGAAGTCTGACTCAAATAAGTGACTCAGATCAAGTAACTACTAGTACGAAGATTCAAATACTTATGTATCTCTCTCCATTTTCGTCTCTAGACACCACACTGCAACTCAAACCAGGTACCTTGTGCTCTTATTTAGAAGAACATGCCCGGGTTTGGGTAACAGGAAGAGACACTGGGGCTAATACCACATAAGGTTTCTGATTTCCTCTCTTAATTGGCATAAAGCATCTTGCCTTCAGATGGATTACCTGTCAGTGCATTAAATACAACTTAGACCGCATCTGAAGCCACGAGAGACGCCAGCTTGCTCTTCCAGAGGCGCTTTAAGTGTGGCCTCTTCGAAACCACAGGGCTATTACATCTGCCTGTTAAAAGCTTTGAAGGGAGACGTCCAGTCAAAGTCAGATCGAGAGGGAGCTGGTACCAAGGTGACTAAACTCATCCTTCTCTTGGTCGCAGTTGTTTCCTGGTGGAACTTGGGTCACCATTCTGGTCCTTGAACAAGCTGTATTAACAGCTACACTGAGTGTCACTTTCATTCACTACCAGGGATCTTAAGTTTTAAGACCCTACGACAGAAAGATGAGTGAGCATCAGAGAGAAAGACCCCGCTTCAGACTGTACAGGCGGGGCTGGAGAATCAAACATACAGGAGGCACATTTGATCAATGGCCTCGATTGAGAGGCGATGGATTTCGCATTATAACCACCCTGTTCATTATCGGCCAAGTTAGCGTGTGCTCGCTAACTCCTCCTCTGTCCTCTCCTGTTGAGGGGCTGTGATCAATTTAGAGGGATGAGTTCCCCTTCACACACTCACACAACACAGAGCATCACTCCAGAATCAGAAGAGATCATGTACGCTTGAAAGATCTTTGCCGATAGAAAATCACACTGCTTACATGAACAATAGCTTAATTAGAGATGCCCGTTCATGTTATGAGATTGCTTTTCTTATGCTAATCTGTACACTTAACTGAATGCTCCTCAGTAAGAGGTTTGTGCTCTCAAGTTAGCTCACCATTTCATTATGTAGTCACGTGTAAGCGGCACTACGCATTGACTGCCTTCGTAAATCATGTTCATGGAAGGAGGGATAAAAGTGCCTTGCTGATATGTAAGTGGATTTCGGGGATCGTTTTCCTATCCTTGTATCGGTAAAAGCTTCATTAATCAATCATACATCTCTTCCAGTTGATGGTGCAGAAGTGGGATTTTGTAGACTGTTCCTGCATGTGCAAGACTTTTGCTTAAACCATCACAAAATGAACAGGGACCTGATTCTCCCCGCTGTAAATTAACATCTAACGTTTGAGTTACATGTTGCATATCTCAGAAAAACATCAGAATTCTGCAACCTGGTATGCACGTGACTTTAATGGAGCTAACTAAATATTTATCAAATGCCTAAAGTTGAATGATTATAGTGTTGGCAAACATGGCTTTGAATATTGCACAATGCAAAAGGACTTGTAAAATAGCAACATGTCCTATTTACGGCTAGTTGCATTTTTTTTCCATCATAATTTTTAATGTTGATGTCTTTCTTAAACATTTCTTTAAACCTGTTCTCAGTCAAAGAAAAATGGTTTCAAATTCCACCATTCCACTGTTAAATGTTCTCTTATCTCCCCTTCAGTCACCTCTGCCTTATCTCTCATGTTTTTGCTCCATTTCATCAACTCTGCATGCATTTGCAAACCTTCCTTTCTCCTGCAGTATTATTTGTATTTATTTGTTTGTTCAGCTTTTCCTTTCTCTCTTTATATCAGGCCACAACCGAACGATCACTAGTGTTATCAACACAATGGAGTTTTCCCAGTGGCCATACGGACCCTCCCTGGACATCAACCTCTGGGAAAGAAAAAGATTTGAACTTGCCAAACACTGAATCATCACATTCACAAAATATTATAAAAGAGGGACAGGAAAGAAGAAGGTTTTATTCTTAATACACCGACTGACTGCATGGTACTGTAGCAGAGGTGCACAGAGTGACCGGCTCGTGACCTGAATCCACTGATTTTCAGCCTGTTCCGTCTTGATCAGTGATCCTCTACATATAACCAATTCTCTGCAGATCTCAGATTTATACGCACAAGCTGCAAAATGCCATGCACACAGCGGTCAGTGCTGTCCGTACTGTATGTGTGATCCCATTTTCAGAATCAGAATCAGAAATACTTCATCTTTCTCTATTAAGCTACCCAGGGCTGGCGGAGTACAGTGCAATGTGCATTATTATATAATAGTATTTAAAAATATATTCCTGTAATATTAATCAAATATTAGGTATCACTATGCATGAGACGTATCTCGTTGCAGGAAATATTATAGATAATGCAAATTAATAATTAACGGAAATCAAAAAAAGATTAAAAGTCTTTGCAGCCCCAAAAAAAAGGTTCACCAACACAGAGAGAGAGAGAGAGAGAGAGAGAGAGAGAGAGAGAGAGAGGTAAGAGACTGAAGGAAGTCGCTTAATGAAGCTCTCACCAGTTGTAGTTTAATTTGTGATTCCTTCAGGATTCAGAGAGAATGCACCTGAAGAGGCTGATTAAGGGTACAAAAACCCTTCCAACATAGATTACGGAATTGAAATACAAAAGAATACAGGACATAAAGGTTTGACACTCAAAATGATCTGGGGGACGTTTGTTTGACTGAGAATAATAGTCATGTAACCTGATGAAACGCTTAATTAACAGTCATTGTGTCATTATTAACATACAGATGTATTTCCACTGAGGACAGGTTACAAACAAATGTTGGTTATGACTTCCGACTACAGTCCTTTAAGGAAAGATAAGTCTTTCTCTCACCGGAGGTCAGACCTTGGACAAATTGAGAATTGGAATCAGCCAAAGAGATTGCAATCAGTGCATCTCTATACTACAGAAGTGATTCCCTTCTGACAGCTGGCTTTTGGAATACTGTAGATGAGGTATGAAGATGAGTACAAACCCCTATGTAGTGTTCATGTGTCAGGTTTAATGAATCTACAAGTTTTTTATACCGAGTGGTATACCACTTATGGAGAAAATACAGCTCTGCACACATGCTTTATATACACCAGTGGAAAACAGTAAAAGATACTTACACCATAATACCTTGGAGGCTTTCATTTTATGACACGTATGTTAATAGCTAATTGAATGCTTGGTAATTAACTAAGTCTGTAACCATATTTTCTGCATGTATCCAGTACTGCTATGGTTAGGGCTGGATCTGTTTCTCTCTTTTTTTCTGAGAGCTGAAGCTTTCAGTTTGCAAAATGTGTCTCATTTTTGACATATTGAAAACAGACTTAAAGATGGCAGTTCTATGAATAATGAAGCAAAATGAAATGCTAATTCACTATGAGTGTCATGAAAACTCATAACAGTCTAAATCGCTTATTTCTTGGAGCACATGACCCGCAGTATAGGAGGTGACAGCTTCTTGCTCTGAAGTTGAGACTGTCACTGAGTCGGAGTTGTCATGGGGCATTTGTGAAATATTTCATGTATTTAAATTTGAGGTACAAATAATTCGGCGGGCTTTAAAAAAACAAAGAGAAATAAAGTGTTTGGAGTTTCTTCTTTCTTTAATTAATGAGACACCATTCAATCACGATTCACCTCCTCCTAGTGGAACAATCCATCTGACTATAGCTGGGAATTGAATGTCATGTCCACACTTTGTATGCTAATGAGGTAGTCTGTGTAAACAGCACACTGTGATTTCATGCACACGCATTGACATTGTGAGTGACATGTTGTGTATGACGAGTTAAAGCAAATATGGCTATTATATTTTTTGTTAATCAATGTTTTTATAGTGAAGTGGCAATGGTCAAAAGCAGTTTTTATACAGATTTTTTAAGTTCTGAGAAAATATTTCTACTCATTTTATCAAATGTGTCTTTCAATATCTCAGCAAAACACCCCCATTACTTTGTGCAAATGGCCAGCGCAGAGAAAAGGATTAACTAAGCATACATTAGGTGCAATGGAAAAATAGACATGTCCACAGATTCATTGGCATTTATTACGTTTGGTCCTGTTTTAAGTGTAAACCCCCTCTAAACTGCATCACTGAATAGGCTGTTGCCCTGCCTCACACAAACCATTAGAGAGAGAATTTATGCTTTTAATACATTAGAATAGAAAATGAATTTAAGAAGAAAACGCCATGAGGGAACACATTATCTTCGCTGTTGGCAGTTTTCTGGTTCAACATTTGGCAGCCTCGTCAGTAAATGAAAGAATTATTTCAATTATTGTAGGGCATTAAATTACAGTTTGTGGAAAAGTGGTGACAGGTCTGCAGAGCTATAACACTTCCCCCTGCCTCTGGCTTCTCTGTCACTTTTAATGAAGAAACCACTCCACACCACACAGGCAGTGAGAGACAGTGGGGAGGTGTTGTTCACCGATTCTTAATCTTGTTGCAATGTGACTTTGTAAAAAAAAAAAATACAAAAACACGATTGAAGGTCAAACAGGAGCTGCAGGGGGTTTCCACTGTCCCAAAATCTGGAGACTGGAAGCAGAAGAGGGTATTAAATAAGCAGCTAAAATTAATTGAATCTATTTCCTCCTGTTGAACTTACTTACAGTATGTCATCCCATTAATATCACCAATGTCTTACTGTGCAATGGTTTGCCACAGGGTTCGAGGCTCAAACCTGACTTGCTCTTGCAGATATTCCCTCAACTAGCATTAAGGGGTGTCATGTGTGGAAATATATTGCTATTATACCTGCTAAGAAAAACACCTAGGGGCAGGTGTATCCTCCTTATGCTCACATTAGCTCCCTGCTAGCTGCCCTGTCCTTCTGCACGGAATGCCCTCTATAAATAGAGTATAAAACGCCAGGCATACCTAAGTCAATGGTTCCCATCAGCCATTGCATTCCTATCCCATCCATACAGATATCAAACTCCCAATACCTGCAGCATTTAACTAAATTAAATACCACCTTCATTAGCGAGCCAACACCCATCGCAGGCAGACAAAATACCCCCCAGCCCCAAGGACATGGCGCTAAATGGGCTGGCATAGCTTAAAAAATAAGTCTGCACACCACAAAGACCTGCCTTCATTTGTATGTTCCTAATGTGCCAGCTTCACTCAGCGTACATGGCCCGCTGCTCCCAACACATGGTGAGTAATTGCCAACACTCGACCTCCATACTGCACTTAATCAACGCGGTAACACCATGGGGATAAATTCACTAACAATACAGCCAGAATAATTCATATGTTGGTCAACAGAACCAATGTGCAAAGTGGTGCGTATAGCATCAAGATGTCAAATGATTCACAGCCAAGGTTATCGTATGTTAGGAGGGGAAAATACCAATAGAGGCAAGGAAGAAGTAGAAGAGGACACCTATGACTCAAAGACTAAGGCTGGTAATTTGCTTTGTCTGTATTTCAACTAATGATGGATCTTTTTTATTCATGTTCTATTTTTCTCCAGACAGAAAAAAAGACAGACTGCTGGGATCCATGTACAGGAGGCATGTTTCCTGTTTCAGAACACCTTGTTCATCATTGTACAGTTGGCCCATTTGTCTCCATTCTCACCTTTGACCTGCAGGCAAATGGTGATAAAAGCACCCTTCATTGCATTTGACAATAAAAGCAATAGGCAGTTGTGGAGTCAAGCAGCACAGTAAACACACATAAATAAAAGAGAGTGGGGATCAATGAAAGAGGAAGCATGGAAAAGTAGCACACAGACCCAGAAGCAGAGACACAAACACTGTGCTGTAACGACCAGTACAACAAAGACTCATACACTAATGTGCAGAAAAATGAGAAAAGCTGTCTGTGCATATTTACTGGTAAAACTGTGTCGCAGTATAAAATGCAACTATCAGTTTAAAACACACAAACGCCTGTACTTGTTACTTGAGACAAAATAGCATTACATTTTTAACTGAAGTTGCTGAAAGGCCTCTTTTCTTTCTCATCTGTATCCTGCAGACTGAACATATCTGGAAGTAATGACATTATATTCATGTTCTTGAATACTTGTTTCTCACTTCCCTCACTATTTGTGTCATTGTTTTATAAGTTGGACAAGGGACTGGTAAGAAAACATTGGCGACAGCATTTTATAATAAAAAACAGTTTGTAAAGCCACATGACTTTAACAGCCACAGCTTAATCTTAGTAGCCAGGTAAAAAAACATTACTCCTAAATCAAGGTGGAGTATCAGAGGTTGCAAACATGTTCATGCCTAAATCAAAGGGGCAGGTTCACGTTGGCTGAACATTTCAGGAGCTAACAATATCAATTTGTCTCCTCTACAATTTGGCCAGATGGCCGCCAGCTCCATGTCTGACAGTTGTGGTATGTGACATTGAGGGTGGGGTGGGGTGGGGGGGGCAAAGACAGCAAACAGCCAGCTTTACATTTCTTGATATTCTCATATAAAGGGTGTGAGAGGATTGCTCGGTTGTCGACATTAAAAAGAAGTTATTTTAAGTAAGAATACTAATGCTGGGGCGCCAGTGTCCTAGTTGTAAGTTTGCGCGCCCCATGTCCAGAGGCTACAGTCCTCAATGTGGGCAGTCCGGCTTCAAACTGACCTGTAGCTCCTTTGCCGCACGTCATTCCAAACTCTCTCTCTCTCTGCCGACTCTATCCACTGTCTTGTCGCTCTAATAAAGGCATAAAAAGCCTAAAAATTTATTTTTTTAAATGACTGCTAATGCTTATCTCCACTGAGCATGGCAGGATATAGACACAGTGAGATTTAAGGGGCTTGTCTGAGGGGAAATACACTGATAGTGCATGATTTTAATGCATTAAAATTGTCTTGATGCTCCTGGACCTTTGTAACATAAAAATCAGTCAGCTTTAAGTCTCTGTTGAACTCTTATGGTGCATTATTCACATCTATTAGGTATTCGATGTATATTGGATGTCTTCACAACTTCTGACACGGAAAATAAAAACAGTCGAGCTTGACCTTCCGCTTCTATCATCTTCCTCCCCCCCCCCCCCTGCTCCGAGCATCCACCCCATAACAGATTAGCTCAGAGGAAGACCCATTTCCTCCCTGAGGCTGCTAAAATATTAATCAAAACACAGAGGAGTGTGCAGCAGCTCCCAGGATGCATGTCTTCTAATGGTAATACATGGGGAAGGCAGAGAGGGAGGAGTGCTGCCTGTAATAGCTTCACAGAGGGGGAGGAGAGGGGGAGGGCCAGAGGTGACAGGGGGCTTTCACAAGGGACAAAGAGAATGAAAAAAGAGGGATGGATAGGCAGGGAGAGAGGTGGAGCGAGAGGCATGAGGTGTGTGTGGAGAATCGACGAGGAGGCTGCACTAACACAGAGCGCTTTAGAGGGATCCGGCACAGAGAAGATCAAAGGAGCATCATTGCTGCTCACTACCCATTTTGTGCCTTCACAAGGGTTGAAGATAGCCTTATGTGAAACTTTCGAGTATGAATAATAGATAACAAACCATACAAATTGCCAATTTAGCTTAATATTTTTCTTCGCTTATCAGTAGAGCCAAATATTTGTCTTTGCTTGTAAGAGTGTGTGTGTGTGTGAGACAGAAAAAAGACAGGGATGTTCCTGTTTTTACAAACACTTTTTTTTAACTGTTCTTTAGTCAGAACGTATGATGCCAGGTGGTCTGTATGAGCAGTGAGAAGCATCTCTCTCACAGGCCAAATCCAAGCCTGACGTTGGCACTGAGCCACTGCCAGTGGGGGAAAATGATTGGAGTATCCATGTTGGCGACACCCTAATCATGTAACTAAGCTTTGTTGCGGTGAGAGGAGACTAAAAGGGTTATTTCTGCAAATTTTCCATGCCTGCCTACAAGCCTTTCTGTTTCTTGAACATTGACAGTTGACATGTTTTATGGGCGAATATGGGAAGCAAAACTGTGAAATTGAGGCGCACACATAAGAGGCAGTGAGCCTTCTGCTTCCTCTATAGAAACACTCTGACAGTCTAAAGCTGACAACCACTCAGAGTTCTCTGTAAAGAACAACAAGCTGATTTTATGGGGAATGCAAAAACATGTACATCCTCAAGGGTCATCTTCGACTAACCCGCAGACAGCTGTGACCGTGTTCCACTACCTGGTAATTAGGGAAATGTGGAGCCCCCATGGGTGACAAACTCACAGTGTGCTGCCACACTCCTCCTTCTTCATCCAACAGGCTCCCGCGAGAGATGGCCGTTTTGTGAGAGGTGACACAAATCAGTGACCTCTGTCTACCTGACCATGTCGATAATGAGATGCAGCGGGAGCTTCGTTGTATTAAAATGAGGGCTGAGCGTGACAGTAATGTAGAAGAGATACGAGCATACAAAGACTGACAAGAACTTCTCTGAGTATAATAAATACAGAAGTGTGAAATGGGCGAAGAAAGAGTCTCCGAATAGATATGGTACACATTGTTTTGTCCACCATGCTCTTTGTGTATGTAAAGATGGATGGGCAGGGGTTAAAGTGGTCTGTCCCAGTCCTGGGCCTTTGTCTATTGTGTTGCTTTGCTTAATGTAAACCGATAAAGCTGGCTAACCTTGTGGACCCAATCAATGCTTATTTAGAATACCATTGATTAACAGTTCTGATTATTGATTATGTCATCCCACTCAAGATATGCCAATGGCTCTGATAAGAGGTTACCCTGGAGCAGATAGGCCTGCCCACCGGCTGCTGGACACACACACAGTTTGGTGCTGCTCTTACATTGGATTTACACTGCAATGTCTTTCTCACACACACATTATGTACATCCATGTGTATTCACTTATTAACCCACAGATGCTGAAGACATTACTCCGTACAGTGTTTCCCTCAGAATGACGCAATACCTGGGGGGGGGGGGGGATATATTTTAATATTGCGTTTGCATGTATTTATATCAAATATGTTTTCTCTATACATTTATTTAGTTTTTGCAACAAACAACTTTAACCTGCTTTAATCTGAGTGGAGAAGTTCACAGACTACAGCAGGCTGTCAGATGACGTTGCTTTTGTTAAGTTAGCTGCAGACACGGTGAGAGTGAACGGAGAGTGAAGTCGAACTGACAGTTTGAACAGATCACTCGGTCCGTCCGGATCAAGGATCAACTGTGTGCTGTTGCACTAATAGTAAAAAGGTGCGCGTGGTGGCTAGCGCTCCAGTGTGTGTGTGTGTGTGCATGCGTTTGTGCAGCAGTGTACTGTATGTTGGTGTGTCTCAGCGTGCCCCCGCGATGCTCACAGTCATGACAGCAGAGAGAGGAGCAGAGAAAAGTAGCTGCAGCTAAATAAAACGCGCTTAATACTCATAGCATAGTTTTTATACATGAATGATGGGTAAAACATTTACCCGCACTGTGACGGATAGTCCTCTGATATTTACTCGCGCCTGCACTCTCTCGCGTGCTGTCTCTCTCCTCCACTCTCGCTCTCTCGTGGACGCAGCAATTTTATGAATAAATGACAAATTTAATAAAAACAGGCCGGAAATATACTTCAGCGGCCAGAAATATACTTGGGCGGCCCGTCCAGGTATTGTCTATGTGTGGGAAACACTGCTGTACTTAAGACATTTAAACCAGCACAAAAGCTGTTCCTGCAGGCTGCCTGTAGACATTCTGAATTTCACAGTAACAGTATTAAATAAACATACTGTTTATCCTAAACTCATTGGTATGCTGTCTTGTTGTCCTGTTAGGTAAAAGTAACTATCCAATGGGTAAAAGTAATGATCAAAAATTCCCCAAACAACAAAATGTACTAGGTTTATGGTCGACACGTTGAAGATATTTTGTTACTTATCCAACAAGTTTAAGCAGTGTCACTTTGAGATGGGAGAGTTACATGGTATTCATATAAAGGTCTTTGAAGAATGTGTTTTTGTAAATTCTTGCAGAGAGTTTGGCCATTTTTATTCCAAAAGTAATGAACAGTTACTCCTCTTGTAACATTATTGCAAAAATCCTATAAAACATTTACCTTCTTATTGTCATTGAACATGGGACACCAATGCAGGTTACCGCAAAGGTAAATAAATAATATGTATAAATGCAACATGCCAGTAAAAAATAAGACACAGTTTGAGGATATTTTCTAACCCAGCAATGCTCTTCAGCCTGTGGGCTCGTTGTCCAGAGCTTTAAAGCCTGATAGTAAACATGTTTACTGCAGGGCCTTTATTAAAGAGAGAGTGAGTCAATCAAAATTGTCAATAACACAGTATCTATGACTTACAACTACCAGAGCCACCACTTACACACCAGAAAATGTCTTTTGGATTTTATAGTCAGAGTGGGGAGATTTAAATGTAAAGGGGACAATAAACTGTGTTAAAATAAAGACAATGATTTGTTTTTTTATCAGGGTTTTGTGACAAACTATTTCCAGTTATCAGGCAACGATGACACCAGGAAGTTTCTGGTTTAAGCCAAGGAATATATATGACAGTATTATTTACAGTACAAGCCAACAACCCTAAAAATGTCAAATGACATTTTCACGGTTTCATTTGTACGCAAGTTTAATAAGATAGATTACATGTTTTAGTAAGCTTAAGAAATTAAAAATTAGGCTAGCATTAGGCTAGCTGTTTTCCCATTTTCAGGCTGTATCCTAATCTAATAGCGCTTTCACACTTGCAGAAATCTCCTGAAAATCTCAGGATATTTCCAGGAGGAGCTGTATATGTGTTTCTCCTGCCAGACCCCTAGTATTTTTTCCGCAGCAAGTCTGAGTGAGTTGAACGCCGCAGGATGTTCTCCAGAGAATTCACCTCCAGCCAATAGAAGGGGGAGTGACACTTATATACTGTGACTGCTGCACGGTGCATAGAATGTATAAACGCAGCCACTACGATCTCCGTGCACGCAATTAAAAGGCTGCATTAAGTTTTCTGTTCGCCAGTATGTTTGACGTTACTGAACATAATAAAAATAGTCACGAAGGAAGACAGTTTAAACTTTTTTTTCTCTCTGAGAGACCTTCAAAAACTAGGTGCGTCTTACATACCGGTGCGACTTATATTTAACGGTAAATGAAACTCGCCTGCCATTGTTGCAGCATCCGAGCGAATCTTCAGCCCAGCTGGAAACACAGTCACACCACAACACTCCTGACTAAAACCAGACATTGAAGATATGCTTATCTTCTTGGCGATAAACCTCGATGATTAGAGTGTGACATTGCGTTATGTTCTTTGAAACAGAAGTTGTAGGTAAGGATGCACCGATCCAGCTTTTAAGGTTCCGATAACGATACCGATATTAGGACTGGAGTATCTGCCGATACCGATCCGATACAAGTATTAAATTAATAACCTGTATTCTAGGCTTACAGGGTGAGACTGGGTATCAATTATATGTAAGGCACAATCAAGGTTTTCCAACATTGAAACACAAAATGAAATAAATACATATTTGTAAGCTGACTGAATAGTTATTTATTATAAAAAAAATATTATATCAGCACTTTGGTTAAACTTAAAAGTGACAACGGGCAAACGTCAGAGCTCCAGATGTCTGTGGTGAAACTCATTGCAGTTACATCTTTTAACTCTGATGGTAAGTGGTTGCACAGTGTGTGCTTCAGCTGCGCTGCGTCTCATCTCCAGCAGTCCGGAGCCCTCAGGAGCAGATACGCAAGGCTTCTATTTTTGCCTGATGCACAATGCATTAATTTAGCACATAAAAGCACAAGCGGGACGGGAAGTCAGACACCGAAACAACATTAAAACGTCCGGTTTATTTTCAGAATAAAAGACTCCGTTTTGACTGTTCAGAAAAATGACCGTATGTGTGTTTGTTTATGTGTTTATAAGATTAATCTAGAAATTTATACCACATGCATCGTATTATCTCACATTAATCTGTAAATTTACTGAGGGAATTCCTCTGTCTCTGCACTCCAGCTGTCCGGCTGTGCTCTCCGTGCAGCAAACGGAGAACACAGCTGGTGGGTGTTGACGGACGAAGGTGCAAGGAGCCGGACTGGAGCAGACACGCAATGCACACGTGTTCTTTGCAGCGCTACCACCACCCCTCGAAACTTTAGCTTTGCATATATTGCGATTCGCTGTTGAAGCTGTTGGTGTAAAATATCTCCAAACTGCCGAGCCTTTGGTTGTAGCCTTCTCCATGCTATGTTAGCCATGCTATGTTAGCTCCGGTTAGCTCTCCGTCTTGCTCAAAGCTGCCGGCGCACTGATGATGACGTAGTAGGGGCGCGTGGTTGGTGTAAACACAGCAGCACAGAACTCAATTGAATAGCTCAGCTTTGAGGATCGGCTCCATGGATCTGCACATTGTCACCGATCCCCGATCCAGCTTTTTGGGTCAGGATCGGACCAATTTCCGAAACCAGGATCGGATCGGTGCATTTCTAGTTGTAGGTGTCCTTAATTGATGTAAAAGCAAAATAGAAATCAATTTATGAGAACAGGAAAGTTGGCTAAAGCAAAACCTAGGTCGCCAATCAGGTTATGAACTGTTATCGCTAAAACGGAAGATTTTTTATTTTTACAAAACTTTAGTATTTTTTTACAAATACCGCCGTATACATATATAACGGCAAGACAGTATGATATTATGAAGAAATGTATACAACCCAAGCCTAACCAACATGTATTCAACTTCTCATAGGAGAAGCAAAAAAAGCCAATTAAGGTAATTCTACTGTGGCCCAGAGATCAATTGCACAACAGCTTTATAAAAAAAGGCAAACAGGCTACAAAACCATGGGGAAAATATGAGGACATTACAAATTTGACAACATCTGTGCTGCCTTTTGGAGAGAGAAAAAACGTCCTGCGAGGTGTGTGCAGTTAGTTTTAGCACATTTGCAGCACAAAGCGTAGCAGAAACCAGGGATCCACAACATAAACAGATGAGACATGGACTGACTTCAGTATGTAAATGGGTCACCTAACCATGACAACAAGAGCCATGTCCAGCCATGTTCAGCACTTTTTACTGTCCTCTGGGAATACTTCCATTCTTGTTTTGCAGATGTTGTTGTGGCGTTTGAATATGCAGTGCATTTCTATGCAGATTTTTTTTTTATGTGTTGCAGGTTTGATGGTGATGACGTCTTTATTTGATTCTTTTGTCTATTTGCATTTTTGTAGTTAAGTGTTTTGAACTCAGGGCCACCGTTTTCCCCCCAAATGTTAAACTTTTTTTTAAACTTTGTTAAAGATAGGTAAGCTAATGTATGACTTTTTACTAGTATCTATAAGGACCAGAAAAAAGCCTCCCGACTCAGATCTCTGTACGCACGCCTGGTCATCTTAACTCGCAAGGCAGAAGCTGCTGGCTTGTGCTGATGAAGGAACCGGGACACTGCTGGAGCTGTGTTTTTTGGGGAGAGGAGGGGACGGCCCTGTTGTCTTATTGTTGGGTCAGCAGTGCTAGGCCAGCCTCTGTCAGCTAGCCAGTGTTAAGCTCTGCACTTTGCATATGGGGGCTCTTCCGTAATGAGCCGCTATGTATGGGTATCATGTGAGATATCTGAGCTAGCGCTTACTGTTCCATAGACAAGGTCAAAGCCTGCCCACCCCACCGTCGTCTCCACCACCCTATCCATCACCTGAGAACACCGACCGCAGCTAAGCTCACATTGCAACCCCTCTGGACATCCTCACACTAATTCAGGAGGACTGTATTTATATGGTGATCACTGTTTGTTATATATGTCAATACCCTTTAATATTAAAACAAATGTTCTCAAATTCTTATTCAAAGTTGTCAGATTGATTTAAAAATGATGGCTTAACATCTTTAAAAAAAAGAAAAAAGACAGATATCTTAGTCTGCCTATAAAAAGAGTGTCCAGTCTGTGTGTGTCTTTCAAAGATTATTCAGGCTGTAGTGAAACACAATAGTCCATTCATCTTTTCTTTTCTGTACAATGTTTGCCCTTTTCCAATAAGAATTTCCTATCAACATGTCAAATGTGGACTCCTTATGTGGCTACGTAAGAAAGACAGATGCTTAAGTGTACAGGAACCTGGAACAACCTGTCCACACACCACCATACCACCGCTTAAGTCCCCACAGTAATCAATAAACTGCCCTCTCCAAGATCACATATCAACTGCTTTCTGAACTCGTGGGTAGAATCAAAAAATAAAGTGTGCCTAAAAAACAAATACCCTCTGATGTATTCATGTCATTCATCAACATCAAGTCTAAGTAACAATTACTTTCTCATATTTAAATACAGAAAAATATCTTAAATGGTGAAATTAAATGTTCTTTTTTTTTCCATTGATTTCATCATACGTTAGTTTCCTTAATCAACAGTGAATCTTGTGGTTTCAAGAAGATTCTAGGCCTCCTAAAGAAAGCTTGATTTTGTCTCTGATTCGACCGTCACTTGCTTTGAGTTTCTCACACTTCTGGACGGGGACTGTTTGGAAACAGACACATTTCTTGATTAATCTGAAATAATTCTGGATCCAAATCTTCCATGAAAGCAGCATATTAATACCCCATTTACAAGCCAGGAAAACTAAAGGCATTGACACTTAGTCGTACTCAGTAAACCTTTATGCGGCTCCTTTGCCATGTTTTTCTGTCTTATCTGCATTATGAAATCAACCCTACGTGCTCTGGAGATGTAACTGGACAAAGAAGGATATGATTTTAAGTATGACTGGACTGTGTGGAAAACCTCAGAGTGGGAGAGCATAAAAAAGGAGAAATGGGAAAGGAGAGATGGATTTCCTGCCGTTTGTGATCTATGACCAATCGTCTTGTCTATCTTCAGATTCGCTGTTAATGGCTATCGGTCGAGATTTAAATCCTTTTCTTTCGTGCTTTCCCTTAAATCAATAAATTGGCATCCATTTGATTGAATGCTCATCCATTGTGTTGAAATGAGGCTGAATGAGTTTTGTCCTTTTGACCAATGAGTTTGTTTTTCAGAACAATGGAAAAGTACAGTTAAGGCATCCATGTGTGAAAAACAGGATTTTTGGTGGGTCAAATATTGAAGTGTCAGTATTGAATTTGAACAGAAAAGTTACAAAATTATCTCAGAATCAACTTCTGTATCCCTGAGTCTTACGATTTTATCATAATGGGCATGCCCTTTTCCCAACTTTCCATAGCATCTCACATGATCAATATGTATTAAGCTATATGAATGATTATATATCCAAACTGCAGTGATATAGTGAAGACAGACTGCTCTTAAAAGGGCAAACAGAAGATAATGATGAAAAAAAATGTCACAGAGAAAGAAAAAAAAAAGGTGAAACTTCAGAGATGAACAGCAGTATCATAAATCTGATGATAAAACATCTTAATTGATGTGTTCCCTTTTAAAAAACATCATTTTATCACCCTGATCCTACCACTGCTCTTTTGCAGGTTTCGCTATGATAAAGGCTCAGGCAGGTGGATGTCTTTGATAAACACGTGTGTCCTTACGTCTTCTATGTATGTTTGCTAAAAAAGAAAAAACAGTTTTACTGTCAGGAAAATTGTTTTTGAACTGTTTGTGTGCACACAGATCAAGCGTGCACACTTTCACCTTATTAAGGGCACACAGTGAAGATAACAGACAACTTAACATTCTGCAAGTTTAAAGATATTTTAAGTTCCAGGTGTGATGATTTATGCTTTCATGATCAAATCAGTATCTTATTGGGAAATCTGTTTTGTGATTTTTTTTTTTGCAAGAAGCAGGCCAGTTTAAAAAGGAAGTTCCTTTCTGCACTCCAAAGCTAATCCAATCTTTAGACATCTGCAGAGCTGGGTATATTTTTCCTTTCAGTGTTTCAGTCAACTGGCAATAAAAAAGAAAATGCATATTCACAATCAAATCATTTCTAAAAGGAAGGAAGTTTACTTATTTACATACTTTAGCAAAATATCTCCATGGGAATATGCGGAGGGAAACCATATTTCAGTTATTCCCTTTAGGAGAATTGGCTGCAGCTTGATGAAATGAATCCCTTTAATTTGCATCGCATATAAAACATAAGATCGAGTCATTTAAACGGGGGGAAGAAAAATCTAAAGATTGAGTGTGTTTAGCCGTTGCATTTGCTGACAGAATGTAGAAAACAAATGTGACATTGATACATTGATGCTTTAAATTAGTATTCAAACAAAACCATCAAATTCAGGCTCTCAGTAAAGACTTCAATAAAAACAAAAAGCAGCCATGGATACCTTTATAAACAAAGAATCTGCTCCTCAGGCCTGCAGTTAAACAACAATGCCCTCTATTGGTGTGACACTGCACCTGTTCTCCACAACAAAGGCCATTGCACTAAGAGCAGACTGATGTGTTTTCCAGCACACTCAGCAGAAATATCACATTGAAGTGCAATCACCTCGAACCTCAAAGACTGTCCTTATTAACCTACTAACCACCACAGAATGCTTTATCATTCATTTACAAACCTCATTCAACTATTACACTCATTGCAGCCATAATCAGGGCCCTGATGAGGACTTAAAACGTGTTAATTGGGACAATAATGAATGAAACCACTGTATGTAAGTGCAAGTGTAACCAGCAGGCCTGCAGCATTAGAGCTCTGCAGACTCACAGACGGCTTCTCAGAGGTAAGAGCCCTGTGTGTGTGTGTGTGTGTGTGTGTGTGTGTGTGTGTGTGTGTGTGTGTGTGTGTGTGTGTGTGTGTGAGTGTGAGTGTGAGTGTGTGTGTGCGTGTGCGTGTGTGTGTGCGTGTGCGTGTGCGTGTGTGTGCATGTGATGTGCGTGTGCGTGCGTGCGTGCGTGCGTGCGTGCGTGCGTGTGTGCGAGGGTGGTTTACAGGATCAGTGAAGGAGTTCTTGACAGGAATGCACATTGAGCCTCTCGTCTCCCTGTTGCTCTCTCTACTGAACCGGAACAGTGGTGTAGACAAACAGGGGCGCCCCGGAGAGTGTGGCAAACTAAGTGAGTGAGCACAGAGGTTTAATATGACAGCTACACTCCTCAACTGCTGGTTCAGGGTGAAGAAAATGTCCTACACTGTACATCAGCTGTAGCATCACGCAACATCAAACACTGCCACTTAGAAATACTCAACTGGATTCTAGACAGGTGAGGGAGCTTTGAATAAGGAGTGCTTAGCGTGCTGCTGTTCATGGTTTTTTATCAGCCAAGAACATTCTTAATTGTAGCTTTAAACAATGCAGGTGCAGGTGCATTACAACATGGGGCAGTTTGGGAAATCTTGAGTTGCAGGGTAATGTGGGTCACAGACAAAAGGAGAGAGGGCAACTTAGGCCCCGTGTCCACCTATTTTTTTTTTCCGGGCAGAAAAGCGCTGGGTGTGCGCTCCGAAGCGCTTGCATAAATGGAGGTTCATTCAAAATGTGTCATTCTGAGTTTGGGTCAAAACTTAAAAAATACAGCAAGTAAATCTGTAAGTAAGCTCAAGTAAATAACTGTCTGATCCCAAATGATCTCAATGTTTCCAATTTGACAACAAATACATGATCCAACACATTTCTCTGTTTGTGTCATTTTTGCCTTTTTTATTCTTTGTAGATAGACTTGATGTGGGGAAGAGAAAGTTTGGGACGACATGCAGCAAAGGGCTGAGGTTGCATTCCAAACCCACTGCTGCTGCGTCGAGGACTATAGCCTCCAAACATGATACGCACAACTTAACCCCCGGGCCATCTGGTGCCCCTTTTTTGTTTTTTTTTAGACTTAACATTCAGAGTCTGACACTAAAAACATCCTTCACTGTAATTCTAGGTTTTTACGATAGTGATACAAAGAAGTCCAAAACTTCATTTCACCCATGTTAATTCAAAACAACATATTAATGTGGTAGTTTGTAACATCTGTGAGATGATGATGAGAAAATGAGCAGAATAATGAGGCCCCCACCCAGTCAATCCTTTTTCTCCAGACTCTATACTGCATGATTCACTGATCTACTGAGTTAATAAAGTTGGCATTGGTAACAATCAAAAACGGTATAATGGAGCAATTCTCCACATCTCTGGTGTTTGCTTTTAAACTATTTATTTTCATTGCAGGGATAAAAAAGTGATATTTTAGTGGACTTCAACCATCCTGGCAAACCAACAACCTCGAACCTCCCAGAAGACCATAAAACACAACTAGGGGGTTGGAAGGGGGCAACAAAAGCAAGAACAGAAGGAGTAACATGTAGTGTAATGTAATAGCTGCTCAATGTTAAACGGGATATCAGCAAAGATTTGCAGCTCCTGTTTTAAAATGGTTTTGGCAAAGTTTAACAACCTGGAAGAGGATTTTTTGCCAATAAAGGAAAGCAAGCCTCTGTTGACAATGTTCATGAATAATTTTGTTACACTTCATTTAAACACTGGGAGGAACATTATAGGAGGTATCTTTCATTGCCACTTTAAAAGCCTTAAGAAAGAAAAAATGAAAGTAGCCCAAAGACATTATGATATATACCTGAGTGTAGCTATTAGCCTGAGTCTCTTCCCCCTTTTGATTTCAATTAAAGCTCTCTCTTTGATTCACAGGCTCAAAATCTTGAATGTCTTTGATCTCCTAACAGGGAAATAAGAGTTTCTTTAAAAGGCTGGAAAAGAAAGAAGACAGAACTACTTTTAGGTTTGAAGTGAAACAGGAGTACTTAATAAGCCTCACGTTGTGCTTTGGTAGTAGTGGAAAAAATTCATCCTAAGAGGAAAAAAAACACAATCTGTTTTCTTTTGTTGATTTACCACTATATATGATTTTTCGATATTTTTCTAATGCACACAGAGGACAGAAAACTCAGCCTCAAAAGTCAAGTTAGTTTGTGTTCCCTGATTAAATGATTCACAAATGAAAATGAAAGATTATTGGGATTTTTTTTTGCTTTTGAGGGAAAGCAGTTACATGCACATGCAGGGCAATCAAAACAGACATCTTCAAAATAAGGAAAAGCACACACACATCCTCCATATACCAACTTATTTGACTTAAACTTTGATACCACTTGGTTTTTATTGTCTTTTTTTTCTTTAATAAATGAAGTGTGCAGGCTTGTTTTTTCTTCTTCTTTAAAATCACTTATCCGTCTGTACATTTAGTTTACATTGATAAATCTTATCTCAGATTAAGTGTCTGACTCTTCAACTGATTCTTGAGACTAAACTCAAACCTCACAGCTCAATCTTTGAGCTGCTACCATACTCGATTTGATCCCCTCTACTGCCCACCAGAGCATGCAAGAACAGCTACATTACAGCCACAGTGTGAGGGATTCTGGGTGTTTTCTGCACTCAGAGTGAAGGATTATGGGCTGCTAACTGCTGTTGAATGAAAGAAAAACCCACCAGTGAGCGCCGTGTTGGAGCCGCGGCGGACAACAGTCGCACCCTGGAAGTCTGGACGTTCTTTGATGTGCTGCTGAGCGGTGCGGGGCCACACAGAGTAAAAGAGTACAATCAGACATCTGTTAGAAAGAGACTATCGGGCCACTGTATCAGAGGAGGGTCACTCAACATGAGCCACAGACATAGACATGAAGGGGGAGACAGCACTAAGACCAGACACACACTTTCACTCTTCATGGGTCCTCTCTTCTACTTTCCTTTACTTTCCTCGGCTTAAAGCTGTTTATTTAACAGTCTTTAACCTCCTTCTGCATAAGGAAAAATGAACACATCATTTTGATCATTTTGTTTTGTCTGTTGTGACTAATATTAATCTGTTTAATCAGTGGTCTGTGACTCCACTGGATCTCTAAACATTTTCACAGCTTTTCTCTTAGCGCTTTATTTGATGCACGCATGCATATTAAAGAGAGGCAGCCAGCTGTGAAAACAGCTTAATTAGTGGTAATCACTTCCGATGGAACATGTTTCCACTATTTGCCTCCATTAGGGACGCCTTATTTCTCTTATTCTATCAACCAACTGCTGCCACTCTGTGCCAGGTGGAGCTGGTGGAGTGTGTGCGCGTATGTGTGCGTGTGTATGAGTGTGTGTGTGTGCGTGTGTGTGTGTGTGTGTTTCAGAGGTGTCATCAATAAACCTTCTTCAGAAGATACACTTGAAATGCCCCTTAGATAATGACACTGTCATGGAAATATTAAAGATCAGAAAGAAATGTCCCTTTAATAATTATCATAGAAAATACACAAACAAAAAAACAAACAAAAATGCAGTATTGACACATAACCTGACCTAAATAACTTGCACTGAATTCTCCTTCATATACTAAACTTATGTTGTCACATGATGTAAAAAGGTGCTTCCACTATCTCAAGTCAAACTACCTGAACACAGCAGGGCCCCTCTGCCAAAACCTTGAGCCTCCCCTTCCCAGCCACTTTGGGAATCATTGACTTGAATATTAATGTGAAATGTGCAATAAAACACTTAATACGTACAGGTTTACATCAATCCCTTACGTTAAGCTTATTTAAACCCATGCACATGCTGCTGGAAGTCATACAACCAATAAGAGTACTTAATAGTCAAGCACTGCTCCACAGTGCCCCCTGTGGTCTCAAACACAATCAAGTTACCTTAAAGTTCTGCCAACCTGCCCAGGTCAACTTTATCACATGACATCCAGAGAGAAAGCAAGTCATCCGAAATATCAGTGATTTTTTTTTTTAGTGACTTTTTAGGGTTTTCAAAATTTTTGTTGCTTCATTTTCAAGATTTTTTAGTACTTGTGTGGATTATTGTACATTGTATTTATTTAACGGCTTACAATACAACTTTCAGATTAGATTTTTAGATCACAGCAAATCATCTCTTCCAAGCCCCTACCCTTCTTGTCTCCACACTTCCCCTGCACCTCCCGACCTGTCTCACTGGCAGGGACAGAGACAGCAGCGGAGAAGTGCCAATAAACATCTGAAAATGCACCAAGACGCAGCTCCACTGAACGGACAGGGCTGTCGCTGTTCTTCCACGTGGTGGCAGGACTAACGGTTGGACAGGGAGGGCATCACTCGAAAGAAACATGCACAAAACATGTTTGAGACTCTTAACAAAACATAATAAGGCTGAAAGAAGTCCATGTGAACACAGCTGAGAACAACAGATTCAGAGGAAGTTTGAATTCACTCTGTTTTAGGAAGTATTTACTGATTTTTGCAATATTAATATTCGGAAAGTTGCATATTATGCCTTTACATTACAAGTCCATCAAAGTGCACTGACATTTCACAGCATTCACGGCAAGGCTAAGCAAACCAATGCAACATGTTTGTTATGCCTTAAGGCTCTGAAACACCAAGCAGACGGCAACTAAGGCTGCCTGTGGCGTCTCCTCACGTCACCTTCTGTCTTGGCCAAAAAGTTGCACTTGAACACACCGCAAAGACTACAGTTGACGGCCAGCCACCACGTACGTTCTGCGCATGCGTGAGGCGGCGGTAGTCCGTTGTTATGATACTAGAAGACTATTTTCACACCGCTGTCGCGCACCACTCGTATTATATGTAACCTACTAATCAAGAATAATGTCTGATAAAAAGTTGAAAATGGCACTGGTGTTGTCAGTCCTTGGTCTTTATAAAGTGGAAAAAGAAAAGAAGAGGTGGAGGCGACAAATAAGGAGAAACCGCACTAATGGGTGAAAGCACGGATACTACAGCGGCAGGCTCAAGGGGCTTTCCCGAACCTGTGTCGAGAGCTGAAGATAAATGAAACCTCCGAACGAACAGCCAATTAGAGAGATTCCTCTCACCGACCGCAGACGCCAATTCAACATGTCGAATCGGCCAAAAAAAGGCAGACGGGGGGCGACGGGTGGCGACGGAGCAGGACACACCGCAAAAACTAGGGCGACGACTGCTCACAGACGATCCAACTAGGACCGACGTCCTCCTCAGTGTGTCAGGGCCTTTAAGGACAAATTAAATGCTTTTGGTATTAAAACAGTGGATGCAATCACAATATCATCCACAGGCTATCTTATTTAATGTTATCTTTTTTGTAAGTCAGTCTGTGCAAAAACAGAAGTGGGGAGCATTGCAGTTGCAGGCAGGGAGGGCAGCACATATAACAAATACTAGGACATTAGACCAAGTATTGGACAAAAAAGCAGTGACAACAACTAAAGACACAACACAACAGGCACAACACAAAGGAATGATACTTCAGCTGTCCAAGTTGCATTGATCAGATGTGACGCAAGTTGCCTGCCAGCTGCCGTATCCTCCTCCAGGAAATCAAAGAGGAAAGCTCAGTGTCACTTGCGCCCTCCACTGAACTAAGAGGAAACACTGATCAATGCTCGGCAATCAGGAGATTGATCACACGTGATATCACCAGCCAAAGCAAGACAGATAACGTACTTACCTTCATTTGTCAATATTCTGCTGAGCCAACAGGTGTTTTTATACATCTCTAATAATAGGATCTAGAAACTGATTTTACATTATAGATTACAAACATTCAATCGTGACTTGTAGGTCCTGCAGTGTTTGTGAGGTATTACTGTTTAGTTGTTATCTGATCTCTGCCAAACCTTAACAAGGAGTCAGTTTCTTTTTATAAGCTGCCAGGGATAGCCCTAAAGAATTCCTTTTGTAAAAGTGCTGGATAAAAATGAACATAGCCAAGATAATTTAGCAAATGAATTCCATGATAATTCTATTTTCTTTCCCTCCTTTCTCTTCCATTCACTCTCCTCTGTGCTGGTTCTCACAGTCCTGCCTTGCGGCCAGTAAGTATATGCACCATGAACACATTTAATTTTCCCTGTTAGTCCACAGTGCGGCCAGAGGTGAGCTTTAATAAGGATCAATGGCACTTTATCTGGGACAGGACCCGCTCCTGTGCATGCAAATCACAACAGCAGCAATGGATTCAATTAAAAAGAGAACCTCCAACCACCGGCACTGGAAATTCAATTAAAGGATTTATGCAAAGGTTCGCTGGCTTTTTTGTGTTGCTGTTCCTGTTTATGTAATGAGCTTTTCATATCAAGAATCAATACGTAATCTGGAGTGGGGCCATGGACAGGGTGCTGGGCTGCTTTCTCATATGCATTTTGGATATATTTCAAGAAT
The DNA here is from genome assembly GCA_020745685.1 of Tautogolabrus adspersus. Taxonomy (NCBI): domain Eukaryota; kingdom Metazoa; phylum Chordata; class Actinopteri; order Labriformes; family Labridae; genus Tautogolabrus; species Tautogolabrus adspersus. The sequence continues at coordinate 11,180,526 of CM036535.1, forward strand.
AAGCAGTTCTATAGAGTAGTTAGCAGGATATCTGACCACATTACTCCAGTGTGTCTGTACACCCTGTGCTGATCCCTTGGAAGGCATATTTCCCATATCCACATATGAAGTTATTTATTGAGAGCAGGACACACTTTGAAGAACAGGGATCCTCAGGATAAAACCTTACAGACATTCCCCCCCCCCCCCTCGAATTAGCCCAGCAAATAGGCTAAAAGGCTGGAGGCCTGCTGTAGCCCCAGTGTGCACCCTGAGGTGTGTGTTTTAGCCTAATGGCATGGGATCTCAATAGACATAATCCTTGTAACAAGATTTGAACGGGACTTCCATGTCAATGTTAGCAAATAGGATTTTGTGTTTGTGCACACACACATACACACATGTGCTTTCGGTATGCTCTCATACCTGTGTACCCATTTGCTGAAAAGTGCTCTTGTTTCTTCTGCACCTAGGTTTCTAAGTAGAGTGTGTTCTGGCTAGACCTGAAGGCCATGGGTGGGGACCCATAACATTTTCCCACACCTACAGGATCAGAGGATATAAGTTCCTTAAAAGTTTTTGATTAATCTGCCATGGATGAGCCAAGAAGGCTTGTTTCCGAAATGGAGGTGTACAAAAAAACGGATGCTGTGTCGACAGAAAAGAGGTGCATAGAATAAAAGCTGTACAATAAATATCAGGCCAGTTAATAAAGAGGGGCACAGATTAGCTGCCCCACTACTTGGCCAGCCTATAATAAGTGCCAGACTGGCAGTCTTGTAGCATCTAGGATCACAGTTCAGTCTGGTGGCACTAAAGTGTTCAGTACCTTTACTTAGAAGTTTTCTGTCACAACTTTACTTTTCAGGGTGTGGAAAAAAGGAATGAAGCAGACAGAAGCCACACAGTAAATAAAAGAAGAAGTGGAACACTTAATTTAATCACAATACCCCTCTGATAATAGGGCTGGGTATCAACACTGATTGTCTGAATCGATTCGATTCTGATTCATAAGGTCCCAATACGATTCAATTTGTGTTTCGATTTGATCCGATATGGATTAATTAATAATTAAAGCGGCAGAGCGCTTGTTAAAAAGACGCTGGGCGCTGCGCTTTTCATCCAGGAGGCCGCTTTCTGCTGCGAACGCTCTCTACCCATTTGAAAACAACTGAAAAAAGATGCTGGCACTGAGAAAAAACGCTATATGGCCACGGGGCCTAAGTGATTAAATATTTTGTGGTTATTTATTGAATATTTCGAACTGAAATCAAAACATCGTTTGAAATGAAAACGACACATTTTACTTTTTAAGTAGAAATGAACTTCTCTAAAACAGTAGAAAATAAATAACTTGCATTTCTTGCAAACAGTTTTTCCGCAGTGTTTACATTTGACTTCTTTTTGTTCGGTGTCGTCTCCCTTAGAGACAAAATGTGTCCAAACGACAGACTTTGCTTCCATGTCGCGGATTGGACGTGTCGTCACGTGACTCTGCCCTGAAAATAATCAAAATAATCGACTTGGGCAAGATAACGTCGGTTAGAGGTTCTGCATGTCGGTTATATTAATTTTCAATGAATTGGCCAGCCCTACTGCTTACAGTATGTACATCACTAAATCATCTCACTGACACAAGACAAATATTTAAACTTTGCCTGACAGTTTTATTGTCTATAGAAATAAAGCAAATGTTTCTGTTAGTTCCTAGGTTTTCTGGGCCCCCATATTGCACTGAAATGTATTAATATATGAACATAATCCAAATATAATCTTAGTATATTAATAACTGTATTCACACAGAATACTATTGAGGGGTTATGTTCAATGTTCTATCCTAGAACTCATCAGCACTCTCGGTGAAGGAGATGGTCAAGATGTGGAGCAATAGAAGACTAAAATTACTGTCTGCATGAAAAGTGAAACTAGACAGTCTATTCACATCCTGGCCCAGCTATAAATAGGGTAACACACACAGCTAATGTGGTGGATTAGTAGCAGGAAGCAGACAGGCAGTCATCACAGTCCTTGTCCTCCATAGCCCACCAGGCCCTGGATCCCAGCAGACGTCACCCTATCTACCAAATCAGTATCAGCCCGGGGCCGCGTCCATTCACAAAAGCAGCTCCATATAACTCTCAGACCCATCGAGTCATTCACAAACAAGGGGAAGGGTCCTGTTTCAGCAGTTGATATTCTGTCAGGATGTTACATCCCCTCTCTTCTTTATTGCACCATATGAAGTGAGCATGAAAGACTATCCACACCTAAGGGCCATTTCTTCACATTTATATAGCCATTGATGGTAAAAGATCAGAGATAAAGTGCATTTTTAGTGCATATTTATACATGTAATGCTGTCCATTAGGTGTGACTGATTGATGTCCTTTCACAGTTCTCTAACCCCTAAATTCCACCAGATGCGTGTGATACAAGCTTTCACTAAGGTTAGCTTAGCTTGTTTCCTAGCGCTCAGCTTGTGTGTAGGTTATGACTCTTTTAGTGTTCTGAGCCAGGTAGGCCTGGGCGATAAAACAATAACGAAAATTATCTCAATATGAATATAATTTTTTGGGGATAAAAATTCGATAGAGTTAAACCTGTAATTACACCACCTAACCACTGGGAAACGCACTAATGTGCCTTAAACGCCAGTTGCCACCCGACATTAAAGAGAAGAAGAAAAAGACGAACAGCCAATCATGACAAAGGGATATGGGAAGGCTGGCTTACAGACGTTTGGAGCGGAATGGAAACACAGCTGAAATGAGGAGTTTAGCGACACTGAAGAAAACGCTGAGCCTACTGGCTCAAAGTAGGGAGAAAACATCGTCGACAAGACAAGAAAGGCCACTCCACTTCAGGAGTTTGGAGATATTTTGGCTTTTTATAGTCTGACAAAAATTAGTAACATGCTCTGTTTACTGTGCCGAAGACAAGTGCAGCTAAAACGGGCAACACCACAAACCTTTTCTAGAATTTGAAACAATATGATCCGCTAGAACACACAGAAGGAAAGGAATCACCAAACGTCCCAAACGAGTGTTAGTGTGGACCGTATTGTAAATAATACAGACTATGGTGTGGACCCCTAGTAAGCACGGGGCCAGTAGGCTGACCCCCACTTCACACATACTCTGTGCGCGCCGTGGTCCGTCAGCGCCACGGTTTTGCTCCGTCTGACGGCACGTGCCCTGACCCACTGGATCCGTTTCTGGAACATCAGCGAGGCGTACCCATGAGCAGCTGTACACACATCACAGGAGAACTACAAGATCACGCTGGAATAAAGAGACATCACATGTTGCTTTGGCTTTCTGAGGATGATTTGTTGTTCGTTTGGTGCCTGTTTTGATGTAATGTCGATAAAGTGATGAAAAATACGATCGCGAGTCCGTATATTGGGTTTTATTTTGAAATTGACCGGATGCTCTGTGCATTTCCTTGTCTGACTTCCTGTCCAGGTTGTCATATTCTGTCTAGCTTGACGCAAACCTGCAGCTTACTCTGTCGAAAATAGACTCGCAGCGTATTTGAAATGGAGCCGAGCGTAATGGCGCTGGTGGCTCGCTCTGGAGACGGGCCGCGGCGCCCGCTGTGTGAACACAATGATTGACTAGAGTGGCAGTGAACTACGGCGTAGTGTCTGACAGCTTTGTGTTAATTGGGAGTAAGTGTTACTGCCCAGCAGTTAACTGTCATATCAGCGTTATCCAGCACCGTGTAATGTGCTAATGATTGTGAAATATTCCTCTGTTCAGGTATAGTTTGTCATGTTCTGACAATAAAGAATAATTCAACCATCATAACCATCTGGTTTGATCAACTTTCACTCAGGAGCAAAAAATCTGCCTTTTAAATTTGAAATAAATAATGATTGACTTATCGATATCGACTGATATGACATTTTTATCGTGGTAACATTTTTAGTCATATCACACAGGCCTAGAGCCAGGTGAACAACGATGATCATTCAAATAATGTCCATACAAGGTTAGTATTAGTAAGCTGTTAAATATTCACAACAATGTCTCCATTTCTTTTATTGCACTGCTATCAAAGAGGTTCTCTGTATTGGGGAAAAAATGTGTTTAAGTATCTTGGTATCGGGAAAGAAAAAGGTATCACAACATCTCTTTTTTTGAAGAAATTAAAACAATAGAATTGGCAGCCTGTTCATTTTGTGTTCCAAAAATGTAATTAATTAATTTAATGTTTTTATATTATTAAAGTTCATAGTTGTATATTTCCTAATGTGTTTATGCAGCTAGTGAATTAAAGACCAACACATCTGCATAAAAAACAATATTTGCTATTTTGTTTCCCTGAAACATTGAATACAGCAGCCTGCAGCTTCTAGTAACAGCTGACTGCAAGTAGACACTCCCTCACCTTTCCCTCTCTCCTAATCACCAATTAGGACTCCATTAGTCTGGCCTGGCAGCTCATTTGCTCTGGAGGAGTCTGAGGGGGCCTGGTGTGCGGGACCTTTGCCCATGATGTTCCGCACCAGCGACCACAGCACCACACGGCTGTCACGGCAACACCGCCACCATGTCTGCCTGTTCCACAAGTAAAAGTCCCTCTACGTCTCCCTTACCACTTCCTCCCTTACAAGGGTTTGTCGGCAAATCCTCTTCCACACTGGCAGGCTGCGCACAGAGACAGAGACTCTACCTCTGAGCATGGAGGCAGGAGATGTGAGGGGAGGGGAGTAACTAGAGGACAGTCAATGGAAGACTGTGGAGCCACTTGTTAGGTACTTCATTAAATGTCTATCCCCATGGTGAACAGGTGAAGAGGGACCCTTATTAACAGAGTAGGGAGACATCCTTCAAGAGCCGGGAGGTGGCTTACAGCCCCAGTGCCAGCTGCCTGCGAAAGCTTGTGGGGAACAGGGGAGAAACACGGGACAGCTAGAAGTAGAGTGATGGTGGGGAGCTGGGAAAGGAGTGTGATGAGAAGGGGAGCAGGGACTGAGTCGCATTCAAAGCTCTAAACAGCCCCTTAGCAACATTGTGAAATTACCCCGCCGGCACACAAGACGAGGGCCCAAAGCTCTCAGGAACTTGTTGTCTGTCTCCCTCTCCCCCTCCTCAGCTCCCTCTTGGCTACTGTCACACCAGTGGGCCTTGGCCAAAAGTTCAGCACGTGCATATGTAAAAAGGTAAGTAAGTGCCAAAGGCAACAGACAAGGAATGCAATGGGGACAGGGCAGGATGCCGTTGAACAAAGAGTGCCAGTGCATGCACACATAAACACAAATGTCTACAAGGCTGGCAAAGTTTGCTTGTTTTTATGTGTATGAAAGCCAGATGAAGGAATGAGATATTTCATTTACATTTCAACCTGTTAAACTGAGGACACTAATTGACTATTTGAATCAGTGACTGCCTTTCTGGGAGCAATATCAGCACTGTTTTTCTGCAATATTCTCTTTACTACCCATCTATCACACTACTTGGTCAATCAAGAAAAAACAAACAAAACTGTGCTGTCACAGTTGAGGTCTATTTGTTACTTTACCAGTGCGAAATTATACTAGGCTTGCCTGACTACCATTGCTGAATGCTTTAAGGATTTACAATCACTGTAAGCAATATTGTCAATTGAGTGCAAAACAAATTAAATATCACTAATGTATATTTTGGCTTACTTTAGTTCCATTTTGTTATCCCATTTCCAATATGCTGGCATCTGCAGTCTGAAATCTGTGTGGATCCCAGGAGCATGTACAAGCAATTAAAACAATAGCATCTTTACACCCCTGCAACCAATAAACAAGCTAATGTCACTGCTCTATAAAGACACTTGGCGTCTGGGGCAATACCCCCAGCTGGATAAGAACACAGCTCTGCGTTTAATACCCCACCATAAAGAAGGTTTAAAGAAATGCATGCACTTTATTAAAGAGACTCTGAGGAAATAATATCAAATACATAACAGAGACAACACGCTGGAGTTAGGGTGTAAATTCAGAGAGAAAACCATTTAAATTGAAGTTTATTTATCAACACTCATTCTGCATTGTTGGTGTCTTGGGACAGTCTTTAAAGCAAAGTTTTTTTAAAGGAATCTTAAAGGTAGTTAAATTCTACTTCTTAATTAACCAGAGAACACTTCAAAACAAGTTCAATTTACTCCCTTACTTCAGTCCACTACCATACAGAGTAGATATCAAGCCATTTTAATGTAGGATAGAGGCTTAAATAACAGCTGATGGTCAAAGTGAGGTATGCAAAATGCCTACAGGGACTTTCAGCTGTAATATCCATTTGAGCCTGAGGCCTAGATTATTACCAAAATTGGCTCTGGAATTTTTTGTGGTGCTGACTGGGCATTGGCAAGGGAATCTCCAGCCCTAACCCCGGATGGGGAGCAAGAGAGCACAGGGATCCCACGCAGCCACAGATGCCATCTGAGTCTGAACCTGAAAACTTCCCTCTGCTTGACCACACCACAGGCCCAAGGGCGGGGAAGTCCTTTCCATGAATCAGGACATTTTTCCAACTATATCCTGACAATAAGAGGAGAAAGGCAATGGGGGGAACACATACAGGGTGTACAGTTTGTTAGTGAAGAGAGAGAAATTGAGAGTGTACTGGCATTGGTGAGAGCAGAGAGACTAGAAGTTTGCAGGACCACATCTCAGGTTCCTAATATGCTGCTTTCATTGGCCTTACCCCAAAGGTTTAACAGTGCTGTCCTGGGAGCGGCCCAGTACCTTGAGTTCCCTCTATATCCAACAGACCATGATTTGCCCTAACACTGTTCTCACTTTCCTTTTCAGATTACATTGTATTCAGTGTTTCACGAAAGGTCTGATGGGACTTTCCTTTACCCCAGATAAATAAGCCATGCAGCTGGGCAAACAGAACCCCAACCTAGTGCCGGGGTCAGTATAAAATTGGGTAAGAGGAGAATGTAAGGCTGACTTAGAGAGGGAGTGTTGGAAAAATAAAAAGTAGTAAACGTGACATTTACACGCACAATGTTCCAGGTTTGACTCTGGGCTAAGAGACAAACTCCACAGCCTCCAAGGCTATGTTATGCAATCGAATGCTAACGGGAAGGGAAGAGCTGGCCAAACTGAGCTTTAAAGGATCCTCAGGAGATAAACAATCCAGAGATACTTATTCAACAACTGTCAAGAGGAACTGATAAATCTTAAGAGTAAACTAAATAGAAATCATTTGTCTGAATCCTTTTCCATGGCTACTCTTGACTAGCAATGTCATTCATAGGCTGATGTGTTCCAACATCATGTTCAAAATAGTTTATAACTTCCTTGTTGGTCTTCTTCTTTAGTGTTTTTATGTACACGTTAACAGTATAAATAGGGTTTGTTAGTGCTACTTTGCTCACTAGCTTTATTTATATTAATCTTTAAATATTTGAATATGAAGTAATGGAACCCTTTAGGCTAAAAATGTACCAAATTAAAGAAATGTGATGTTACAAGCAGAGTTGCTTTGACCAAATATTCCTCGTCTCTGGTGGAATTTTTGGAACAATGATGGAAAAAACTGCAGGCTGTCCATCATTTGACAGATCAGAATACTGAAGGTGATCAATCCCATTATGTCTCGCACTTGTAAGGTAAAATCCCACTCACTGTATATCATTATTTCATAAAACACACAGCAGATATTTGCACAGCTGTGTACAGGACATACTGGCTAGAAATGCTGCATCAGTCTTGATCACGTTTGTGTGTTTGCACAGCACTTACATGTTGTCTTTGAATCTTTGAGTTTGAGGGAATATCACTATCTTCTGTCTAAAACGTTCCGGTTTCAGTGGCTCAGAGACTGTATTGAGCAAGTTGTGCATGTGCTAAAGGTAACCAGTTAACAAGTGGGCCACGAGGACAGAAATAGTTTTGAGAAAAGGCCGGTCACTGACAAAAGCGGAGGTGGAAGAGAACATCCACAGCTTTACAGGAGAATGGACTGTTTGACTTTGAACATCAGTTACAAGGAGGTGGTCAGGTCTACAGCGTCCACCACTTTCAAGGTAAAGACTGTTCAGGGCAAAGAATGAATTAAAGTAACAAATACGAGAGCACAGGTGGAGAGCTGGCACACCATCAAAGGGAGCACTGGGAATGGCTCAGCTTTTCCCTCAAAGAACTCAACAGCGGTCGAGTCCAGTTCCTCACACCCTCGGTGTTTTGAGGGAAAATATTTTTATTACGAATGACAGATGTCGTACATGGAGCCCTGCTTTACTCTTATGGGTTTACTTGTACTTGCCAATGGTACAATTCAAGGCACTTTATTCAAAGGTCATCTGAAACAGGACTGTACTGGTAGATAAAAAGGTGAGAAGAACCCTTTACATGAAATGTTTGCTTTTCATTTAAAAAGTAAGAAAAGAAAGAAATCCCTGGATGTACTATGACACTATAAGAATACAAGATTCAAGATTCAAAACACTTTGGAGCAGCTGACACGTACCTTTGGTAAGTGGCTCAAATAACATTAATGAAACATTCACACTCATTAGACTCACATAAAAATCATAGCAATACATAAAAACTAAAAACAGAATTGTGTTTGGTACATTTTCTTTCCCCCTAGAAAACTCTTAATGTTATCTCCTTTTTTCCCTTGCATGGAGTTAAGCACCAAGCCACAGATGCCAGACAGCTGGGAATCTGTTTTTCCTTATTTTATTTTATTTTTAAGGTCTACAAAAAAAACAGCCTTTTTAATTTGTAAAGAGACCCCTGCCACTGATGTGGTAAAGGGGGGCAGTGCATAGGGCTTTGAGAAAACAGAATAAAGGATGTCTAATGCTATTTCAACTATGAAGCATTTCAGGCAACCTGTGATTTATTTTTATTTTTTTTGTCAAAACATTTGACGAGGGGAATATTCCAAAAAGAAAAACTAGAGTTGTTTGGCAAGAAAAGCTGAATGTTCTTTACAATACAAAGTGACCCCACCAACAATGCACAGCTTTGGCAGAATATGTCAAAGAAAAAATACCTGTAGAGTTTTTTTTCCCAGAGTTCATTAGTGCTGCTTTTACAGAGTTGTCGTCATATCCGAGCGTCACTTTCTCACGTTTGTGGATTCTATATTCTTTTAATAATTTCACACTTTCTTAGGAGTAAACAAAGACGCTCTTTCAGATTTGGTAAGATGTGTCCTTCTATCCTGTACTAGTACGGTGCTGCTTTTATGTGAAACTTACTAAGGATAATTCATTATAATATTTAGACACATGCTCCGTTTCAAACTAACAACATTGATGTTTGTTTTTAATGTATTGACATTAAAACACGACCAGTACTTCTGTGACAGACAACCACTCGACACACTTGTGTAAGGCCCAAATATAAAACAGAGAACTCTCCGTGTATACTGTATGCAACAGATGGATCTGTTTAACAGCTCTCGGCCTGTTCATCTGTTCGCTGTTGCTTCTGTGTGTGTGGATAAAGAAGTATAAAACAGAGATAAACACAAGCCCCGCAGGCACACGAGTGAAGAGGAACCAGAGCCAGACAGAGCGAGAGTTAGTGTTGGCAGAGCGTAGGGATGTTTTCACAGCACATTATGTTTGAGTACACATCAAACATGCCACGCGCGACTCTGTGATTGTCTCTGGTGAAGCTGCTTTCTGACAGGTGTTTGACAAAGTCCCTAGGTAGGACAGACGAGCATGCTGTAAATACACACACATAATAACACATCACGCACTTGGCAAGTAAAGAGATGACAGGGGGGGCTCCCTGATGATGTTTATATTGAGGCAAAGTTTGTGAAGGCAACACAATTGATATGCCAGTTTCACTGTAATCTGATAATTGTTCAACTATAATGTGTCAGGCTCAGAATGAGCACACTTGTTAGCAGCTGAGTTCCCCTGAGATGAAAACCTTTGAGTGAATCTCGCTACAAACCCAGCATGATTGAGAAAAACACTGGCTGTATATTGGATAAGTAACTCTTCCTCTTTTCGTCAGCCTCGCTGCTTCACTACATCAACAGCAAGAGCCAAAACCTGTTTAACATCGATTTCAAGAGAGCACGTTTACACAAAACAGACGCACTACAGAACTAACAGAGCAGACCACATATATTGAGTCTTTTTTCAGTGTCCGTTATTACTCCATTCAATAAATCTTGTTTCCCTGCGCCTGTTTCCATTCCCTCATCATCTCAGACCACAGTGAAGTAGATATTAGACAATCTTCTAATTAACAGTAAGACCACAGTCTAGTGGTCACATGTGTAATTTCTCCATAGGACACGTTCTACCACCCCACACCCCACCCCCTGTTCTGTGTGTGTGGAGGCTATGGGCTTTAATCGCATTGCCCCTTACGCTAGAATAACTGTGAGTACTTTCTTGACAAAGGCGATCCCGGCTGAGGGGTTACTGCATGGTCGATCCTCCAGCGAGGTCCTTTCCTTTCTGATTCAATCAATCTTTATTCCATCCTCTGCCAAAATCAATTGCACTCCGCCTGGGATGCTTGGTTAAAATGTGGGGAGGCACAGAGTCAGACAGGGGACTCCATGCTACAGCCTTATCCCCACACTCTGAGAGGGTTCCCTTCCTAAGCTGACAGAGTATAATGTGTAAGACCAGCTCGAAGCAACTCTGATCAGACATTCAAACTTGATATATTTGGTAGTTGTTGTTGCTGTCACAGCAAGATGCTTGTTATTATCAATATTTATGACATTTTCAGGTGCTTTTTTCGTTAAACATGTGCTTACTACATTACCCCGATATCTGATGTGCTTCCTGAACAAGGGTTGGCTTTTTTTTGTGCAATGTCACCACAGACTTCAGGTGATTCAGAGTACAAGCCAAGGTTTATGGAAAGGTTTTTATAAAACAACTACAGGTAGTTTAGTAAGTATAGCTGTAGCTACAAATGTTAGCTTTGACTTTTGATCTCCTTGTTTATCAACCTGTTTGAACATTGATTTATTCCCAAAAAAAACTTGAAGCTCTATTTATTATTGTTTGCCAAATCCTTTTGTAAACATTTGTTTCAGAGGTGCAATATTAATAAAACACTGATGCACAGAAGTCAAAGAAAAAAACAGATCACACAAAAGCAAGTCTATAAAAGTGAGAGTTAAGAAGTGATTTTAAAGATGTCACCGACTCTGAATCGCAAAGGCTCGGTCTCCTTTAGATTTGAGCCTCCACTTTGGAACGACCAGAAGGGCGCTGCCTGAGGATCTAAGGTCACGAGATGGTTTGTAGGGGGTTAAAATTTCACAAATGTAACTAAAGGCAAGGCCAAGACGAGCTATAAAAGTGATCAGTAAGATCTTGAAATCAATTCTAAAAGTGACAGGTAGCCAGAGGAGGGAGGTGAGGACATGAGTGATGTGATGTCGTCTGTTAAAACCAGTAAGATGCCTAGCTGCTGCGTTCTGGACCAGCTGGATGCGGGAGAAGTGATTTAAGAGTTTTACCAGAAAGAAGTATGCACATAGTTGGTTTGCACATCTGCCAAGAGGCAAAATGAAGAAGAAGCAACCATGGCAACAACTCCCCGACCGAGTCCTTCCTCGGTCTGGGTAAGAGGAAGAAGGACAATGATGTATGAAGAACTGCGACCCATGGAGATGGAGCGCAGAGAGTGAGTCATTCTGGAGAACATGGAGGAGCTCAAGAGGGAGAGACAGGAAAGAGAAAAAGAGGAAGGAAGTGTGAGAAGACTGAGAGAAAAGTTTAAGGAGGAGAGGAGGATGCAGGAGGCCCAACAAAGAGAGGAGGAGGAGGAGTAAAGGGCAAAAGATCAAAAGGCCATGCAGAAAGCAGAACAAGACCTACTGAAGCAAGGCAAGGCATCATTGGGAAAAGTTGATGCAGGTGGATGAGCTTGGCAAAAGGACCAAGATCGCCATCAGTGCTCTAAAAGAGGAGCAGCAGGAGAGGCTGGCGTTGGTTTGGAGACAAAGCTAGCCATGATCTCCAGACCTCTGACCTGAAGGCTGACAAACAGCAGGGCAAAACGAAAACCCTAATCAACATCTGGATTCGAGAGCAAAAAACCAAACAGTGAGTCTGTCAAAGACAAGCTCCACTACGCAAACGGCTCCACCTATATTCTCTTTGCTGCCTCTCCAAAGTCTGAAGGTGTATATCGTACTTTTTTTTATCTACTTTTTATACTGAACCTGAGTCCTTTGATTTTATACTAAAAAATAATTCTGAAATCATTTGAACATTTGCCATCAGACAAGCAAACACCCAAACACACAATGAGCCCAAGCAGTGGCTTTCAGACAAACTGAAGATTGGGTACTGGAAGGACAGATACCAGGACCATGAAGAGAAAAAGGATAAAAAAGAGGAAGCTGGAGGCTGAGGAGCATTACGCCAAATGGAATACCTACAAGGCAAGCCAAGCCAGCCATGTTTCCAGGTACTACACTTCTTACACTGGAAACCGAAAAAGGATCAATTTTTTTATGATCTTCTTTCTTTGTTTCTATGTTTTTGTAATTGAGCACAACAAAAGTGTATTCAGTGAACATATGAAGTTGTACTGACTATCATTACACTCAAATAAGTGGTTGAAATATGATAAGTGATATTTAGGTCCATTCAGCATTTTGATGTGAGATCAGAAATAAGACAAGGGTCTTAAGTTATACTGGCTTCTATATGAGGCTTCAGTGGTGCAACCAATCACAAATCAGGTCAAATGGAGTTTGGTAATTATTTCCACCACTAGGGGACTGAACTGAGGCAGCTGAGCTTGCATCCATGGGCCCCCATAGCAACTGGGCCCCTGAAAGCTTTCCCCCGTTTCTCCCCCTTATGGGCAGCCCTGCATCCCAGTCCACTGCTGTGGTCAGGCACCTGGCAGCTGGATAAATATGAGGCTGACTTAATAAGTTCTTTAAGAGAGCTGGAAGTGGCTGGTGTTCACGCTCCAATGCCTAGGGTTATGATATAACCATTCAGCCACAGGGCTTCCCACCACAGGCTGCAGCTCTGAGCCTGGACCGAGGCTGAAACTACACACAAAGACATGAGAACAGACTAAGCAGCTGCTTGGACAGACAATATCAGTAATGATTGGTTTGCTGAGTTAATATCACCTGTGCCCGAGTTCTCATCATTCTCCTGTACAAGCCTAAATCCAGGTTTATAAAAAATAAAATGTGGTTAAATGCGGAAGGAAATAGTTAAAGCAAAAATCAGAAATATATACAACTGGTTTAAGTATAACCTAGTTCATACTTGCACAACACTCTTGAAAACGTCTAGGTTTTGCAGTGACCAGCATGTGTGAACGCTATCAGCCGAAGTTTTAACACTGACTTTATCTGGAGTTCCTCCTACCAGCCCCCCCAGTTTTTAAAGGGATACTTCACCCATCTGCATTAAGCTTTGCATCATTAGAAACCTGGTAGTATTTTTGAATGGTCGTTCATCCCGCCCTCATTTCCCCTGAGATGGGAAAGCTCCGTATTTCTTGTCTGAAAAGGAGCCTCCGATGTCACAAAAATCGTCATTTTGCGTCATCGGAGGCTGTTTTGGTTAGCAGGGGTAACACTACTTTGCTAGTTCCTCATATTTTCGACCACTGAAGCTACAGACCTATTACAGATCAGTGGGTGCACCCCGCAGCCAGAATCTAAAAGCAACTTCCGCCATCTTGCTAGGAAGCTATGCTAACAGGCTCTGTGGAGAAAGCTGAGAAGAACCGACAATGGCGAAAAAAGTATGTTTCAACGTCAAACTGATATGGATGAAGGGGATTTTGAAGGTCTTGTGCTCAAATCGGATGGTCGTGGCTATCTCTACGAGCCGCAATATAGCGACGAGCCGTTGAGGCCGGGAGGCGGCTGCTGCCGATAGGCAGGTCTTGTGCCTGCAGCGGCCCAGGCACAAGACCTGCCTGTCAGCGTCGGTGAGGATGAGGAGCCCGGGACGGCTCGAGCTGGGTCGGACTGGCGGTGTCGGTGCTCTCACTGTTTGCCTATGGACACAGACATAGGGTGCATCCGAATTGCAAAGTGCCTACTCAATCTGTCAGTAGTCAGTAGACAGTAGACAGTACCTACTATCCGTGCTGTATACTTAATAGTAGGTACTAACAGTAGACAGCACAGTAAGCAGATATTTGTGCCTACTTCATTTGATTCATTCAGTATGGAAGTGGCGTCATTTGCGTTACCCGAACCGGCCGCCTCCATCCTCGTTTTTTTGTTTTTTTTGTTTAGCTTTATTCAAGAAGAGTAATGCACATATACAGTCAGTAAACAAAAAACAATATCACAATGTAAATCAAGGAAAAAACAGATTAAATAATAAAATAACATACAGTACATACAGGAAAGAAAGTAATATACAGTATATAATGTAAGATAAACCAATAAAGACACATACATAAATATGGAAATCATTATTTAAATAGAGGGGAAAGGTTTTATAATAATGCAGACATTTGTTACATTTTCTGTTCTTAATTAAAAGGAGCGATTTTAGAAGGGACTTTAACTCTAGATTAAATATTGATTAAATTAATCCATGCTTGTTTGTTTTGATTTGGAGGCGCACGTGAAGTGACGTTTTACGGTTAATTTCGCACAGCATTGTGGGTGGTAAAATACAATTCATTTCCTGAAAGGATGCATGCGATCCATACTGCATAAAACCCGGAAGTTAGTATCCATGCTGAAATGTTCAGTATACTGAGGTGGACACAAAAAATGCCTACTGAATGACCACGAGAGTTCAGTCTACTGAAACTCCCTACTGAATAGTACGCACTGCATACTGAACTGTGGCTATTCGGAAAGGGCCATAGAGTCCGTTTGCTGCCAGGAATTTCTAAGATGCCAATTCCTTCTGAAATCTCGGAATCAGTTGAGGAAACGGCCGTATGTGTTGTAGACATAGACTGTAAATAGAGCACCGTAGCTTCAGTGGGAGTGGCCTGTGGTGCTGTGCATTCTGGGAGTCTTTCATCCACATGAGACAAAAAGACACTTTCTACCTTTTCTCGTTCAAGAAGGCACCAACTTCAAAAAAAATTTCACATTTCTACTACATATATGACCCAATGTCAATACAGATTCATGTTTCAACGGGTGAAGTATCCCTTTAAGCATGAAGTCCGAGTGAGATGATGTGAGAATGCGGCTGATATAATCAGGAGAATTCACCTCTAGCGAGTTGGATGGGGTGGTGACGTTTTTTCCCTGCAAAAGCTTAACGACCATAGACTATGTGCACGGGACCGGTACGATCTCTGTGCACGTGATTAAATTCCTGCAGTATGTTTTCTGTTTGCCAGTATGTTCCCCTCTGCTCTTTTGTTGATATTATGCAATGAATTGAAGGTAAATATTGTTGTTACTCTGTTGCTTCTTCAGCCACTTACAGTATGTCATTCTCTTTATGTCATATCTTGCCTAATTTCCTTGCTCGAATTTCTGCGTATATTTGCTATTTGTCTCTAAATCTTTGACAGTTGGTAAAATGATGGAAGGAAGGAGAAGTCTCTTTGAGGAAAGGTAATGCCTGCCACTGAGTTAGCTGCTTTGCAGAAACCATCCCATAAGGGAAAGGAGGGCAGATAGAAGAGGCTATTGGCCCAAATCCAACACAAACATGGCCTTGAATCCTTAGCACAGAGCTATCTGCCAAAACACTGGTTCTGTGTGAAGGCCGAAAAAAGGCAGAAAGGAAGGAAGGAGGAGAGGAGACTTGATTAGGAAACCTTAATGGGACTACCCTGTCACATTGCATGGGTGTCTGGGCCAGGGTCCAAAGCATTACTGACACTTCACTAAAGTAACAGGGAGAAGGTGAGGATCATACAGTTCCTGCACTAAGAGACTTCCCAAAACTCAATTTCTCACTTGCTCTCCGTGTGAATAATACAATCAGACTGAGACAATAAGTCTTTCAAATAAAGTGCAGGTGAGACAGCACTTACCTGTACAATACAGATGTTACAAGTAAGGTGTACTGTGCCAAAAGAGGGGCTGTATGGATTTTTTTTTTAAGCCAGCTATCAGATGCTCTACCTTTAAACATTATTTTTACTCCTCACTCCACAGAAAGTGACTGTGTGGGCTGAAAAAAAGAATGGTACAATATGAAAAGGAATTTAAACCAGTTGAAATATAATCTCTGTGCCACACGCTCAAACAATTACACAACTATTTAAAGAGTGGGCATGTAGATGGCTAATTTGGTCACTTTGATTTTCCTTTTCCTGAGTCTGAGTCTAAATGCAGAATGCTCCAGCGATCAGATGAAATGCATGAGGTGCCTGGGCGGCCTGGTGCAGGTTCACTGACAGCTGGGAATGATGAAGGCTAAGGCGTGGCCTCACAGCCCTGAGCACTAACACACAAGCCTCAAAAATCAAACAGTCTAGAAAGACAATGTTTTTTCTGTTTTAGACAGGAAAGGCAAAATACATAACACATTTTCACTACCACATATTCATAAGAGGGATATTGTTCAAAGGTTTGACTGTTTGGACTTTTTGGCTCAGAAAGGCACCTTCGCCTTAAAGCAAACTGTGAGATACAAGACAAATAGAGTTAAATAAAAAAGGGTGAAGAGAGCGCAACTCAGACCATGGTAATTGCTAATTTGTAACCCAAAGCCTGGCTCCCCTGGTGGGTGCACTGGAGAGAGTGATGGGGTGTACTAGCTGGGGCCCCCCTTGTGATTGGGTGCTCTGAGCCAGTACCCCCTCACTGGGCTCCTATGTATGGTTTTCCCTGAATTGAAGAGTGACCTTGAGTGAGACAGCGCTCCTCTTTCGTTCATGTTCTCCTCCCTGAAAACCATCTTTTTCCTCCCTCTGTCAAGGGAATGAAAGCTTTGCCAAGCCACCGTCAACACGAGGGCTTCAGAGGAATTACAAGCTGCCCAAAGCAGGGCTGTTTTCGATGAATGAGGCTAGTGTCCTCACTCCTACAGTGTCTTTATGGCCCCCCAATCCTCTCTCATCCTGCTCCAGCACTGTGTTCAACATCTAGAAGCAGGAAAACACAGAGAGATCAGCACAAAAAATGTCTCTCTGGGATATGCTGTTGCTTTTGATGAGATATTATGTCTGTGCCAATATGTTGGCCCCTGTCAGCTAGAAGGCATGATGCATGTCGATTAGAGGGCGTGTTACACATACTGTCTTTAACTCCAGGGGCATTGAATGTTTCATTGTATGAACAGCATATGCAACAATTGATTTACATTATGGAAGCTAATGCATATTGTGTTACTTTTTCTTTTTTTGTTTTTGCAATTTATTAAAGCAACAAAAGAACTTACTGTCACTGTTTTTTGTTAGAATTTTTGCTGCGTTTGCAATTTTAGGAAGGCAGATTTTTTTTTTTTATCTGACATGAACAGGGTACAATGAATTGTCACGTATTAGAGTTTCCTAATGCTCAATAATGCAAGGGATGGTTACATCTAGCAACTAGTGGTGTGACTTCTAAACGTTTAAACGCTAAACATTTAGAAAAACACTAACAGTTTAGTAAAATCGCCAACCGTTTAAACGTTAATTAGTTGTTTTTTTTAAACGTGGTAACGTGCGCATGTCACTGCACAAAGCACAGAGCAACAGCTGTTCAGCCAATGTCAGCAAGAGTGTATGTCTGCAGCCTCTAGCCTCATGCCCTCTCGTCTGGTCTCGTCTTTTTGACCCAGCGCACTTACCGTTGTAAATGTCTGGAGGGGCGGGGCGCAAAACGGCATGATATGAGAGGGTATGACACGAGAGGTCGCCAGGCTGCAGCCATTCCCGACTCCTACTCCCCTCCCTCCTTTTCACATCTGTTCTTCTGAAGGAGTGTAGAGCGCTACAGTGAACTCACTCTCCAGATCGTTATTTACATGTTCAATAACGTTACGTGCCGATAATGTTTTAAATGATCGGAGTTTAAAAAATCAGAATAGCCTATTGTTTATCACACGATGAATAAAATAATAATAATTAATAAATAACCCTTTAAAAAATAGAGATTTTCTGATAACAATCAATTCCTGAATTTGCAAATCAGCCAATAAGTCACCAGTACAATATTGAAAATAATAACAGCTCTATACTATTAGCCCTGTATAGATTTGATATGATTGCTATCATATTTGTATTGACTGGCTCAGAAAATGTTTGTCAGTCATAACTGCAACAACAAAAAAAACTGGTAATAAATAATGATTTAGTGTGGAATAGATCTGTAAGATATACCTCTCTTGCTTGCGTCTGATTTAGATTGTTGTCGAGACAGTGATTTGAAATATTGGGTGAATAAATGTATTGGATAAAATCAGTGCACTGATATGACTGATACTTGCTCCTGTATTTGAGGCAGATCTGCAGCTGGAAGAGGTATTGGATCAACTCTATAAAATCAGCTTTATTAGCCAGGTATGCTCACACACACAATGAATTTAACTTCGGTGAACTGTGCTCTCTATGTACAAGGCATAATATTAAATATCAACAATAAACACAAAATAAGCAAAGACTAATAGAAGACTAAATAAGATAATAGTGCAGTGGTGAGTAGTGCAAAAGATGCTGAAGTAACATGTTGTAAAAAAATGTGATAATGTGACAGGTGGGTTAATTTACATGAGGTAGAGTTTTAGTGTTTACATTAAAGGTGTGCTAAGAAGTGAAGAAGAGTATTACTCGTGTGACAAATTCAAAATTGTGTTTAAAGCTACATTGTTGTGAACATGTTACTCTGAGTCCTTCTGATTCAGTAGCATAAATCCTTATTCCAATGCAGCCTTTCCCTAATTAGAGACAATTACTGAATACAGGGTGCCAAGAGACCAAAGGAAGCAGCCAAAAAGTGAAAAAGAGCTACAATCCATAGCAATACAGTAATACCAAGTCCAGTAATGAAGAGTTCAGATAACTAATTGATGGAACAACCGTACACATTGGAAACATACGGTCCTGAAATGACAAAATAATCTCAGGATGACAAAATAATACTAGGAAAGAGGAATGAGCCTGAGCTGTCCTTAAAGCTCCCCTACATTTACCCCATCACTTCTTTTTAACATGTGCAAAGTGCAATAAGCAGCAGAAGGAGCAATTTCCACTGCTTTGAGTCCTGTCTGGGTTTACATGAGGATTAAGGTTTGGCTGTCGAGTCAGAATCCAATGTGGAGCCTTCTGTAACAAACTGAAGTAATTAACAGCTCACTTCTAAGGCTTACCCCTTTCATTTAGAGTCCTACAGAGCTGCCTCTTCCCAGGAGTGAAGACCTTAACAAATGGCTTTAATAGGCAGGCCTTCATAATGTAAACCCCGTAGTCTTGTGGGACAGCTCACAGCTTTGACCACAGAGCAAATATGAGTAATTTGTATACACGTCTGCTGGGAGCCATAACAACCGCACTGGGAGGAATTACTTTATGTAATTACTTGAGAAAATATCTTGGTAAGACACACGCGAGGCTATGTCATGCCATGAAAGAGGAAAAACAGAGAGAGGGAAAGAGAAGAAATGAGAGCGATAATCGTGATCTATTCCTATGGTGGTTAGGGTGCTCGCTGGAGAGGCTATGAGGCAATCACAAAGGCTCCTCAAATGCACCCGGCAAATTTACTCACATGGAAAATTAAGCAGGGCCGGCATTCTGTCCCCCTAAAGACTTTAAGATATATGGCTGCTTTTGTAATTATCATGGGTCACGTCCTAAATGGAGATGTGTTCATATACCAGTGATTTCAGCGTAAATCTTCCTCAGTCTGAGATGATTCTTTCAACAGTATACTATGTGTGTGTGCTTTTCACTTTGCATTCTCTGTTATGTGTGTGTGTGTGTGTGTGTGTGTGTGTGTGTGTGTGTGTGTGTGTGTGTGTGTGTGTGTGTGTGTGTGTGTGTGTGTGTGTGTGTAAGCATCTGTGTGTACATGCAGTGGGTGATATATGAGTTGCAGTAGGATTGAGAGAGCGCTGTCGACAGCTGCTGGCTGCCATTCACACCTGAGAGGACCCATGTCCTGATGAGAATTAATGTACTCTGACATCCTCTGGGACTCTGGCAGCCCCCAGAGGGCCTAATGAAGAAATACAACCTTGCCAAGAGAGAAGGGGGCATATCAAAAGGCTCCCTCAGGCCCCAGGAGAGGGCATTCAGAGAGGGCATATAGAGAGGGCATGGATAGGCAGAGGACACGTAGAACAACAAGAGTATTGTGGAAAGAGAAGGTAAAGACTGAGATTATCCTTGTGCTTGAACACGTTTGTTGCTGTTGTTTTCTTCTTAGGCTCAGATGTTTATCATCATGTGGATCTACCTCACTGTGTTCATTAAACATGCAGAAAGTGTGCTACAAAGTCCTCACCTGCTCATTAAAATCCTAATAATCAATCATATTATTTTAGAACTCTTGAGAATGAACCAATTGCCTGCAGGTTACATTTTCTGACCTCTCAGTAAGCCTGTATGGGGAAGTGCTCTGAGGGTCTGCAGGGTTAGAGGACCAGCCTCTTTGGGTCATCTGTGACCAAGAGAAGGTCACGTATGGCTGTATCTCATAAGGGCCTGCGTTTGGGATTTAAGTATCGGTCATTATGCAAAAAATCTATTTGGGTCCCATGTGATGTATCATCCAAGTAGCAATTAAATTCCCTCCCTTTAAATCCAGGGTGACTTGTGCATCTCTAAAGGGACAGATGGTAAAGCATAATGGTATATTTGTCCAGCCCAGCTCTCTCTGGACCACAAAGTCAGGGCAGGAGGTAAAAACTATTCCAATCCTTCAACCTTGGCCCTCTTGCTCCCCAAATCTTTCATTTGCTCATCACTTTTCTTCCACCACACATCCATCCTTTAAGCCTTCTCCATTAAGCAAAAAGCATCACTTTCGATTTCCAGTGCTCCAACACTCTTGACAAACAGAGTGACTTTCACGAGCAGACCATCTAATCTCAGAGGAGAGTGACATTTCAAAAATAAAGACCTAACACCGGAAGAGAAAGGAAAGAAAAGCAGACAGAACGATGTAGCAGTGATGTTAATAAGGAGGCAGGAGTGTTTCAGAATAAAGATGTCTGCTCGTAATATCCAGTTGTTGATCCAGGTCTTTGGCACCAGTATGGGGAAATTTTGGGGTTGCCTGGGGCCTGTAAAATTTGGGTGCCCTCATAGATTCAGTAGAGAACCCAGGCAGGCAACAGAATACAATGGGACCCCTTCCAGGAGGACCAGCAGCCTCTGGATCCCCTCATGATGTCAACTAGCCGTCCACAAACCACCAGGAAATTGTGGTAAGAGCTGACCCAGACGGAATTCCAGGCGTGTGACCATGTGACGTCAGTGCAACCAACAGCTATCATTAGCATATATCCACAAGCTCTACCGCATGTCCTTCTGTCCGGTCTCTAAAGTAGGACAGTGATGAAGCTTTTTGTCGGACACTTTGTCAAAGTTACCTGACGCCTGCCTTTTTTCTAATCCACAACACTTAATTTGGAGTTCATATCAACTGCTTTTTTAACAGCTGCTCAGTTGTCTCACAGCAACTCTCTCCGCCAGGATAATACAGTCTGAATTCGGCTCTGCAACTAATCCCTGAAAATTACAGTGTAACTGCATCCATGGAAAGTCACGGTGGCCACTCAGGCCGTCCCGTTCACTCCCAGTGAAAAAAGACCTGAAATACACACATTTTAACTGAGCCTATGGAGAAATATATTTCCAAGGTTTGATTAAATTTTCTGCTCCCAAGCTACAGGCATCCTTTAGTAAAATTAGGTTTGCATTTCAGCCAAGTCTTCAACTGGGATTTCTTTCTTGATTCATTTTAAAACAAACCGTTGTCACTCACAGCCCTCCGAAATACTCTGCTGCATGTGAAGGAACAAAAACAAACTTCTGCAGATGAAATGATAAAAGCTGAGAAGAGTAGATCCAATTCCCTTCTTTTATGCAATCTATTCCTTAAAAAACATGCTTGACCCTTGCCATCCTCTCTACACATCTTTTCTTTGTGTAAAAAACTAAACATGGACAGTAGAACTGTGACGTGAAAAGGTAAGGAGATGCTTTCTTCTTAAGTTTCAGTGTTTGGATAGCAATCACTCTTTCATCCTTCATTAAAATTCCCCACATAGTTCTGTCAAAACAATCCCTTCAAAGTCGCCTGTCAAACATGTATGCAGATGAGAAACACTCTTAGCCAGTCATCCTGTGGGCAAACATTACTACCAGCTGAGCAAACATGCCCAGACAGAACAAGCTATACATGAGCAGAGGCTCCAGTTTCTTACTGAATAATTGTCAAACTCTGTACAGTATTAAAACTCCACTTTGTACCTCTTTCATGTTACAGCCTCCAGACTTGTACTAGTTTTTGATAAGCTCTTCACTAACAGGCTCAGTTCATGTAGATATAAAAAAACACACAGGATGAGATGCAAAATATTGATGAGCTATACAATATGAGCTACAAAATGTCTTTATTATACAATGGTTAAAATAAATCAGTTTGAATGAATACATACTTGCAACCCAAAAAAGGAGAAAAAGGGCAGAGGCACTGCTTCACATGATAAATTGCATATACTTATGACTGGGGCTATTGTTTAGGCACTCATACACAGTTAATTATTCACGAATGAAACTACATAAAGATCTTGGTGGCCAACCTCCTGAAAGCCACTCAGAACATCCTGTACCTGACTGCTAGATGAGCATAATTGGTGGAAGCTCACTGGACATGTACAAAACAACCACCATGTTTTATGAAGGAGCACTGGAACCGTTCTGTACTGTGTACATATGGCTCTTTGTCACAGACCTTTCGAATACATTCTTTTGTGCGAGTTAGTTAAATTAGTTGCAAACACTTTTCGTTTGTGTTTCAGGTGTTATCTTTGTTTGTTTTTAGCCCGTGAACAAAAGGTAGTCAGAGCTTATTTGCAGGTTATTATGATGTATGTGCTGGTCTCTGTATGAATTTAAAATGTAAATAAAGGGTAAACGTTTTTTAGATGATTTCTCTTCTCTCTCATTAAAAGAGAGAAACCATAATCAAGCGTTTGTCTTAATTGGCTTAAGTGAGGGTTTATGGAAAAGTCAATGATGCTAGTTTGATGTGATCATTGTGCAGCTGCAGGTCAGATGAACTCTAACCTCATATCCCTACATGATGATAGTGAGGGCAGGCCTTTGGCCTCTCTGAGGATCATATTGGTCACAATGGCCATGTACAGAGTCCACTGTGACCAATAACTGACAAAGTATTTGAAGCCTCTCTTATTTATTGAAATGCATCAATTTAATGAGTGTGTGTTTGCATTTATGTGTGTCTTTGAGTGAGGGCGAGGCAAAATATTCTAGAAATAACGCATAGAACATTATTGATTACCACTGCAGCCTGACGCAAACCACCAAAGCACAGTTTTTCACACGGGGCTAGAAGTGCAAATTCCCGCTCACTAATGTGGGGTTTTATCTGGTCCTGCAAAGAAAGTTTATTCTGCAGTAAACCAGTAAATACTGTTAATATTCACATTTTTAAAGTCCTCTCTTTAACATTATGAACGATCTGCTTAATGGGGACCTCTGTCCAGTGAGAGAGAAAAAAAGATGCTATCAGACTCTGTAGAGCTTCTGAATACTTCTGACAACGTTGATTATATCAATAGATGCACAAAGGCAGGCTGATCTGAAATCAGTAAAGGCTGCTGCAACGTGAAGTCAGCAAGAAACTAAAGCACCATAACTTCAATACTGCAGCATAATCTCATGTATACAACATGTTGGAATGCAATGAACACCTTTGTGTTTCTAGTTTTAGAGAGTCTAGTAAAGTTTAAGTGGTTGAGCTATACATTTATTAAAGTAAAAAAAATACAGCATCATGTCCGTGGTATTTTCATTGGTAAGATTAGTAATCTAAATTAATTTTGAAAGAAGAAGACAGAGGCTAACTATCAGGATGTTTTGGGACTGTGAATAAGATTCTGTGGAGTGGTGCTTGCAATTGTGAGAGTGGGTCTGGGAGAGTTATGGCTTTAGCTAGCCTGTAGTTTATGTGCACTCTGGGTAAAATGCAGAGCACTTTGAGGAGATTTATCATAAAACACAAAGAAGGGACCGGGATGTAAAAACGGCTGCTCTGCTCAGCCTCAGTATCTGCAATCTGATATAAACTCTCCAGCTAAATAATGCATGGCTGCGCTGTTGAAAAAATGTCAAAGTGCCTCTTATTTCTTACACTGACAATTAGAATGCTTTGTAAGGTTTTTGTTTTGCTCTGTTTTTCATTTGGGGAAACTCCACTTCACTTTTATTGTTCTCAGAGACAGTGTGGTTCTCATTATGCCAATGTTAAGTTCGACATACCTAAGAACCTTATCATGTGATAACACTGCACAGAATTTTTAAGCTTGTTATGTGTTTTAATGTACGTAAGGCAAGGGATCAAAAAGACAAGAGACAGCAGAGGAATAGAGCAAAGTTTAGAGCATGAAACATGTAATACTTTGGAATGTAGTGTAATTAGGGCTGCAACTAACAATTATTTTAATAATCGATTTATTATTTTTTCGATTAATAGATTAATCGGATAAAAAGAAAAATTACATTTTGAATTTCCACACGTTTATTTAAAAATAAAACAGTAGTTCAAATTGACAGTGCAAACGAAAGTGTCCTTGAGGGAAGAGTGTAGCCAGGGTTCAAGGTGTGGATCATTGTAACTACGCCCGTCATCTTCAACCATCGACAGAGGCCTCATGTCAGTGACGAGCATGTTGAGGATGCTATCTGTCAAGACGGATGCTTGCTGTCGTGTACATGATGTTCCAATCACGAAGCCTCTCAGTTTGTTTTTTTCTGCAATGACAAAACTAGTATTAGTATGTAAAACAGCACAATTTACATCAAATCAATATGCCTTATCGTTTTAGTTATGAATTACTGTTATGTAAAGGCAGGTAAGTAACCCAAAGAGCGCTTAGACGTGTATTTACACTCATACAAGTACCCTAAAAACGACTTATTTACGCACATTTAAGTAGATGTAATAAGTTACTTTCAACCCTGTCTACATGCTATTTGTGCTACCTCACTTGCATACAGTGCAGTGTCTTAACTCTCACCTTATTAAAGAAAATTAACACTTGAAGCTTAATCATTAAATTAGTAAATCATTGTAGTAAGTAAATTCATTTTTAGTTATTTATTTCTTTACAGCTTAAACTGACCAAGTACTTAAAAAAAACACTGAACAAAATAAAATGTAAAACACACACCTACACTAACATATTCCCACGTCAACAATAAATAATATGGGAAAAAAGCAAAGAATATACATGACAACGTATTGAAAGTGTAATAAATAATAAAAACATGTCGTTAGTCTAAGCTTGCTTGGCGTTGGCAAAGTAAAAAGTCTGCTCTACCACTGTCATTAACCAGCTAACGCTAACGTTAGTTTAATGAACTTTTCATGCTTGTCCAGCTGGATAACGAGTAAACACAAGCACCAGACGCGCAACCGGAGAGACTCACGATACATTTCCTTACTTGAAAATGGAACAAACATTGGATTTTGTAGTGACTTACCCGACTGTCGAGCTCCCTTCCTCGTCATCGATGGTGTATCATCACTGTGGTGCTCCCGTGCTACGCCATATCACTTTTGCAAAGCTTGCAACTAACACGTTTTATGCATTGTGAAGTGCTCCTACACTTTAGGAGATTTCGGTTGAACTGCTCTCTCCGCCTCTGCCATGTTTAATATCTGAAATACCAGCTCCGCTCTCTCACGCTCTAGCTCCGCTGTGTTCAACGCTGTCAGCATGTAAACAGTTCCGCATCTACGTCACCAAAGTCTGCGACATAGGGAGTGACGCATTAATCGCGCGACGCAACTAATCGATAATGAAATTAGTTGCCAACACTTTTATTAATCGATTTTATCGATTCGTTGTTGCAGCACTAAGTGTAATCCATCTGAAGTTTCCCTGACTAATCTATGAGGATTTGTACCTGTAAGAGCATCTTTTGCCCTACAAGGGGGAAAAAATCAATCAGAAAATTCCAATTTATAGGTGAAATCTGAAGATCAATTCCTTTTCAATATCCTTTTATTCAATGTGCAGATTAGCTGTTTACCTTGCAAAACAAGAAATAGGACATAAAGATATATTCAAAATGACTAAAACCACTTATTCAATAAATCAACTATTTGTCTCAGCAGCTCTCAAACACTCACATTCCCCATTCTTCTACACCTTTCCAAACAGACTTCAATGAAACCTATATCTGCTCTTTTTAAAGGAGCGGGGACTCCATGTACGGTGGCAGCATTTAGCAGGTGACAAATGGAGTTTCCCAGGCTGGACCAGCCCAGAAGGCTCACTCAGATAGGTTGATGAATGTAGAAGTGAGCCTCGACAGGCAGGTTTATTTTTATTATGCCCGTCACTGTACCTTTGCAATGTGGCCACAGCAAACACACTTACACGTAATATGCCGTACCAGGGGAGGAAGTGGTCTTGAATCACAGTGAAGAAACACACTTATAACAGCTGGCTTTAAACTTCATTCTGTGCATCTCTAAACAGAATAAGCATTGAGGAAAGGAGTAATATTAATATTGTATTTAAGAAAATAAAAAACAATTTCAGACATGAACCAGAAGTTCATCATGCTGAGAAAGATGCCTGTCAGAGTGAGTCTTCTGTGCACCAATCTACTGACTGGATACCAAAACAAGACAGGGGGGAGCGTAAAAGCAGCAGCAAAATAACATCCAGCATCATCTCATTCCCTTTCACTCCCAAAGTGAGAAACACATGATGGCAGGGACAAACACTGTTTCTTTATTTGGCTGCACACACAGTACTTTATCTATTTGACAGAGGATGTGAAATCACAGAAGAGGAGAGTGGAGAAAAAAAAAAGGGGTGTATTCTTTTTAAGAAAATGATTCATGGGCTGGAGGCTGTGCAACTCATGAGTCAACAATGTACTGTGGGTGTCTTTGGGGGTGTGTTCAGCGAGGGTGTGTATCAATAGGTAATAAATCTCGGAGCATTCCCAGGATGAGTACAGACTCACAGGTGTCTCAGTCTTAACACGGCAGCTTCAGCAGTACACACGGGTCACGGAAATGTTGTGACTCAGTGTAGAACACCAGTGAGTGTGGAATGTTTCTGTTTTTATGTGGTAAATGTGGTGACACTCAATAAAATAACACACTGAAATGATATTCTCTCTTGGAGTGAGATTTGATATTGTAGGGAGGTTTGTCATTGATAGGTTTGATGACAGAATGGTCTTAAATTTGCCTCTTTTTTAAACATTGGATAATGAAAATGCACTGACATTGTTCTCAATATGTATGTGATAATGTTGCATATCAAAATCTTGTATAAAATTGGTGGGCAAGAGCCACAGTTTAATTCATTATTCATAAATGTACAGGAATATCTAAACTAGGTTGTAATAAAGGTCTCAAAGTAAAAGGTAATGGCTCTTTTTAAGCTTCTTTACCTGTTTCTAAACCGTTTAAAGGCAATAACAATGAAGAGACAAAAGAGAGACAACCACCAATGGTATTGACTGAACTTTCGGACACCTACTTTCTTTCACCTCGTCTCATGTCAAGCTTCACTATAGAACTCAATCAAATTAAGAGCAGCCAAGCTGAGACCCACTCAAACGAGCAAGGAGAGCCACTCTGACCCGCTTAATGGTGATAAAATGGTCTTTAATAGGACTGGCTTGATACAGGTTTAATGTAGTGACTTAATGCTGAGGTCTCTCACCTCTCCCTAAGGCTCCTGGGAAAGCTACCGTTGTGTGATCAAACGCCCCTGTCTTCTGCGGGGCTGGCTGGAGACCCTGTATAATCAAGGTCAGCATGGGCCTCTAGAAAACACAGGGTTGCTGCTAACCATTATTTATGATTTGAAACCTTTTAAGTGTAAAAAGAAAATTCATCAGAAGTTTGCAAAACAAGATGTTTGTTTCACTGACACATTGTGCATTGTACAAGTTGCTCAGTGGCATTAACCACAGTGTGTTTGCTTTCTTTCTTTTTTAAATACATTTAATGACATTAAGAAGTCCTAATGGGTCAGCATTGTTCATGCAACATTCAAGAATGATGTCAAGTCATAGGTGGCACGGAGAGACTTTTTCAGCACATGGAATGAGTTTAATTTTTAGAAATTTGACTCGTAATGTCTTTTGATGGGCTTCATTACAGGAAGTCACATCAAATAGTTAAAGTAGCTAATCTAGCTAAAGTGTGATATTGAAACTAGAAACAATCCCAAACTTACTCTAAAGAAGGCTTTTCAGAAAAGTAGGGTAATTCTTGTGAAGCATACAAGATGACAAGAATTGCCGTTCAAGCATTTGCATTACAAATTATTTATGTGACAAAAACAGTTTTAAAGATCTTAAAACAAAACAAGTATTCTGTGCTAGGTGACACATTAACATGTCATGTTTTTTAGCTCAGTATGATTTTATTGACACACTCAAAGTGCCTGTTTTATCTAAAAGCAGAACTCTTTACAAGCAGTCATTTTTTTTAGTTGACCTGAGGTCAGAAGTCTGAGTGACTGTCTTTTGATCAGGAAAATTACGCCTGCAAAACATTAAGAGCCTTCCTCTATCTTACCCACTGTGACATTAACACTGAGTTCAAAGAGTCATTCCATGCAGTTCCACATTGAAGAAGCAGAGTGTCATAGCAGCACAATCTGTTCCCTGATAACAATCTATCATGAATCTGAATTTCTCGGTGACATCTCTAAACTCATCTGTCTATTGTGTCATTTGTGTTTCTTGGAGCCAGAGGAGCTTATAGTCTCCAGTTCATCCGGAGTTCAAATGGAGCATCAGGGATTGTTCACCCTGACGGTGTGTGCGAGGTGTCTGGTAAGCAGCGGCCAGGGAGGGATCCTTTCAATTAGAGTGATTTATGAGAGACCTTATTGAGCTTATTACGCACGGGCTAAGACTGGGAGTATTCTGCTCGGTACAGAGGGTCATTTATGTGTTGATTACATGAAGAAGAATTGGAAGCTTCATAAATATTCCTTAGAGTATCAAATCGACTCCTGACTGTCATTAATCTACGATAACTTGCACTCCATTAGTCATAATGAACTTCATCTACCCAACAATTTCCACCACGTTTTCCAGTTTCTTCTACTAACAACAAAACGGACAAAAAATATTTTCAAACGGAGTCGTCCTCGGTGGAAATTAAGAACCATCTCTCTGCTTCTTTTAGATTTGCAAATAATGCACATTTCTGCAGTTACACCTTCTCTGAGGATTGTCTAATGGTGGCACTAATATTGTTATCGTGCAATGTATCTGTGCTGCAAAGTAAGCTTTTAAATCTCAAACTATTATGTAGACCTCATTATGCAATTCAGCAAAGACGTTTAACTGTAATGTCTAAACTTTAAAAAAGATAAAAAAACAAATCTCCAGCACAGTTAAAAAGGTATAAACATGAGTTCTTTTCCCCTTGTCTTGAAAAAAAGGAGTTAATGACAATTGTGTATTTTTTAAAAGTCAGCAGAAAGGTGTGTTATTAACAGAAAGAGTATCACCACCATAATTGTTAGTCTAAAAATCAGCGCAGACTTTTTGGGGCATGGAGCTTGAGAAAACAAAGAATTGGAGGATGTTTTTAAGCAACCATAAACTATGAGAATGTGCCAGGACTGACTGAAAAGAGATAATTGTACAAGATAATCATATGTTATCACTGAATATTTGGAGTTTAATCACAAAAGTGAATTGGAAATTTGATGTAATTGTTGTATTTGTGCTAAGTTTGAACAAGATGATGATAGCAATTTACAGTCTGTCAGGAGAATAGCATATTCACTGAGAACTGTTGAAGGGTAAAGGGTCTTTATAGAGTACAACAGGCATCTGTAACATATTTGTCCCACAGTGCCATAATAATGAAGTAGACTGGAGGTACATTGTAACAAAAAATAGTTTTATCAAGGCAAGAACGTTTGTCTTTGCAGGCAAGAGCACAGTAGGCAACAATACAGCGACCCTGGAGCTGTGTGAAAGCCCCTCAGTCACTGCTGATGAGAAACACCACTCTCCTCTATATTTAATAAAACTTGTTAAGTAGGCATGCCATATCATTAGAGATAAAATAAATCCTATCTGACAGCTTCTATTGAGGTTGTCGTCAGAGATATGGAATCTATGCTCTTGTTCTTCCACAATAGAAACATTGGTTCATTTCCTGTCTACACGGATGAGCTGTCCAATTTTACGCCAGCCTTTGAAGGTAATTTTACATTGCTGAGGCCTCTCTGATTTTAACTTTGTATGCATTATTTACAGAGAAGGGGGTGGGGGGGGGGCAGGGCAGGTCTATGGAAACACTCCTTGCCCCAGGTAATTATCCAGAAGTCTTAGTCCAGCCCCGTTGATGAAATGTGCTCATGTTTATGCACATGAAGGGGATTACGCATTCAGACAGTCGGACCACTATTTCACTTCCTCACTGTGTAATTATAAACGGATTAGACTGCATTCCAAATGCAAAGACGCCCCTTATTTTGAGCCATATCCTGTTCCAAATAACATTGTGTGTATAAATGCATGTGCTTGTCTTATCTCTGGTTATTTTATGTGAAAAAGAAGAAAAAAAAAAAGGTGTTTGGAGTGTACAAAGACAGACAAAAAAAAAACACACAAAACGGCGGAACAATAATTTCTATTTTAAATCCACTGGGCTTCACAGTGTTAAAGTCATAATGGGCTTCAGGCAATAAGAGGAACGACATGGTGAATTAATTAGCCTGGCAAATAGAGAGACACCCTGTATTGACCTCTCAGTGTGGTTTTCTCCCCTTGCCACTGCCAGCCACACAATCAGTGTCACTAATTAAGAAATACCAGCTCAGTTTCTGTCCTTTGTAACTACAAGCAGGCACACCCCTGAATTAAAATTGGAAATGGAGCACACTTGCATGGTGACTGAAACGAGCACAGACTAACTAAAACCACTCTTTGTCTGATTTATTTGTAGATTTTGTGTTCCGTGATAGAGTAGATTGGCTATATACTACGCTTTTTTTCATGGAACAATAGCATACATAACGTATAGTGTTACTGTTTACACACACACACACACACACACACACACACACACACACACACACACACACACACACACACACACACACACACACACACACACACACACACACACACACACACACACACACACACACACACACACACACACACACACACACACACACACACACACACACACACACACACACACACACACACACACACACACACACACACACACACACACACACACACACACACACACACTATAATAACATTGCCAGCAGAGCAGAGGGTGATAATAAAAGCTGGTAATCCATTTGGTGCTTAGACATCCATATAGAGTTCAAAGGTGACACTATAGCTGGAGCTGGAGCGGTCTGACAGAAACAGATTGATGCATTCACTGACACACACAATCTCCTTCTATGTTGTCTGTATTTATTCTATAAACCAACGTATTTGGACTTAATTTGAATTACAATGTAAAGTCTTTACAGATAAAGAAAAACGATTTCTATGGTTTAAAATGTATCACGTTCGTCCAATGCAGGTTGTTAAACACATTCATAATAATGTATAAGCTTATATATTTATTTATTTTTTTTGCTCCTGAACCCAGTATCTGTCTAATATCTGAAAATATATCAAATATAAAAGACGACTTTTAAACAAATCTTAAATACCTTAAAATGTCTTAAAACACCGTGAAGCTTTATTTTAGGATTTTAAACTCCGCAAGACAAATCCAGTGGAAGTTTCTAGTACACGCACAGTAATACGGAAAGTTTCACTGCTGTTGGTGTGCATTAGGCCACAGCATCACCTCTTTCTTTCTTTTTCCTTTAATCAGGAAGAAGTCCCGCTGCACACTGCTGTAATGCTTGCGGATGGGCAATATTACAGCTAAGGGAGCCATCTGGCACATTAGAGGGGTGGAGGTTGAGAGAGCAGGCCCTAGTCATTCCTACAATAAGGAAGAGTCACACCAGAGACAGAAACAATAACTGCACTTCCTCTACAATGGTGCCCCCATGCACCCAAATGCAGAAAAATGACAGGAGGTGACGTTCCCCGCTGCATTACTTTTGAGTTACGGCGGCGATTTGCAATTCAAAGAGTGTGAGGAGTGCTGACCACAACACTAAAGCCTCCACGGGCCCACTGAGGCAAATAAGACCAGGGGCAATTTGCAGCCCCTTTTGCTTGGAAACACACTTTTAGGCTACGTCATGTAAAAAAAAAAAAAAAAAAGATAAATACCTAAAATAATGAGGCTAAATTTTGTTTTCTAAACTAAAAAAGGAGGCGGGTGTTAGGAGTTAACTTTGTGTCAAGGCCACATTTTCTTGGAGCAACTTTGATAGAGTTGGCCTTGGCAATGTTGCAACGTAGCATACATGTTCCACTTTTAAATGAATACTTTGCATATCTGCTTAACTGGTGAAATTACCAGTAAAGTCTTACTTAGGATAATTGTATACATACACTGGATTTGCATTTGTTTGAAGGAAGAAGAGTTCAAAAAGTGAACTTGTGGTTAAGCATTTCTGTGTTAAAATAAAAAGCTGTTATTTGAAAAATATTTCAATTCTGACAGTCTGAAACATTCTTACCTGAACTATTAATCATAGATTGTGACTTCTGTGCTGCCATATGGAGCAGCAGCATGTGAAGAGCACAGAACTTGCTGATCCTCTGTAACTGGGCCCAATTAATCCTGCTGGCTGCATCATACACATCAGGTCTGGAGTGTGCCGTGCTCCAGCCACGGAGAAATACGAGTACTGTGTTTCTCCCAGCAGTCTGTCCAGTCAGGACCAGGAGAACTCAAAGCACCCGTGATTAATGATAGAGGGGTAGATTACTATAGATGATTTGAGATGACATGGGAAAACAAGAGGCAAGCGAGTGAGCTTTAAGACAATGATAGTATAATAGGGTACTTTAAATCAAAAACTAAGTTTTATAAATAAAAATAAATGTATGTAGGGATGTTTAGTTTTAAATCATATGCTCAGTATGTGAACAGGAACCTTCAGCCTTGTTAGAGCCCGATATGTAACAACTACCCAAAATGTAACAACGACCCGAAATGTTATAAAAAAAAATGTAATCTGACCTGAAATGTAATAACTGGTCGATAATGTAACAAAATGCTGAGCCCAAAACGTAATAACTTTTTGCCCAAAAAGTAACAAGTTGTTACATTATGGAGCAGGCAAAATATGTTTTCTCCTAATAGTGTAACAATTGGGCAAAAACTTATTACGTTTTGGGCTCAGCATTTTGTTACATTATCAACCAGTTATTACGTTTCCGGTTTTATTACATTTTTTTATAACATTTCGGGTCGTTGTTACATTTTGGGTAGTTGTTACATATCGGGCTCTAACAAGCCTATTAAATACCCTTACTTGAAAACATTTAGCAAAGTTAGCATCCTAATCTGAAAGTGGACAGAAGAATTTTGAAGAGGACCTAATTTTATTCTAAATGTCCACAAGACATTTAGCAAAATAAGTGAAAACTTTGACTTGCTGGTGTTCGGAGATGAAAGGTAAAATAATTAAAGTCATTATGATTTGCCCTCTGGTAGTCAGAGATATCTGCAGAAAATTAGATAATGATCCAACTTAGATTGCAAAGATGTTTCAGTATAAGAAAAAATGAAAAGTAAAAGTGTCTGATTGTGCGTTCACCAAGGGTCAGTATCATTCATCCTCTGGGGACCATGAATGTCTTCCCAAAATGTTAAAACAACCCACAGAGTAGATGCTGTGATTAGGCCGGGGCGATAAAACGATAATGATAATTATCGCGATATAATTTTTCTCAATATAAATATAAAAAATGTTCGATAAAAGTTTGATAGATTTTTACATGTAATTACACCACCCAACCACTGGGAAACGGGGGGCGCTAATGCGCCTTGAACGCTAGTTGCCAGTCGACATTAAAGAGAAGAATAAAAAGACGACCAACAGCCAATCAACAGGGGCAGCTGTGGCTCAGTTGGTAGAGTCGTCATCTCTCAACCGGAAGGTCGAGGGTTCGATCCCCAGCTCCTGCGAGCAACATGTCCGATGTGTCCTTGGGCAAGACACTTAACCCCAAGTTGCTCCCGCTGCCTCGTCTGCGGTGTATGAATGTGCAGGGATATGGGTAGGCGGGCTCACAGACGTTTGGAGCAGAATGAAAACACAGCTGAAATGAGCGATAGCGACACTGAAGAATACGCTGAGTGTACCGGCTCAAAGTAGGGAGAAAACATCGCCGACAAGAAAGACCACTCCACTTCCGGAGTTTAGAGACATTCTGGCTATTTTCAGTCTAACAAAAAACAGAGTAAAGTGCTCCGTTAACTGTGCCGAAGACAAGTGCAGCTACAACGGGCGACACAACACTGTAATACTTACAGGCGACACCACGACCCTTTTCCCCCATTTAAAACAATATGACCCGTTAGTACACACAGAAGGAAAGAAATGTCCAAACGGCACAAACAAGTGTTAGTGTGGACCGTATTGTAAATAATATAAACGGTCCATGGTGTGGATCCTCAGTCAGCAGCGGGCCAGTAGGGTAAGTGTGACTCCCCAGCAGCAAACTGTCATATCAGCTTTTTCCAGCTCTGTGCACTGAGCTTATGATGGTGAAATGTTCCTGTTTAACTATAGTTTGTCATGTTCTGACAATAAAGAATCATCAAACCACAAATAACCATCTGGTTTCTTCAACTTTCGTTCAGGAGCAAAAATCAGCCTTTAAATTTGAAAGAAATAATGATTTAAAATTGATCGTGACAATTATCGATATCGAATGATATGACATTTTTTATCGTGATAACATTTGGCCTTTTCTCATACTGTTACCAGAAAATGAAGCCAAAGCCTTGCAAGATTTTGAAAAGCTACAAGCATAATGCCAACAGTCCTGAGGCCCAAATTGCATCTATTTGAGTGGATATTCGAGGTTGATAAGTTGGTACAAAGGAAGGAAGACCAGGGGGTCAACAAACCAGCCATTCTCAGGCATCAACCCAAGAAAAGGTTCAAGAGTAGTGTTTGAAGTTGCTCTTTGACCCTTTATTTGATATAACTGTGTACAACCTTACTAATCTCTGACAGAAACATATCTTTGCAATCGTATATTTAGTTAAGAATCATGCAGAAAATGTTGGGTTGTACTTATCAGGTGAAAGTCACAGAAACCTGAATGTATTGGACAATTATCAAATGCAGATATTTGTCCAATAGTTGTTTCCCTAACTGCTTTTCAAACATGTTAAAAAAAAGACACAAGTCTACTTGTGTACATTTTCTGATGTGACTACCTGCACAACCAATTGATTGATAGATTGATTGACCTCTGCAGTGTGAGGAGTCAAAAGCCACTTTCTCATGCAAAACAATCAATCTGTACTAGAAGGAGAATCTATGGATGCTAATCTGTTGCTGCCCAGCTCAAGGAGAAGAGCTATGTATCAGATTAGCACATGAGCTCCTGTAGATAGACAAACCCAGTGAGTTTGTGTTATTACAGAGATGTTTTGTAAATGCTTGCTTTTGGGGCATTCTATCAAGGTCTGATAGAAAAATGAAATAGTGTTAAGTATTATGCTGGTTGAAGGGTAGTTTAAGAGTTGGGGTGTGCAATGCTGGACAAGTGTAATATTCTCCACCCACTCCTGATCATGGTGCAATTTAACCTCCTTTTTATAAAAGGACTCTTGATGTTACAGGAGATGACACGACTTCAGTAAAATTGCAGCAGAGAACTGAATGAGTCTAACTTCACTTTTGAGTCAGAATTGGAAAAATAATTGGTTAAATGTATTAGGAAATGAAATCTTTTAGAAAGCCTGTAACTGCATTTTCTCAATGTTAAGCTCTACCTTATCCAGACAAAATGTGATTTAAGTAAATACCACTATGGTTGTCAAAACATCATATGGCTCTAAATTGCCATGTGCTCCTT
This sequence comes from Tautogolabrus adspersus, assembly GCA_020745685.1. Classification (NCBI taxonomy): domain Eukaryota; kingdom Metazoa; phylum Chordata; class Actinopteri; order Labriformes; family Labridae; genus Tautogolabrus; species Tautogolabrus adspersus. Next base: position 11,216,572 of record CM036535.1, read on the forward strand.
GCAAATACATATCGATGCAGATGTTACAGAATCGATATGGCTGCAAAGCTGCGATGACAGTTTTGAAAGACAATTGCCCTTTGGGGCAGTTCACAATAACACCATATAGTTATGGGACTTAAATATTTGAATGTATTTCTAGGATCTCTGAGGACCTGAATTGAAGTGTTTTAAGTTGTAGGATCGTTATGCCTCTGCTGTTATTCTCAACAATAAAGAATAGCTGTTGTAGAGAAATGTGTAGGACATGGTCATTATCCAAAATCAATATCACGATGTATCATATCATGGCTTCTGTATCGTGATACGTATCGTATCGTTGGGTTGGGGGAAATACCCAGCCCTACATAACACCAGTAATGCATAAAGTGAACAACTACAGACTGAGTATGAGTTACTAAAATAAAAACTTGTTTGACGTTTTAAGTAACAGCTGATTTTATTCAGTGGATTGTAGCTACATTTATAAGTACACAATAATAGATTGTCTGCTAATATTGTCTGCATGCATTTTCAGGTTTCAAGGTCACAAACAATGTGATGGTGAGCTTCAAATGTTTTCACCAAACAGAAAATAAATGTATCTGAAACCCAACACATGTTCATTTTAAGCTTCAGTGGCATAAAACAGAAATGAAGAGATTAGAAATAGAAAGGTTTAAGAAATGTATTCATACAGTTGGTATCAGAGAGGGATGTCCAGGTGAAGGAATTTCCACCGCGGTGATCCAGAGTGGCTCAATAGTGCACGGTGCAGTATTACTGCGTCCGTCTGAACCTAAGGTGCCGTGAAGTGACTTCATGTGCGGTTATGGCGGTTGCCGCCGCTCACTGAGGTTTGCTTGTTTTTAACGTGGTTATTCATTTTTGTGGTTATTGTGACAGCCCTAGTATCAGAGAACATATTAATGTAACTAATCTGAGAAAATCATTGCAGCACCAACCAGAGTAGTATTACATTTCCTTTTTGATTTGATTTCTTCTTCTTTGTAGTACATGCATGTGACTGTTGGATTAGAGTGGATTCATATATAGTATTCAAGTTTGTGAATAAACTGAGTAAATGCACAGATCAGAAAAATACATTTTTGAAAATGCCTGAAAGCTGAAAAGCAAGCAAGTCAACCACATAACTGTAGATAATTATCACAACATGTATAGCATTCAGCAACTCAGCATCTCATTATAGTCCAGCACATATTTTGTTTAAAGTCACTTTGATTGTGTTTGACTTGAGCAATAACTGTGCCTGTTGGACCAGAGTCTATCTACGTTTGCTTATAACTCAAACCAACACGGCACACACTCCAAGCAGCATCTGGCTTTCACATTACATTTGAGGCAGAGATTTGAGGAGCCTCTGAAATGTGTTGGAATTAAATTAAAATGTGCGTACTGCCTGGGCAAACTGGACATTTTCCAAGAGTGCATTTCACACACCATAAACACTACAGAAATCTTTAAACATGTAACCTAAAAGGGCACTGCTGAGCCTTAAAGATTTGTCGGGCCGCATACGATTAGAAATCTCCAAAAAATAACAAGCTGATTTGCATTTGAAAGAAAGAAGGAGGCACCACATTCCTCTGAATTTATGGTTCTTGAAATCAAAGTTTCTCTTTTCTCTTGTTTTTAAATCTTCATATTTCAGACTTCAGGATATCTGTAGCTGTGAGGGAGGTAACAGTGGAGATGCATTGGAATATATCACTCTAAATAATGACTGCAATGATTAAAATAAATAGGAATTTTAAGAATGTGTACATCTTAACATGAAACTGATGTGGACACAAAAGTAAAATGACTTTAAAATCAATCCTCTTACTCCATTTCCTACTATCTAAAAGTCATGATGATTGTCGTAATCGTTCCTTTGAATTAACACCATAGCTCAAGTAATGAAGCACGTATTATTACATCTTTGCAGCTTGTTTTTCTCTATTATTTAATATACAAACAAAGGTAAGGAGAAGAAAGAAATCAAGATCACAGCTTCCACAATATCACTGCAGGTGTTCAAGGTAAATGCATGAATGAAGGAAGTAAACAGGACACAACTTTGAACCTCAAAGGTAAGATATTGTTCAACTGCTGTTCTCAATACAGGGACCCAGACTGTTAGAAACACACCCCTCAATGCAATCCTTTACTAGTTATCACATTTAGGTCCACATATGGTACAGCTTCTGCCAAATCCTAAAAACAAACTGTTACTAAGACCCAAAATCTATGCCAAATAACCATCATCTGTACCACAGGCGATTTACAGGAAAACCAATGTCTCGTTAGCAGCTTTAGCAAAACTCCTGCACGATATGGAAACAGATACGATTATATAACATAATACAATAACAAATCTGGTTAAAGCTAGCATGAGGGACACAGACTCCATTCAGAATCTCGACCTCTTCTTATTATTCCTTTCAAAATCTAATCCTGTCAGACAATAAACGACATAAATGCGTCTAATAGGATTATGGCCAGAGAAAATATGTTAGCGTGAAGAGGGATAGAGACATGGGGATGAGAGAGGAAGGGGGGGAGAGAGAGTGAGATAAGTAGGGTACCTTTACTACTCCCAAACACACAAAAGAAAGCATGAATATAAGGTCAAGACGTGTGAAGGACTACAAGTTTCCCAAACTGTGGATCAGGGCTAATTCCTCCTGGCCCATGGCTGAGTGCTGGGTCTATCCTTCAAACAGCAGTACGTTTATTTAGTGGGTCTCTGGAACATTCCTCAGGTCTGAGCTGAGGCCATACAAAAAGATGTCTGGTGACTGAATGAACTTTGTCCTCCATTTTTTAATTTCAATGTGCAAAAAAGTTATCTAAAATTAAAAAGTCTGGCTGTTTTCAAGCTGGTCTGAAAATCCTTGATTCTATTGAGTGCTAATTTCTGCAACAACGGTTAATTGTCCATCCATCCATCCTTGCCATTGCCATTTAACATTAGCACTGGTCTCACACTGGTTTAACCATGTTTGCGTTGGCCTGTAACCTGCATCTGCCTACAAGGTTATAAAGCTCAGTGGAGGGATGTCGATCTGCTGACATCTAGAGTACAAGGCAGCGGTTATATTTACACAAACTGGCATTGAGACAGAAAGAACTCTTTACAGCAAAGAGCTCTGCACAAGAGCAGGAAAAAAAAAAGATAGAAAATAAGAACTTAATTGTGTCTGTCAGTCTGGAGTAGTAAGAAAATCACTCTTGATGGATATACACACACCTCTACACAAGCCTTTTCTCTGATGGACTTTTGCTGTGTGATAAACAGTCCCATGCCTGCTCTGGACCACCTACCCAGCAGGAAAATCAGGTCATGCACCTGGAAATGGTCAGAGCCACAAACACAAACAAACCGAAGGTGATTAAGGTGGGCTATTACTCAGGACCTTGGCCCACACCAGAGCCAGACGGAGGTGTAGATAGGGAGAACTGTGAGCTGGCACAGGAGCGTTAGTCTAAAGACACTATCAGGAGAGAGGAATTATTAATACAAGCAAAGAACCGAATTCAACTCAAAAAAGCTCAGACAAGATTACCTCAGAATTTAGACTTTTCTCCAAAACATACAGACACCGTCACACAGGGTGTTAACATAAGCAAGCACAGGTGCTGGGAAACAGATTGGCCTTAAAAATGTCATCAGCAGCATTGTGATAGACCAGCAGTATACACAATGTTTATTGTAGGGTTTCACCAGAACACACACAACTTGCTACTTTTTTATGATTAAGATATGATACTTATGTATTCACTACACCTCTGTTACAGGTTACAAACGTGGCTGCTTTTGCTATTGGTCAGGAAAAGGTAATAATTTAGAGAAACAGAACCAAGGCTTAGCCATGGTTTGGCAGCCCCCGTAAAAAAAAGTCTGGCTTTGCCCCTGCCTGTTAAACTAATGCGCTTGCAAGTATGTCATGTGGCCAATGGGATAGAGGGGGCAACATGTGAAGGACAGGGACCCAGGTAAAAGTCAGACAACTTCTCATGGATTACTTCTGTTCATCAATCTCATCAACAATGGGCAGCCACTCCTAATGAATCTAAGAAACACTGGGATTTCAAACGTGCAAGAAAAGAAGCTCTTCTAGACTCTAAACTTTCTTTAAATACACAATGAATGGAGAGCATGATTCTTTTTGAGATTAATTCCATCTTATCAACAAACACAAATATTAAACAATGTTAATCTTCACTTGACCACCGGAGCAAGTGAGCAAGTGAAACAGCTGCTTGACCAATGACCTTTTACATAGGACACATTTGATTCCATGGACCTCCACCAATTACAAATCGCAAAGAAAACTTAATAAGCATAAAAATTCCTTGTAATTCCTGCCACCTGAACAAACAGCAGCCATGGACATTCTATATCTTGATCTTTTTCTTTTTCTTTTTTAAAGAATTCTCTTTATTTATTGTAATGCTTTCTATCACAGGGTCTAAAAAATAACATAACATACAACTTAGTTTACACTATTCAATATTAGAATCAGGGTCACACAAGACATTTAACCAATACATCACACACACAGGAAAAAAAACGTACAACAACAACAATAAAAAAGAGACGTACAGTAAATGGATGTCCCATTCATTCATCTTACACAAACCACATCCTCACATCCCAACCCCCCACCCTCTATAACAGGGGTGGGCAACTTTGGTCACAGCAAGGGCCACATTCATTTAATTCTCACTGCCAGGGGGCCAAATTGTAGGATACAAAAACGATTACAGTCAATCATGTCTCAAATTTAACTCGACATATACCAGTGATCAAATATTATTATGGATATATTTCTGTTTTTCATGATTTCATGGCAAATTTTGTCATGTTTTCTTCATGTTTCCAATTAATTGATATGTAAAAATTGACCTGAGGGCCACGTTAAGGGTTGACGGGGGCCGCATGTGGCCCCCGGGCCGCCAGTTGCCCACCTCTGCTCTATAACATCAACATACACACACACACCTCACATAAGTCCCAGTCCTGTATTCTCCACTGCCTGCCCCATTTCCTCCACCAGCCATGTCACAGGTCGTTTCTTAGATTTCATAATGCTTCATAAATAAACGTCCATACTTCATTGAATTGTTAAACCTTGTTGTTATTTTCAGACAATGTTTTTCTATAGTCAAATAAGATCTCATCAATTCTTGTATGTATGTAGAGAAGGAATCCTCTTAGTTTTTCCAGTGTTTTAAAATCAACTTCTTATAACTGAGGGTAGAGATCATTGTTTTCAGTGAAGGTTCTGTTCTAAAGGACATTATAAAGCTAAAACACTTATTCAGGTCTGGATTGAGAAGGAAGTTTTTGGACAGCAGACAAACATCCTTCAAGTTGTTTTTACTGTAAATCACATTATGCCCCAGAACGCCCTCCAACAAACCTTCCTTCTACTAACACCTCCTACTGTGACACATTAATTATAACTTCCTGTATAAGGCCTATCCCAAGCCATGAATACGTAATGTCCCAGAATGAGTCATATTCAACTAGCAGACGCCCAGCAGTGAATAAATACAACCTATCAATCACACACTGCCCAGAGAAAGATTATTGAAGGCCCACAGAGACAAACACACAGCCAGGCCTTGCCGACGGGAAGAGTGGAAATTATTATACTTTATCTAAAAAAACAAAAAAAAGTTAATTTGAACAGCCTTCACAATGTCCTCATTATGTCTTCTATGCCAAACAAGACCTGAGCACCTGAGAGTTGACAGACTGTAAAAAAAAAAAAACACGTCGGATTCAGAGGGTAACAAGCAGGTGTTCTTTTAAATTCTGACTTCATATCATTTTAGTTCAAATAAGGTTCAAACATGGGTTCTGACTTAATTTGTCTCACTCCTGAAAGCCATCTCTGTCTTTCCTCACGATGGTGAAAAATGCAGTGAAAACTGGCAGGTCATTCGTCTCTGTTGTCCCAGTGGGTGGTGTTGGCCACAGGTTGACTAATGGTCCTGTTGAAATGCTTCAGATGTCTGAGTAATGACAAGCTATAAAAGCTAAGCCGAGTATAAAGTCATCAAATCTGAAATTTACTGTTTTCCAGTGATGAGAGAGGCTGAAATATTAGAATAAGGATATATAAAAACTTGGTCAAAAGGGTTTGTTCAAGGCACCTATTAAGTAGTCCATTGGTAATGAGAATGAAACACTAGACTAAAGTATTTCTGAATTCTACCACATGAACAAAATCCAATCTGATTGTTTGGGTTGTGGTTATTTTCAACATTAGTTAAATGCAGTGTTGGGCTCGTTACTGAAGAAAAGGAATATATTACTCATTACTCTTTTTAACAGTAATATCATTACTCTACTTATTACTCCCTGCCAACAGTTGTTTGTTACACTACTCGTTATATTACTTTTCGTAATAAGCCACAAGTTGCATTAGTTCTTTTTCGCTTGTAGCTGTCCACGATTAAAATCCAGTCTTGGTTGTTTTGTAGGCATTGCAGGGCTACAGCTATCCTCTGCGGCCGCAGAGAGCTCGTTGGTGGGGTTTATTTCAACAAGCCTCACCTTGTGCTGTCGTTGTAAGTGCTTAAGGAGGTTTGAGGTCGTGTTTTTTGCAGTTGAAAGAGTCCTAGCACCGGGACACAATTTACATCTGACAACGATGTTCTTGTCATCTTTCCTCTCGACAAAACTAAAGTAATGGGAATATTTCCAGCCGCTGAATGTAAACGTGTGCGCTTCCATCTTCCAAGCTAGCTAGGTATGTGTAACAACAATTGACAAAACAAGCCCAATGGCGGCAGCACCAAAAAAGAAGCCCAATTCCGCGGGAAAACCAAGTACCTGGCAACCATGAAGCTAGCAACCTTCCTGCTTGGCTGACGTGCGCAACAAAATAAATCTGGGGAGTGTTGCATTTTAAATCAGAAGTGGGGTAATGACAACAACAGTAAGGTTGTAACGAGTTATTTTTGCGTGGGTAACTGTAATATTATTACTGGAATTTCATTACTAATTTGTTACACTGCTCCTTACTAGTAAAAGTAATTTTATTACTGTAACAGGTTACCAGTAATGTGTTACTGCCCAACACTGGTTAAATGTAAGTGATAAAAGGTTAAAAGACAACAACAGATACAAAAATATGTTTTTTTAAGTGGATTTCAAACTAAATTTGGATTTGATAAATTGCTAGCAAACTGCAATTCCCTTACTTGGTTCCAGTGGCAGAAAATAAAAGTTTCTTCATATGTTTCCCAAGATTTTAGAATTGCATATTTAAGCACAGGGTTAAGGCAAAATGTACTAAAGAAAAGCAAATCAGAACGGGTAATGACAGAATGAAAGTAAGAAAGGGTAACTTCAGGATCTATCCTGAGTCAAAGCATCCATGGGCCCATACCTACTCTCCTTACCCCACTTAGCCCCCCCTCCTTGTTATTGCTCCTTCTGCTCCTCATGTCTGTTAAGTCAGCATGACATTTTATGATGCCTGGATATTAAAAAGCAGTTTCTATTATGTGTGAGAGGGAAGTGGAAACAGCCAAGCTCATGCTAGGTAATTAGGGGAAGCAGGCGAGGGGATATGTTTATGAATGCAGGGGAAGGCTGGGGGGGAGACCAGGGGAATTGGTGTGTAATGTCCTGCTGTCAGTAACAGTTTTCTCTTTAACTCTATACTGAACACTGTTAAGGGTGGAAATTGTTTTGAATCTCATCTATGATCCACCATTCCTCTGAATCATTTGGTTCATTTGTCCTTTGTGGTACGTCAAACTGAACAATACCCTTTGCAGCAATAATGAAAGTAGCGTGAAAAACTTTTAGAAAATTGGGCCATGGCAGGAAAGATTTGATTACACATGGCCAGACAAACTCACATAGGTAATACAGTTAAACTGTTAGGGATGTCGACTAGGGGCCCTTTTTCTTCAGGCCTCCTCACTTTAACATCTCTCCATTACTGCAAATCCAAAGATTCCTGTTTGTATGTGTCTATTGCTGGCCTTTGTGTGCATCATGTCCGAAAAACCGTGAAAATCTACCGATTCACATGTGAAAAAGAGAGTATTGTTACAATGATCTAAAGTTGTGTGAATTCCTGTAACATTGACACAGGAATGTTCAAGTTGCGAGTGAAACATCACAAGTCTCAATATACAGTTACATATAAGTTTCTTACCCTTCAATTTCAAATTAAAGTTGGCAAGGTCAGGCATCCTGAGCTTATATTAATTAGGGGACAATTTCTGGATGTCACAGAAGGTAGTAAGACTCATGAGTATCATCAATGTTAGAATGTCTTTACACTTGCTTGTTTTTTATTGTGGGATTTAAATTACGTATCCATCAGTGCATAAAAACTTTCGTTACATTTTTCAATATAATCATAGGCTTTTACCTTTGTATGAATTTTTCTATGCATGCAACCTCACCTCTCCTTTGGAAATCTGAGATTAATCTTAGAATCTGAATGTATTTTCTTATTGTTCTTGTTGTTTCATTCTGCTCTCTACAGCCCTTCTTTCTGATAACCAAAACACAGTGCCAATTTCAAAAGAAAGAAATTGTTAAAAACTTAAAAATATATGAATTTATCTAGTTATATCCACTCTATTTAAGGACTCCTTCAGATTTTTCTTGCAGAGATTGCATGGCGCCACTGGCAACATATTTCACAGATCATCCCAGCAGATATACTTCTAAACCACTTTGTGTTCCTCTCTCCTGATGTGGTCAGCATATCCGTTTCTGATAACGGCTTGAGAACTTTGATCAGCTCACTGACCACAAACCTAAAAAGTCATTTTTATGGAAACCAAAGTTAAAATAAGTTTACTTAACCCGACTTTAAAGCCAATGTTCTCTGTTAAACAGCTACATCGAAAAACTGTTTCTTTGAAAAGGGAGTCTTGGGGAAATAATTGTTGATCAATGTTGATTTTTTTCCAGTTACGCTCTGTGGCCCGAGTACAGATCAAACACACCTACAGCTACACACAGTGTGAATAGCATCCGTTACCTCAAACAATCAGGGTTGTGGCTTTTGGCCCCGAGCAGCTGTACTGTATCTTGCTTTTCTCTGTTCAGAAACATTAAACAATATTTCCAGGCAGCCCCTCCAGGCCCCCGGCTCAATAACAGTTAGAGGCTGTGAGAGAGGTGAGCGGAGGTGGTTCAGACACCTTGGGGCCTTGGGGGCAGCTATGGGCTCTCCCTGGAACCACAAACCAGCACAGGTCACACTCAAGTTTGTTGCTTTTCGTTTTCTCCCCAGCTCAGGGACAAAATGAAGCCTTAACCTCGTAATCTACCCAACGTGTCCCCAGGTAGTACTTCTGGATTTAGAGCGGGGATATTGCACTTCAGGCCAGTGAGGTGAGGTGGGAGAGATGCGATTTTGAGCATAGCCGATGAAAGATGGCAGGTAAGATCAGTGAACAATAAGACCAGGATACATTTTTTCAGTTTTCATCCTTATGCTAATACAAGATATTTATTATACCATCAGAATTTGAAGTTAGCAGTTACACATTAAAGTAAAGATGATCAAGATCAGTTTTTGTTGTTATTTGACCTTATCTCAGGTGGGGGGGTTTCTTGAGGGGTAGGGAGGGATATTATGTGACAGCAGTCTCTGTGCCACCTGCCACAGTGCGGCTTCGGAGGAAACATTCTGTCCCACCTTCTCCCCAGAGCCGGTTAAGGCCATCCAGCCCACTCAGTCTGCTGTACAATCGGTCCTCTGTTCCTGACTCAGGGTGGGTCTCGCTCCTTCCACCCGCATTACTGTGAAAACAACTCAATCTCAAACACACTCTCACTCTGGCATACCCATGTGTAAACACACACTCCTGGACCCACTTCTAAACCTATTGCCCACCACACTGCAGCAGGAAACTTAACCCCATTCCTGCCACTTACTATTATACACTTGCCAGTCCACCTCATTGAAAACACATGCATGTGTGTGAACTTGTGTGCTTAACACATAGATGCATGTAAATGTTATTCTGCAGAGGTCGTCTTACAGTAACGGTGGGTGTGACCATGCACACAGAACTGAAACCCCCACAAAGATTGTTATATTTCTTGCCTTGATCTTTTGCCAGCACCTGGGCATATTAACAGGAAGAACCAGTCCCAAATATCTATCCATATCACTGAATGTATAATCACAGCTGACCTTATTTAAGTACTACACTCATATGTTCTGTTAACACGCATCTTGTTACATAACAGTCAGGTACTTCTCCGGTCTGAAAAAGAATAACAATGGCAATCTCATTTGGTAGTTACACTTTTAAAAAGGCACAAATGGTTCACACATGACCCATTAACCATTTGTTTCAACTTAGAGTCATTGTTTGTACTAGGGATGGGCATTTACAGTAATCTGAATACTTGAGTTTTTGGATTACCTAATAAATGAGTAATCGAGCACTTGCTAATTTGTTTACCATAAAAAAAAAGTCTGCTATGATTTCTGCAGTGTGTTGCTCATCAGTACCTTGTGTCTGTAGCACAGCGGTTATCAAATGCCAGTTCTAAATGAAATGACAAGCGATGGTAACTTTTCCACTCTTGTAGCTGTTGTTCGTCATGTTGGTGGCTTGTACTCCAGCTCAACAAACACCATCAGCTAGTGGAAGCCTTCTCCTTCCACAAAACGTAATGGGAGCATACCCCAAATTCTTAGCTCTGGTATCATCACAACAATGTGTGCTAACAGGGCTGGCAAATGATGTGAAGTGAGATTTCCTGTTGTCTGTGTTTTCGCCGGTTTCTCCTTGTGCTTTAAGCGCACGTGGTTACTGTGGTTAAACATCAAACTAGTATATCCAGGAAATGCAAGACTAACGACAGATACTGTACCTTACACTGCACACTACCAACGTCTTTTGTTTTGTTTTGTTTTGTTCTCTCACTATTTGGAGTCATGTGTCCCTAGTTACCAAAGCTGGCATGAAGCAGTTTTTTGTTGCCGTAATCCAGCTCTCTGTTCACCTGTTAGCAGTGTTGGCAGAGAAGCTCTAAAAGCATTATGTGAAGTTACAAGACCAGCTTGAAAAAGAAAGGGTTCTAGTGATGAGAAGGACAAATTCTCTCGATTCCACGAGCTGAATGTAAATTCTTCATAAGATGTTGTCAAGTCCTGGGATGTTTTGCTAATGTTGAAATTGGATGGATACGGTGAGTAACATTAGCCTATTGCTATTTTTTTTGCTGAAAATCAGCTGTAATGGAAATTGCTAATTGATGCATATTAGCACTACTACTGCTGCTGCTGCTGCTTATACCACTACTACCAGAGTGTGATGAGTCTACTAGTTATACGTTCCGGTTGCTGGGCTGATTACATTCTGACAGCAAACAAACCTCTCCAGGGTTCAATTGGAAGAGACTTCCTCTTCCAGGCAATCTCGGCTTGCTTGTTTCGTTCTGTTCGAGTATGATTGATGTGTTTATATGTCCAAAAGAACCAGGTCAAGGAGGAAATGTCCCCTTGTTTCAGAACAACTTCACTAAACGATCCAGGTATGAAACACCCTTAAAGTCGTACTAACACACCTAGATAATGTGGTTGGGACTGGGAGTCAACTTACTACTAGATGTATATATCAATTGGATGTGCGTATTCCATAGTTACCATGCTAGGCTTTGACAGAGAAGTCTGACAGCATACATGCTTACATTTGGATGAATCAACAGGTGATACAAGACGGTCCAATAGTTACTCTCGTGCTTGTACACTAGGATAAGAACAGCAGTCCAATTAAAAGGCCTAAAAGAGTTGTAACCGTACCTTGACTTAACTGTTCATGGAAACATGCTGAGGCTTCATCTGATTAGTCAAATGTAGTTAATGCATAACCACTAGGGATGTAACGATTCACTCAACTCATGATACGATACGATTCACGATACTGGGTTCACGATACGATTCTCTCACGATTTATTTTGAGAGAATCGGGAGGTGATTGGAGCTTCTCATTGTGGTGTTGATTAAATGCTGCATCATGTCGGTTGTGATATTTGTGTAGTTCTCTGTCTTGTTGCAATATTTGCACAGTTTTTGTCTCGTCTGTTATCTTCTCACCTCTTTCCTTTTCTGTCTTGGGAAGCAAAAATGTTTCCACTGCCATGATAACGCCTGCTTATTACAACCAACCGCCTCTGCTCTACAGCTGCTGAGGCTCACGATATTACTGCGATTCATTTTTCAGAGTACCGATTCGAACCTTGACACCTTTGAACCGATTTTTAACTGCCTCAAGATTAATCTTTACATCCCTAATAACCACTGTATCCAGCGCTTAATCTTAAAGGTCAAAAAGCCTGCATGATGCAGCCCATTGTGCAATGATTCTTTCATGCAAAAAAACTCAGCAGATTCTTTACATTTTGTGCATTAACCAAGCTAACAAGAGGGTGACTTTATCATTTGGATGGATACATTTTTTTTCTTTCACCTGGGTGTTTTCAGATGTATCGTGCATTTTTACTTACTCCAGTATGAAGGTTGACCTTCCTTTACCATGCTCCCTATATTCTCCATCGTTCCATCCACCCAAACAATCTTAGTTTTAGGCTGTTCAGACAGAGAGCTCTCCTTTAGCCTGTGTGCCCTTGTAAAAAAAGGGCCCTTTCAGTGCTTTTATGTGTGTTATATGAAACTCAAGGAGACATTAGGAGCATAGGGTTGGCCAATGTGTCTTACTTAGACCACACACAAGCAGACAAAAATAATCATGCATACATACATACAATAACATTTACACATAAACACATGGTTACATGCTCACTCAGACAAACTTAAGACAAAACATAAAATCAAAACCCCAGGCCAAGACACAGGCTGTTGCTATATTCCTTTCTAGCGACACAGAAAGCAAATGAGCCACAACATTTTCCACGCCTGGGTGCAACAGTTAAACGCTCTCAGAAGTGATGTCTCTTTGATGAGCTGTGGTAAGTGATAAAATAATCACTCTGCTAGTACTGCTACACCTTTAGCAGAACACTTGCCCATACAGCTCCATCAGCTTAATGTTCTCAGGGTAGACTACAAATATACAGACACCAAAATGAGGAGACTGGTAATGGGGAGTTAGACTTTGCAGAACCCAGAACCTCCTCCTCCCCATGACCACCTCCGCTCTCCCTCTAAAGTGTTTATCCATGTTAACGTTCCTCAATCACAACTGTGCTAAGATCACTGCTGGAGGAAGGATTGCAGTTTATACTTCCACAGACCAAGGCCGCCAGTTTCTGATGAGAGAACACTAGGAGGCTTAGTGTTACTGGAGCGTAACACCCCAATTGACCATTTCTGCAGCCAATGCATTGGTTGCCCAATAACTCACAATGCAACCACAGCCATGAGAAGCAGTGATAAACTGGCTTAATTTTGAGACAATAAAGTAGATGGGCAATTTTGTAAAAATCATATCTTAATCAACTTCAATTTTGTCAAATGACATCACAAATATCTGCTGAAAGCAATTTCTACTCTTGTCTCCAAGACTGGTCTTATACACTCTGTGAGCTCGAAGACAGATATCTTTGGATTTCCACAGCACACTCAGCACATACATGGACCACAATAATATCCCAAAATTATTTGGCATATTTTTCACAGAAGAGTGTTTTTATCTTAATTCCATAAACCCAGAAGATTGGATAATTACATTCCAGCTATATGGGGGTGTTAAAACGCACAGTATGTAAAATCCGCAGCCAGGGGGCTCTCAATCAAAACAATAACAAAAGATGACGTTGAGGCTGTCGGGGAATCATGGGAATTCTCTCTGCAACATCTGGTGTTTCTTGGCAACAATAAACATTCATTTTGTGTCTGTCATGGCGGCTGCTGCCAAAAAAACGTCCCGTTACAACTATTAAATTATGGATTTCTCTGGCTTTGATAACCGTTGGAAATATTTAAGGTAATGTAAGTACTCAACAAAAAATTATATACAACATAGGTTAAGTCAATTTTTATTCTTATTTAGATATTTGAAGATAAACATTGTCATACAATTCTACATACTATACCTTTAATGTCTAATCTTACATAGATTTGTCGGTTTTCTCCAAATAATTCATGGCTCATAGCGTATCTTGGTATAAATATCAACTCATTTATACTTTAAATGTAGTTCTGAAAACCACTCGTTCTTTAAATCAATCTCTTTAGTGCAGCGTACCTATTTTTAGAGAATTTTATTGGCTACAAAAAAATGTCAGTCATTGGCACAGCCGCGTGCAATTGGCCGTCAGTACAGGGGAGGCACCTCCTTTCAACAAAGGCTCTCATTGGCTGTTATAGGCTGCTATCAAGTGTCATCAAAAGGTCAGCGGACTAGCAGAGTTTTTTTAACAGTTCAGTGGATCGTTATGGATCTAACGTGTTTGGATTACATCTACATTTTGGTGGATTATTATGATCAGAAGAGTTCAGTAAATCTTCAAATGGTATGTTTTAAAATGGTGTTTGTCACTGGTCTGACCTGCACACATTGGGTTGTCAGTGTGTGGCCCAAAACTATAAATTCCATAGCATAGAATAAATTAAACATTTGTCACTAAATTTAAAATGTACCTCTGACGCATAGGAGGCATGTTGAGGGCTGTCATAGCCTTTGAAATGATTTAAAAGCCACATTGTTTACACACGTCTACAAGCTGCCAATTGTCTCTACTATTGTGACTGCATTAACGCTTACTATGATGTTACTTCAAATGACAGGATATTTTGAATTATCTTTGTGCATGTGCCTGAGAACAATGCCCTAAAGTCACAAGTGGTCAAAATAACACGTGTTTACAGCTGTATCAAGAATGACTGGAGTAATTCCTCACCACTAAAACTTACTGAGTTGAACAGTTAGGTACTTGTGACAAACTACAGTTTGTTTCTTTACTATTGGTTGATTGCTATAGATGGTATAAATAACTTGTTGATTAATGCCATGATTAAGGAGGAGTGTTGGGAAGGAAATCCGTGCATCTTGACCCTATTTGTACTACAAAGCTTTAAAATATGAGCAGCATCATAGTTTAGTCTGTATATTCCTGATAACTCACTCACATACTCACAAACCAAAGAGTTTGATGAAACGTGGAGTTGCTCATGAACTCAGTGACTGAAGTGTGTGCAAAAGCCATACCAGACAAATAAATATGATTTGGGCCATCATTCTCAATATTGACATATCCTCCGAGACTCACACCCCTTAGCTTCTCTTTCTCTCTTGCCGTCCTTATTTCCTGCCTGGTAATAAGCACCTGAATACATAAAAGATGTTGCTCAAGTCCTTCCTGTTTATATTAATGTTTTATGTAGTGTTTTGTATTATCATAATCAAAGTTCCAATAAAAATAACAAAGAAGAATAAAATATACATATCAAGTGACAGCCTAGTTCCGTAACCTGTACTGCGCTGAATCTTGATGTTATGTTAACAAACAAATTAGCATTTAAATGAGTCCTGCATTTTATCCTTCAAGGTTATGTTGTTATGGATATTAAATTAGTGTGTGTGGATTTGCTTGTGTGTGCACTTGTGTTTGTGTGAGTCTAAAAGAGTGTGTGCATATGCCTGTGTGGTCCATAAGCTGCCAACCGACAAGTCCCCCAGAGAGGTGTTAGAGCAGGTTTGTTTAGGATTGGTTTGGGAGAGAGTAAGGGGGGGGGGGGGATGTGCACTTTTCAGTGTGTGTGGTTTTCAGTCTGCACAAGTTGACTTGAGGTAGTCCAGGCTCTTTCCAACAACATTAAATATCAATTTATCCTAATGGACAAAACAATTGTAGTTGTATAGTTTTTAAGGCTACAGTTTCTAGTTTTTTTTGCCTTTTCACATGAGAGTGTGTGTTCTCGACTATTCACATTACCTTATGAACGGGTACTCAATAGTTGCTAGTATAGATTTTTTACCATCAAAATAAAATGGTGGACTCGGACCTCCTGGTGGTCCACTATGTTTCTGCAGTGTGCGCTCATCAGTACTGTATGTCCGTAGGACAGCGGCCTTCAAATCCTGAATGAAATGACAAGATGGTAACATAGTCACAAAGACTTCTGCACGTTCACCCTTCATTTCTTCCACTCTCTTAGCTGTGGTTCACCGGGATGATGGCTTGTACTCAAGCTCGACAAACGTCATCAGCATGTGGAAGCCGTCTCTTTCCACAAAACTTAATGGGAGCATGTCTCCAGTCAGCATTTTGGTTATTTCGTTATAAAATAATCTGGACATAAGGCTAGACTGCCTGTTGTCTGTCTCCGCTGGTTTCTCCTTTAAGCACATGTGGTATGTGGTTAAACATTGAACTAGTATTTCTAGGATATGCAAGTTTTACGCCACTAATTTCGGACTGCACAATAATGTTGTCTTTTATTTTGTTCTTGTAATGTGCTCTCGTCTTTTGGGTTAATGTGTCCCGAGAGAGTTACTGTAGCTACCACAAAGCAGTTGTTGCTGCCGAAATCCTGCACGCTGTGCACGTGTGTATGTTGAATAAAGCTGAAGCCGTGTTTGGAGAAGTAATACTTTTGTGTACTGTTTATTATTTTCTTACAAAGTATATACAGTTCAGCAAACCCAGAAAGCTCATGTAACACTAAGTTGAATTACTGTAGCCTATCACTGTGCGAGTACTGAATCATTACTCGAGTAATAATGCTAACAACAAGTACTCGAGTACTCGTACCCATCCCTACCACAGACATGTTTTTACTTCCAGGAAGACACTAGGTGTTTTAGGAAGTAGAAACATTAGGTCGAACTAACCCTGGACACATTTAAAATCTGCAGATGATATTGTGGCGAGTCCACACGTAATCTCTAAGCCAAACTAATCTCCCCTTTAATATAGTTGATTCACCAACCTGCTCAAAAACATGTTTTTAATCTACCCCTCGCCGGCTCAGCAGCTATAATAAAATGTGGATTAACTTGTAAGCTGGGCGATATGTGGAGTTTTTTTTTCACTGATTCTTATGGCATAGCATCTCATTCAGTCTGCAACAGTAAATATGTATGCTAATACAGTAGCTCATAAAGTCCTTAAAAACACCTCCCTGTGATATTATTAGAGGCAGAAAAGCTCACATATTCAAACACATCCATACACACACTCCACATGCTCATTCACACAAACACAGACAGTGATGACTTTGCCGGAGGCCCTTTATATTTACAGTCAAATATATTTAGTTATGCAGTTTTTGCATTAACAGCTTTAATACAACATCATTTCTTTTATAACAGAAATGCTCAATGGACGATCCAGTTTGGATAGAATTCAAAAGTTTTAAATAAATGGACGTTTGTCCATTGCAAGGTATAGTTTAAGTTTTTAGATTTATCCTGCTACGCAATTAGATTTTTTTCACCTTCAAAGTCAAATTTTGATTTTGTTGGGAACAAGATTTTTGTTTTTCAAAAAGAGTTTTCAAATGTATCACACACAACACACAAAAATGTAAATGTAGGTAGACAACAAACATTGACATAAGATGGATTACAGAAGAATTTTCTGTGTATTTGTTTTAGAAACATAAGACATTTTATCTAGCCGTTATGACTACAAGTTTTTAAATAGGGGGCCAAGTTAAATAAAGCAAAGTAGATGAAGAGATATTTACAAGGACTGAGCAAACAGCCTTGTTGTTGTGGCTCAAACAATTTGAAAAAGTCATTTGTGATAATACAGACAACCAATAGCTAGTCTGTAGTTTATCCAGACCCTTTAATCCATGGGTTGGGTCCAGTGACTTGATATAGCATGCACTAATTATTAGGGCCATATGGGCATGGTTACAGATGTGCACGTTATTATTTTCCTGTCTGTAACTAGAGCTACACTTCAAATCACCAGTTGGACATTCTGAGACACTCTGATCCATCACAGGGAATGTCAACCTGGAAGCACTCAGACCCCCAAGCAAACTATTTCCTGAAGCCCTCCCTCCAGCAATTGCCCACGCCAGACATTTATTTATCCAGCACCGCTATCCAGTGCAGTTTAGACCATTGCAAAAACTAATTTGGGGAATTTGTGGAGCCTGGTTTCAAACACAGGGTCCATAGTGGAGTGTGTGATATGTTCTTGTGGGTTTGTGACAGGAAATAAAGATTTACAAACGCAGTGGAATTCCCTTTAAGACATGCCAGTGATAGGTGGGGTGGTGTTATTCCAAAGTCAGAAAATTCCACCCCCGCCCCAGAAACACATATCCTGTAAGTCCATATCCACAACACATATCAATATGGAGACTCTTCCTCAAAGGGATTATATCAATTAACCTGTGTTTGAAACGTTTTTAAGAATAATTAAAAAAAACTCAAAAACTCATTTCTAACAAACACTTCAAATACAAATGAAAGGAAAAAAGAAAGAGCAAATATCTCTTTCTTCCAACTTAAAATAATAGGGAAAATAACCCCAGATCACTACTGGAGGACTAACTCTTAAAACATTCATCTGTACAAAAGTACAGTCAATTAACTAGGGTCAATTTAATAAAAATAAAAAAATAGGTCCACGCTACGATATTTGTTGTGATATTTAAAGAAGAAAAGACTTTGTGAACAAAACAAACATACTCACCGTAAAACATCTATCCTTTTTTTTATCCTCTCTATGCTTCTACCTACCTACTGCGTAGGTTAGGACTATGCTGCCTTTTGAGTGTTTGGCATGGCTGGACTTTTTTCCTTGCATCTTTGCAGGGTGATGATTTGCCAGGTGGCTTCTCATATAACTCGTATTCCCCGATGTGTATGTTTAAAGCCGCTAGAGCATCCACAATTTCAAAAATCCTCTCTCTGCTCTCCCCCACAACTATCACAGTCTTCGCTATACTGAGGCAGTGAGGTGAGGGCAAGGGATGATGGAGGCGCATGGGACGATGGTCTCTATAGTTCCCACTTCCCTCTGCTCTGTTCCACTGCAGCTAAAACAAAACTACAGTTTTAGCACAGAAGACCTACCATTCCATATCGTCACAAGTCCACGACGGTATCAAGATATTTTTGATCTCGTGATGTCATGAAATTGACTATATCGTTACAACCCTACAATTTACTGTAGAAAGAAAAAGACGTAAACAGTGGAGAAAAAGCTAAAGAGGTTGTAAACAACAAAAAGCTGGAGGCTACAACAGAAAAATCAACAAAGCTCAAGAAGGAACATGAAGTTAAGACATGGGATTCATGTTTTTGTTTTACTGATTGTCATCTTTTGGGTTAAATAGGAGTTATAACATGTGAGCTGTAGCGGAGCGAGTGTGGGGGCAGACGGTGCGGCCGCCCCGGGCCCACTGTGGTCTCTAGGGGCCCACTTTGGACTAAATTGAACATTATTTTTGTTATTTAGTGGAATCTTTAGAATAAAGTTTGTTTGACGTGGTCTGAGTCTCTCATTTTTTTGCCCCAGTCAAGACACACAATGTATTTTCAGAGCAGAGAGGGGCCCCCTACCACTGCCAAGGGAGTTCTCAACATAGGCAGCAAACAGCACCAGCGGGGTACCGTGGACTGTTTGTAATGTCATTGATTCCACCCCTTAGCACCCCCTTTGCTGAGCCCCTGCTGCTGTCTGGAGTTTTAAAAACCTATCGTCTGTCTGCTTTATTTATCGTTCCCTCACGGTTTTTCGTAACATTAAAAGTGTAAAAAAAAATTTTTTTTAAAAGTCCAGATCAGAGCATTTCTCAAATCATTTTAAAAATCTTTATTACCGATGTTAATCTCTCACAGCCACTCTCTCAGCTTCAGCCGCTTGAAGTGAACTAAAAACTTTCTGCAGGCATGCATGCCGAGGCCAGACTCTCGAAGCTCACCTTTACTATCAATAGAGAGGGATATTGCCATTAATAAGAACAAAGTGGCTGAAAGGGTTGTGAGGATGAAGAAGAGGAGGATGGTGCTGCTATAAGACATTACTGTAGTTAAGAAATACTTTCCAGATTTGCGTGTGTTTTTGGATATTGGACACTTTGGACATTGGCCATTAAGGCTACGACGGATTACATGTGATTACACTTTTGGCTGGATTGGATTGAAATTGACAGATGCTGGATGAAACTTCATTGGTAAGTTTCATCATTATTTGTGATGACTGACGCTTTTCATAGATGCTAGCCTTTTGTTTGTGGCTGCATGTGTTGTAGACCGCTGTGTCTGCTTGGTTTTTGAACGGCAGGTTATTGCTAGCACACTTGTAGTTTGTTGTCGTGTGTGGGTTGATAATGTTTTGTTATACTGTATAGCCTATTTGGTCGTGTGGCTGTATGGGTGTCCAAAATCACTGAATGTCAAACTGTCAGTTGCCTTCTATATTTGGTTTCCTGCCCCAGGCCGCCCAGCTAGTTAGGTCTGCTTGTTATGTGCGCACAGGCATCGGCATTTGTTTTGCTTAAATATCAGCAGGTCACTGTTTTAATGATAAATCCATGTCACTGGTCATGGTGCTGAAATAGCACTCATTGTCTTGCATCTCCATACAGCCGATACTATACCATACTATACGATGCCATATATAGGCTACTATACTTTACTATGCTTTACAGGCTACAAAATATGCTACAGCCTATAGACTGTAAGTGCCCACTATAGGTCCCCGCCCCCTCTGCAATGAGCCATAGGCTCTGCGCCTGCATGTGAGTAACCTGATTTAAGAAAGCTACAGAGTAAACCATTGCCACATAAGCAGTCCCAATCATACAATCCTAGTGACTACTTCTTTGGTTGGAGAAATAGAATCCTTATTAAACAAATTAAATAAATGGAGAGAAGCCCTGACTCGCTTACACTAAGGGGGTTAAATCCCACAATATAATAGTTCACTGTATTCAGTGTTTCCCATTCAAACGGGACTTTTCTCTTTGTCATCCCTCTGTTTCTGTATTTAGCATGCAGGTAGCAGCTGGTGGTTACAGGCGACAACAATCAGAAATGCATCGTCAATAACATAACAGCCTGCTGTAGTCTGTAGCTGCAAACATAGACAAACACACTTACGCTTACAGAGCGTTGTGTTTGGTCCAAAAACTGAAGATATAGCCACTAAACGCACGCGCCTCCTTTGATTATTTGTCCGACTACACAGCATGCACTGCAGCCACACACACACGTCCGCTAAATGAATGGTGTGTGTATTTTGCGTGTTCAACATTGTCAAAGCTTATGAGACAAAGAACGTGTTTCTGTAAATCACTACAAACTTGTTATTAACAGAAAGATTCTTTTTTTATTTTTTTGCAAAGTGGATGTCCCTGATGGGGGGTAACAAATACTGTTATTGAAATTATGCAGCTTTTTATATTTATATGTATTTTTATATTAGTCATTTTCAAAAGATTTGATAAAAATGTGAAAAATATGAATATGAAAAAAATAAAAAGGGAGTTCAGGTTTTTCTAACTACTTGAATTATTATTCAAACAAATTGGAATGATTTTGTGTTAAATACATGCATTAAGTGTGTAGCAAGTATTTTCCTTTTTTTTGGGTGTTTTATTTACTTAACCCCTCCGGCCAACAAGCCAGCTACCACCTTAACTGGCAAACTGCCTGCAGGAAACACGCTCTCTACTACAGCAAGGAGGCTCATCTTTTGTCGTTCTTAAGTGCATGATATGTTTTTTGGTGCAAATAACTTCTAAAACCGAAGGCAACAATCATAAAGGGCAGAGCAGATCAGAGGATGAATCACCACTTTGCACTTCAGAAAGCTGTGGTTTAACGGCTGGTCAGCAGCTGCTCAGACCTTCCTTTCATTACTGACATGCCTTTGTCAATGCATTGGAAGCTGAGGGAAAAGGCAAACTAAAGATGCTTTAGCTCTTTCCCCGTCCCTGTTTTATCTCTCACATCCTCCTTCTGTTTCCCCCTCCCTTTCTCCTTCCCTCTCTCTCTAACACACACACGCACACGCACGCACGCACGCACGCACACACAAAAGTAAAAGGGGACTTGAAAGACCTGTTTCAGGTGTTTGAACTCATCATTACCAACTCAAGCCTGGGGATCTGCTCAACCTGACAGCCTTGTTGATAGATTGTAATTGTATGCTCCCAATTGATTGACTGAGCCACACTCAATGTAATATGCATTTGTTGGAGGTTACAGGTAAAGGGGAAAGGCAATAATGACTTCCCTCCTTGTCCTTTGGCAAATGACCCTGTGCAAACTCTGATGGACACTTTACCATATCGAAGGGGGAGAGGATACTTTTTGCATTTCACTGTGGATATTCTGCTTACCAGGCAAAAGAAGGTTCTTTCCCTTTTAATCAAATTTCAAATATTCCAATGGAGGAGAGGAAACTTGTACGTTTTGTAGTGGTCTCTCTGTGTGTTCTTTAAAACCTGTATTTTCCTCCAGCAGCTCCAGGTAATTAATCATCCATACATGTTTTAAAACATCAGCGACTCTCACCGCACCGTTCTCTTAGTCAGTACTTTGCCTCTGTTGTCCCAATGTGTGTGTGATTGCCCCCAAACCAAATATATTACATATTCCTAAGTGTGGAAAATACACATATGGTCTTTGAAACTGAATTTTATTTGAAGCAGAAAAGAAAAAAGCTGGCTTAATGGAGTGTGACTTCCAATGTACAGGTGTAGCTAACAAAGTTGTAGAAAAGGAAATGTACAGAAGCAGGTCAACATTTTCACTTTTTTAATAAGCCAAAAGTGAAAGAAAAACACTTTCTTTGCCTTGCTCTGTGAATAAGCCTGCAAACTGCTTGCTGGGAAATACACTGGCTGTACTAACCCGTACTTTTTCATGCTTCTTTATGGTATTTCTTGGTGGTGGTGTTATTTATTCTTACTGACTTCAAAACAAATCTCAAAGTCATTATTGTTCTGAACAGGAGCCACTCTAGTTCTACTTTGCTAAGGCTTGGGTCTCTCACGGGGTCTTTACCCTCACTTGTCCAGGCACTTCTCTGGACTAGGGCACAAGATTTGTATGTTTTGAGTCTACATTGGGATTGACAAGTAATCCCTCTGTACAGCTGTATAAAGTACAATGTACCCAATAACCAAGAAAGTTTTTTAAGCAAATACTGCAACCTAAAACAGGATAACCGTAGATAATGGATAGACTGATGGTATTCTGCAGTATTCTCTGCATCCAAACTCTCCCCTTCAGACCTACCACTTGTCCACACTCCTTCAATTTCAATGCTGCCATGGAGGAAAGGGTGTATTCTTTCTTCTGATCAAGAGGGTGGTTATCTTACCCGCCATTTCCAAATAAACTGTGCCTGCTGCGTTCCCTCAGCTTCACGGTTTTGCTCCGTCCAACAGCCTGCGTCCTGCGTCCTGCCCCACTGGTTCAGTTTCTGGAGCTAAAAGAGAGAGCACATCCATGAGCAGCTGTTCACATAGGTTCACAAAGGGAACTACAAGATCACGTGGGGATAAAGAGAAAAACGTACTGAGACCATGTTGCTTTGTCTTTTCATGGTTGATTTGCTGTTTATTCAGTGCCTGTTTTGACGTAATGTTGATAAAGTGATGGAATATACGAGTCTGTATATTGTGTTTTATTTTGAAATCGACCGGATGCACTCTTTGTCTGACTTCCTGTCCGGTTCGATTTATTCTGTTCAGCTTGGGGCGTGCTTGCAGCAGGCTCCATCTGAAATAGACTCGGTGTATTTTTGGAACGGAGCAGAGCCGGAGACAGACTGAGGCGCATGCTGTCGAAACAGGAGCATTGACTCGAGTGGCAGAGAACAGCGCCGTAGTGCGCAGCGCTGATAGACCACGGCGCTCACTAGAGCAGGGCAATTAATCGAAAATTAATCGAGCCACATGTGATCTGCGGATCGATGGAAAATGTATAAACATGGTGTAGCCTTTAATAAACACTAACGCTAAATCACCGTGCAGAGTCTCACTGAAAAGAAGGCGTTGCAAAGTGTTGCAAATATAGACCCGCTGTACAAAGGGGAATACATGATAGTCTTTTGAAATATGTTTTACTTCTCACATTCTCTCTGCATCATGAAGGTAACAACTACCAGAGGGCTTACTGTCAAAAATCTGTAGCTTCATCCTAGTAATGTTACAGCCTGCTGTAGTCTATTATGGTGTAAAGTTAGACAAACTACGTTACAGAGCACTGTGTTTAGAGCTGCAACAACGAATCGATAAAATCAATAAAAATCGATTAATAAAAGTGTTGGCAACGAATTTGATTGTCGATTCGTTGCGTCCCACAATTAATGCGTCACTCCCTATGTCGCAGACTGTGGTGACGTAGACGCGGAACAGCGTTGAGCACACAGTGTAGCGCAGCTACAGCGTGAGAGAGCGGAGCTGGTAGTTCGGATATTAAACATGACAGAGGCGGAGAGAACAGTTCGACCGAAATCTCCTGAAGTGTAGGAGCACTTCACAATGTATAAAACGTGTGTTAGTTGCAAGCTTTGAAAAAGCGATATGGCGTAGCAAGGGAGCACCACGGATGATACAGCACCTGAAAAGTAAACATGTCGGAGTCATCGATGATGAGGAAGGGAGCTCGACAGCCGGGTAAGTCACTACAAAATCCAATGTTTGTTCCATTTTCAAGTAAGGAAATGTAACGTTGGTCTCTCCGGTTGCTCGTCTGGTGCTTGTGTTTACTCGTTATCCAGCTTGACAAGCAGGAAAAGTTCATGAAAGTAACGTTAGCGTTAGCTGGTTAATGACAGTGGTAGAGCAGACTTTTTACTTTACCAACGCCAAGCAAGCTTAGACTAAAGACACGCTTTTATTATTTTGGCTTTTTTGCCCACTTTCAATACGTTTCATGTATATTCTTTGCTTTTTTCCCCACATTATTATTTTTTTAAAGTACTTGGTCAGCTTAAGCTGTAAATAAATAAATAATTAAAAACGAATTTACTTACTACAATGATTTACTAATTTAATGATTAAGCTTCAAGTTTTACTTTTCTGTAATAAGGTGAGAGTTAAGACACTGCACTATATGCAAGTGAGGTAGGACTAATTGCATTTAGACAGGGTAACTTATTACATCTACTAAAATTTGTGTAAATAAATGCCTGAGTGCTCTTTCGGTTGCTTACTTGCCTTTACATAACAGTAATTCATAACTAAAACGATAAGGCATATTGATTTGATGTAAATTGTGCTGTTTTACATACTAATACTAGTTTTGTCATTGCAGAAAAAAAACAAACTGAGAGGCTTCGTGATTGGAACATCATGTACACGACAGCAAGCATCCGTCTTGACAGATAGCATCCTCAACATGCTCGTCACTGACATGAGGCCTCTGTCGATGGTTGAAGATGACGGCGTAGCTACAATGAACCCATTTACACTCTTCACTCAAAGACACTTGTTTGCACTGTCAACTTGAACTAATGTTCTATTTTTTAATAAACGTGTGGAAATTCAAAATGTATTTCTTTTTTTATCCGATTCATCTATTAATCGAAAAAATAATCAACCGATTAATCGATTATTAAAATAATCGTTAGTTGCAACCCTAACTGTGTTCACTAAATTAATTAATTATTGCACAGGCACACACACTCATCCGCTAACTGAACGGTGTGTGTGTTTGTGCGTGTTCAACATCTTCCAAGCGTATACAAGAAAAAAAAATCCAGATACGAAAAACATTTAGACTTTATCAGAAGTCTTTTTATGTTGTGTGCCTTGTGTTTATTCTATTTTAATTTTCTGTGCTGATTTTGTTGTTAAGCACTGAAAACCATCAATAATATAATTTCTTTGTGTTTTTATTTCAGAAAATGAAATCGTGATGTTGATTTGAGGTATAATCGCCCAGCCCTAGCGAATGTGGAAATTGCGGGTAAACTTTCAAATGGCCCTTGAGATGAAGACTCCAAACAAAGTGGTAACAGCAAATTCCCAGAATGCTTTACAAACTGAGGCACCATATCCTGAAATTTTTCTACCACTGTGGGCAAAGAAGTCCATATTTTTGCTAATATTTATATTAAAAAAATAAAAACCAGTAGGAATATCTGTGTTTTGAAAAAAAACTTAAACTTAGAACAAAATGAAAATCACACTTTCCAGCAGAAACTTGTATGATTGTGATCACCCTCCTCATGTAAGCTCATACACATGTAAAACAATACATTTAATATCTTCCCTCTAAAGGAGTAGACAGTTACACGCACACACATACTGTTTACTGACATGTGTGTGTATTGTATGAAGGTGGTCACACAGGTCAGTAAAAGGCAAGAGAGGCTACTTTAACCACTTTAGGGCTCACCAAAGCTATGCTCCTTGAATAGGGAAGAAAATAAGGTTCAACAACAGATTGTATGACATGGACACACACAGGTGCAGACACATGGCTCCCTCTCAGTGACACTCACATACTTTGCACACAACTTCCTGTTTCTAACAATAAAGCCATGAGGCTTCTGTTTCATTGAGCAAGGTTGTGAAGCAGAGTGGATCTAAATCAAGCTCCTAAAAGCTGGATATGAGTCTGAGATGTTTCCTGGGTTATCTGACAAAGACAGAGGACATAATGAGAGACAGATCAGTTTCACTTCCATCTATTTCTCCCCTTCCTCCCATCTCTGTGCTCTCCCATTCTGAGATACAAAACATATATCGAGGCCTATCTTAGAGCACAACCGGATCTCATACCAGGCCAGTCTTTCTTTGAGGAAATAGAGGAGGGCTGGAAGAAGACTCCTGTTTGCTGATGTCACCTTAAAGAGAGCAGGGACACAGGGGAGTAGATTACGGGTCTCTAAAAATACAATTGAAATATGGCTTCTGTTCTGCAACCTCCTTTATTCTTTTTCTGTTTGTTTTGTGTGTTGAGGGTTTTTCTCTATGCACGCTGTCTCTATTGATATACAGTAAACACATGGTCAGGTGTGTTGACCTAATAATAAACTCTGAAAGTGTTGGCCATGATCCATGTTTAATAATATATTTACAGACACAATTTATTTAGGTGTGGCCTGTTTGCACATTATTGTTTTAAGCCTCGGCCTCTTGCTCAGTTTTACTGGTCCCAGAGGACGGCGGGCATTGAGTACTAATTGGTTCCAGAGCGAACCATAACACAGACTCCACCAACGAGTGTCCGCCTTCATCACCACAAGACCGTAACGAGTGTTTTGCAAACAACACGGAGGGGCTGATAAGAGGCCAGGTGGGTAATTGATGTGGTTACTAAGTGGCTAATTTGCATTCTTTACGCATATCAAACTAAGCGGAGGAAGAGATAGGGGCAAATTGGACAGGGTTGGGGGATATTAGGGTCATAAATGACTACATGAACTCAAAATTCAGTCTTCAGTGCCCAGAAATCTTGGAGAAGACTCATAAATAAAGTGCTACAGTACCTTTAGAGTTGAGTGAAAGGGCTCAGCAGTAAGGCAATATTTTGTCACTGTCGATGAATATACAAAATGTTCATGATAAATATAATATAAATCAAGTCAGTGTTTCTGTTAATGTTTTGATGACTGATCATTTCTTATCTGCATAGTAGCCACACCCATCAGCGTTGTTAAAGTGTACTAACACAACCTAAAGTGCACATCTATCACCGCTGTTGAGAAAAATTTCAAATTGGAGTTGAGTAGAAAAGATAATTCAAGGAGATGTTAGGGTGTTAATTTTGGTGGAGTACAAGGTGTTTGTTGTCAAAAGAAGTTTAGTTTGAGCCTCTTAGGGAAGAAAATGTCCTATAGAGTACCAAGAATTAAAATCTTCTGTATTCAGTCTGTATTGTGGCTCATTTTTTAAGATCGTACAGTTTGTATCATGTAGCTCTTCAGCTATCAACACTTGACAATTCCAGCTTTTGTCATTTTTAGAAAGAAATTAAATTAAGTTAAAATGATTTTTTTTCTCTTCATTGTCAGCCTGCAATTATCTTCACATAAATGACAAATTCATGTTTATTGTAGATCCCTCTTTGCTTATTTAGAAAAATAGAGAAAACAAATGTTGAAGATTTCTACAAAATGATAATACAGTAACATCTAATGAGACTTAATAAAGAAATAGTCCCTTATTGATACATGATAAGTATCCATACATAGTTATCATCTGAAGTGAGTGTGTCAGAGCACGTGGCAGCTGGGCTACTATCACACAATGTCTGACAATCTGCTGGTGGGATGATGAGCTGTTCTATACGGTGACAGTGAGAGAGGAGGTTTGTAGGTTGTGACATTTGGGTTATTTATGGGGTAAGGTATGATGGAAGCATCACTGAGACGTTTCCTTGTACCTCTGTTGTCGCACATTGTATAAGTATTAGGTGCAGTGTGAGTATCCTATAAACTTAATTTACAGATGCTTTTACTATTACCACACACTGATCAGTGTACATTATGAGAACTAGTAACTCTCTCAGGAATCCTGAAGCCTTGTTCCTGACAGCAGTGGCAGGCGATAAGAGACCAAATGAATGGACTCTGCAAAACACTGTGGTGATTCAACTGGCATTTGGACAAATGATTGAATGATCCCTAAACCAAATACAGCTCAACACTGGGTGCCAGTACAGCTCAGTTGGTAGAGCTGACGTGCCATTTACAGAGGCTAAAGTCCTCGTCGCACAGGTAGCAGGTTCGACTAAACAATCCCAACGCCCAGTGTCAGCCTCCACATTTTTTTTTACAATTGTTTTCATGATGTGCTTTTAATGTTGTCTTTACATTATCAGTATTCCTGTGTGTATGACTGTGCTGCCAACGTCAAGACATACTAAACTGTTGACAAAGATCTATTCATTCTCTCTCACACACATTTCCTGTCTCTCTCTATTATCACGTATAGGCTCACTTTTCCTGAGGAAAGGAGGGTCGGATTTGTGACATTTGGCATAATGCACTGCTATAGTATGCAATACCCAAACCAGTAACAAGAAAAAGAGAAGCCCTCACACTTGATAAGATGCAACAAAAAGTTTCCTATTCACAATGTTTTGATCTACTGCTGTTATAGTTAAAAAATATTACCTCACAAAGACCATTAGGTCACATGTTGATGTACTTTTTATGGCATTGAATTAGTGTGCAGGCTTTTCCTCCTTTTTGTTGCTGCTGTGTTATGATTGGCCTGCAACTTCATGATTTCTGTATAACCACCCTCCTTCAAATACTAAAATCATCCCATCTCTTAAAAATGCATTCTCCTGAGCCTGGTCCTTGTCATGGCACTGAGTAGCCTTGCTATCCCTCCCTAGGATCACATCTGCTTCTTTAATGAATCACCAGAGTTTATGGAGGTCTCAGCACAGGCCACAGCTGGTGCAGACACGTCCAAAAGAGAGGCACAACTTTATGCTGTAAAAGCAACTGATGACGTAAATATCTCTTCTGTCTAAACACTAAAATCACAGAATGAGACAAGCAAAAGTCAACCACATATGGTTAAGTGGTGCTGAAGGTTAGGAACAGACTGTGATAGAAATGCAAAGATCAGAAAGAGGTTATGGAAAGGCGTAAACCGATAGACGAAAGTAGTAAGAAATTAAAATAGTAAAACCGAAAGAAATACTGAAAGCAGTGTCTTCCTGTCAATTCCTCTTCATGAAAGAAGGATCCCTGAGACCACCTGCTCCAGGTGCTGGCTTGGATTATTAGGCGTGTGACTAAAGGAGAGAAAGAAGAGCTGTACCAAGCCCTCTGCCCAGGGATAAGAATCTCCAGGGGACTCTTAAGCTGAAAAGCAGGGAGTGTTGAGCCCCCCTCTTAAAGAGATGAGGCTAAATAAAACAAAACCGAGGCTTTTTATATAGCAGCTACTACACTTGTCACTCCTCATCCTTCCTCCTCTCCGTTCAACCATTGATTCACTTCTATCAGCACCATAGTGTAAATATTAATGGATGAAGCCTGAGTGACGTCAGCCATCTGTTACGGCAGGGGGCTCCCGAGGCTCATCGGCAGCAGTCGCCATGCTGGAAATCCTGTCCAACCTAACTTTCCGTCAACCTAACGACAGGCTGAGAGCTGGCGCTGATGCAGGTTTTAAACCTCTTGACGAACCGTTACAAATGTCGGGACGCCCAAACCTGTCAATCATATCAGCTACGCACCTCACCATGGTCAACACGTATCGTTTTCAAAATCCAAAGAAGCCGTTTCAAAAAAATTCACCCCCCTGTACAGTGTGTGCAAGTGATGACAATAACTAATCAGACCTATTTAGTTTGTTGTACCAGGTTGTAAACATGTTGATTTAAGCTGTAAAAACAGCTTTTTTGCCTGTTGTGTGTCTATGAATACGGTGTTCCTGGAGCCAGCTTCAAGCGGACACTCGACTCGACGACCTGCAGGATTTTGGCTTCATTTTTCAAGACCGGAGGATGCCGCTTGATCAGCACACACAATCATCGGATGGATGAATCAGAACCACTGTACTAATCCAAAATGTACCTCTCCCACTGTCCTAGGGGACAAATTTATATATAGAGTAGAGCAACACATGAGAGATTACTTTCATTGCACTTTGGATTATGTTGAAACACACAAACTTTTAAAGTCTGGTTGTTACTTTTGGAAGGAGTATTCCCATTGTGAAAAATGTTTGGGTCATTAAAGGACTAACCAACACTTTAGTATGACCTGGCAACCACGCCATTATCCAATCATAACCGCCCTGGCTCACTTGTTTTTTTCAACAATAACCATAGGGGGTTCCCTGGCCTCTCCATGACTATGTCCATACCTTGTCCTCATAATAATGAGGAGATTTCTAAGCTCCATTCATCATGTAAGAAGCCAACAGCTTAATCCTTGTCAGAGCTGAAAGAGTGATTCCTGTTGCTACTGTGCATCCCCTACGCTGCTCCCCTGTGACAGATTTCCCAACACACACACAAAGGGGGGGGACAGATTATTTTCAGCAGACTTGCCCTCTCCAGGGGGCAATCCATCAGTGTTACAGTGGCCTTAGTCACAGGGATAAAGGTACTGTGCTTCACTCAAGTCTACAGATTTTCTCCCCTTATCCAGAGTGATATTAACGCTAAAGTTATTATGCGTATTATGTTAAAGTAAATGAATGATCCTGTTGAGGAAAGTAAAAGCCTCCCTTCATTACCATTACTATTGTATCATACTGAAAAGAGAACATGGGGAAAAGTTAGAAACTAGCAATCTGAAACTACAAAGGAGTCTCATTATGATGCATTATACAGACTCCTCAAAGCTCCAGCCTCAGACAGTTGGTAAGTTTGGACTCACATGTGTATTGTTTAATCAGTAGTGTTATCATTACCACTCTTCCTCCTCCACTTTTCTACACTAAAGTGCTGAAGCAGGTGAATAACACTACGGAGCTTCACGATACTCAAGTGCATCCAGCTATTGTAAGCTGAATCCAAACCACTAACCTCTCAATAACCTTTAATGATCAGCCAGTGGCCCTAAAAATAGATTTACCTTGCAATCTCACTTCTCCTGTACATGTTTGTTTTTTGAGGCATGAGATAATGAATTTTAATCCTGGTTACTGATACATCTTATTACTTTTTTTAAATGGTATTAAAGAGCAGCTTTCGTGATAAGTAAACC
This sequence comes from Tautogolabrus adspersus, assembly GCA_020745685.1. NCBI lineage: Eukaryota > Metazoa > Chordata > Actinopteri > Labriformes > Labridae > Tautogolabrus > Tautogolabrus adspersus. The sequence goes on from CM036535.1 coordinate 11,248,136, forward strand.
ATATAGGGCTATAGCCATGTCTAATTAAGTTACAGTATAATGCAGGGTTGAATGGCTCTATCAGGTGAGATGACACAGCCCTCTGGTAGCACCTCAGGCTATCGCCTACGGTCCGTTTTGGAGGAAATCCCCCAGTGTTTCATTATTTCCTCTCATAAATGGCTAGTTTTGATCACTGGGCTATAGCAGTTATGTGGGTTAAGCAGTTATTGAAAATCCTGATCTTCAGCTTCGTTCACCTTTAATAATTCCTGCTTATTCTTTAAAATAGTCTTAAATACAGTGTTCTTGCTACTGTAGTAAAAAGAGACCGTTTAGCAAACGGTCTAAGATAAGAGACAGAAAAACTCCCTACTGTAAAGCAATGCTGTACCCACAGTGTGCTTCAAGCCCAGTCCAGATAAACGTGAGAAATTGCCCCTTTATTTCATTTTATTTTATTCCTATATTCCTGCACACTGGTCTCTTAAGAGTGCTGGCATCGATTGCTGATTTAATGAAAGCTTCCCCCCATTTCTCACTCCTCCTCCAGGTCACTCTGCTTAAAATGCCTCCGTTAATCAGATTTCTGTTAAAAGCCATAAATAGAATCAGAGGGCTAGTGCCAAGAAACACTCTGCTTTACTCTTGTCTTCACTCTGTCTCTTCCTTTTTAAACTATTTTCCCAATTTAATCTGGTGGGATCTCCTAACTTTGGACAGCTCCTCTTCTAAAGCTTCATACGTATAGTAGAATTGTTGACATGAGCAGCTTATATTTGCAGCGCTAATTTCTTGTACAACAAAACCGAGGAGTAACCAAACACAGACACTTGATTAATGGGTCAAAGAAACATTTTTACTGGTTACTCTGTGTCTTGTTAGAGACAAAAAGTCAAAGTTGACTTGTTGCATAAAATAAGTGTCATCATTTTGCCTATAAGCCAAGAACACAATTTTGATTAATTGCATACCAGATACAAAAGTACGTCTTATACCCAAATATCAACCTTGTTTTGACAACCTATCAAGGTAGCGTTTGTGCCTAATAATGGTGCACGGTATGTTTTGATTATTTTTCAATACTTTTTATTCAAAATGGTTCGACGCTAGAATTTCCAGACGTTCATCACTTATCGTTGGTCAAATGTGGCTCTAGTGTAAGTGACTTAGGGCTGGGACGACGCGTCAACGTAATCGACGGCATAAATCCGTCAACACGAATAATTTGAGTAGACGCGTCGTCCCAAACAACTAGATTGTCCCACACTTCAGTCCAGTGGTGGCGGTAATGCACCAGAAAGCTAGTCGCCAATCGCTATAGATGCTATAGTTAAAAACGGAAGAAGAAGAATTCACACAACAACAATGGCAGTGGCATGCAATAACAGCAGCGCGAGCACAGAGGAGCAACAAATAGCAAAAAAATCACGCACAAGGTCTCCAAAAGTGTGGGAGTTTTTCACTCTTAACCCTTCTAGTGATGTGGTAGTTTGCAGACTATGCAAAAGTCAGCTGGCGTACCACACGAGTATGACAGCAATGAACGAACATTTGAAGAGAAAACACCCTAGAACTCTGTATCAGGATGGCAGAAAAACACCGTAAGTTCTGTTGACTTTCCCACCCTGGAATGTTCGATTATCAAGCATTTAAATTTCGCGATTTTTACATGAATCGATTTTTTTTACCACCTCTAGTGACGAACCCTGAACCCCTAAAGGAGTTCAAAACACGACATGTTAGCATATTATCTAGCTGGCTAGCCCGCTAGAAGGACGTGATCTGCTGCTAAATTGTGTTAACAACAGTGTATCAGTAGCTTGTCATTATCAGACCCCCCCTGCATCATAAATAGCATGAGAAGCATATTAAACATGTGAGTTCCAAAACAACAAATGTATTAGGCTAAAGTTATTTGGGGGTCTTAACGGCTTTATAGCTAAAGGTGAACTAGTTCACGTTACATGTCACTTCAACAACAGTGGTTCTATAGCCTCAGATAGAGGGTCAGTAAAAAGGTACACTCCCACTGTACATTTCTTAAAAATAACAATGCCTAATAAGGTTCCTGGATGAATAAATAAATAAAAAAATGTATCTGATTAGCTTATGTAACATTTTATTAAAAGTGGCCTGTTTTAATAAAATGTGATTCACACAGACTCTCACATGTGTATGACCACTTACCTCCTCTGTAAACACTATGGCGGTAAATATCCAGTGTTTCAGGGGCGATGTTGATGCTCGTTTGTGTACGTACGAGCACGTATGACGAGCACGCGAGGGAGAGCGAGCAACAGGTTACTGGTGCAGTTCGCCTGACGGCCATGCGGTATCGCTACAAACGCTGTATTTTTGAAAGTTACATATAGCCCCTTTAAGGAAGATGTATTGATGGGGACATTAGCCATCTGTTGTTCCATCCTAACTGTCATCTCTGTTTCATACAACTGTTTAACCTTTGTGAGCAAGTAAGATAGCTACTAAATTAGCCTGAGCTCATATAATGAAAAGGGCCCGACCAATCATATCGGTCTGCCGATAAATCGGCCAATATGAGCACTTCACGTGACTATCAATATCGGCTAAATTACCTCCGATATGCGCCGATGATGTCTATTGTGCTTGCTAGTCATTAATTATTTCAAGACTCGGTATGTATTGCAGCACTATTACTGCCTCTTACCAGCAAGGTGTGCTGTTTCCTTAACAATTAGTTACAATATGATACCTGCACATGCACATTTTCTCTCCAATAGTCAGTCAAAGGTGTGTTCAATGTATTCAATTCAGCTGTGGTCTGACGGGTGCCTTTAAAAAAACACACAATATGAATATTTCCTACATAAACTATATTTTTCTAACAGAACAACAATAAAGTTAATGCCAGTTACACTTTAAATTCATTTTATTGCATTTTGAAACGTGAAAAGTGGAAGTCCAGCAAAGCATGATGGGATATTTGGGCCATACCACAGGAAGCATCACAGATGAGCAGCGGACGTTTCTAGTCAAGTGGTGTTTTAATGGTAAATTGTAAAGAAGTTTGTAAAACACATTCCTGGTTAATGAAGTTAAAACACACTTACACAGTCAGTTCCCTCTTCAAAATCACTCTTATATAACCGTACCACTCATGCTTATATAACAGACATTTGTAAAAAATTAGGGAGCTAATATAAAGCTGGCTAGTGTCTGTGTTGTACAGTGCTGTAGCTACTGTAGCTGAAGAAAGTTTAGTGTTGGGAGATCTCTTCTCTATTACGCCTGCAGCTCAGGAGATAGCAGTGTAGTGGTGGTTTGACACCATAGTGTGTTAAATTAACGCCACATTGTTCAGTAAATAATATGTGTTTGCAATAATCAATAGTATAGAATCACAATATTTGTGATATTAACACTATTTTGTTAGTAACTGTTTTTTATGTTTTTATTTTCAGATGGCTTGAGGGGGGAAGAAGCAAGGTGTGGGGCTACTTCAGGAAGGAAGGCATCATTTTTTATTTGATACTTTTAATTTCAGTTTAATATTTATTTTTATATAGTTTTTTTATTTTGTATAATTGTTTATTTCTAAGTAAAGTTTAATGTTTCACTGCACTGTTGTTATTCTGGCCAATAAAGGCTTTTGTTCAACTTAAAAAAAATCTTGTCTTCATTGTATATCTTTGTGTTTGATAACTGTGTTTGAGGGATCAATGCAAAAATGAGTGTATATCTATGATCTAAAGATAGATCTCAGAAAGATATCGGCCGATATACTGTATATCATATCGGAATTTTTTTCTCCATAATATCGTTTCGGGCTCAAAAACCTCATATCGGTCGGGCCCTAATAATGAACATCCAGTTTTTTAGGAAAACACTTCAACCAACAGGTGCCACTCAAAAAAACGTTGATTGTGGTGTTTGGTTTTAGCGAACTAAAGGTACATGTTTCAGGTAAGGACTGATATGTGCATGTAGCAGAGAACTGGTGAGTTGGCTGGGGTTAGCTCACACGCTACGTAGGTCCATTAATCTTTTTGCTGAACTGTTCTCAATGAAGAGACCAGATTATTTGTTTAGGGTATACTCAGTCACTCTGGGGGCTACAACTGAAACATTTCTGCATATGTACTGTTAAGCAAGGTGCTGATGTCGCTGCTCAAGGCTGCCTATCATAAAAGATGGGGCGTGACTCATCGCCCTGGTAACTAAGAAAACAGATTCTTGTCAGATTAGCATCTCATAGAAAGTGAATTTGTGGGTACAGATCACCTGGATGTTGCAGCTTAGCTTTTGATAAATAGTAAGAAAAACAGAGTTAAAAAAAGCAAAGATGTGATGTGTGTTGTTTTTGGAAACTTTTCTCATCATTCTCTACTCTCTCTCCTGTATGATTCAACTTTTGTTTAAAAAGAAAACAAATTGCAATCATTGAAACTATCAAATCGCAATATTTGTTGTCTTACAATACCTAAGAAAAGCAATACAAATTGAATTTGCACCCAAGAGTTGTGATAAATTCAAAGTGGGACAAAGCATATTGTCCCAGCCCCACAACACTAAAAGAAGAAAAAAAGCCGCCCATCCCTGTTTTTACTGAAAATCACTTTGTTGTCTTTCTTGAAATTCTGTACAACTATTTTTCCTGCACACTATTAACATAAACTCTGGTCATTAAGGCCTTCACCAAATTCTAAATGACAAGTATATGCACCTCTTGACTTCGGCCCCCATATCTTTGCATATCTGTGAGGCGAAGATTTGAATATGAAAGATCAGTCAATTAAGATGACCACAAACTACCCTTTGGGTTTCCTCCTTAAAATGCCAGAATCCACTCTGCTCCTTATCTACAGTAACAATATGTAGCATATTCCTGCAGGCTTTGCTGTGAAAAGGGGTCTTAAAAGGCTTAAAGGGTGCGTCCTGCTTACCACATCTTGCCTTCACATTAAATTAAGACATGAAGTGAATAAACCATGCAATGAGTACAAAAATACAAAAAAAGAGCAGGGACTTAGCTGACTTCTTAGTTCAATAAAGCAAAGTCACTTGCTATATTTTGCAGCAGGCTGGAAACCTCAACACCAAACACAACAGCTTCTATTTATCTGCTCACTTTTTTGTATTATTCTTAAATGCACTCAATATGTCGTTCTCAGCAAACTTTCAGCCATTTACCATATTTGGAAGGTTAGACCAAATCTTGATAGCATCAAGATCTTCCTGTCCTGATTTTGAATGTATTGGCACAATAGCATGCGCTATGTTCATATAATGAAATGTATTGCCTGCTCACTTCAGAGAACTGAAGGATAGTGGGGTGAATTTGCCCAAACTCCATAGATCATGAAAGCTAAAAGGGATTTATCATAACATTTTGCAAGTTTGCATCCCAGCCATACAGTGGCCATAGAGTGGCAGAATCCTCCTTAAATGACACTTGGCTCCATCAGCTCACCATATGAATGTGCCTGTGATAGAGATTGGACCGATCCAATATTATATCGGTATAGAGTCCGATGTTGACGTAATCTACAGATCGGATACCGGACTGACGGTTGATCCATTACACTGATTAAGAAAGATCATTGGGCACTTAAAACATTCTCAACTGGCACAGTCTCTCTTTGAAGACATTCAGACTGAACTGTAAGAAGTGTCCACAAATCATCATCATCAAGACGTTCAGACGAGATGGAACAGCTCCTTCTATATGATAAAAAGTAAAATTCTTACACTTCAGTTTAAAATATTTAATTTGAAAACCTTACAGTTGTTGAACTGAACTTGAAGCTGTTCTGGGTTGCCAACAAAAAAATAAATGATTGGGGCACTGGTGGCGCAGTGGTTAGTGCATGTATGGAGGCTGTGGTCCGTTTTTTAAACATCTTTGGCTAACAAACGCTTATTATAGAAATTGTATGCTAAAGGCTCCTCACTTTTCTTTCAGCAGATAGGCAGCACTTACTCTGCCACAAGGGCTAATCATCACATTGTTCCTGATGAATAGCCAGGCAAAATGATTATGCACTCCACAAAAAAATCTTAATTAGCAAAATCTCCCCCTCAATCAAGTATCTAAATTACATTTGTACAGTTCAATGATTACTGACCAAAAGGAGGATTTTTGAGCAGTAAAGAATACACTGGTCCATAAATGGTCCCATTGAATGGGTGACCACTCACCGAATGAATCATGTCCCGATAATTAAATTGTATGGCATGCCCAGAGTGTTAACTTTAGTGGATGCACATTGAGCGGTTCTGACTTCTCAATGGGCTTTTAAAGAAATTAAGTGATGGGCTTGGACAATAATTTCTCTTTTCTGGGTCATTGATTGTTCTCTTTTTTGGCTCCTCCAGACCCATTTCACTACTCTTTAGATTTGCTTTCAGGGACTTGAGCCTTATCCTCGTAACCTGAGACAAGTGAAGGAAGTAAAAAGAGATATATGAGACTGAGCTGTCACAGTTTTGACTTTTGAAATGAGGTAGTACAAACATCGATCTTATTTTTATATATGTGAAGTAATACAGTAAACCATTGTGTTTGTTTAAGACAAGGTTACAGATAACGTCAATCAACGTGAGAACAGTTGCTACTAGGGGTGCAACGGATCACAAATTATCACGGATCAGATCATTTTTCAGATCCCAAAGAATAAATATATATAAAATATACATATTATGATTTAACTTTTCTAATCCTCAGCTCGCCATGACTCAAACAGTGCAATTTAACAGCAATACAAATGAATGATGTATCACATCCTCAAATTTCTTCACCTTACACTAGGGGTGTGTGGTACACACCGGCAGGGTCCGAAATTAACACACGCCAAGCACCAAATGCGAGTAGATTTTCCGTTTGGCGAGTACATTTCAGAGGGCTATCTGCCACAGGGCGGGTAAATGTTTTACCATAAAGTCATAAAAACTATGCTTTGAGTATTAAGCACGTTTTATGTAGCTGCAGCTACTGTTCCCTGCTCCTCTCTCTGCTGTCATGACTGTGAGCATCACAGAGCACGCTGAGACACACCAACATACATTTCAGCACAAACGCACAAACATACACACACTTACAGAGCCAGCCAGCCACCACGTGCGATGCGCCCCTTTTATCTTATAGTGCATCAGCACAAAGTTGATTCGTGATCCGTACGAACCGAGTCGGGAACACACATGATCCGGTCAAACTGTCAGTTCGACTTTTCTCCGTTCACTCTCCGTTCACTCTCACCGTGTCTGCAGCTAACATAACGATAGCAACGTGATCTCATAGTCGCTGAAGTCTTAGTCTGTGAACTTCTCCACTCAGACTCTGTGAAACAGCGCTGCGTTATAAACACTGCAGATATAGTGCGCACTAAATGCACGCGCAGCAGGAGCAGTCAGTCAGAGACAGGCTACACACGTCTAATAATGAGCAGGCTGATTATATTAAAGGGATACTTCACCCATTTGCATTAAGCTTTGTATCAATAGAAACCTGGGAGTATTTTTGAATGGTCGTGCAACGGTCACTGACCAAAACGGCACAGCCTCCTCCTCGAGTGATCGTGATAACAATCAACTATATCTGTACAAAAACAAAAAATAGAAATCCATCTGTCTGCGACTAACAAGCTTACTGTGATCTACAAAAATGCATTCTTTTTCCTCATATGGTTACGCTACAGCGCGTGATGTAAGTCAGACAAAAAACAAAGTGGGCAGGTGCATTTCAGTTTTTGGACCAAACACAGCGCTCTGTAAAGGAGTTTGTTTGGCAAAGGAACCTCAATCCCTGTCACCACAGACAATGCTAGATATATCTTGAATGCAGTCAGTTAAGCTGGACTGGGCTCCCAAATTGGATGTTTTGCACACAATTAATTTAGCGTCACAGAAAGCAACAGGACTGAACCAGGTGTCAAGAGTGCTAGGTAAGGTCAGAAAAGTTTTATTTTCACCGTAGCACCACAGCTGCACACACATTGGAGAGCAAACAGGAAATGCTCAATATACCAAAGCACACCCTTATTCATGATGTCAGCAACCGCTGGAACTCCAGTTATGACATGCTGGAGAGGTACCTTGAGCAACAGGCTGCTGTGCACTCAGCTTTCACAGAAAAGGCCCTCAAGAAAAAAGACATAACCGCCTTGTCTGATCAAGATGTGAGAATTTCAGAGGAGGTAATCGAGGTCCTTAGGCCACTAAAAACAATTACAACACTGATGAGCACTGAAGCAACACCTTCTGTATCAATGATACTGCCCCTGAAAACAACAGTGCTCAAATCAGTGGAACCCAATGAGGAGGATAGTCCAACTGTGAGAGAAGTCGAGGCTGCTATAAGAGAAAACCTCAGGGACAGACACTCAGCTTGTGTTGACTTCCTCCACAAATGCACAGCTCTTCACCCAAGGTTCAAGGCCCTTCCTCATGTGGATGTTGCCTGTCATGACAGAATCTTCAATGGCCTCATTGCAGCGATTGTAACCATGGAAGAACAGCTAATGGATTTATTTTGTTGTGCATAAAATATTTCATTGCTTAATTTAAAACAAATGCTGCTAAAATGTCTGTTTTAATGAAATCAAGTTTTCATGAAATTGTTGTCTTTTTATTTTGTAGCACAAGGACAAGAGAGTCTGGCTGCAGACCGCCACTGTCAGATCCTACCGCTGCAGACCGCCACTGTGAGACGCCGCCACTGTCAGATCCGGAAATACACGCAAATAAAATCGGCGTGCACTTCCGGTTTAGCGTTTTACGTGTAGTCCGATGATATGAATGCATGTAAAATATTTTAAAATAAAATTAGATAGTAATATTAAAGCGTTTTATTCTTTTATGAGTAACAGATTACTGAACATCGTGTTTTGTTTCCAGTCGCACACTTTTATTAGTAAAGACGGGAGATGAACATTGTTTCAGCTAACCTTGTGCATTTCAATTTTATATTTTACTCTTCACCATCATTCAATATTTAGAGTAAAGATTATTATTATTTTTCTATATTTAGCTTTATTTGTCATATTGTGCTCTTTTCTTACCTTGTGCCGTTGGACCACCTGTGTCAATGAAGGGGCTCATTTTAAAATACACCAACTCAAATATGTTTTCAAACTCAGTTCTACGTGAGCTCAGAGTACATTATTTGATTTCTTTAAAAAAAATCTTTTTTTTACCAAAAATACTATAAAAACAAATTATAAAAGGTTCTGTTCAACTTTATTCTGACCCTGCCGAGCCTCAAACATCATGAGGGACCCATAACATCCTGGACACTCCCTTTACCCCCACTCCCTTCAGGCAGGCTCAAAACAATCTTCACAAGAACAAACAGACTCAGGAACAGCTTTTCCCCCAGTACTTAAGAAACTGTTTATTTTTTTAAGGTTGCAGCATTCTACAATTCTTTTCAAAACAACAACTGCTAACTTATTTTTTCTAGTGTAACCACTGTAAAGTTCTTTCAGTAACTGTAAATCTATTCTTTATGACTGCCACTGTTTACATAACTATTTACAGTATATTTATTAAAGGTTAGTAATGACATGATCACCAAGTACCTATTTTACAGATCGTCATTTATGCTACATTCGCAGTATGCCATATACCCTCTTTTGTCAACAATTTCTTCACAGAACTTAAACATGTCTTCCATGTTGTGAAAGGCGAACTTGAATGGCTCCAAGATTTCTTCCCTCTCATCCTGTTCAATGGTCTCTCGCGTTTCCTCAACCCAGAGCTTGGCAAACTGCTTTACAGCCTCTTCGCCCATCTGCAGGGCGTCAGGCAGGTCCACTGTGGCTGCAAAGGCTGCAGTGGTGTACAATCTTTTCCCAGATCTTTGGGGAAAAAAAGAGGGTTATCTGAGTATTGAATATAGCAAAGTGACACACCCCATAGAATGGGTATCCCACTTGGGTAAGAAGTATAGACTGGAATAAAATACTACCTCTTCCTCTGTTGCCTTCACATCTGTTTGAAGAGAGCTGTTAGCGTGCACAGCCTCGAGTTGCTCCTCCTCCTTTAAAAAAAAGAGGCATTTTTTATCTTTAAACCATCATCTTCTTTACATTCACTCCATTAGGGGTTAACATGGAAATAATGCGCACCCCTAATTTGAGTTAAAATAGTTGGTTTTAAAGACTGAATGGAGGAACAAATGGTGTGAGTTACCTGTTTGTTTGGTTGTAAAATCACTTTATAAACTCTTTTAAAGGTGCTTTATAAGTACGAATATTAGTATTATGATTATTATTGGCAAATGAGTAAACTAAAAACAAACAAATACAACCTAGGAAAAAACTTATCAGTAAAAAAAAAAAAAGAAGTCAAAATAAGTTAAGTCTCACCTTCCAAGGTCAACATTTTCCATACGAATGACACACAACCATTTTCACAGAGCCGACATATCAGTCTAAAAAGAAAAAAAAGGCATTTAATAAAAGATTAGAACAAAGAGATTTTGAGCTTACTTTGAATGAGCAGGTGAACTTACAATGGTGAAATCATCCAGAACTGTGTACAGGCAAGGCAAGTTTATTTTTATTTTTTATTTTACAGGGCATACTATGAATAAAAACATAATAATGTTAATATATTCAAAGCACACAGAAGACTTATCAGACCAATAATCTCACCTACCATCAACATGAAGATGCTACAGTCATTTCCAGATGGCTGTCCTGGAGAGCCCTAGCATATAAAAAAGGAGTTAGTCGTTTCCTTCCAGTTGTACAAAATCATTTAACGTATGGTTATAAAATGACCTCTATTTCCAGTCCAGTCATCTCTCTCCATGTCCCAGGATTGACAGACTGGCAGAGATTTCTGATATTCAAAAGACAGATAAATCATTTATCAATATTGATAAGTATGGTCCTCTGTCATGCACAGCACACAATTTAGTCAGGAACAAACTCTTCATGCATTCACACACACATGCCCTTTCAGGAGGCTTTTTACAACACTATTGTATAAACTCAGCTGCTGGTTTCAATTATTATTTTCTTTTAAGTGAACACAGAAAATTGTACATTTAAAAAAAGTTGATACCCAATACTTTATCAAGCAGCACCATAAAAAGTCTGTGACAAATAATAATTAAGTGTACACACACACACACATATATATATATATTGTTTGTAGGAATCCACACACCTATACACATATGGGCTATCTATATACATGCAGACTTACCTTTGAACGGAATGGCTAGTGTGGATGTCCAGGTGAATCTGAATCTTGTATTCTTTAGACGGTTTAAATTTATGGCACAGTGGGCAGTGAGATGTGCAGCGTTCGACGTTGAGTTTTGCTCCAGCAGAAATAATTGGATGATGCATCTACGAGAGACAGAAAAAGTGTTAGCACAACTAATGCCCACTTGGTAGACAAACTTCATATTAAAAATAATTTACTCATGCAGCACAGCAATGTTTATGCAGTTTAAATGTGAAAACTGCTCATTTCAGCAAATATTTCCGCTGAACGGCTTTAACGATAGTAAAACTTTTCATCTTCATGACAAACTTTGAACCCTTTTAGATCACAAATAACTAAACTGTTATCTCTTCTCTACAGCAAAATCTCTTCACAAAACGCTTTATTAAGCCAAATACACAGTGGGCCTACTCCTGAACGCTACCCCTATCCTCCACCTCTCCCCCCTAGCGAAATAAGATCGCTCTTCAATAAAATTAGCATAGCTAACGCTAACCACCTTACGCGCAACTACTTTTAAAACGACAAAATACGTCGCTCGTGCCACATTCGGTTACTTGTTTGATTGAAGTCTACAATTATTTAAAGTATATAAAGGTGAACAATTGCAAGTTCCGTTGCATAAATAAGTTTTTCGCTGTTATGGATAATAAGGAATAGTCACCTACCGTTGTCCAAGAGTCTAATGGTCTCACGAAATACGTCACTTCCGGATCTGACAGTGGCGGCGTCTCACAGTGGCGGTCTGCAGAGGTAGGGTCTGACAGTGGCGGTCTGCAGCCAGACTCCTCTCCACAAGGAGGCAGCAGCTGGCAGTTCATCCCCAGGGAGAGGACACCCAGAGGCATCTAACTCATCTACTCCAAGAAGTCAGTCATGACTGTACTGTTTGGTGAGCTATTCAAGCCTCAGGTAGGGCAAAAGCCTAATTTGCAGTTGGTGGAGGAAGAGGTTACCTCATACAAGGCAGTGGACTGCATCTCGCTGGATTCCAACCCACTTGTCTGGTGGAGGACCAATGAGTCTACATATCCTCGAATTGCCAAGTTAGCAAAGCACTACCTTGCTGTACCTGCAACCTCTGTCGCTAGCGAGAGGGTATTTTCAACGGCTGGTGACACTGTAACTGCCAGCAGGTCTGCCCTTTCTCCAGGCAATGTGGACAAGTTAATTTTTCTGACATGGGGGGTTTGGTGCTTTGCTCAAGGGCACCTCAGCAGTGCTCGAGAGGTGGTCTGGCACCTCTCCAGCTACCAGACCGACTTTCATATTTTGGTCCGCATGGGAACTTGAACCGGCGACCTTCCGGTTCCCAACCCAAATCCAGACTGAGCTACTGCCGCCCCTTATGTTTTTTTTTTACAATGTTTAATTTAAAATGTTATAAAAAGAAACCTGAGCAGGTGTAGTCTGAACTTTCAATGCTGCAATTAAGACAGTGTAAAAGGGAAGTTCTAAATGTTCTTAATAAAGAGAAAAAAAAGTGTATCATTTGTGTTCCTTACTGTACCGAAAATGTACCGAACCGAATCTTCAAAACTGAGAACCGTACTGAACCAACATGTTTGTGTACCGTTACACCCCTAATAAATATAAACCTAATATTAAAATATACCCTAAGATAAGAGTAAGAAAAAAGAAAAAGTATGTCAATCCCCTTCTTTACTGTTATCAAGCTTCTTCCAGATCAATACATAGAACTGTAGGCTAGTGCCATTTATCACCTGCAAATCAGCCTGCATGCCTCTAGTGATGATAGATTTCACATGCAGTCTGTAGTCTAAAATTACTCATAAAGACTGATTATGGCCATATCAGAACCCTCCTCCTTTGTATCCTGTACATATCATCAAAAAAAGGCTTTCTGAAGTCAAGCAGCCGTATGATAGACGAGCGTTTCAAAGCACGAGGCCGGGGTATTGTGCATGCCATGAAGCTTATTTTATAGGGTCCATGATAGATGTTGTTTAGAGCGATTTAAGCGGCCCTTATGCTGGTGTCAGCATCTGACCCCTCCACAGTGATAAAGCTATCAGAAAGAGAGAGCAGAACCAGAGGTGAAATATGGAGGGAGGGACACGAGTGCCAGATAAACTTCTGCATACTGGGCACCCGCCCAGCTCTGGGAGGGGAAAGCCTTCAGTCTTATCTGCATAAAACTTGAGTGGGTGGGCAGACAGAGTGGGTGGGCAGTCCAGCAACTTCCAGTCCACTTCCAATGCTTTAAATTAAATGCATTTTCACTGAAAAACAAGGTGCAATTTGCCCGCTATTGTATCAATCAGACAAGTTTAAAACATAAATTAAATAAATAAGACAACTGATTAGAGCAAACCAGTGGCAGCATCTCAGTTCAAAATGCAATAGTAGTGAAAATGCAGCAACAATCACTTTACTTGTAGATGCTAGAATGAAACCCAATTCCTCTAAAAATTAAGGGAAAGGGTGTTTCAATCAAAGTAATCCTAAAACAGAGTGCTTCATATAAAGTGATAAATATCTTAATTAAACATAAGAATAACAAAACAAGAGATTTGGAAAGTCTCAGCTCCGGCAGTCCGGAGCCCTCCGGAGCAGATACGCAACACTTCTATTTTTGCCGGATGCCGGAGCATGACGCATCAATTTAGCACAGAAAAGAACAAGCGGGACGGTAAGTCAGACACCGATACAACAATAAAACATCCGGTTTACTTTCAGAATAAATAACTACGTTTTGACGGTTCAGAAAAATAACTGTATACGTGTTTGTTTATGTATTGATAAGAATTATATAAAGTTTTATACCACATACATTGTATTATCTCGCGCTGTCGTGAGTGAATCTGTTTAATTACCGAGAGAATTCCTTTGTCTCTGCACTCCAGCTGACCGGCTGTGCTCTCTGTGCTGCGGACGGAGAACGCAGCCGGTGGGTGTTGATGGACGAGGGTGCACGGAGCCATCATGCACCGGAGCGGAAACGCAATGCACACGGATCTGGTGAAAGTTCGGGGTAAGTGGGACCCATTCCCCCCTAGGTTGGGCCTGAAATTATGACAGGAGGGTGGCACAGCAAGGCTAAACAAAAACAATGCAAAGCCAGGCAGATTTTGTGAGAAGAAGGATAACAATATATCACCGCCAGATGTCACAACTACTAACACAAAGACAAGAAAAGTTTGGGACCCATTGCTGAATATTGATGAAGAAAAATGGCTACTTTGTATTTTCTTTTTCAGAGAATTAGAAAAAAAAAATCATTTATTCAAAAATTGATAACAATTTAAAGGCACAGTATGTATATTCTGCCCGCAGGGGGCTCTCAATCAATACAATAACTGTGTGTTGACCGTAGTGGAGACGACCGTGCAAAACAGACCTGAGGAAGAGAATATGTTTACCGACAATGTATCCAAGTATAATTTACATGACCTGTTTATCACAGCAGCACACACAGCAACATTACCGCAGCTTCCAGTAGCAGTTCCCGCTTCATTGTGTAGCCATCTTTGACGTAACATCAGGTGTTTCCACGGCAACGATAAACATGTTGTGTCTGTGTTTGAAAATACTGTTAAAATTTTGCCGTTAACCCAGTTTCTTCCTACATAAAGTATTAGGAGTGTATTTTAACTTCCCTTTGTCTGAATCAACGCTGAATTTAAAGGTGAAAAACAGAGAACAAGGAACTGATTCAGAGTTGTGAGGAAAAGTGCTGGCACAAAACTATTCTTCACCTTATAGAGGTTACTCTTGAGGTATTATAAACCCAATGGGACATTAACCCCACCTCCCCTTTCTCCTCCAAGCTCTATAATACACACACTGCCCCAGATGAGTAGTTGGTGTTGTCATGTGAAATTGAGACCTATTGGTTGTAATCAGGAAGTGCGACAGACCTGTCCCCTCTAAGAGCAGGTCACCTCTACTCCCCCACCCTCCTCTAACTCTTCTGCTCTGCTCAGCCTTCATAAGCCCCATGTTTTATTCCCCATTTCTGTCCACACACATTGGCCCTGTCATTTTTCAGCCCGCTGACTGATTACTGGTTACACTGTTCAGCCAATCTACACTTACAGCTCCTTGTCTTCCCCGTCTTTATGACATTATTACATGTCTTTATCACCGCCATCAATACTCCGGGCCCCATAGTGAGATGTTTCAACAGCCTGTCCAGACCTGGCACAAACACTGACAGCATAGCACACAAATCTTCCGCACACGCTACACCACAACATAGGGTGGACAGAGAACTAAAGCAATGGAACTTTAACTGAGATAATGTATTATCTATTCAACATGATCACCTTATTATACTCTATTTTCATCATTCAAGTAGTTACTTCCTCCTAGACCCTCTCTGCTCAGCCAGGATGATCATTTTTTCTGTCTGGCTGCACAGACTTGACTGTGATAACAGAAGTTCAATAGTTTGACTAACCAAGCATGTGTGGAAATGATAATGAGATTCATAATCCTCTAACTCAAAATGAATTTCAGTTTAAAAATCAATGGAAACATAAAGTGGTTCCTTTATCACCAAGTCTAAAAGATAACAAGTGAGTAGAAATTAAATCACATCGAGGTACAACTGAAAAAAGAGGGAGATAAAATAAGGAAAGAAGATCTTTCAATATACTGTACTAGATTCTACACAACTGTACTGTGTGGGGCATTTACAGTATATATTACAATATTACAATACAATATTCACTTAAATATTCGAGTACTTGATTCCTTGTTATACATTTTTACTGTAAAAAAAGATGTTTCTCATCATTACAGTGTGTCTGACACTATCATTAGTATTAGGAGTTGCATAAGGAGTTATATTTAATTGTATTGTATTATATAACAATATGAAGAAGGCTGTTATACCCTCCCCATACAAAGGACATAGCCATTCAACAAATAAGGTAGAATGGGAACAATCATTCTAGAAATAGGCTACATTACCCTATTTACAATAGGTAAGATTATGTGTTTTGTTACATGTGCTTTATTCTGCAACTTATTTTTGGGTTTGTTCACATGCACATACTCTTATCCACATACATACACACTTATACCTCTTAATAAACACAGCTTGTCTCTATTAAATCATCAGTTTCATCACGACGCGATACTAAATCGATTCCTTTGACAACGATACGATATTTGCCGAATTCACAAAGTCTGCCACAATACGATTTTTATATGTTTTAAAAAATGTTATTGCTAAAACGTTTCCAACATTTGAATGAAAACCAACCTCTTGTATTGACAAGAAAAACAAAGACCTATGTTTCACTTCTAAGTGCCACAGTTTTTATGGTTAATGCAAATGTTTTTTCTTTATCATTGATCAATAAGGGCACCTGACTACCTTTAAATTATAATATAAATATGTAAGTTTGTGTGTTACCACATTGAATTTTAAATACCAAACCTTTTAATAGTAAGAGAATATTGCAAAAGTCTGGGAATAAATTCCTTACCAATAGATTTCTTCACAGATGTGTTCATAAAGGTATTTTCTAACACGTATAAAAAGATTTACATCCAACTCCTGTAGGAACATCTATGAGAGCTGCTCAAAGTCGGGGTACCTGGAACCGTATTGCTGAAAAATTAAAAATGTTAACCTCTGCCTTAGGTAGCTTGTGAGGGGTCAAACTAGGGGCTCTTTAGGATTCTGAAGCCATTGCCAACATTTGTTTTGCAAAAAATCCACTCCTTGGTGGAAAAACGGTCACACCCACTTTTACATGTACATTTAAAAGTAGCTTTATTTGTTGATTTCAATATCTCGTTTACTAGTTAGAAAAAATACTGCACCACATTGTCAAATGTCTTAGGGGTCCAGGTCTGAGTCTTCTCATGACTCTACTGTTCTTAAAGCGGGGATTGGGATCCCATGGGGGCTCGACGGACACTGAGAGGGGGGTCGCGATATGCCTTCCATTACCAAATAAAAAAGTGTAATGATCTAAAATAGCACATTTTACCCATCATTTTAAAATAACATACAAATAGTAAATTACATTTTTAGAGAAGGAGAAGCTGAGAAGGTCTCAGCTTGCCCTTCTCCTGTGCGACACGGTTTACCACCTTCTGCAAGCGACCTTTCGCACGATTTGGGAAACCCAGTTTACAAGCTCTGGTTCTCAAAATGTTTTTAAAGTGCACACCTCCTGGGAAGGAGGCCGCCCAGTTAAGACAGTCGAAGTCACTATTCACTGCACAAATGCCCAACTGCATTTGTGTACATGTGTGTTAAGAAGAGAGAGAAAGAGTGAGCCAGACTTAAATGGTTCATTCTTATGTGTGGTTTCCGACCAGTCTGTCCTGTACGCAAGGGTGCATGCTGTGTGACATAAGGGGGAATTGTAAATATCTTTGTAAATGGGATTTTCCCGCATTATGAGAGCCAGCCTTGCATGAATTAAATATTTTCTGCACAGTTCCCACTATCCAGCATCCAAATTCAGGCCCTAAATGGTAACAAATGACTTCTTGGTTAGAGATATCCACAAGTCTGTAGTTACAGCCAATTTGTAGTTCTGCACAATTCTGCTGGGCTTCCCTCATACATCTTCTCACATGTGTGTATGTCGAATAAAGCTGAGGCCGTGGCTGGACTCTGTGTTCCCTTTATAATTTTCTTATTAAGTACTGTATGCAGTTAGGCAAACCCAGAGAGCGTGATTGCACATGTAACGCTAACTGAATGGAACTATTTTAGCCTGAAACAACACATGTATGGGTGCGTGATTAGTGAAACGTTACCCAAATAAAATCCGGTCTATCATCCCTATTAAATAGGAACCCGTCACTAGTACATTGTTTGATTAAATACTGAAAGAAAATGATGAATCCCGTTCCTTCTATAACGGTAATATTTATTCATCCTTAACATTCACAAACCACAGCTATACTTTTGGGTACTTTTCTCTTTTCCACTGTTCACATTAAGACCTTAAATGTGCTCTCTAAATCAGGACAAATAGACTGCTGAGAGCAGTCCAGGGTTTTCAAGAGAATTTGAGACAAAGTAACAGGTTGAAATGATGGAAAAAGACGGGAGGCAGACAAGAGTTAAAAGAAAGTGCAGGGGACACTCAGCCAAAATTGAAACACGGCAAATGTTTTCCCTCCATAACAAAGTGGACACTGTATTTTTAAGCATTCCTCTCTATTACCGGTACATAGGATTGTAGTTGTTTTTCCTAATTCAAGAGATATTTTAACAATGTCAAAAAAAATATTACTGATGCAGCTCTTCAGCATAAAGCAATCTGAACATGTAAGTATTGCACAGGGCTGTCCAACCTGCAAACCAGCAGAAGGTTATTTTAGGTTAAAGATGTAACTGTGTCTTTTGAGTTTTTTGCCGTGTAATTTTAATTAATGTCAATAACAGCAGAAGCAACTGTAAGTCTGTTCATAGACCTCAATCTCCTTTTTGCAAGGGCCTGAGCAATTACCACACATCAGCAAGCAGCATGGTCAATGTGTGTCTATTAATAAACATGAAAAATGTTCAAGGAAAAATGAGCAATACTTATCTTTATTTTAGACTCACTTCTCTCAAGTTTTACTGAAAGTACCAGTATGTGTTTCAGTCACGCATGCCTGCGCCTGGCTGTATGGGGTCGTGTGTGTGTGTGTGTGTGTGTGTGTGTGTGTGTGTGTGTGTGTGTGTGTGTGTGTGTGTGTGTGTGTGTGTGTGTGTGTGTGTGTGTGTGTGTGTGTGTGCATACATGTGTGTATGGATGTGTTTGTGCTTGAACAATACAGTAAATTGATTGAAATGGGGAGTTTTAACATGAGAGAAGCGTAATCTCAGTCTTACAACATGCCGCCCGTGTGTCAGAGGAGCGCTGATCTGGTGGCAATTACTATTGACATCACGCTAATTGTAGCTGAATAATTAAATCCTTACTGTTGTGGAGTCGGGGACCTGAAAAGGTGAGCCGGATGTGGTAGGGTTGAACTCTTGCACTGTAGAATGGCGACTAATTGGATTCAGGATCATTGTGTTTATTGGACGAACACAATATTACCCATACCAGTTTAGGTCATGTTTGAGGAAACACAGCAGCCGTAATTAGACTCCCAAGACCACAACATACCAATTAATAACAATTACACTGTGAATTCAAATATCCACACACAGTGTTATTAATGCTATTCACTGTTATTGGATATGCACAGCTGCATTCATCTCACAAAAACAATGTAGTCTGGATGACTGAATGAGCATGGTGAAACTCTCAATTTATATTTGTAGTACGTCTCTGCCCTCTATTGGACATTACATTTTCATGCGTCTCACTTCTACCAATTATTGCAGTGTACTGAGATATATATTTCTCTTAAGGCTATTGTATTTAAGTTTGACATTTTGTAATGTGGGAAAAAACTTCAGGAGTTTGGCCAAAAGAGGCTTTATTTGTTTAATGCTTGTTGAAGAATTCCTTTGTATTTTTGTACAAATGTGGTGATGACAATGTCCGACAAGATCAGGACACTTGGGAAGCTCTGCGCAGCAAGAAAATGTCTTTCTACATGGTGGTCTGTATAAGTAGGTAATTTAGCAAATATAAATATTTCCTGTACTCTCCTGTGGAGCTCTCTTGTCCTCTGACCTGCCTGAACATGCAAAATAACAATCTTTCCCACAACTTTCAGAATCTTGGATCAATTTATAGCTCAGGATCATCTAACCTCCCCATGAAACAGAAGCAACCGCAAAAACAAAGACAAACTGATCATTTCCTAAAGTCTAACATTGAGATGCTAGATCCACTTTTTTTCAGTATACAGAGAAGCCAGTCCACAAATTATACAATTTAATGAATGGGCTAAAGAATCTTTACTGTATGACCTTTAACATGTTTAAGTAAGTGTTACAGTCATTATTTGTAGCCATGGTGAAAAGATGTCTAAACAAATGCCTAAATGATGCTGAATTAAGACACCATTTCTTTCTCATTCTTTCCTTAAGGCCGCTCTGACACAGGACATGAAAGAAGGTGAAGTGTGGAAGTGGTTTGAAAAGTACTGACACCTCTGATCACTGAACAAGATGTGAGGAAAGAAAATGTACTGGTAAACGTGTGGTTTGAAGTATGACAGCGGCAGGAGGTGGTGACTCATCCAGCCTAAAAGAGGTCTGTGTTAAAGCTCAGTTTACCTGTTGTCATTGGTTCAGCCAATTGAAGTTCCATTATAAGTTGACAGTTGACTCATCAGCACATTTCTTAATGACTCGTCTTTGTACATACAAGACTGACTTTTTTTAGGTAAAAGATTCAAATCTGCTTCTTCTTTATACTATCTCTGAAAAGTGACACAACGGGGAGACTTACATTTTTACTGTATGGTGAGACAATGTTGCCATCTAGTGAGTAACTGAGCTTAATGTTTTAAGAGTCATTTGTTTCCATAGTAGAAGGACTGTTTCCCCTGCTTAAAACACTTTCCCAATATCAGAAATGGACTATTTTTAATTTTGTATTTTTAATTATTAATTATTTTATAGTTGCAGACTTTTCTTGGAGTGAATTTTGTAAAGTTCCTAAACTTTAAAGCAAGCATGAGAAACAAACTCTTGGAGAACTGCACAGTATCTCTTAAAAAGAAGCCAAATGTAATGTTATGTCTTTCATCTTGGCTGAGTCATCCTGCAGCTGTCATCCCCCGGAAAACTGAAAACTTGAACATGCAAACGCCCTGGAGTTCAAAAATCACCATAAACTTAAGTCTACAACAAGGGCCCAATGATTTCCTCGATGCAGAAAACACGGACCGAATCACAGAATTTGTTAATTAAAATGGAATCAACTGTAAAACATGGAATATCTTGGAGTTTGCTGAAATGTGGGTGCGATGTATAACAAGTTTTACTTCCTACCAATATAAGTGTTTTTATAAAAAAATATGCTGAGTTTTCAGGCCATTTAATGTTGCAGCATCTTTCTCCTGCTCCTTGGCTGTCTGCATGTCGTAGGATCGCCGACACACACACATACACACGCATTTACTTTCAATGCAACAGAACACAGTCCATGATCCGTACGGCCCAAGTCTGATCAGGAACACGTGATCCCGTAAACAGTTGTTTTGACTTTTCTCCATTCACTCACCGTGTCAGCATTAATCTACAATTCATAACTTAACGATAGTAATATCATCCTGCCCTAAGTAATTTTTCACAAAACTCCTGACAGCTGTCCATTGTCAGATGAAATCCACAATTGATATATTTTTTGGCAAAGGAAATCTTGATTTATGATCCATAAAGTCAACAGTTGCCTTCGTGTTTTCTTGCCTTTTTGTCATGTAGTTCCTTTAGAAATTAAAACACTTTAACAGACCAATCTTCTCAGCTAAAGTCAAATGTATCCTTTGCACACAATAAATTAAATTCCTGTTCTGTATCACTATAGCTTTACTTATTTGTCAAGTTATCAATATTAAATGGTTAAGGGGTTTGATCTATGAGAGAAAATAGCCCCCACATTCTTCCTCAGCAAATTAACTGTAAAGTAAACTTCACGTTTTAAGTTGAATTGTAGACCCCAGGGTCACTTTCAAGCCTTTATAGCTGTCTCTTGCAGCAGCATGGAGTTGAGCCTTGTCCTGGCATTATTTCTAATTTTAAATTAAACTATTTTAGAATATATCTTAAAGAAAGTGGAGTGGTCATGATATTACCACTTTAAAAACACGGTTCAGTGTAGTTAGGGCATCGTATCATCAGGTATAGTTTTATTAATCAGACATCAGAAGACATAAGCAGACAATCTGATCAACCTAACAGACTGTTTCAGTCTCCACTTTTTAACAGTTTACAAGGACTGGCATTTCAACAAGCAACTCCCAACAATTCTCTGTTAAAACCAACAAAAAATAGCGTGTGGCTTCTCATCAACCTGACCTGACAAATGACTAATAAATGCTAAATTTGTGTGATTGGACATTTATCCGACCCTGTCCGTGGTGCTGATTATCTCAGTATAGCAAGTAGTGACAGCACAAATACATCACAAATACTGAAAACAAAAGGTAAATATACCAAATAAAACTTCTTCTCTAACCAGGCAGTCCCAATACATCACAAGCTCATCTGGAGAAATAAGAAATACAACTATTTGAAGGAGAAATTTCAACCACATTTCACGTTGAAGCGGTTTTAAAATGTCAAAATGTAAGGGCAGATTTAACATGTCAAACAGAAAAGCTTTTTAACCATTTTCCCTGGTTCGGTTTTTTAAACCTGAACCATGCAGTCTTCACAACATAAGTTATTCATACAGCGCCATCTAGAGGACAAAGTGTGTTATTACAACCAGAAATTGGTTTGAAATTCATTGAGTATTTTTTACCCAAGCACATGCATTGAAGAAAAAATAACTAATAATCAAAAAGAACAATTAATTAAATCTGACTTGATTTCTTGTCTTGTACATAAAAAATAATGTAATAATGCCAGTTTAAACATAATTTAGTTGTGTTTAGGGATTGGAGGCATTTAGCATAATCCATCAAATTGACACAACTAACATTAAACCAGAAACTGTGTGGTTCCTTAAATCCAGATGTTGGTCATGTGGAACATCAGATATAGTACAGTTCGTTACCAGTCCCAGATATGGAGACAGTGGTTCAGATGCCTCTTTTGATGCTTATTTTAGTTATTCATATTTTTTATATATATGCCGAACTTTTATTGTGCTTTTTAAAAAAAATATTTTATCGACCTTTTTATCTTTTTATGTGTTCTGTAGTTTTTTGGGTTTTTTTAGACATTTAGTCTGTAATAAAGTTTGAATCGGGCTGAATAAAACTGAGGGCATCGACAATAACTTAACTTTGTCTGTTTTACTCTGGTTACTTAGCCTTAACACCATGTGTTGTACTGTGTTATTTCTGTCTGGAGAGGACACTTGTATTCTGTATAAGATATTTAGAAGTAGACAGAAATGACTGAGATCAGGGCTTGCAAGAAGTACAGTACATGTTCCAAAGAGATTTTTTTTCATAAATATCAGTATTTCTTTGGAGTTACTTTCTAATCTGCAGCTTTAGCATTCATCCTCAGAAGCTTAGTACTGACCTTGTCTGGTTAAAGGGGTGATTACGTTCTCTCACAGTCATTTGATTTATTCAATCATCCTTCCTGAGGAAGGTTTTTCTTTTCTCTACTTCAGGTTTATTGTTCTCTTCTTTCTTTTTCTTTTCACATTTCATAAAATGTTGGAAACCAAAGCTCTTTCAGAATGGATGTTTTCCGTATTATGTGGTTTCAACTACAAAAAGAAGATTGTTGACCATCAGAAGGAGCTGAGAAAATAACATAATGAGAAAAATAATCTGCTGCAGCAATACAGAATTATTCAGTAACTGAAAGATCTGAGTAAATAAATATTCATAAGTCAGAAGAACCCAAACTTCAAGCACTTACAACTTTTTCAATGTCTTTAGCTACTCTCTCTTTGAGATAGCACATCAAACAGCTGGTTAAAAAAAATATACATTAATCAGACAGTCTGATAAACGATCATCTAAGCTCTCATCAAGCCTCTGAATATACAGCAATTATTATCAATACTGTAACATAATCATCTGTGACAATTCACACAACGTTTCATATTAAAAACATAATCATTCATTTGAAGACAACCAGGAGAGCTTAATCATACACACAATCTGCTTTTTGCAATGAGAAACATACAAACTCCTAAATACCGAATGTATCAACATTCAACACCAGGAGGCAATTAAATGTATACTCCATGAGACGTGTAGTACAAGAAAACATTGCATGTCTGCACTGACAAAACGTCAACCAAGCATCCATGTGCATCATGCAGCTGTGCTGAATGCAATTCAGCATTAGCGAAAATACAACAGTTTGCAGATACACATCAAAGAAAACAGCAATTTCCTCCATATTCAGCAGACAACAACTCACACAAGACAACCGTAGGTAGGCTGCGTGACTACAT
The DNA here is from genome assembly GCA_020745685.1 of Tautogolabrus adspersus. Classification (NCBI taxonomy): domain Eukaryota; kingdom Metazoa; phylum Chordata; class Actinopteri; order Labriformes; family Labridae; genus Tautogolabrus; species Tautogolabrus adspersus. The sequence goes on from CM036535.1 coordinate 11,272,309, forward strand.
GGCTACACAAATGTCCTCGGTCTATCAAAAACTCTGTTTCCACTTTTTTAAAATATGAATTAATCAAATTGAAATTCATCACATATCATAACCTGCTGCGCTCTTTAACAAGCTAGCAAAAGACGGAAAACACAAAACGTTTATACAACTCATTAAACCAGCAACAAAAAATATCAAAACGAGCGGTCTTACCTTACACCTAGGTGTTTGTTCTTTGCCTTGCTTCATTTACATATACCTCCATCACCATTTGGTATGCTTGTTCATTCTTTAAGTCTACACTTTCAATGGTCGGTGGCGGTGCACTTGCTAGTTAGCCAAGTGGTTGATTATGCGAAGTGAGTCCTTGAGCCGGTATTGCTCTAGCTAGCGCGGCTAGCATATGAAGCGTCAATATGAAACTCCAGCTAACCTTCTCCACCGTTATTCCTGTTATAGTTCGCCAATGTGTTTACAAATTCTGGGTTTATCCGTCAACTGCTATTTTGCCAGAGTTGTATTTTTGTGTTGTCTCGTTCATTACTCCGCGTGCCCGCTGCTTTGCCCACCTGTTGCGTAAATGGAAAGGGCATGCGCATGCGCACGTTTTTCTCATGGACCTATTCAACAGATATTATAGGACAAGATTGTTCTGCTTAAAAACATGCTGTCTTGCTTGCATGGCTGGGAATGTTACAAAGAATGGTGCCCTCATTTATTTAATCAACAATACCTTTGCTTTTTTCAGATACAGGTCAAAGTAGCTGCTTGAAAATAATTCTCATGAATAGGATAATAGTGTTGCAGAAATACATACAAAGACCAAAACCTCTTGTTACTAAGTAACTTATTATGTCTGTGCATAAAATGTACAATGCCTATGCAGAGTTCTTTGGAGACATAAAAAATAGCCCTTCTAACATGACTTAAACAAATTAAATTGCAATAGGTTTGGTTTAGAAAATAAACCATAAATACTTAGTTTAGGCATTAAAAAATAAGTTACGCTCTGTAGCTGCTTAGTCATTAAAGTAACATAGCCTACCAAATAATGTTCATCATTTTACATCCCTATGATGTAAGAAAGCTTACGTTTTATTGTGTTTCACGAAAATGTAATAACTTTTGGTCACACGGTAGGTCTCTTCTAAACTTTTGTTTTCTTGGTTTGTTTGACCAATCTATTGCCCACAAGCAGCAACCCGAACTAGCATTATCGCTCTTTAATCATTAGGCCTACCACTACTACAAAGGATTTGTGTGCCCATAAGGAAAAATAAGTTACTAAATGACTTTCCATACATTCCACTACAACACAATGTGGTGTGAAGAGGTTAAGGCCGATGTTATTTACTGTGGAAGCCAATCTGATCAGTTTTGCATTGTAGTATTAAAATTCATTACAATTGGTACCTTAATTGTAAACACAGTCAAAACACAAAATTAAAATTAGTTTGGATACTGATTTGATCTACAGTATGTTTTCAACTTTAGGACCTAGTGATACAATAAAAGCCTTTAAAATAACAGTTTTCTTGAAAAAATATCAGTTAATTCACTTACAAAGCTTACTTTTTTGGGTCAGTGGGCCTAACATGACAAACACACAGTTGTTCCATAGACTGTAAATATTAATGGAAAAAGCCTGGGTGACGTCAGCCATCTGTTACAGCAGGGGGTTCTGGAGGCTCATCGACAGCAGCAGCTATTCTGGAAATCATATCTCAGCCTAACTTTCAGTCAACCGAACGATAGGCTAAGAGCTGGAGCTGAGGCGGGTTTTAAGCCTTATGACAAATAGTTATATCGCGGCCATCTGTCAATCATGTCAGCTACGCGCCTAACTATGGAAAACACGTATCATATTAACCATCTGTGACATAATTGAATATTTATTATCAGCATTTTTGCACTACTCACCAATGCACTATTGATATTTATTTAGCCTTGTATATATTATTCTTTGGTTATTTATGTTTATATTTATTATTATACTTTTGTACATTGACAGCAAAGTTCACCAAAGTTCACCAAAGCCAAATTCCTTGTGTGTGTAAGCATACATGGCCAATAAAGCTGATTCTGATTCCGATTCATAAAATCAAAACAGAGCCGTTTTGAAAAAATTCTCCCCCCGTACAGTGTTTGCCCATGATGACAATATCTAATCAGACCTATTTCGTTTTTTGTACCAGGCTGTAAACATGTTAATTTCTCCTGTAAAAATAGGCTTTTTTGGCTGTGGTGTGAATGTGACTTCCTGGGATCCTGGAGCTACCCTCAAGCGGACACTCGGTGAACTGCAGGATTTTGCACTTCCGCATTGGTTTCATTTTTCAAGACCGGAGGTTGCTGCTTGAGTTGTACTCACAAGATTAACCCAATGTCAAACTGACCCTGGAGTCCTATGTACTATATTGGGACTGGTAACACATTTACTGTTTATTTTCATGCAGTAAATACAGTGCAGCAAACATAGTTTTGTGTTGACATGATAAAAACAGGATGTAACTATACATTGAGAATAAATTAGGCCCAATATACAGGTGCATTGGATGGTTGTGTTAGGATTATTAGACAGAGATTGTTTCTGACTGTATATGACTGGTGTTCATAAAGTAACGTCCTGTGAAAAGAACCCGCTCTTGGGTCTGGTTGTTTTGGTGCACAGATCTCTGAACTGCCAACCAGAGGAGAGAAGATTGAACAAGTCCAGGTTGTTATGGTAAGGTTGGACAAAAATTCATGAGAATACTTTATGGTGTTCAGTCAGCTGTATATAACTTAATTTATGTCACTATAGAAATCAATAGTTGTTGCGTTTTTTTTACTGCTACAGGTGTTGAATAAGGCAATTCCTGAATATATATGAATGTTCGATAAATGAAGACCCCAACAGATAAAATGGTTTGTTGCGTGCTGACATGAGGTACCAAAAGAGGCCTGGATGGTTATTTGATTTGTTGGATTGAGCAGCATGCAGCTGGTAGCGGTAGCATGCTAGATGGCATGCTTGATGCCACCACAGTTTGAGCTGCATTTTTTGGCTGTCTCGCAAGATGATTAAGATAGTCAGATGTGTGGCATTTGTTTCTTGTTATAGTGAGGTAGCTGAAGAAAAATGTTTGGTTAAGTTGTAGAGGATAATTTGGTTGGTGCTTGCATTGGTGAGCAGAATGCTGCTAGAAATGGTAGTCCCCTTTAATAGCAAGCTCAATGGCAGCTAAGAGTTGTTACATAGACCATGAATCTACATTGATTTGTATGCTGTATTGTTCTTTGAAATGAGGTAACCAAAGAGAATTGTTTGGTTTAGTGACCGATGATAACTGTCCAGTGCTTGTAGGATTGAGTCAAATGCCAGCCATTGATAGGGTGACCATCCAATGACCTTGTAGAAATTACTTCAATTTTACATGCCATATTGAAACACTTTATCTTTCTTTGTGAGACAGGTCAAAGGGACATGACTCATGAAAGTTTTTTCATACCAGAGGTGTTGCTCATTAGTGGCTATAAGTAAGACTAGCTAAACAGTGATGACTGTTGGACAATTGCGTCATTCATCAAGCTGCCTTTTCAAGCCTGTTAGGCCACATATTGAATTGTAGCCGATGCTCAAACAATGTAAGGCCAGGTCATGCCACTGAGTCTCTTCCTTTTGCTTTATTGAGGATGCGATTTGAGTAAGCATCCTTTTCAGAACAGTATTTACATTCATCTGATGAAACTAGCTTTTATTTTTGGTAAGAATTGTGACGCTAGACAAGCAGGGATCACAAAGATCACAGTTAACTGAACAGGCTGTTTCCCTCAGCTGAAACTGCCTTCAAACAACCTATGCAGTCTGAAATCACTGTGAATTTCGGATGACTTTTCCCTACAAGACTCTAGAAGATACACCTGTTTTTAAGAAACTCATTAAAGATGGTTCCTTGAAGTCCACCATATTCATGCATGCGACAAGGCCAATCTTGTTAAAAGATAAAGGTAACAGTATACAAGAGTTCTTCATGGGGAGAAGAATGTTGTCCTTCCAGTGCTTGGTTAAAAATGGTTAAGATGTAAAATCCACATTTAAATAGGCTATGGCATGCTAAGGAAGGTTCCACATCTGATTCAGTTCATGCAATTGAGTGGAAATGCAATTGAGTGGAAATCCCCTGTATAACACTCTTACTGTCACTGGTACAAGATTCTAGGTCAGGGGTGATAGAATCAGCACAACTTAGATCAGAGCCAAGAATACGTTTTAGGTATAACTGTAAAATGTGCCCACAAAACACTTTGAATTTCTTACACTATGGAGAGAAAGGTTAGCGACATGGGAGGTAAACCACAGGAGTTCAGATGTCCTCCTTACCAACTTGGTGTGCAAGAGAATTTAAAGATGAGAACATGTGAGAAAAAAAGCAGATGTAGTAGTGTGAGGAACTACAGAGCTTAAAATGTGGACTGTCTGAGGGTAAAGTAGAGACCGTCAATCTTTATTAAGAGAAGATATCAAAACAGCAATGCCAATGTCCATATGTTACTTTGTAATTATGTAATTTCTGAAGAGGATACACTAGAGTCTTTTCATGACTTAAAAATCTAAATTACTTAGACATTTGTCAAGGACCTTACATTTTTTGACAGTAAATTGGTTTATTTTTCTGTCAGTAAGTGACACTGTCTAAATGTTGAGTTGTTAGTTGTTAGTTCATGTATTTATTCAATGTTATTTCCTCTTTGTTTCTGTAAACTTACCCTTGTCTCTGTCTCCTAGTTCTTGCTTCCTGTGATTCCCGTCCCATGCGTCTCGTTGTCCTCTGATTGTCTATGTATTTAATTCCTGTGTTTCCTCCCTCATGTTGCCAGTTAGTTGTGTATTCCTCTGTTTTACCTCGCCTTAGCATTTTCTTGTGAGTTACTTCTAGTTTATGACCTCTGCCTGTTTTTGACCCCGTCTTTGCCTGCTCCTCTAGAACATCCTTCAAACCAGACTGAGTAAAGACCTGCCTGCTTTAACTTCATCCTTGTCAAGTCATGCATTTTAATCCATTGTGTTGAGTTTGTGTCAGTTCGCAGGATGTCTGAAAAACTTCTCGGTTGATTTTGAATAAAATTGCTGAAAACTTTGTCAAGGACTAGGTGATTATGTTCTGTTCTAGCCCTCCATGGCAACCCATATCTTATTTCACATTTTGGCTTACAACCATGAGGTTGTTTGGTGCATGATTGGATGAGCCCAAAATGTAAATAATTATTTTGGCATATTTATTTTCACCCTGTGGATTGCTTGAAATTTAAATGCAATATGTGTATCCTTGAGGTTTGTTCGATACGTTTCCTCGATCAGAAATCATAGGCCTATTTTTCAGTGTATTGAAGATGTTGAATAGCAAGTGTCACATTGCTGTGACAAAAATCTTTTCTTTTTTTTTATCCCAAGGCCGTCTAGCAGTTAAATTAATGGCCCTGCTTATTAGAAACCAAAGTGAAAGTAAGGTGACATTATAATGAGCCCCAAAGCCTGCTGCATGGATTGTTTAGTCAACCAAATGTGTGTCTTTCTTTCTTTTTTCTTTTTTTTACAATGATCATGATGTCTTTTTATCCTTAATCCAAAGTTTAACATTGAAACCTAATGAATGTCCCCTTAAAGGTACAGTATGTAGAATTGCATACAAATGTTTACATTAAAATATCTAACTTAAATTAAAAATTGACTAAACCCATGTTATATATATTTTTTAGCTGAGTACTTACATCACCTCAAATATTTCCAAAAGTTATCAAAGCCAGAGAAATCCGTAATTTTATAGTTGTAACGGGACGTGTCTTGTAGGCGGCTGCCATGATGAGCCGCCATGACAGACACGAAATGTTGATCGTTGTCAAGGAAACACCGGATGTTACGTCAAAGACCGCTCCATAAGCTAGCGCTAGCTGCTACTGAAAGCTGCCGTTCTGTTGCTGTATGTGCTGCTGTGATAAAAACGTCATGTAAATTATACTTGGATACATCGTCAGTACACATATTGTCTTTCTCAGGTCGGTTTCGCCCGTTCGTATTGATTCAACACGGAGTTCGTTCGTTTTCTCCCATAATACCCCGCGAGACTCGACGTCATCTTTTGTCATTGTTTTGATTGAGAGCCCCCTAGCGGCGGATTTTACATTATGTACGTTTAAATAAGCCAAGTACCAAAACCACAATGTTAAACCTGAACCTAACCAAATCCTGTTAACACCTTAAGTCAAAAAAACCTTGACCATAGCAATAGTTATTTGAAGCAGCTTTGTAATAAAAGGTTAAATCACTCACCCACTATTGATACTGGCCCCAGCAAAAAACACGTGTTTCATTCTAGAGGGGTGTATCAATAAACATATATTGTGACTTAATTAGGAGGACTCTATGTAACACTTGAATTAAACTCAATTTACTTGATTTACTTTATAGAGACAATGCAATTACACATAGTTTCAATACAAAACATGAAACTAATGTGCTTACTGAGTTTATTGCTAATTTCCATCTCTTATCCCTAGTTGGGCCTTTGAGTAACTCATGTATAAAATATACAACATTCAGTCACATAAAACCACATAACTGTTATAAATAGTTGGGTATAATGATTGACTATCTGTTGTCCTTGAAAGATCACATTGAATATATCTGTAAAAAGACAAAACAAAGAATTTATTTCCACACACTAAAATCAGAATGAACCGTTTGATTACCATCAAACCGGAGATACAAGGTCCCAGGTTTTAAAAAGGTCAGACTGAAACACTCTTTTGTTCACCAGTCAATTCTAAAATTGAATTTGGAGGTGAATCCCAGATCAAAGCAAGTTTAAGACCTCTGAATATTTGTTTGGTGTTTGAATGTTGTATCAAATGTGTGTCTTTGAATCTTGTCTTAATTTTTATGCTGCAAATGGAGCCGCTGTGATGCAAGACAAATTTCAGACCATGTCTGACAATAAGGTTCAATCAATCAATCAATCAATCAATCAATCAATCAATCAATCAATCATTCAATCAATCAATCAATCAATAAATCAATCAATCAATCAATCAATCAATCAATCAACACTATTGATATCATAAAATACATATCCCATAATATCACAATAATACAACATTGTAAACCAGAACTGTATAATACAACACTCGACTTGTCATCAAAAACCAAGTCTTTCACACCCTTGGGTGTCACATTCAGACCCATAAGGTATCGAATTTGTTGTTTGTCTATTCGCCAAACTGCCACCACACACCCAATTCTACTGTCTTTATACTCATAGTTTTTCTTAGCTTTTCTTAGCGTCTAATATTACCTTGAATAGTCTTACACCTGACATGCAGACTGTAACATTTGGGCATGACAACGACAACAAAAAAAACCCTAAGTATATTTAATTATCAACACTGATCATATTAAAAATCAAACAAAAGCTCAAAAGAGCAAATGTTTGTATGCACCGAGCATGATTACATCACCAGACAAGTCACAGTCATACCTGTCACGACAGAAAATAAAAAATAACATCACTGTCACTATAGGAAAAGAAAGCCTCCATTACACTTTTTCACACATGAACAGTACCTGCATCATTTGACAACAGAATGAACAGTTGCAAGAATCATATGTGGCAAAATACTGCATTTTATATATAAAGTGAAATATGCTCTCAAAAACTTCTATCCAGCTGTGTTTTTCCCAATTACCAACTGTCTCCTGAACTTCAGCTTACTGCAATCTAACCAAACAACACTTCCTGTTTTGCCATTTCCTCATCCTTCCCACATATCAACAGAATAAACAGCTCTTCACTTATGAAACAGGACAAAGGTGCTTTTGATTCTATAGTGGCAATGCAACAGCTTGCTTTCAAATTGCCTGGAGCTGGTTGATTTCCTCCTCTGTTACAAGTCTGACTCCATTAGTAAGGAAAGTCCTTTTGTCCTTTCCTCTCATTCAAGAACATTTCCCTCCTCGACTTAATAGGGCACATGATCAAATCTCCAGTAGCTCTTGAAGAAAGATTTATAAGGAGAATTGAATTGTACTGTAACAGATGTCTCACTTGCCACATAAATGTTATCACAGCATCCTGCATCAACACACTGCAATAGTTGGGAGGGACCTCTAGATCACCCTTCTGGTGGGGAAATCGACCACTTTACTTGGACAAAAATTCAGTTTAAAAAATTACTATTTTACGTTTTTGCATTAATCCAGACTCTTAATAAAAATATGGATGCTGTTTGATAAATATGATGTTCTGATTTGGGGCTTTAAGCAATCCACCTTACAACTGAAATTGTTTTGTTCTGTGGAGAGAGAAATTCTGCTCTTAGTACCTGCCAACGTCGGCCAACGTTTTCCTAAAAAGTTATTGAATAGTAAAAATATCCTGTAACCATTATTCTTCTGCATTAATGGCCTTCTACAACATCTGGCAAGGGGTAAAAATCGGATTGTTGTTACTATATTTGGGCTCTTACAGAGTAGCTTCTGAAAAACAGCTCGGTGAAGCATTTCAAAATCCCTCTAACCAAGCACAATTCACATTGTATCAAATGAAGGGCAGATAAAGGCAATATTGTACCCCTCTGCTGGGATGTCAGAATGGTATGTCAGAGTTTTCAACAACCAAAAAGTGCTAAATTGTCTTTGTTTTAGCTATAATGTATATGTCCTCTAGTGTGGGCTGGAGAACAGTTGGACATGAAAAGCACTAAGCTCATTTCCCTCTAGACCTTAGTATCCAAATTATGAAACAGGATTCATGCTCCAAACTCAGAAATGGTTGCCAGAATGACCTCACAACGTTGTGCTTGAAGTGTGCTTTTTTAAGAAATAAATGTCAGTGTGTGGTGTTTAATCATGGCTGCTTGGTTTGAATGTGTATCTGATCAGCTGTGCAGTGGCCTGTTTGGTGTGGTGTGTTTAAGTTTAAAAAAATTAATGAGGGAACGAAAGAAGTATTATCTTAAATATCAATCAGTCTATTTTTAAGCACATCACAACAAAGTTATCTCGACCCCTTACACGTAACAAACTGTTCTCTGTTATTTCAATATGGGAAATTGTTAAAGGCTTTTGATCATTTGTGCACATTACAGTATTATTCTATATTGTGCATGGCAATAAAAAAAATAAAAATCTAAACAAACTATGAAAAAACAAGACAAATCCCACGGTGAATCAGCTTACACTAGTCTATCGTAGACTATATTTACTTATCACTCTTTACATAATTCCTAAATGATTGGCGACCTCCAGCACTTCAGTTCGAAATCTAAAAATCTATGGTGCCTTGTATGATGAATATTAACCACACAGGCTATAGAATACAACACTGTTGTGTTTGTGAATGTCCTAACAGTGTCGTTATTGCTTGAGATCTAACAAGGTGCAACAGTGTGATTTGTTAAAAAATAAGATATTAAGATAACATATATTTTGTTATTTAAATCACGTATTTTTGCACTGGAAAAACATTGTTTAATTTAATAACATTAAACATTTTAACATTAAAGTCGTCAGTAATTTTGTGTTTACACCTTGAAATGGGCTATTAAGAACATCAATAGCTAGTCTATAGTTTTTGCAGCTTTCTGCTAAATACTTAGTCATTATTGTAACTTCAGAGGATTTACTTTGGATGATTAACTTAACATTCAGGTTAAATAAGATCTAAACTGGCAGTGAAGTGGACACGCAGAGTGGGTCACCGACAGAGAACTGTCTCAGCTGGTGTCTCTGAGCACATCTAGCATATCATCTCCTGTTGAGTAGTTGGATTGCACGCGAGCAGAGAGGAGCAGGGCGCGTGCAGACCATCGGGCTGTGCATTCTTAGCCCCGGACTAATTTTCAGTCCAGCACTTGGGTCTGAGTAAACAGCACCGCCCCGATGGTTGTTTGTTTTAAGTGTGGAGCGATCCATCGCACAGCGCCGGGCTCGATTGACACTGTCTGCTGATCTGCTACTGCGGATTGCTCAGAATAACAAGGCTGCTCGCTAATTCCCGTCTATCGGGGCTTTCGCCGAAACACCGAGAGAGTAGGGTCCAGAAAAAGCCAACAAGGCAGGCAAGACCGCCGCGCCGCCGGAGTCCGCACCCCACAATGGCTTCAGGAGACCTTTACGAGGTAGGATAAAAGCGTGTCCACGGAAAAGGCTGTGTAATATAGACGAATAATGGAATTAGGAAGTAAAGGGGAGGGCGTCGCGTATGTAAAAAGCGGTGTACTAAGCCCTTTAACAGGCGAAACTAACCCTTCTGAAGCTTCGTGAAGACGAGGTTGTGAAATTCATGCGTTTACTTTGTGACGCTTCTGATATACTTTGACACAGGCTATTTCTTCGCGGCTGTCGGAAATAGATAAGATGTGTTTTACGGGCAGAACTCGCCGAGTTGAAAGTCGTGGTAAAGTGACAGCAGCGCGAGCGGACGGACATGGTGAATAGCTACAGACGGAGTGATGGTCCTGAAGGTGCGCATACATGCCAAACGATATTTTGCCATCACAGCCTTTATAACGACGGGACTGTTTCACGGGCTGTTCGGCACTTAACACGAGACAACGGTTTATTTTTATCAAGCGGTGTAAACAAGTGTGAGTGAGCTTCTTTCATGTGTGGATTTGGAAAATTATGACTCCGGACCAGCAGCACTGGGCGTAAAAGTTGCCCAAATGGGGGGCAGGAAGGTCATGCTGCCCTCGTGCGCAACATCACTCTGGAACCGGTGCCAGAATTTGCATGAAGCCTGGTTTCCACATCAGCTTTACTTATTGTCATTAGCTAATGTAATACTGACCTGATGTCCTATGTTTCAGGTCATGGGGCTGACTGAGAGATGGGGGAGCTTCTAGTGTAGTGTAATTATGTTTTACTTTTTAGTATTATAAACATTAAAGACAAGCCATAAATGTCCATTTGGAGAAAAAAAACCATGGAGAAAATTTAACTAGATGATGTGTTTATAGGGACATCATCTAGAAGACAGTGGATTTTATGTGTTTTGATCCCTGTACAATATTCAGTAATGAATATGTTAAAGTACTGCCAAAAGAAAAGGTGCAAACTAAGTTGAAACAAATATTCATATGGACCCTCATCTATCACAGTTCCGAATAAAGGAAAAGGAACCATTTGCAGAACTCAAAAAAGGTTGAATGAAACAAAAGGCAAAACAAAGCTCTCGTGTTCAGGAGTAAAAAAAATACATGAATGTCCAACAAAACCCAAACTTAACAAAAATAACAGGAAAAACTAATCAAATAAAGAGCACGACAGAGTTCAAAAGTACTTAATAGCAGGGATGTTTGATATATGGTGAACTGACACAGAAGGGAATGAACACAGTCTAAATAGACATGGGTAATCAAAACCAGGTGTGACAAACAAGACAGGTGAAACTGATGAGGGCAATCAGACTGGAGATAAAACACACAAGGGCAGGAGTTAAAACAAGATATGAAACACTAGGGAAAGAACTACAAAATAAAACAGGAAACACTGGCGAAAGAATTACAAAATAAAACATGAAACACTGACGAACACGAATATTAGATAAATAAAAACACAAAACTAAACCAGAAACTAATTCACTTGTGTTTTTGCAATTATCAATTTTCATTTCTTTTTTCTTAGTACAACTTGAATTTTAACTCAGTATTTGTGCTTAATAGGCCTAGACTCATTTGTTTTAAAGCTATACTGCCGAAGCTCTTTGTCCCAACCAGGTTTAGTTTGATAAGGAATGGACCCCACACTGCAGCTTCTTTATCACCCTGTGGTCAATGCTAGTCGATTAATTTTCCATGGAGCTTATTGGCTATCATTGTCAAACAGGTGACTGGTTCAAAATGATTGATCTCTCCAATAACGTAAAAGTTTTTTAATAAATTGTTGTCAGTAACAGAGTGCTGGCAGGCATGGCTCATTAAGAGTCATATGAGCCTTTGGGTTGTTTACCTACATGACAACAGCTCTATGTGTCGCAGTTCACTTTAGAGTGAGTGTTGCAAAGCTGGCCTTGTACAGCTTTATTTAAATACAAATTTAAAACACAACAACCAAATAAGGATTTAAAATATGGAGAATGGTGTCTCCGATTGTTGGGTTTTAATGGCAAGTAATAACTTTGAGGAGTTTGTGCCAGCACCAATAAACTGGCTTCTATTGCTATGTTGATGTGGTTTGTAGGACACTGTTTGAAAAGTGGAGTCAATATTGTCAGTTGACTGCCAGTGTGTAGTGGCAATGTTATCTCTTTTTATGAATCATTGGATGCATGGGCCTGTGATGATAGTTGCGATTAAAATACGGAAAAGGGCTCAAGAAATGTAGATCGATGTTCATCTTTGTTTTTTTAGGAAAACATGATTTCTTCACACAAACCAGGACAACATCCCGAGCTAAGAAAAACCTGCATATTCTTGACATCATTCACATGTCTCCGTGAAGCCTTGGTGTGAGTCATTAGCCGTCTTCAGAGCTTCTGAGGAAGAAATTCACATTTTGAAAAGAAGATGTTGGAGAATGATGGAGTTGGGCTGAAAGGCTTTGGGATGTGCAGACGGTGACAGGCTAACGCCATGGCTGTGTATTGAAATTCAGTTCTTGTTTGGCGCAGTTAGAAAATTGGAAAGAGTCATCTGTCTGATTTCAGTGTTCAGTCTGCACTTTCGACTCCAGTTGTGGTGTTCCTAAACTGCAATGATACGCTGATCTTTTGCATGCTTTATTTACTTAATAGTAAACTAGGCCATTGTTGTTCTTGTTGCTAGCAAATGCAAGCTGTGTGGTGCAGATATGATATCTAGAAATCTTGTGTTGGATAGCACTTTTGCAAACTCCTCGTAAAGGTCAGGCTTTCTGCCGACTTTGTTAAATGCAACAAGTAACAGACACACTGAATGAATGAATGAATGGAACTATGTCAGGTCCAAAACTTTGACTACAGTCAGCTTCTGGTGTTTGTAAGAACTTTTTCTTAAACTGAGGGTGGTTTAACACTAGGGACCCGGGCCCAGTTACGAGTACGCTTGACCGGAAAGTCTGGTTATTTGATCAGTTTGAACACAAACATATCGCACCCGTACCATACTCAGGTACTGTCCCCGAGTCCACTTGAAGAGGTGATCTCGGGCATGATTCATGTGTACTCGAGTATGGTTCGCAGGAGATGTGAACACAACTGTGCTCAAACGAGAAGGTAGACCGCTGAATGACATATATCTAAACGGCTCCTGACGCATCAAAAACTGTTGTATCCGTGCAGCACAGGCCCGTTTCATCCTCTGAGCTACTCGGTAGATGTAAAAGTCAGAAGAGAGTCGTTGTTGGCGTCTCAGAAATAACAAAAACATCCACTGTTAGCAGGACGGACTCAGCTCACAAGTGGTTGCCATGGTTGCTTCTTCTGTATTCTTCTTGGCGGATTTGCAAACCAACTATGTGCATACTGCCACCTGCTGTATCGGACTGTGTACATACGCAAGTGTACTCGGGCAAGGAACAATGTTACTAATGTGAACGGAGACTAGCGGGGGAGAGGGGAGGGGGGAGCAATCATGTCAGGGCACAGTACGAAACAGTCGTGCCTAATGTGAAAACACCAGCAGGATTCATTGAAAGATTTCTGACTTTACACTTTTTTACTAGATACATGAAGTTTTAAGGACCTCTTTAGCAGCTTCAAGACAGTGCATTGTGGGGCACCAGATAGCGGAGCAGTTATATTGGGCACTCCATGTACAGAGGCCTGGGTTCGACTCCGACCATCGGCATCTTGCCACAGTTCCTTCCCCACTCTAGCCCCAGTTTCCTACTCTAACATCCACAATAAAGACAGAAATTATTTGTGAGAACACTAAAGCCAGATTTAAAGAGACGATGGCATTGTGCAAATGGGTTCTGCAATCTGAGTTTGCCTCTGCAATTTGTGTTCATCGTCTGACTAACTAAGACAGCAGCTCATTACGTGGTTAGCTCCTGTCTGTTTGCAAAGGAGAGCTCATAGGTGGATTTCAGCAGTGGGATTTCTATGAGATCACTCGGCTCAAAGAAGAAATGATAATGTTGCGTTGGTGTGGTCTGTCAGTGATGTCATGATAGATGTGTTTTGTTCACCCTGACATCACTTTTGGGTGTGGTTACAGGTGCAATAGAGCTACCTTGTTACCCTAACCATAAGTGCCCCATATAAACATTATACTGTTTTGAAAAGTCTTTGGGGCCATGGTATGTACTTCTCTCAATGTTTTGGGTTGGAGGACTACTGAAAACAGTGTTTTCACTGCAGGAGAATATGCCCTCCTCCACTCTTTCAGCTCATAATACAGCACTAAGTCTTACTAAACCCCTTCCTGGTCTATATATTACAGGGACATACTAGATACCACCTCCAATATCCTTCTCCTTGACTTCTACCATGTCTACTTCACTGTAGTCATTCAAATGTGCTGGACATTTCAATGACATTGAAAGCACCTAACAAAGGCTGCCCACTCCTGTTAATATGCTCAAGACTTATGAGAAAATTATGAGCATGATATGCTAACACATCTGTTGCATCTTAAAACTTTCACAATCCTCCATTTCTGGCTAAAGTAATGTTTTAGAAATACAAAAAGTGAAAGTGAGACAATGCTTTGTCTTGTGAATTTTTACACTTGTACCATAATACAAATAGTGAGGCTTCTAATGGAACCAGACAAGAAGAACAGTATTAACATTTTATTCAGTATTGCTAAAAACTGGTTTATCATTAATGATGTTTTCTTATGTCTTATAATTACCTATGGTACAGGTTTCCATGTATAGTGCATTGATAGTATGCTGATCAGTCATTGGCTATTATCTCCCAATATAGCTAAAAGAGTGTGTCAGAAATGAAGGTTATTGTGATGTAACACTGTAAGTTTGAAGTTACCTCAGTGTTAAACTTTAGAATGTTTTTTGAATTATTCTTGTCACATTTTTCGGAAGAAGAAATGAATCTCTCATATCTGCACAAATATGAAGGTAAAAAAGAAAAGTGTATAGTGCAACTACAAGGAGTTAAGTTTTCCCTTTTAACCCTGACATTTATTCTTTTTTCATGCCAGAACAAGTCAAAGAACATAACCGGAATATGGTGTTAGAATAGGCAAAATTCTGTGTGTATTTTCTTGTGTTATCTAGATTTCCATCTTGGGTGTGTGTTATTGTTATTGTGTATTTAGAGAAGCTTCTTATCCTGCTATGTCGGTCTTTGTAAGTGTTAGACAGGCCAAGAAGGTAAGGGTGGGAAATGCATATCAACAATAATAATTGACCGGAACCATTTCTGTTTTAATATACAAGCCATCTTTTCCTTGGCTTCTCTTTAAAGCCATTTTTATTTTTTTCATTTGCTAGCCATTTGTTATAAAATGTCATCCCCTGTAGTATATGCACATACATGCACAGAGTATTAGTCAGGGACCTGTCAACACTCAGCATTTGCTACTATTATAACCTTGTAATGTTGGGAATATAACATACAATAGAAAAATAGATGTATAGTAATATTATGAACTTCATAAACTAACCTTGTGAGTTCCCTTGTTTACAGCACCAGATCAATGGATCCAATCTGCAAACTTCAGGACCAGGGGAAATCCAAATTCTCTGAATACAATTTGCTTAAAATACAGTATTTAAAAGTAGTATTTCAAACTAGTTAGGGAAGAGCGATTGAAGAGAATTAAAAAAAGGCCCCCACTTTCTTAACAGTTAAGTTTATCTTTTTATATTTTGATTTTTTCTTATCTGTGTTACTAATAGGTGTCGAAGCTTGCACATGACATAATGTAGCTAGAAAACAATGATTTTAGTGCGCACTCACACTAGGCAATCCTTACCGTGCCCAAACATGTTTGACCAGTTTGTTTGACTAGTGTGAGTGCTCCGTACACTTCCTTGGCCCTGGCATGGTTGGAAGAGTTGCTCATGCACGAGCACAAGCATGGGGACGCAAGGTTGACATTACTTTGAATCGATTCAACGGTTCCTCTCGACAATTACTTAAAACAATGACGATAAAGGTTTCACGTTGGTACAATGCAGACGTCAAGGTACTCGAGTATGTGCATCGGGTGGCTCTAAGGGGCTATGGTTGACTCCCTTTTGGCAATATCCAGGCGGAAACCCTGTTTGGCCACAGACAGCTCTGCTATGGAAGTACTATCTGATGAGGGGGGACTTAGAATATGTCTTCTGTTTATAGTCAAGAAGGTGGCAAAGTTAAGTAAATGGGTATTTTTTCAGCTAAGTTGTACTTACTTTGGTGAATCATATCAGGTCGCCTATTGAGTTAATATGCAGATTTTTCAGTACATAATTACAGCACCTGTAATTTCTCTGTCATGAATACAAGCTTGTAATGACCGGCTCAAAGGCCATGGCAAATAATGGGAGAGACACCGAAATAACACTTAATTAACTCATTTATTTACAAAAAATATGAATTAAATTGCAAAAGGAATGAAGTATGGATGTCAGTAGTATCAAGAGTGTAAGTGAGTGGGTGTGTGAAAGTGTATTGTGCATGTGTTGGATGGAGAAGAAAGACAAAGTAACAAATCAAGGCGCATGTAGAAAGTCTCTCCAAGCAGAGTGAAGTGGAAGCTTTTATCATGACTGTGAGCACCGGCCCAGGTGCTCCCAGTCAGACTGATGGACAGCCACACCTACTAATTACACCAACCTGCAACACAAGAAAGAATCTTTGCCGGATCTACGTCGTTGTTGTTATTGTCGATGGTGTCGCGTTGCGAGTGACGCAGAAGACACATTGAAGCGACCAAGACAATCAGATTGAATCGGATCTGTAGGAATCTGATTTGAATCGCATTCGAAACCACCTGCGTATGTGGTTTGAATCAGATTTAGAAAAATCAGATCTCATGTGGCTTTTTGTGTCCAGACTGGCAAAAAAACAAACTACATACAATCTGGATGTGCTAAAAATCTGATTTGGAGGTGCAATGTGAACAAGGCCTCTGATGTAGAGGCTACTAGGGTTGCAAAATTCCGGGAATTTTCAAAGTTGGAAACTTTCCATGGGAATTTACGGGAATTTACGGGAAATAACGGGAATTTATGGGAATAAACAGGAATAAACGGGAATAAACTGGGAATTTACAAAATTGAAGGTTGGCCCTTAAATGGGAACTTAAATATAGTTGGGCTTAAACAACCAGATTCCATGCAAGTACACTTGAATATCTATGCTATCCCTCAATCACATGCACATAGCTGCAGAGCTATTGAGGCCACGCCCCCTACATGCACTGTGCATTCCTCCATCACATGCACAGATGATTTCTAGAACCACACAAGCACAAGACTATTGAAGCCACACATTTTAGCCTGTGGACTACATAAAGGGAAGTAAGTCTTGAATATATTATGGGGTAATATATTTTAAAATTGTGATGTAGATCTGTTGAAATGTTTTTTTAATTGTATTATTTTGCATGGATGTCTGCTTAGGACAAAACAAAATGTTTATATTTATGCTTGGATATGATACAGTTCGATTAAATTACCCTCTATTTCCAGTTAATTCCCATAAATTCCCATTAATTCCCATAAATTCCCATAATTCCCATAAATTCCCATAATTCCCATGGAAAGTTTCCGATTTGGAATATTTCCAAAATTCCCAAGCTTAACTTCCCATGGAAAGTTTCCGGAAATTTACCGGAAATTTACCGGAAACTTTCAACCCCTTTGCAACCCTAGAGGCTACTGATGTGAAGGTCTTGGGCCTGCTGTCATTTTGCAGTATGTTAAAGCAGGATTTTAATTACAGGGGATTTGGAGTATGAAAATCACACTGTGATGCAGATAGCTGTTGCATTAGGCAGAGTGTTTTACCTGGTTTTGGTTGGACTGTAGCTTGTAAGTCTAGCTTTTGATGTTGTCATTTCAGTGGACTTCAGTGCTGCAATTTTTCAAAACTTGTTGTACTATTCTAGCCTGTGGGAGTGGGTGGATGAGTATGTCCACACAAAGCTGTAAAAGCATCCTTTTCTCTCCCTATGAGTCCCCTGTCCACTTAAAAAATGTTATCTCAACCAAAAAGAGAGACTTTTCAGAATGATTTCCAGTGGATAGGTTTTAAAATGTTGGCTTTGTTTTTCAGTGTGTAAGGAGACAAATGCTAAATAAGGGTCAGGCTTGTCAAAGAGTAATTTACGAAAACAGACCTTTAATATGTTGATAATTTTAGAGACAAAAACATTATTGTTTGCCATCTTAAAACAAGGATGACAAGAAGAGATTTTGCCCTTTTTTACTTGCTGTGGAAGAACTCTAATTAGTGTTAATTTTTGGCAGCTATTTTTATATTTAGTCTTAGTCCTGTTTCAAATGTCCTTGTTAGTTTTTATCATATTTAGTCTACCTCATCCTGTTTCTATTTAGTCAAGTTTTAGTCGACTAAAAGTCTGAGCATTTTAGTCTTATTTTAGTCAAAGAAAACAGTAATATTTTAGTCTAGTTTTAGTCAATCAAAACTGCTGATATATGCATACACACGAAAAATGTTCTGATTTGCAAATTTATTTCTAAACATGGCATGTCAACAACACAGGACACACACACACCTATTGCAATCAATAATCCCCCCGCTGCGCCATTCCCCCACTGGCCAGCACGGCCCACGGTCACACTGCATCAGGACTAACTGTGCCTGAGCACGATTACCTCCTGTACATATAGTGTCGTAACACAGCACATGCATGCTTTATGTTATTATGAAGCGTGCTCAGTTTACAAACAGGCGGACTCGGGGGAAAAAAAAAAAAAGGGACGTGCAGTCGAGTCCGCGTCCGCACATTGGAGAACAACAGAGAGCATGACAGCTACTTTACTGACTTTGCGACTTATTTTGAGTCACTTTAATCAGCTACAGCCGTAAATTAATTAAAAAAATAAAAGAGACGCGCGGTCGAGTCTTTCTCAGTTTTTTTCTCAGTCTCATGATAATGAAAATGGGTCCATATATCGCCTCGTCTTCTTCTCCCAAGCCCTGTTGTTGTCATGTTGCTTGCTCCTTCTTGGTACATCCATGTGTTGCTCCCGGTCGCGGAGCTGACACAAATCTACCGTGCGCGCCCGCGCGCCTCTCACAGGTGTCGGAACTTCTGCATTGTGGGTAAAAAGTAATTTCATGATTTCGTCTCCTCTTTTTTCATCAACGAAGATAGAGAAAGATTTTGGCAAAGTTTTTATTTTGTAAACTGCGTTTTCGTCTCGTCTTTTTTCGTCAACGATAATGCATGTTGGTAATCGTCACAGTTAGTGTAACATGGCAACGGTGCCGTCTCGTCATCGTCTCGTCTTAGTCATTGAAAAAAAGGTTGTTGACGAATATATTTCGTCATAGTTTTCGTTAACAAAATTAACACTAACTCTAATACACTTATCTGGAACAAGTTATTTCACCCAAATATAGCGCTTTGCAGATCAGTGTTTGGTCCTAATCTGAACATTTCTGTTGAACGTTTGTCAGAATTTACACACACGTGATGACTACATTACCTTATGTTTGGTGTTGGGAGGATTTGAATGCTCCACATTTACTCAGTCTGTGCCAGGTTGTACTTGAACATCAAGTGTTTCTAAACCTCTGGGGTCTGTGTAGGCAACTTTACCCAAAGCTTTCTCTCTCTCTCTCTCTCTCTCTCTCTCTTTCTCTCTCTCTCTTTCTGCGAGGCTGTTAAGTGTGACATTGTTTGGGACTGTAGGCAACCTGATCGTCTCTCCATTTCTGTGACACCCCTGCGGCTCACTCATCAAAGGCTGTTTATTCCTGTTAATGTGCGCAGCACCTCTGAGAACATGATGAGTGGTTATTACCACAGCTGTACGAGAGTCTCTGATGACAGCTTCCAACCATTTCCATCAGTGCCTTTATCCATGCTGCCTCCAACTCTCCTATGAGTATTATTTAACATATTGTTACTAAAACTGTGTCTTGCTTGCTTTCAGCATTTGTCGAGTATTTGTATCAGACTGAGACTTAAGATTTTTCTGTGTGTTAAATTTACAGTGCTAGCCAACATCTTTGGCATTAATGCAACCATATGTCAGGCAGTTATCCTTCTTAAGCCTGCATTTTAACTTTTTTAATGGTGTTTTCACACATGGATTGTTAGAAGTTGTTCTGAAACAAGGGAGTGTTTCTCCCTTTGCCCGGTTCTACAGTTCACGATTCACTTACTGTAGCAGACACTTTTATCCACAGCGACGTACATCAGAGAGTAAGTACAACACAAGCAAGGATCTAGAAAAGAGGAAACAATGTCAGTAAGTGCAAACGAACAGCTTTAAGTCTGACCGGACACACAGGTGCTGAGAGCCATTGCACAGAGGCAAAGCACAACATTGACGGCTGTTCTTGAGAGCTCTAATCAGTATAGAAACCATCTTAAAAATCGTCGTTATCAAACAAAACCATCGTCATTACCGTCATCATCATCAATAATATCAAAACCATTTTCACCATCATCATTAAGGTCGTAGGTATTCATGAAGGAGCTGGGTCTTTAGCTTTTTCTTGAAAGTGCAAAGGGAATCTGCAAATCGCAGGGAGTTTGGAAGTTTGTTCCACCATGGGGGGGCAACAGAGGAGAAGAGTCTAGTCCTCGTCTTTGGACCCTGTTGTGAAGGTTGGATCAGACGCCTTTCATTGGCAGAGCGTAGTGGGCGGGAGGGAGTGTAGACCTGGATTATAGAGTTTAAGTAAAGAGGAGCCATTTTTTCCCTGTTTTGTAAGCGAGCAGCAGAGTTTTAAATTTGATACGAGCAGTAACTGGGAGCCAGTGTAAGGAGATGAACAGCGGAGTGACGTGCTCTTTTAGGTAGGTTGAAGACCAGTTGTGCTGCTGCATTTTGTATCATCTGCATCTGCTGTTCTTTTGGACATATGTCAACACAGCAATTGCACTTTAATGTGGAACAAAACAAGGGGGGGCTGGCCAATGGGGGACCCGGCAGAAGAGGTTTGGAAACCACTGGGTTGACTCACACTCCAGTAGAAATAGTAGGCTAAGCAGCAGCAGCAGTAGCAGTAGTCGTATTAGTGGTAATTAAGCGGCAACCTCTAGTGTTGAAAAATGAAGCCAATGCAGAAGTGCTAAATCCTGCAGTTTGTCGAGGGTTAGCTTGAGGCTGGCTCCAAGAGCCCTAGAAGTCACATACTCACCCTGTTAAAAAATGGCAGTTTTTACAGCAGAAAGAAACATGTCTACATCCTGGTACAAAAAAACAATATTGGTCTGATTAGTCATTGGCCTCAGTGGCACACACTGTACGGGGGGTGAATCTTTTTATAACACATCTGTTTTGATTTAATGAACAACAAGAGTTATCCATAGTTAGGTGCGTAGCTGACCTGATTAAATGGACAAACAGTTACATCCAGGCTTAAAACCCTCCTTAGCTCCAGCTCTCAGCCCGTCGTGAGGTAGACTGAAAGTTAGACTGAGATAGGATTTCCAGCATGGCGGCTGCTGCCGATGAGGCTCCGGAGCCCCCTCCAGTCACAGATGGATGATGTCACTCCGGCTACGTCCATTAATATTTACAGTCTATGGTGGTGATACGCAGTTATCGGCAATAGCTTATAATGATCATAAAGTAGCGATAGGCTCACGTTACTCGCCATCTTTATTCAATTCAACATCAGCTGAACATCACAGGACTTGACAACATCTACTGGTTCAAATACTTGTTTAGTAACGACAACTTTGTGCAACTCATTCAACCAGGGAAATTGACTTCTCATCACTATAGCCTTCAATTTTTGCCAAGCTAGTCTCATAACTTAACATATTGCTGTTGGAGGGTCACTGCTTACAGGTGTTACAGTTTAAAAAGTAACCATGTTAACTGGCGACCTTCAGCTGCATGTAAACAGCAAGAGTACTCACTAATGCCTCTTTGTTTATATTGTATTTAATGAAAACTAAACTAAGAAACATTTGTGAAATAATATTCATATTCAACAGCTGTTGTCAACAACATCAGTGGTATTCGGCTGAAAGTCGGCAGTTAACAGGGTCACACGTTAAACCATAAGACCGGCAGTGCAATACAAGCCCCCCTCTTGTTCATGCGCTGATTTACAAGTTTGTTAACTTCTGTATTTTTGTAAAATTATGCTCATCTGCCTAAATGTGGATGAGATATTTAACCTCCTAGCTGCTCCAAGTCAACCCATGATAAATTTTGTTGGTATTTTAACTAGGAGGCATCCCACAATGCAAAGTGCTACTCGTATGCATGGCATTTCTTTACCTACGCTGTATGGAAAGGAGGCTGTGACTTAATGGCGTACAGAGAGCCCCGCATTAATGTGGGCTTTGGCCCGCTTTAAAATATTGCAGTGTGAACACAAAGTGACCCCAGAGGAAAATGAAACGATGTATCATTTTATCATCTGAATCAAAACAAAGCAGATGAGCAGTAGGTGTGAAAACACCCATCGGGTGAAAGTGGTGGTTGGGAGTGGTGCAGGGTTACGTTTTCATTTCCAGAATGGGTGATGTTAACAGATTCTAGAGTTAGGTTTTATTGTGATGTGCATGTATGACTGTTTTTGACATTATTTAGTTGTGCTGATCACTCTGTTAAAAAAAACAAGTTTTTTTAAGGCTGTCATTGACTGCTGAGCAATGTGGTGATTCCCTGTTTGTACCTCTCATACCCAACTCTAAAAAAAGAAAGGAGGGAGAACCCAGGTGGCTGGCTCATTATCTACTCTCTTCATTAACTCCAGTAAATAATTATGCATTTATTTCCAGCAGCCATAAGCCTGTCTCGGTCTGACTAGGGGCAAGGGACAATGATTGCAGTTACTTTATTTTATTATACAGCAGAGGCAGGCATCTTAAATCGTTGTTGGCTTATGTGTGAAATGCGAACTGTTGTTAAAAGATCATACTGTGTTTATAGACATCAGGTGACAACTATACGATGCCATTCTTTAAGGGACACAAGCTGACAGTTATCTGAGGATGTAATTAGAAGACCCATCACCTCCATTAGCGACCCTGTGTGAGGGGAAAAGTGTGAATGAGCATTAGTACTTCAGCACTAATGTGTCTACATCGATCTGCAATGACTTATTGGCCAATACTTTTGGCTGTGGTGTTTCTGAACAACTGTTACTATTTTTTAATAGAGATAGATAGATAGATAGATAGATAGATAGATAGATAGATAGATAGATAGATAGATAGATAGATAGATAGATAGATAGATAGATAGATAGGAACTTTATTAATCCCTTGGGAAGGTTCCCTCAGGGAAATTCAGAATTTGTTGGAACAAAGATTACATGCACGTACAGCATGCCCGTAGACATTGACAATAGCACCACCATTCAAGTTTTAGCTTTGTGAGGAAGCCAACAGGCTTCAGCTACAACTTGTAATCAAGTGTCAAGCACACTGTCAAGTTTTTCATAATATTATCTTGAATCACCCAAATCTGAGAAACGGGAAGTTAGATTTAAGTTAAGAAGATAAAGGTTAAGATACCAAGTCATCATATTCTGTACAGCTTTTACCACTTAATCAAAACCAAACATTTTTAAAACCCTCCCGCGAGTTTATCTCCAGTCCTGCTGTTGTATGAACAGTATTTGGAGGCATTAAAGTCAATGTATGAATGCATTTGTATAACATATTTAGTAAGTATTTTAACCTTTAAAATATGAATTATGAACAACTTCCTGCTCAGACATTTCACCTCAGGTTCTTTCAGCACCGCCTGAATTACAAATCAAGATGAATGCAATCAAAATGAAAAGCAGACTAATGATATGCAATCTCATTATTGGGTTATTCACACAATCAATGTGTTTTCAGTCAGCTTTATAAGTGTAAGACTTGTAAGACGTATAAGACAATATCCTATCACAACTAGAGATCTCTGGTTATACCTTTATGTTTTAAATCAGTTAATGGGACCAATTTTGTTTTTCTTCATCAGGCCCTGCAGCTCACCTTAGCTCTCTCTGGCGTCTTATCTTTCTTCTGCAGGGAATTAGCCCTTATCATAAACCTGACACTTTTTCAAAGATTTGACACTTCTTAGCAATGTCTCACATTATAATCCGACACGGGAAAAAATTGCAGTATGTTTATGTTTGTTAAGATCGGGGCTCATCCGTTGCGCAACATGTGCTTAGTCAGTCTTTTAGAGATCTGTTTCAAAACAGTTTGACATGTGTACGACATGAACTTTCTATCTAAAGGAGGCCATCCCAAAGTAGAGAAAAAACCTTGAGATTGAAACTGGATTTATCCTCTGGGGATCATGATATTCACTGCAAATATCAGTGGTATCAGCCAAAGTAGTATCAGTAATAATAAAGGCAGGTATATAATCTGCAGTTTTGACATCTGCATGACCGGCATTATTTCTTATATGAGCCATGTTGTAAATCCAAAAATGATTGCTTCATTTCTGTAACTTAAATCTGACTAGATGAGTCTATGCTGCCTTAAGTATAAATAGGAAACAAACATGCCTATATGGCATGTTTTTTTAATTGGCCTGAGGCCCTTCAAATTTTAACCACGATCTGAAAAATTGGAAAAATGTGATCTCTGTTGGCGTTTTCATACATGCAGCTCCTGAATAGTTCCTGAGAATTTGTCAGAGTGGGCTGCATGTGTGAAAACAAACAGCCACATTTTTAACCTTGACTTTATATGGACTTTTTCCTGCCAGCCCTTAGTAAAATGGTCGTGTGAAGTCTGGCAGAGATGATGTGTGAACACAGCAGGAAATATTCAGGGTGATTCACTGCGAGGGAACAGGCAGAAATTATGACATGTGTATCACGACACAAGCGTCCGACTGGTGCAATCGTCGTGCACGTAATGAAGCTCCTTTATACTCTTTTCTGCTCATCACTTTATTCTTCTCCACTTGTTTGTTGATACTGTGAATACATCCAATTACACGTAGCATCAATATAAAGGCAGATCATTGTCATTATAGTGTCAAACTCTGTCGCTTCATCTGCCATGTCATGTCTTACCTTGTGAGACCCTACAGAGAAAACTTCATGCTGTGAAGGACATATGTAAATACGTAACTAAAGAAGATTTAAGGGGCAGGCTGTCTGAAAGTAAAATACAAACAAACTGCAACATCTGTTGTATTTCTTTTTCCAGCTTGAGATGCATTTGACTGGAAATGGAACACAAAGTGAAAATGCATTCAATATTGTTCCTTTTTTAAAACTATTTCACACTTTTTTTTTAAAGTCATTTTTGGGGATTTTTGCCTTTATTGGATAGGACAGCTGAAGAGAGACAGGAAATGTTGGGAGGAGAGAGTCCAGAATGACATGCAGCAAAGGGCAGAGGTCAGATTCGAACCCAGGGCCACTGCGATGAGGACTTCGTATACAGTAGGGGGCGGGCAACATAATTGCTAGGCTATCGGCACCCCACACTTGTCACAGTTAACTTTTTTTGCTGATCAAATTCATTATAAAGCTAATTTTATCTTGCACTATGGGATTCGAAAAACAAGTACATTTGTATGTAGAGCATATTTTTTTCTTTTTGTCTAATTGCATGTCCCCCTGTGTGCTGCCCTCAGGTGGAGCGGATTGTGGACAAGAGGCGGAACAAGAAGGGTAAGTGGGAGTACCTGATCAGGTGGAAAGGTTATGGAAGTAAGGAGGATACATGGGAGCCAGAGCACCACCTTCTGCACTGTGAGGAATTTATTGATCAGTTCAACAGCTTGAAACTGCACTCACACAAACAACCCAAAGTTTCTACCAAAAGTCGTCAGGAACCCATCATTAACAGTCACCAACCAGCCACAGAAAACTCCAGAGCTCGGTCTGAGGCCAGAAAGAAGAAAAGGACTTTTGGCCCAGCTGTTGGGGTCAGAGTAGGATCTGTTCTAGGGATCAGTGGTGCAGGTTCAGGACCCACTCAGAGGCATAAGAAAGTGGCTGCAGGACCTGGGAAACATACTTTAGGAGACAGAATAAGCAAAGCCATGACGTACAAAGCTCCTTCTCAGGCTGGACCTCACTATGTTCCTCCATTGAGGGTTTCTCATAACGGACTCCAGAATGGACAGACGGAGCCTCTCATTTACAGATCAGCAGCAAGGTCACATCGACTGCCCATGGACAGAGTGGATGGAGAACTAGGAGACATGGATAACAATGGACAGCAGTTCACCACTGGGCTAGGTAAGTTGAAAATTGAAGGAAGATGATCATAGGAAGATATGGATACCATTGTTTGATAGCTAAGGTTACAGAAGTAAGAAAACCCTTACTCAATATTACATTGACATAATTTGTAATTAGGTAAATAATGACCCTTCTTTGGAACCAAACTTTCTCAAAATGAATATATTGGGAAGATAAAGTTAGGGGAAACAAAATGCCACACCATCTATGTTGAAGTTAAACTGTTTCCAGATTACTCTGGCTGGTTGTGCTGCATTTTGTTTTATTCAGCATGCTGTCATACAGGCCCATGATAGATCTGTGATAAGCTAAAAATGGCTAACGGCTTTATTCAGCAGTACAGACGTATTTGTTTGTGTCTAATTGAAAAAGAACTGGAGTGTGACTTCCTCTCCATGAATATGAATTATACAGGTGCTAGAAGTTCCTAATATACCAGGAAGCTATGCACATAGAGCTGTTTCTGTTTAGGTATCCTATCCTTATCTTTATTATAGGGTTTATAAAATCCTTTTTCCATGATGAGTATTTCCTCTTATATGAGTATGTGTCTTATAAAGATAAATATAGTAAATGAGCAGGCAGACTTTTATACTGTAGAGACTTTAACACAGCTCTTACTGTGGCTCTTTACTACAGGAGTAGCTGATAACACCTTTGAGTTTCACTCCTGGGTCACAGTCCAGGGCTGCACCACTGTAGTTAATTATTACATGTGTATTCAAAATGACATATCAACAACCTAGAATTTTTTATTTTATTTTAATGAAACATACACATGAGGATTAAACGTATAGTTTGTTCTTTCCTGCCATTCATCGTAGCTGTTATAGGATTTTTCCCCTCTATTGGTTTCCCACACATTACAGCTCTGTAGAGAGAGTTTGCAAAATATGCACATATTGGTATGTACATCATAAATGTGTTGTGCTTGCTTTCTGTGTTCGTTATTGATCAGCTCCCCACTTAGTCAGTCATGCTATGTATTTAAAGGGATGCTTCACCCGTTGAAACATGAATCTGTAGTGAAATTGGGTCATATATGTAGTAGAAATGTGAAATAAATTTTGAAATTGGTGCCTTCTTGACCGAGAAAAGGCAAAAAGACACTTTTTGCCTTTTCTCGGTAAAGACAACAACTCCCAGAATGCACAGCACCGCAGGACACTCCCGCTGAAGGAGAGGTGCATTCATGTGGTATCGGAAAAATGAGAATCCGACTTGTAAAATGCACATGAAACACCTGCTCAAGTCGGTTTTGTGTTTTGTTAACATACTTTTTATTCATGCACGTATTGCACATCAACTTTTTGCTTAAATATAACTTGACTATAAGATTTCTCCGAGTTGGGAAGTCGGAAGAACGACTTCCCAACTCGGAAACTTGGACCACCCGAGCAGCACCTGAATGCAGCATTACTAGCGGACATTAACAACAACATATACGGCCGTTTCCACAACTGATTCAGAGATTTCTTCCAGAAGGAATTGGCATCTTGGAAATTCCTGGCAGAAAACAGACTCTATGTCTGTGTCCATAGGCAAGCAGTGACAGCACCGACAACACAAGTCTGCCCCGGCTTCTTCTTCCTCTCACAGCCGCGGACCTAGCATGCTAGGCTAGCTAGCCTGCCTGTCGACACCAGCAGCCAGCTCGCCGCTATATAGCGGCTTGTATAAAGAACCACAAACATCCGATTCGAGCACAAGACCTTCAAAATCCCCTTCAGTCATATCAGTTTGAAGTTGAAACATACGTTTTTCGCCATTCTCGGTCCATTTTAGGTTAATCCGTAGAGACACCCAGCTTGAGCCCGGCTCAGGCTCACTGTACAGCCGCTGTCTGTCTGCAGAAGCCGCCTGGCAGATATTGCGGCTGGTAGAAAGAGCCACGAACATCTGATTCGAGCACAAAACCTTTAAAATCCCCTTCATCCATATCAGTTTGAAGTCAATTGTTATTAGATTTCTCCATAGAGCCTGGTAGCATAGCCTTCAAGCAAGATGGCGGATGTTAAGTTTCGATTCTGGCAGTGAAGCCCCGCCCACTGATCTGTGATAGGTCTGTAGCTTCAGTGGTCAAAAACATGAGGAACTAGCAATGTAGTTTCACCCCTGCTAACCACAACAGCCGCGAGTGACGCAATATGACGATTTTTGCGTCACTTGCGGCAGCATCTCTGAAAAGAAAATACAGATTTTTCCCGTCTCAGGGGGAAATGAGGGCTGGATGCAAGACCATCCAATAAAAACACAAGTTTACTACTGATACAAAGCTTAATGCAAATGGGTGAAGTATCCCTTTAACTAATTTTGGATGTGAATACACAAAAATTGAACTTGAACATTTTAAATTTTGAGAAAAGTTCTGCATAAAATCAGGTCTTCAGACATTCCAAACAGCATAAAAATGTATAAGGCCTCTATGGAACAATTATCAGCAACAAATCTGACCCCACTCTTGTTGGTTTGATGCTGTTTTGGATAATACACCTCTGATTTAAATAAGACTACCTCGCTCACCTCTTTTTGCTCTGCAACGTTCATCCAAAGCAATGAAAGAGGCTGTCTCTTTTGTAGCTGACTGGCACAGGAAAGGTCACTCAAGGTCATGTAATTTAAAATGAAAAGACCTAGCTATTAAGAAGAGAGTTGTAGGTAAATAAGTGCTTGCATAGCAACATCAAGAAGGTGTCAGGGTATTTAAATGCCCGTTTGATTGACATTTCTGTATTAAATATTCCCTTCAAGTTTTTTTTCACTGTAGAAAAGAAGTGATACCAAACCATTTATTCTATTGCCTATGATCCAACTTTCTTGAGCATTGGAAAACCTGCAGCTGCATAAAAAATAGTAATTTCCATTATTTTTGGAAAAAATACAGGAGGTTAAAGATGATTTTTACCACATTGATTGAGGTGTAAGCATTATTGTTCAAGTCAGCTGGCTAATGCAGACAGCACCTCTTTCCAAAAATCTGAGCCACTGTCAGTGAGATTAAAGCCTTCACTTCCTGTCATTCAAACACTGCTTCCTACAGTATTAGAAATCCAATCTACCAGGCCAACATCTTTCTTCAACCTTTCTCTTTAAAAATGAATATGAACAGACTTTTATTTTGATAATCAGTGTTGATCATATTTTACATTGCAGATACAATTCTGTTGGATCAAAGAACCAAGGTGAAGTTGAACATTCTTGAAGCATTGCTTTGGTACAATGCTTTTGTCCTTAAGTTATCTGGAAATCATTAATTGTTAAAAAACAGAGAGTGGCTTTCATTGTTGTCTCAATTCTATACTGAAAGAAACAGTTGAATCAAATATCAAATTCAGTGTTTGTGTTTAAGACTCATCATTTACATTATCAGTTCAAATGTAGGATGAGCCAGAAGCCCCTCTGGGACAGGCACAAGAATTGGAGATAGATATTTTATATGAGTACAGGATTCATTTTTATTTTTTTAACAATTGAGTTTTCGATTAAAGGGGAGGTAGTTGTCACAATCACTGAAATGCACTGCTCATTCATTGCTTAACTAATGGTTCTTTCTTCTATCCTGTAAGGCAAGTTGTAGTTTTTTTATGTGCAGGATTGAGAGTGTAATCAAGGAAAGTTCAAATTCAACGCATCTCATCATGACACTCAAATATCATGCAAAGTTGATACAAACATTTGTTCTGAACTCTGTAGAGAAATGTGCATGCTTCCCACAACATTTCTACAAAAAACAATCTGTAATTGATGTGCATGTATCAGATTGAATCGTATTTAAGTTATAGTTCCCCAATGACTAACAGTTTGAGTTAAAAGAAAAAGACATTAGAACCTTTTGTTCTTCTTGAATTTCAGAAGCTTTCATGCTGCAAAATCACATACACTGAAAATGCTGTCTTGGAATACCTTTCCAAAACAAATGCAGCTTTTAAGCCCCGTGCAGTTAAAAAAATACTTAAAAATGTATAACATGTTGCTGCTAAACATAGTCAGACCTGCCAGTTGTCATATAAAACCACAGTTTATGAAAGATGTCATCTGAAAAGCCCCCTGGAGCTCAATTTACAGAGTTATTATTTAACCTGTTTAGAGACCATTACAGTTGAATAAATGTGAGTAAACACATTCTCAAAAAAAGAGAATGGGTACAACAAATGCAAGGATCTAGAGAGGAGGAAACAAACAAAAGCATGAACTCAAGTTTAAGTTCCATAGAAACTCAACATTTATCAGATCCTGTCAAAAATTGCTGAGATTGTCATAGCGAGAATGGATTACCTTTTAAGTGTGCTTCTTAAAATGAGATTAGTAAAAAAATCACACCCAGGTTCCTGATTTTTTGTCTGATATTTATTGACCATGGACCAGAATAGGAGTCAATGGGAGGAATATGAGTTTCAGTTTCAGGACCTTTGCTAAGATTTAAGTTTGGTCAGAAATTAAGTTGAGAAAATTTGCTGACACCATTTTTTGACCTTTTACACAACTTTTGTGGCTGGAGAAGTTTGGAGCTTTACATTTTTCTGGCAGATTAAGCTGTTTGTTGTCGGCGTATTGCAGGGTTACATTATTTTGTCAACGAATAATTAGACCAAGTGGGAGCACAAAGAGTTAGAATAAAATCGATCCCAGTATGAAGCCCAGAGGGACTCCAAGATTTACTGTGGAGTGATGCCTGTTCCCCAATAGAAAACAATAATACCGGATTTTGTTCAACTGGAGCGAACTCCCATCCCAATCAGAATTTGGTGGTCAACTGTATCAAATTAAATTCAGTAGTACAAGGATGCAGCATAAAGCAGTATCAACCATTCTCAGAAAATCATTGGTCACAACGAGGGAAAGTGTTGCTGTTTTGCAAAAAAAGAATTCAAGAGTTGTATGGATGATGTCTTATTAAGAAGGAGTTTAAAACAAAAAAAGATCTGTTAATTATTGAGCATAACCAAGAGGCAGTCACATCCATTACTTTACAGAAAGAGTTAAGCGTCAGTTAATCTACAGGAATATCTTTAAAATAGATACAAGGCTTGTGGGCGATTCGGATGCAGAATGGTGATAATCATTTATAAGGACTTGGTTAGTCTTATTCATTAGCCACGTCAGAACAATTTATTTTTCTATTTGTATAACACTAAAGACATTCCTTAGCACTAACAAATGTACATGATTTAAAAGGTTCACAGTGTTGAATAGAGCTCTTTTTTTCTTTGCCTCTGCTAATATGTATGAATTAAAACAAAGAAAAGTTGGCCCTCACATTCCTCACCTGTGATTCAAAGACCTCATCAACTCTTTCATTGGGTGATTTGTACTTGATGTCTTATTTTCCACCTTGATGCTTTTTATATAATGACACATCTAAAGATTCATCCAGGGTCAGAATCCTATACTAGGTTAAATGTTTGTGTTAAAAGGTACAACAGAATCAATAGCTGATGTGCAGAGTAAGTTAAATGCATTCATCAACATGTCTGTGGGGCAGGACCTCACACATGATGAAAATAATGAATCAGTTTCTACATTGTACATACAAGAGTTTATTCTGTAAGACAGGAAAAAATGACAGAAATTAGTCAATAAGTACACTCATTTATTTTTTTAAACAAGTAGAACTCACTGTGCTTCAAGCGATGCCTGTCAGGAGGGACTGTTAGCCTGAGCTCACAACCAATGAGACATTACACTCTAGACAGACTGTCCAGTTTTCCTCATTAGATATGCAAATTAAGCTATATATAGTATGTTATCATAAGCCTGTTTCAAGAATAGCAAGTCATTCCCAGGGTCTTTAAAATGTATCTGGTTTACCATATCATCGAAACCTCTGGTTTAGATAATTCACTGATCAAATGATGAACATGAAAGTCAGTGTTTATTTGTTCATTTGAAAGTTAAATTACATTTATTAGAGACGCTTTAAAAGGTGCTTCTGAAGCACTGAATGCGAGAGCGGTTTCCTCTTTCAATTTCATTTTACTTGTTCAATGACAATAAAGATTTTCTGATTTTGATTCTGACTTACTGGTTTAATTTTGAGGGGCGTGCAAACGGACATTACTTTGAAATGCATGGTTTGAAATGTAAGACCAGGCAGCTGTGGCTCAGTGGTAGAGTTGGTCATCTCTTATTCTGAAGGTTGGGGATCAATCCCCAGCTCCTTCAGTCCACCCTGGGCGAGACACTGAACCCCAAATGACTCCCAGCATTATCATCGGAGTGTTAATGCATATGGATGGGAATAATAAATACTAATGGGCACCTTAAATAGCATCCTCTATATACAGTGCTTAACACATTTATTAGACCACCACTCATGCCACTGCTGCCCTATAATTAACAGCATTGGTAATTACCAAAATCATTTTTTATGTTTCTGTAATGGTTAATACATCAGTATGTAGAAGCTCTTTAAACTAAATGATATTGTTAATGCTAAAATATCATTATTATTGTTATCCATGAATTTTCAAATTTTACTGTTTTACAAAAAAAATAGTAAGCACATGATTATTTCTTGATTAAGATGTCAAATTATAGTTATTTACTTGCATTCCTGAACAGAAAAATGTGTTTTAGTGGTTGAATGTTATGCTTGATTAATTTCTGACTTCTCAGAGAAGCCCAGTGAGCCGGCTCAAATTTGGATATAAAAAGGGGAATTCAGAAATTGGGTTCATATACCAACAAGACTATGACCCCAAGCATACTTCAAAGCTGTGCAGAGACAATTTGACCAAGAAAAAAGAATCTGGAGTACTGGAACTGATGGACTGGCCAAGTCAAAGTCCGGATTTGAATCCCATTGAGCAAATTTGGGATTTAGTAGATTCAAAGATTGATTGCACAAAAGTTTCATCTAAAGCAAGTCTGTGGGAACAGCTAGAAACTATTTGGAACTCAACAACAAAAGAGACTGTCGAAAAGTACATAAAAACAATGCCAGCAAGAATGCAAGCTGTTATCAAGGCCAAAGGAGGCCATACAAAATAAAATGTTTTTTTGGTTATTATGTGTGAAAAGGGACTACTTAGTTGTTTTAGTTTGTTATTTGCCAAATAATTAACAATAACATTTTTAGTTTTCGACAAGTTTTCGAAAGATTTCTAACCCTAAAATATTTATGTTTTATCGTTTTTATGTCAGGTGGTCTCATAAATGTGTTAAGCACTGTGTGTATATAACACTTTATTTAAGTTTTCTTTAAATGTTGTATCTATCGTGGAAGAGATTTAATTACCAGTCTAAATAGTAGGTGTCTAATATCTACCTAAGTAAAAGAAAACAGACTGACATGTTTTGTCATCCCCTCTGTGTCAGGCTCACCTCTGGCCAATGGAAAGATGCATCTACACAGCTCAGTGAAGAGGAAGTTGGCTGAGGAGAAAGGCTACGTGTTTGACAAGCGGCTAAGGTACAATGTGCGACAGAACGAGAGCAACTGTCGATTCAGAGACATTGTGGTCAGGAAGGAGGAAGGCTTCACGCATGTCATGCTGTCCAGCCAAACAACAGACAACAACGCTCTGACACCAGAGGTTAGAATGAAAATGTACACACCAGCCCTGTTTAAATGGATACAAACAGCAATTATTTATTTTTCATTTGTGGCTGTCACTTTGTCCCTTATGTTTGAGGTCTGTATCGATAGATTGAGACCTACATTTAATTATGTAACTCTTGTGTCCCGGTAGACATGGAGCTGTGTTTGGGGAAGAATGAAATAGAAAAGTTTCCTCATTAACTGATGCCCTGGAGCTATGCACTAACTCCACAGCTGCTCCAGGGGAGCTTTTCAGGAGACAACTTTCAAAAACTGTGGTTTTATATGACAACCGGCAGGCTTGACTATGTTTGCTTTTAGCTTCATTAATCTTCCAAAGGGCAATGCTGAAAAAGACCTTGTATACTCAAGCATAAAAGGTTAGGAACTAGCTCCTGGGCTCTGTCTTCACAGAGTTTCTTTAAAACTTCCACCTGCCAGACAAGGTTTCAACAAGAAGATTAATTAGGGGTCTACATATAATCCAGTGATATGCCATCTGTTGTTATAGGAGCAAAATGTCAGCTGAACCAGTGGGGAAACTATGCAGCAAGTTTGTAGAGAAGAGCATGACGTATTTATACTAAGAGAGACTTTAGGAATATTTCAAATAAATAAATGTGGCAACTGTGAAAATGCAATGATGAAGAACATTTTCTATTTTTTTTTTATGATTTTCTTCTCTTAAATCAGTTTACACGTGTTCATTTTCATTGATCATGTGTGTTCTTACATAAAAGCTGTTTGAGCCACATAATTAGTCTCTATTTTTAGGGCAAGCTTTTTTGATTGCTCCGTGATACTTCAACAGAGTCTTTATACGGGCATGTAGGGTAAGCTACATAATATATGTCATGCTGTGTTTGATGGCTTTTCACATTTTTTTCTCCAATCTTCTTAGCAATTTGGTGATCACTTTCTAGCTTGATGACAATCAAGATTCCACCATAGAATCAGCCTTCTAAAGTGGCAGAGAAAAACTCAAATTATTGTAATCCCTCACACTGATTGACGGAGATGGTTTCTATCAAAATCTTTAACTTTAACATCTGTCACTAAACCTTTTATGGAGAAGCACTGTGTTGGTGTTTATGTTGCCTCTGTCACAATGATGCTACCTTACATGAGCCAAAATGACAGCTATGATAGTTTGATAGTATGGGGATGTGTCCGTCTGCAGCACTGAATGTGGTTGAAAGGCTCTCTGCTCTAATGCTGCGGCCTCTTGCATTGTGATGATCCACTTGTAGAATTGACCGCCTGCAGGAAAGAACCAGCCTGTGATTGGTTGCTCATTTTCACACTCCAATCAACAACAAGCTGCTCCTCTCAAAGTTCCCCCTGGATGCAGTCAGCAGCTTGCCTTCACAGATCAGTAGATGCTTTTCCCAGTTGCATCTTTGAATGTTAGTCACTTTTGGACTCTTTGGACGGACTTTTGTGACATTTTGTAGTATTCAGTTTTATTTTATAAAGACATATACATGAACTAGAATATTTCTGTCGAAACAATTTGTTTTTTTAAGATTTCTAAAAGTCAATTTGTTAAGGGGATTATCTCTTAATGCATAAGAAAAAAGACAAGAAATCATCAACATTATCATGCATATTTACTTTGCACAAATGATGTTGACCCTGCAAATAAACTTCAGAGGCCATATCACATTCTGTTCTTAATTTATGGGTTTAAAACTTTTCTAGAAACATTCACAAAAATGTGATCATAAAAAGTGATTAAAAACGTTTTCAGTCGTGACCTTTAGTGAGTTGACAAATTGTGAATGAATGAAAACAGAATTTATTTGGTACTCTTATTACAGCTTCTTTAGTGCTCCATTAATATACTCTAAAAGCGAGTTAAGCCTCAGATAATGTCACAATCACAGTCATCCACCTCTGGCCCATGAATCTAAGCAAACAGGTTTTTCCTCCCCTCAGATTGAAGGATTGTGGGATGTGTCTCAGATCTTCCACAGAGGGAGGTTCTGGCTTTGATACATCGCCCATGTGAACGGCAGCCTGCACTTCACAGACACTGAAGTGGCCTTAACTGTGTGCGCACATGTGTGTGTACTTTCATGTGTGACAGTAAGCCCGTAAGCTGTGGGCTTATCAAACAGCTCTGATAGCTCCTTTTCTGTCTCTGAGTCTTTGAAGCTACAGTACAGGAACAAGAGAGTCTGCCCATGTGCTCACTGAATGGCTTTGGCTGAGAAAATCTTCTAAAATATCCCTGCGCATTTTTCATCCAAACACTCAGAGCCCGATTTAAGTGAGAAAGTCCCCGAGCTGTTAGCTGCTACTGCCTCTGTCACCTTTCTTCTCATCACTGTAGCTTTCTGTGTCTTTTCTTTGCAAATCAACATCCTGTGTTCTTTTCAAGCAACACAATGAATACAAAATCCTATATCATAGTATGACACGTGCGTCAACAAAGAAGCCTCTACATTTTTACTGTATAGGGAAAGACTTAAAAGGAATGCAGAAGATGCCTAGATCTTTATCACTCTCATAAGCATCTGTACAGTAGCACACTTTATGTAAAAACTTATGTAGGCCTGTTACAACCCAGCACATTGGGGTAATGGAATTAACATAAAACAAGATGTTTTAAGTTATTAAGCACAAAAAGTGGTTATATTCAATGCTACAGTGAGGACCTTCATTTTGTGTCATCATTAGTGACCCTTGTGGACAAAGCAGGATGTCTTATCTCTTTGCTGATCTTGTCCTTCTGGTTAAAAATCTCATCCTGCTTTCTCGTAACTGTAACCACGAAACTCTGCACAAGAAAATGTAAACAAAGCAGCTTGCTGTAAATCTCTTTGTCTTTACTCTGACCTGGTGACAAAGGTGACAGGCATTGAAAATACTCACATAGAAATTGTCACTCTTCTCGCTGGTGTCCTTGTTTGCTTTTGTAGCTCATAAAGAGGCATGGGTATTCATTTTAATCCGGTAAATAACAAGTTAAAGACTCTATAAATGAGCTTTAAACAACACCAAAAAAGTGTCTTAAAAGTGTCAACGGGCCCTGCTCCATCCCATTAGTATTTAAAAAAAACCCTGACCCTAACCCTAACCCCTAACCCTATTAACTCAACTTACTTAAAGGATATTAAAAAGGAAGTCAAACCTAAAGTTCCTGCCTCAAACCAAACAAAAAACAAACAAACCCAACAGCACCCCTGCACCTACTCTAGCTGATACAGAAATACAAAGTTGAATGTTGTGTGCCTGATTAAAGCTAACCTTGGCCAAGTCCCAGCTAGGTCACCAGTACCTCAGCCTATTTCAGAAACTGTTGGCCTCAAAAACTAGTGTTAAAACCATAGCACACACTATCAATACCAGAGGCCCAGTGGCACCTCAACTGTGGAGCTGGCCTTCTTGAAGAGTTCAGTCAATGATTGTATACTTGTGATTGGATAGGTTGATTAATTGCCACAACAATCAGAAGCATTGATCTGGCAGCTACTGGTGGGAGGGATACCTTACCTGGAGGGACACATAAGCTTTGTCCTAATTTAAGAGCTCCATCCTTTTGTGTGCGCATCTGAAGGCCGATTATGTCACAGCGGTGCATTGAAGGCTTTCCAATTTCGAAGCCTCCTTCAAATGCAGCCTGCAAATTTGTCCTTCCCTCCTTGGCCAATGAAGGATGACAAAGGCTTGTTTATTTTAAACATATTTTAGTGTTTAAAGTTTATATCAGTGGTCTGGTCTCCATGATTCTACATGTGGATGAATTGTTTGGTGATAATAATCAAGCTATTTTCTATCAGTTAGTTCCGGTGCAGCTTCTGAGGTTGCTAGGCAACAGGGGCGGCACTTAGAAATGACAGGTTAAGGGTGGGGACAGCTGGTGACCCAAACTGGAAATCCTCCATAGACCAGACAGTCTCATTTAAGTTTGGCCTGAGAGGTCTATGCAGGCTTTGAAGGCTGGGTCCTGCATAGGCTACTTCCTTCGAAGGATGCTATCCCCGAATTGAGACACAGTTATACACAAAGACACTCAAAACAGCTGAAAAGAGTAGGCACAGAGATTGGGTGAGTCTTGGCTCCTGTCATACCAATTCCTCACACCTGCTTTTAATAAAGCACTAATTAAGAGGGGAGATACAACCCAGAAAGCTTTTTTGTCCATAAGACTTTTTGAGTTGTCATATCAGAAACGTTCTGGTGTTACTAATAACATCAGCAATTCTATTCAGGTGTCCCAGTAAGCCATGACAGTGGGACAGCATGAAGAAAGGGACCATAAACTAAAACAGCTACATGAATTACAGCAATTACTAGTTTTGGTACTTTTGTACTTGTAGTGTGCAGAGCAGGTGCCCCAGAAAAAGGGGAAGTCCTTGATGCATGGGTTGATGGTTGGACTAACTGATCTGTGACCATTTGGCACATTTCATCCTGTCAATAAAAACAAAAGGCAAAAAAAAAGATATAGAAAAGACCTGTTAGATTCTTTAAAATGGATAGAAAGTGTAAGTGGATTAAAAATGTTTGTGTTTGACAATTGAAGTCACATTACTGTCATGTTTGAATTTATAAAATGCAAAGATCTTTCCAGAAATCTGGATTGAATGTCTTTTAGAGTAAACTACTGAGAGTCTGATCCATAGGGAGCAGTGAGTGTAGTGTACGAGGGAGTGGTTTGAAGTATTGCCTCAGAAAAAGGGAATTTCTTTCTGCTTTCAGAAATCAAAAAATGCCTACAGGAAAATTCAAAAATAAATAAAAATAAATAAATTATGTTTGGCTCATAATATCAAAAAGCATCTGGAAACTGTGGCGAACTCATAACAGCCTGTCAGACCTGCTCGATTTTCAAAAGAGACAAAAAAATATGATTGATTGACTTCTACCCACACCTACAGGCGGTGTTTTCATTTCCAGGGAGCTGATGCTCCCTGTTACCGGTCTCTTTGTTGTGGATACCACCTGTGTTTGTCTGCAAATGTCCTCGAGGCCTCTGCTCGCCGCACATGAATGTCACTTAGACGACTCTCTTCCTCCTCCCTGTTTCACAGACTGGAACCAGCATCTGCCCGTCTCTGCTTCTTGTTTCTGAGCATGGTTTTAATTCAACTTTCTAGAGTAACGTCATTGTCACACACACACACACACACACACACACACACACACACACACACACACA
This sequence comes from Tautogolabrus adspersus, assembly GCA_020745685.1. Classification (NCBI taxonomy): domain Eukaryota; kingdom Metazoa; phylum Chordata; class Actinopteri; order Labriformes; family Labridae; genus Tautogolabrus; species Tautogolabrus adspersus. The sequence goes on from CM036535.1 coordinate 11,311,280, forward strand.
CACACACACACACACACACACACACACACACACACACACACACACACACACAAAACATACACACACACACACCCCACACACAAACATACACACACACACCCCACACACACACACACACACACACACACCACAGCCAATGAAAACGGGACAGATTATGCGCTTGGTGAAACCGAGAATTAAATTCACTTTGAGGTTGAATGGTTAATATGGGTCAGGGGTGATAATCTGATTAAAAGGCAGTATTAAAGTGTGCAGATAGACTGCAGACAGTGATTTGGGTGTTTTGGTATCTGGATGACTTCTCATCAGATAAGATGTCTGATAATGCAAAATCATTGCCTTTTTCATCACATAAGACAACGGAAGCACATTTGTCTGCTGATGCTGAATGATTAAATCCTGCAGATTCAAGGCTGTCCTTGGATTTTCAAAGTATTTCTTTTATGATGAAAAAGGAATTTATATAAAAAAGCATTTCATTTTGTTATTCTCAAAGTTTGCACACTTACAAGATACATTGGTCCCATAGTTGTAGTACTGTGTAGCCTTACCTTTTATAACTTCCAGTAAAGTCAGTTATAATTGGCTGTTGAGGAAACACACCACAAAGCATCATGTCATAATAATCTCTGTCACTTTGTGGGAAGTACATTCTACAAACTAGAGGTCAATGCCACATACTTTTATAAATAAAACATGTATTTTGCATTTTTATGTTTGAATCCATCACTGCTTCATCATTTCAATAATTCAACCTCACTGACATTTTCCAAGGACAAGTTTTTGTTGACGTGCCTTTGAAAGTTTGCATTGACCTTAGGGTATAGGTCAATGCATAAAAGGATTGAATGCTCTTACAGCTTTAACTAATTAAAACATAGCAGACACAAGATTTCAACAGTTTCTTTGGCATCTGGAAAGTCAAATGAGAAGTTGCTTGTCTATTGTTTTCATTACTGAAATGAGGCTTCCATTGAAATTAGACCAGAAAAAATAGCAGTATTGTAAATAGACTTTCTCCATAAGTCTATTTACAATACTGTGTAAGTGTACATATATAAGTAAATATTCCTGTCTTCCCAGTGTATGTCATTATCTATTAGCAAAAAAAATACTCAGGATGTCAAGCCTTTCTCCAAGGATTTAGAATCTCTATTTATCTTCTTCAATCTCCCCTCATGTGTCAGGTGAGTTATAATGTAATAAATGTCTCTTTCTCTTCTTCAGATTATGAAGGAAGTGTGTCGAGCTCTCGGTAATGCAGCTGCCGATGACAGCAAATTATTGTTGCTTAGCTCCGTGGGGACTGTTTTCTGCAGCGGCCTGGAGCCGTCGTACCTCATAGGGCGTCTGTCTACTGACCGCAGGAAAGAGAGCAGCCGCATCGCAGATGCCGTACGGTAATGAGAAATCTGTCCACTTTAAACATGAGTCTCTTATCACTTGCCTTCAGAGTGGACTGCGTTGGGACTAATCATTCTGTGACCCCTTCAGGGACTTTGTGTTGGCATTCATCCACTTCAAGAAACCCATTGTGGTGGCAATAAACGGGCCTGCTCTGGGCTTAGGGGCCTCCATCCTGCCTCTGTGTGACGTTGTGTGGGCCAGTGAGAGGGCCTGGTTCCAAACGCCATGTGCAGCCCTCCATCTCACCCCCTCTGGATGCTCCTCTTACACCTTTCCTCAGATCCTTGGCGTAGCTCTGGTGTGTACCAGATATCAAAGCAGATATTACTTGATTTAATCTGTTTTCTCTACCTCACATACTTGATTAGTGCATGATAACTCTACTGCATGACTTCTTAAAGTAATTTTACTCCTTTTTCTCCACAATGGCAGGCAAACGAGATGCTTTTCTGTGGAAGAAAACTCACAGCACAGGAAGCGTGCAGTCGAGGCCTGGTGTCACAGGTCTTCTGGCCAACCACATTTAACCAAGAAGTGATGCTGCGCGTGAAGGAAATGGCATCATGCAATGCAGTGGTAGGTTCTCATCTAGACCACAAAGAGGGTAAAAATCTAAATTGTACAATAATTAAACTGGATAAAAACATAATATTTGACCCTATCACTCAGTGAGTGTTGAGGAGTCTTTCCTGAAAAAATGAAAAGTGAGGATGATGACAATTTCAAGTTGCCGAAAGATTATAGTAAAGAGAAATGTTTGTGTTATGTATTTCTGTTGGATATTTATGACATATACTTTAAGCTCGTTTTGGGAGTAAAATGATTGCTCTGGCAATATTACCATCAATCAAATAGGTTTAAATAATGTAATGAGACTCGGCTTATAAAAAGTGATATTTATTGAGCTTTGTAGTTAACTGATTTGCCCTGTATCTTCACATTCATTTTCCATATAAAAATAGTGCATCGATTTAATTTGAGTTATTTTTCATCTACATTAATTGTCAAGAAATGGGTGTGGATCTGGTAGAATTTACAAAAGTATCTTCCAACCTCTGACACTCAGGCCTAATATACACCATACTACCAGTACTGCCTTTTTCTGCTGATTTCTTAAAGGAGCAATATGTAACTCTGACACGTAGCCTTTAAAATGGGTAATGCAGTCCAAATTCAAAACATTGGAGAGAGTCTTCTTCCCCCCGCCTCCTCCTCCCTAGTCCCTCGGGACGTGCCTCCCTAGGTTGTAATCACGCGGAGACACGGAAGCTTCTGTGTTTAACGAGCTCTGCATCAGTCTTGAAACCTTCCTGCACACTCCGGTATTAATCCTACTTTCAACCTGTTTCTGGTCGTGGAGTTTATTAGAAAATGCCAAGGATTATTTAGGTCAGGTACAATCAGTTATATCTGAACCAGTTTGCCCGCCTGCTTCCATCGCTACAACACCTGTTGGTTTGCGGTTTGCCTGGATGGGCGTCCGAAATAGCCGTGTGGGGGTGCCTTAAAAATGCCTACCTTCTCTGGTCAAAACAAATACAAACCATTCCAGAAAGGAATCGAAACTTAGAAGGAGGACATACTGGCTGCTGCACTGTTGACAGAGAAGCCAGCACTTCAACACAGCATGTTTCCTAAATGTCAATTTGTAATGCAGTAGATATCTTACATATTTATTCGTTGTTGTTTTTGGTATCATTATCAAACAGAAAGGGACAGGGAAGTTTACAAACTAATAAAAGATCATTTCAATTATAAATGATAAGGGTCCACAAACAGATCTTTGTGGCACACCAGGCCTTTTCAACTGTAACAGCTCAATCATTTATTAATATATATATTGCTCTCTTTCACTCATGTTCATAATCAACAACTTAAAGGGGTAGTTAAGTTTTTTTTTAAATGAGGTTGTATAAGATACCTGCCAATAATATTTGTATTACCTATCGAAGATGCCGGTCAGCATGGCCCCTACATTGAGGTAAAAACATACATTTCAATTCAGCGGGCAGAATCTCAGGATTAACTGCCATGTCTAAAAAAAAGTACAAATTTACACTTGTAGATTCATCCTTTCTTAATACTTACTTAATACTCTTATAACTTGTTCTTATAAAATTACCCAATAATTATTTGACATTTGTGTGTGTGTGTTTGATAGGTTTTGGAAGAATCCAAATGCCTGGTGAGGAGTATCGTCATGTCAGTGTTGGAGGAAGTGAATGAGAAAGAGTGCCAGATGTTGAAGCAGCTCTGGTGCTCAACCAAAGGACTAGAGGCACTCTTTAGTTACCTGCATAACAAAACGTCTGAAAAGTAACCATTGAAGCCCAGAAAAGGAAGGTCAAAGGGTTATCCACAGAAGGACATCCAGGATGAATGCTGCGGTCTTAAACTGAAGGAAAAGTTTCATTCATGGTCTTTGTTTCCATCCATCAGCAGAGGTATTCTCTGAGATTCTGTTCATACCAACAATTCCTTCATGATCATGTTTGCAAAGTTGTTTTTTCTGACCCTTAACTGTCATCTGTCAACTGACATTTGTTTATTCTCTTGGAGACAAAGAGCAAACGTCCAAATGTGCATTGCTTAAATGATCACTGAAGAAGGTTATTCAGGGAGGTACAGAGAGTTTCTGTACATACAGGATATGTATGTGTCTATGAAATCAACAGGATGTATGAAATCAATGTATGTATGATAGAACATGATAACTCCACAATAATATATATATCAGATATATTTATTTCAAGAGTATATAGAGGAGTTTCTGTCTGTATATAAGATGCATTTATTCAGGACTTTCTTGGGTTGCTTATTGTTTGAAGTGTAAGCCAAAGTTTGCATAAGGACACAGTTTCCTGCTCTTTACATGCACGTTCATTCCTCTAGCCACAAACTCATATATGTGCTCATGTGATCTTATGGTTTCCCAGAAAATACAAGAAATCTCTGGAAAAGTCAGAGGAAATGGATTCATTTTTCCTACTGTGAAGCCATTATTAGACAGCGTATCATCAGTACCTATCATTATTATAATCACCATAAATTAGCTTCTGGGCCATGAAATGAAGATGAATGCTCTTGTACTAGGGTACTAATGAGTCCGTCTGGTGGATAAGTAAATTAAATATTATCCTCATACTGTCCACATCCATCTGTCTTTACTTAATCTCGCATGCAAAAACAAGTTTAATTTAATTTGTATTTATACATGAAGTCTGATTGAGGTCAGGGTATTTCTTCAAGGGGGGGGGGGGGGGGGCTGAGTAAAATGCACTTGTTTTTTTCTTTTCTTACAAATCTGTTAAGTGGAAATGAAATACACTGGAAGTCTCATGCACATGTTAGCACTAAATATACACGAGTACAAAATGACTGTAGAAGATTGAATGAACTGGCATCACGTATCACATGGAATGATTAGTGATGGATTTTTTATCCAGTTTAGTTTGAGCTACATGCAGTACTATGGGAGTTTATATGACAAACATGGCTTCCACTTATAACCGCAGATCGTTATTGTGCAAAATGGGTGATTGTTTTGTTGATTAAAAAAAAGGTTGATTGTGACTACAAAATCTGTAAATGATCTATATTGTGGATATGCATCATGTCATGTAGCTGGAGTCAACTATGTCCTTAACTGCATGTGATGATTTAAGATTTCAAGACCTATTTTTATTGCCATGTGTAGATAATATTAAGGCTTCTATTTTGGTTTACCAACAAAAAAAAATGTAGGTGTGAAAACTGTTCGTAAACAGATGTTTGTCCAGTTTTGCAATCATACACATGCAGTACAGTATCAATGATGTAGACTGTTTGTGACACAGCTTGCATGTAATATACTGTACATATAGATGTGTCGCCTGTCCGGATACCTTGTACTGCCGGGTATGTTTTTGTACTAATGTTGTAAGTATTGTTAGAAATTGTGCAGTTTATTTTTGTATTTATTTGAGATAACTGTTTGGATGTGCAGTGCCATGTGTGCTTTCTTTTGCTCCAGAGGCACCGACTCTCTAAATGTGATGTCTACATTTTCCCAATTTAAACATTTATCGCTTATAATTTAAAAAAGAGAATATCCAAACACTGTTTCCACTTGAATATTTAATTTCAATTGAAATAATTCTATTATTGTTATTATTATTTCAACCATTTTAGACTTAATGCTCTACTGGGTTGTTTCATTATTATCAGTTATCACTGTTATTGATATCCATAGCAGATTGGTTTCTGATACCAATAAATGATTTGAGGGTTTTTTCAACAAAACTAAACCAGTCACTTTGTCTGAGGCCAAGAGATAAAACCTTTAAAGCTGCACAGTGCATGGTGCACCGGAATTTTCCCAAAACCTTAAATCAAAAAGGGTCCCTTCATTCACTTTTCTGTTATTCTCCCTCACCTGCAGGATGATAATCATTTATTTTCACACGCTTGCTTGGCTAAAGGCCCCATGCAGTGTATAGAACTACCTGTTTGATGTGGTCACTGTACAGAATCACTGAATGCAGATCATTTATGTTCACTGTGCATAATCACACAGATACCTTATATATTTATTCATTTATTTATTCTAAATTGTAACATACTTTGCTTTTCTTTTCAGTGTGTCGGCGTGTGTGAGATATAAAAATGATTTACCTAAAATGAAATGTTTTGAACTCCTTTCTCTTTGAGGCATCTGATCAAAATTCCCAACTAAGCATGAGTTTAATGAGTGTCATTAATTAATTGTTAATAACAAAGAAAGTACCCCCATTTGTACCAGTATTTATTACAAACGACTGTTTTTGACACTTCATTTTGGAGGGTTTTTTCTTTTAGAAACATCAGCTGTCCCCTGTATATGTATTTCATTGTTCATGTTTTTTTCTTTCCCAAAATGGTCTCATAGCACACCTTAGGGTGCCTTAAAGTTTAAATATCTGTCGGAGATGGATCCATGTGTTGTGATGGGTAGAGTAAGCTGCTACAAATAAACAAACTGTACTTCCTGTACTGTGTGTTGTCTTGAACATTTCTTGAACGGTTACTCTGTTTTGTCTGCAGTTCTATTAATTACAGTTCAGATTCCCAAAGTGGGGCCTGTTTTTTCCCCTGCTAGCAAAGCATGGCAAGTGTTGTGAGATGACTTCCAGGTTAATGTTAGTCTGAAAATGTCTACACCAAGACATCACAAATCTGAAAGTTTCATGTTACAGCATCACTTTTAATTGCTTCTTCTATAAAAGAGGATTGTTTGTTTTTTCAGTTTGTTGTCACACACTGAACTGCTATTTTGGACTGCATGCAGACAATGTTTGAGACAAATTCTTAAATCTTTTTTTTTTAGCATAGAACCTTACTGGCAGTGTGTTGAGTGTATGTTGATGTGTCTGGCAAGGGATGGGGGGCTTGACATTATTTTCTTTTGTCAAAGGGGGGCTCGGTGGGAAAAGTTCGGGAACCACAGATGTAGGTTTGCAAAGCCGGGAGGAATACTTGAAATGAGAGGCTGTAGCCCTCCACTGTTGTTGTTGTTGTGTTGTGTTGAAGACGGCGCGCAAGTGCTGCCTGGAAATCAGACGTATTCAGTGACGTAATGGCGTGGCTCTTATGCAGCCTGTGGAAAAGCAAGCCGGTTCTTCAAGGGTTAGCAAGTTGAACCAGCACTAGTACCAGCCCCTGGTTCACTTTGGTTGAAAAGGGGTGGGATATAACTCTGATTTGGAACTAGTAAGCAAACATGTAATACATTATTTTCATCTAAAGGAATACAATCAAACCTACTGCAATATTATAAAAGGATTATTTCAATATTTAAGAATTGAGCTTCAGGCTAATTTCTGAAGCATTGTTGGTCACATCTTTCAGTACTGTTGACTTTGTTGACAGACAGATAGTTGTGTTAGTCGTGGGGAATTAAGGATTGGTCAAATAGGCCTGCTACAAGCAACAACTGGTGTTGAAACATGAAAAAAATCACAAAAATACAGGGTGAAAAGAAAAAAACTACTTTTGAAAACAACACCCTCTATGCTAAAGAGAATTCAAAATTTCATGTCCAGCCAACACTAATTCTTAGCCTGCATTTCATAGTTTTCACAAGGCAAACGAAGGCTCAGGTGTCCCTGTTCCCTGAGCTAAATGTGAAATTTCAGTCACATGAGCGTGAGGTCATAAACTTAGGAGCCAGGTGTCAGCCAATGAAAGACCCAGAGGTTCAACCAGAGACCGCCCTTAAACAAACAGAGAGGTTGCATGACCACTTTTTAACATGTGAAAGAAGCTTCCCATTCAGGCCACGTGATGAAACCTTAACCAGCTCTTGTCTCTGAGCTTAAACCATGAGAAGCTGTTAGGTCTGAATTATTAATGGACCTCTGAGCTTATATTCTCTTTACATCGTGTCACAGGTTTCTATAGGAATCAACCTCATATAGAATCTTATCAAATGTGATGCCTACAAGGCACTGAAACGCTTTATTGTTCAGGTTTACTGACTGCCAACAGCAAGCAGGGTTAAATAAATGTGAATTAAGTGTATGAATTATGAACTACAATAAAAGGCCTTTAATGTTATTTGGGCTTTTTAAGACCTGTAGAACTCATGCCAAATACTTGACTGTTTTACAGTCTTTAACACACATGCTTAATTAAAGAGGAGTCTTAATGTTACTTTTCTTTCACACTTTATTTTAATGAACTTCATGAATCAATATGATTCCCCATTCACATAAACTTTCAAACAACAATGAGTATGCTCACACCGAGAGTTTCCAAACCGCTGGTCAGGCTTTGGATCTTTTTTTATTTTTTATTCCTGTCTTTCTGATGCATCCCTGAAACGGACTCTCCCTGCCTATCATGAATTATGCAGGTGCCAGGATATTCCTGAGGAGTCCTGCTGAATAAAATAATGGTTTGATGAAAGGGTTCAGCCATCATCTTCATTTATCTCTTTGACGCTGCTGTGGTGTTCTGCTAAATACAGGGAAAATGAATGATGAGCAGCATTCTTTGATTCAAAGTACTATAGTTGGTTTTTGTGTCAAGCTAAAATGTTCTGGCAACGCAGCGAGTTTTAATCAGTGCAGATTATATCAAGTGTGTTATGGAGGTACATACCAGAGGACATTTACTGAGTATGGTGGGCATGAAAACCAAATCGTTGCAGGTATATGATCTCAACATTCTCATCATACAGTCATGTTCCTGTTGAATAAAATCATACTCTTAATATTAATGGCAATAACATATAATAAGAGGTCCCTTGCACTTGTTGATGTTAACGTTCAAATGATACTAAGACCTGGTGAATCAAAATAAAAAAAGGAACATTGCGCTGAAGTTGAAACTAACAGAAGTTCTACCCTTCTTCTGTCTTGATATCAAAACAGCAAAAAGAGTGTTAAACACTGACGCTTCATTCAATGTCCCACCATTTGTTCTTATTTATTGATTGTGCTGTCGAGGCTGCTGAATGTGTGCCACACTTGAGTCCAAGACAAATTTTCCCCCAAGGGGACAATCAAATGTATCGTATCGTAACTGAATACTTTCAGCTTGTGGTGCCGGCTCCAACATTCCTGGAAAGTATCCATCAGAGATGCTCCTTGTGTCCTTCTTTCAGCCTCTTTTTCATGTCCAGTGCATGCTGCTTACTGCGCTCTCGCTTTTCCAGTCTCTGTTGAATGGTGAAGCAAAAACAACAAAACAACATGTAACATTACTTGTCTTGTGTGATTCGGCATATCAACAAAGGGCAAACATAAAACAAATAATAATTAACAAACCTCTTTCTTTAGGCAGTCACGCATGGCTCGGTCCACATCATTACAGGTGCCGAAGAACTTCATGAAATTGTGCTGCAGATTCAACAAAGTTTAATCATTTGGTTTTCTGTGTGTATCAAGGTTCCAGAAAGACTTAGGAGCAGGACCTACCTCAGTGTGGCACTGCCTCAGCTGAGATATCAGTACATTACACTCATCGGTGTGCAGGTGAGGAGACAGGTCAGGGTGCATGCTGAGTTAAGGGCTTACTGTACCACTGCAGCAAGACTGAAAACAACAAACAAGAGGAGCACGGACTGAGGAGCACTGAGTTGACAGTTATTGTTATATATAACTGCAAGAGATACTATTTGGTGGGAACACTTTTTGAGTTTGCCTTTTAACACGGTTTTACATTGCTACCTTTTTTCATAACATAGGAATATGCTTGACATCAAATACACATTCTATGACTGTGATGGGCGTATATTAATTATCAAACAACGTTTTAGTTCAAGAAAGTCGAAGAAACCTCCTCTCAATATCCCAGAGTTCAAAGTGAATCTACAGAGACAAAGATTCACACTTCAAATTAAATTTACATGAAGGATTTCTCACACAAAATATTTACTTATCCATAACTCAAAACCTGGAACATGTGCCCTGTTGGCATTTTAGCAAGATAAATAAATATCTTAAACAATGAATTGTAATAAAGCTTGCTGATAGAAGTACTCTCAATGCTCTTGGTTGTCAAAATAAGATGTGCACATATTAACTTAAATAAAGATAACACACTTACTGGATCATTATAATATGCCTAATGTGTTTAGGATTTATGTTGGGATGTTAAAAGAAAAAATGTCAAGCTTACGCCAGAAAATAGTCATGTTTGTGTGGGTCCAGCTTTTTTTAAATACAAGTAGGGAAGTGAAATAGCGAAATATGTTGGGAACCACTGCTCTACTGTATACACACTATGTCAACCCAGAATGAATTCATCTCTGCACTGGAGAAATCTTCTAAAGGATACTCATGCCTCCCCATCCCTCTCCTTCCTGAGCTGTCATAGTGATGCTGGTGTTTAAGTTTCTCTTGGACACTTACCTGCAGACACACAGAGAGAAGCAGAGAGTTACACAACGCTGTGAACATGGAAATTCAAGATTTTGTAAACTACCACCTTTCCCCTTTAATGCTCTTGAACCATGTAAACAGTACAGACTTGACTAGAATAATCTCATTCAGGGAACATGATCGCTTCAAAAAAAACATGCAGAGTTGGGTTTCCACACAGGAGTGTGAAAGGTTAGCTTGTCTTACTCGTACTGTATATCTACCAGGCTATATATGAGTATATTTAACTGAGATATTCTACAAGTCAGAGCACAGTAGGCTTTGGGTTTGACACATGAATGACCCTTACCAGTAGTGAGGATGTGTGATGTTAAGTTTTCCTGAAACTCACGGTCAAATGTTAGCTAACTGCTAATGATGCCTCCGCTGTCTTAACTGTCATAAATCCATAAAATCACCGAAGAATTGCGGACAAAGCTTTTTCGTCTTTCTCCCCGTGAAGTAACGACGCCGGTTCCTATAATGTCTTTACCATTTCGGTTTAATCTACTGGTGTTGTGCTGACAAACATCTAACCTACAAATGCAGTACGGATCTGTAGGACATGCTGACTGTCTGCAAAACACTTCTTCTTCTTCTTCTTCCTGTTTATTGCGGCTGACAAACAACTTGCAGATGCACGACTGCCACCCTCTGGACTGGAGTGTGGGTCAAAATAGCTTTGCTCCACTAAATTCTCCTAACAATTCCTCTAAAAATTAAAATACCACCCATAGTCCATTTCCCCCTGAGTTCCTCTGCAGTATGTAGTGTTATCTAACATCTGTTCCTCCACATGTCTTTCCTGTCCACAGCTTGGTGCAACTCACACATAGGCTACATGTTCCACTGTTTCCTGAGGAACGCAATGATCACATCTCCCTGTTGCAGGTTTATTCATGACTTTAGGCGTACTGATCTGAGTTACTGTTGTGAGATCCTATAGTACTTTTTAGAGTTCTTTAGATTTCTATTATATAATTGTTATTATACCTCTGAGGATTTGAATCAGCTTTCTTTTTTCTACCTCAAATTAATGACAGTGTAGAATATTATGTTTTTTCTCTTGTCCACAATGGTCCCATCAGTCTGTGTTATATTAAGTTACTTTAAATATTGTGCTGTTTAATCCAGTATGTCCAAATCTTAGTCTAGATATAAATGTCTCATTTCTCCTATATATGTTTGAAACTTCTCATTTCACCAACCTTCCACTGGATTCTGTGAAACCATCATCTTTCCTTTCTTCCATTTCTTTTCCTTCAGTCTCTGCTTTACATGACTTTCTTCTGACTGATTTTAACTGCCAAGTCATATTTGGCCTCCTTTGCCTCCTTTGCCACCTTGTCTGCCAGTTTAGTTCCTTCAATTCCTACATGCTGGTAAATATGACTGTTAGACCCATCATTTGATTTGTATAATCAGTAGCGATTCTAGAGTCCGTTGGGGCCCTATAGGCAAAAAATCATTGGGAGCCCCTACAACCAGCATTCATCACCATTTTGTCTCCCGGCATTTACTTCCTCTTTCTCTTTCCCCCTTTTTTTCACTCCCAGACGGATCATCCCTCTTCATTTTCCTTCAGTGACTTTCATTGACAAATGTGGCGTTCAAAGCAAAAGTGCCACACTTAGCAGGGCAACAAGAGGGAGTGCTGTCAGATGGGGCCCCCTTAGGGAGGTTTCCTACTGTCACCGCTGTAGTAGTTTGTCGGCCCTGGGAGTCCCCCACTGGCCTGAGGCCCAAAGCAGTTGCCTGCCTTGCCTATTGACTAACAGCACCTCTGTGTATAATAATCGTTCTATTTCTATCCAAATGTTTTGTCTGCTGTCTGAATGACTGTTTTGTAAACTGGTTAGTGGTGAATTTGAATCTGAACAATTTTCTGATCTCAATGGTCTTGTATCCTCTTATTGATTCTTTCTTAACAGTGACATGATGCTCAGAAACAATAAATGCGACTCCTCCTTTTTAACTGTATTTTTCAATGCATCTGTATAGATCGGAACATAACTGTCGTACCCATCAATATATTTCTGTGTGGTTTTTGAGTTCAAATAGAACTCCCTATCCTTGTTCTTCTTTTCTAATAATGCGAGATCTACAGTGGCCTGAGTCAGTATCCAAGGCTGTACGGCATGGATACTGTTGGACTAAGATTTAACTGATCTGCTGTATATTCTGCTACTTTCTGTATCACTGTCCAGCCAAAGCCATTTTTTCCTTCTTCTCCTTTTCCCAACAAGGGATCCTGTGTTGGATGATCTTGACTATGACCCTGTGAATTAACCCAATGACATCTCTTTTATATTTTTACAGGCATTTCTTCCATCGCCAACTGTATTCACTTTTTTTTTATATATATGTACCTTTGTATAATCTCAATGCCTTTAATGTTATCTCATGTTTTATGAGTTGTTCTAGCTGCTGGCCTATAAACCACACAAACATAATCTAATACAGTAATCTTGTTAATCCAGTGCATATGGCCTTCAGTGCAGCTCTGACAGCTCCCCACTCAATTCCAACTAAACACCTCATAACATTTAAGACTTTTTTTTACAATGAGAATTTTCTGAACATATACAGCTCATGTAATTCTCTCATCAAAACCTAAAAACTTAAAGTGTTTCACTCTTTGCAGTTCTTGATTGTATAGTTTTAGTTTCTCGCCACTCTCAATTCTTTTATTTGTAAAACACACATTGTCCAAGTTTTATCCACTGAAAACTTCATTTATATGATTACTCCTTTACTTTTCTCATTGCCTCCTTGAGTTTTTTTACAATGAACTCCAAGTTTCTTCCCCGCTTCAAAATTGCCCAATCATCTGCAAAAAGCAAAAACCCCATCCCATTCTCAATTTCTTAAAATACATGATTTATTGCAAAAACACTTTTTTGTAATAACTGTTTAATGAAATCAAATTGATTGACAGCAGTCAGCAGCGAATCCCAGTTCTGGTTCTTTGACAACCCACCAATGATTTGCTCCTTTCCCAAAAGGCAGGACCTTTGATAACGTACAGTATCAGACAAATGTTGGACACACCTGATTGAAATGCATGTTATTATCTTAAAGACATTTTAAACTAAAGGCTTATGCTTAAATAAATGTTTCTTATATTAATAGAAATAGTGAAGTTGATGCCTATGTATACATTTCTTTCCAAAACAAAACTGAAATGAAATGTTTAATTTGTATTGTTTTAATATCTACTATTATTCTAAAATGTGTAAAATAGTACAAATAAAGAAAACTCTTCTATTAGTTGGTGTGCCCTAGATACAGCTTACAGGGGCTTTATTACAATAATACAGTATACTCAGTATACTGTATTATTGATAGGCTAATACTGTTAATGTTGTGTGTCCAAACTTTTAACTGGTAGTGTAAGTTTAGAGAAAATCGAAGAGATTTCACAGTAATATATTTCTGTTGTTGCTGCTCGTGCTGATATTAATATAGTGCATATCAGATACAGCAGTGTTGTCAGTTTAAAATGCGGAAAACCTCAAAATATTTCTTAAAGTTATTTAATAGCCTAACTGTTCAAAGTTTCTTTAGTGAAAGAAAAGTCAGAAAACCTAAATGTGTATTTCAGCATTGTTATCCTTCCTTTCATTACTTTTCTTTATAAAACACAGAGATGTCTTGTGACCCTTTTGAATAAGATCCAACCCATAGTTTGGGAATTTGAACCATACCTTATATTAAGTCATTAAAAATGGCTCCACTCCAACTACTTATTGCATTGGATGCACATTTGTGTATTGGAGGTGTGAACATAGCAGTATCGAAGTGCTGTGCTAGCGGAGACTGTGATGGGGGATCCTCATTGTGATATCTTGGGGCCCCGAAATCCTGGCAACGTCCCTGCTTCTTCCACCACTGTACAGATGTTACTAATGGTCCTGTAGTAGTGAGATAGTGGTCAAGGGGGATTCTAGGGTCTGTTGGGGCCCTAGGCAAAAACTCATTGGGGGCCCCTACAACCAGCATTTATTATTATTTTCCTTTTTTTTCACCCCCAGACGGATAACTCCTCTTCATTTTCCTTCATTGACAAATGTTGGTTTTCATATGAATAATGCTGCAACGCTTAGCAGGGCATTGAGAGTAAGTGCTGTCAGATGGGGCCCGATAAGGCAGGTTTCCTACTGTTGTTGCAAAATGTGCACATTTTGAGGCAATGCTTTGGTTTAAAGTTTGTCAGCCATTTGGGGGGCCCTTACTGGCCCGGGGCCCCAAGCAGTTGCCTGCCTTGCCTGTTGACAAGCAGTGCCTCTGATAGTGGTACTATCTACAGCGGAACTATTTGGTAGCATTAACACTCCAACGCAGCAGAGGGCGCTAAAAGGAAAGAACACGATTTCCAGTCAACAGCTGATTGGTTGATTCGTGTGCTTCGATGTAGGCGGGCTGTTTGTAAATGTTAGACTGAACTGTTGTCACCGTGATCTTAAGTGAGTCAACTGTGGAAAGAAACCAAAAAACTATCCTCCAAATACAGGAGTAAACCTTATTTTTGGTTACAGTCTGAGGAAGAATGGACGAGTCTGCGAAAACTTTGCTGCAACGACTGCTTAGACGGATACCGAGTCAAATGCTCCAAACAATCCTCGCCAAGTGGGGCCGTTTGACTGCAGAACAGCAGCAAGCCATAGATTTCACCCAAACGAAATGGATGTTAACGGAAAACCTACTGGCGATTTGTGAGGTAAGAGAAACCTTCTTCTTAAAAACTTGAATGTTCATGTTAAAACTGTCACACGTGATAGAAAGCTAGCTGAAAGTATACTTTTACCAAAATAGGCTACTTGATGAAGTGGGGCGTCACACTTACCAATGTTCACACATTTACCTCGTTTCATGTGACGTTACGTGAACGCTTTCTACGATCTTCAACATGTTTCAGGTTAATTTTAGACGGAGTACGTGTGGACTTCTTGTCCTCTTCTGTGTTTTCTAACAGGAAAATGAGTGGACGCTCAAACGCATCACAGAGCTCGAGATGATATGTAAGTCAAATGAAATCATTTTGTCATTTGGACTTGAGTAACACCAAGGTATGATGGTAAATCATACTTTTAGCCGGTTCATCATATCATGCTATCAATTTCCACATTGTGTTATGTGTTGTTGTGCTTTCATTGTCTCTCAGACATCATTGAAAATCCAAACCAGGGAATGTGGTATGCTTACCACCTCTTGGACCCTGAAGGTATGTGAAACATCAATATGCATCTTATACTATGAAGGTGAACGTCTGCAGCTTTTCTTTCGTTCTTTTCTTTTTATTGGACATAAAACTACACATGGATGTTTCTACAAGTGACACATTTGATACCTTTAATCAGGAAACCATTCAGCTGGACTCTGTTTTTTAACTTAGACAGCAAGGTTCACCTGTTTTTTTTATGTCGATGCTATTTCCGTACCTTATGTTTTGTAGTTGTTTATATTTTGATTTTCTCTTCTTTCTTTTTTTCAGATGATGCTCACTGTGTAGAGTTGACACAGTTTAAGGAACAATTCAAATCTCACCTCAGGGAGCTTGTAAGACATGTAAGCCACATCTTTCTCCTCACATAAGCTAGAAAAACCTTAGTGATGATATAGTTGCATAATTTAAATACTTTGGATGGTCTGCTCTGTGTTAAACATCCTTTATTTAGAGTCTGCTTTTGCATTCAAGGTGTCTGTCAAAATAAAGAAGCACACAGATGAAGCTGTATGGATTCGGATTGCTTGGGGGGACAGCTTCTCTCGCCCCAACCACCTGAAACCAACATATGTTGTACACTATCTTCAGACCCCATATGTCTTTGTGACCAACCTAACTTCAAAGCACAAGCCGCTGTTATCCCAGGTGAGGATATATTTAATATTTGAGATTGTGGGTGCATTGGCCAGATAGTTTTTTCTTCTTGTCCCATTCCCGTCTTGAAGAGTGATGTGTTTTGCAGGCCTTGGTTCTATCGACTAGACATCAAGCTATCAAGGATGCTAATCTCAGTGGACGCAAACTTACTGCCATCAGGGACCTGCTGATGAGACAATACCAACAGGTAGGTCTGTTGTGATGACAACAGTATAAAACTGTAAATCAGACTTATTCTGATTTACCATGTGGTAGGATACTTAAGTTATCTGTAGGGCAAAAGCATTGGGATGAGGTGGCAGTGGGTGTGTGTTTTATATTTAGACCAACATCTAACTCTACCACTGATGCACATTGAACCTTTTGAAAAGCGAAAGGCTTGAATAATATATTTAATACTGATAACACAAAACCTTTTAGCAATCAGTGATAAACTGTAGTAACACATTGTCAAAGGCTCGACTGTATATCTGTAAATATTGAGTATGTTGCAGAACCACTTCTCTATCACTCAGTTGGAACCTTGTTCTCTGTGTCTTGTTTTTTTTTAACGTTCAAGTAAAGGATTGGGATAAACTGCTGTAACCATTCTAGTCCTATACTCTGACTGATTGGATGTGGTCAAAATTGTCACAACATGTCAATAGATAGATTCAGGTAGATGTAATTTGCTACCACTTGTTATTAACATATCAAGAACATAGTTTTGACTACACATATAGTGCTTTCACACTTGCACAAAACCTCCTGATATTTCCAGGAGTAGCTGTATGTGTGAACACAAACAGCCACATTTTTCAGTTCGACTTTATCCGGAGCGTCTCCTGCCAGCCCCCTAGTATTTTTTCCGCGGCAAGTCTGAGTGGGCTGATGTGAGGACGCAGCAGGATGTTATCGTGGTGATAATGGATATAAACGTGGTGACGTTTATATCCTGTGACTGCTGCACGGTGCATAGACTGTATGCATGAGACGATCTCCGTGCACGTAACTCAGCGGCTGCATTACGTTTTCTGTGCGTCAGTATCTTCTCCGCTCTTTTGTTGATATTGTGATTCCATTGCGCTACAAGTAGCATTAATATAAAGGCAAATATTCTCATTATAGCGTCATACATAAACAGCCAGGTCAGGAGAATATCCGGAGCAGTCCTCCTGAAATTATCTGGATATTTTCAAGAGTGCATATGTGAAAACTGCTCTAGTCAGTTTGTGGCAAGGGAGCAGTTGAACTAAGAGAAACTCAAAACAAGATGATAAATCTTGGGTTTGATTGTAATATTTTAATGAATTTGAACTATCACCATCAAACCAAAGATAGAGTCCCACGTTTTAATAAGGTCAGACTGAAGCACTCTTTTTTTTTAGTCAATCCTAAAATGTAATATGGAGTTAAATCCCAGATCAAAGCGCATTGAAGGCCTCTGAATATTAGTTTGTTGTTTGAATGTTGTGTTGATTGTTTGTATCTTTGTATCTTGCCTTCATTTTTATGTTGTAAATGGAGCGGCTGTGATGCAAAGTCCAATCAATCAATCAATCAATCAATCGATTATCTCTAAAATCACAAGTGGTCTTTATTTATTTACTTTTTAGAGAAGCCTACAGTGGAAGATAGTTGTTCACATTTACAAAAGACCAAGCTGATATTTTTGATTTTTGGTGTTTTCAATTTCACGTTTTGTTTCTAGGTGTTTCCAACAAAGTATCCCAGCCCACTTGCAGAGAAGAATCAAGCTGCCTTAAGTATGTTTGAAACTGAATATTTTCTCATACTTGAAAATTGTTTGTTTAGTTGAATGTATTTGGCTGGAAGGTGCGTGTGGATGCCAGAAATCGGTCCTGTGATTAATTGTATTTGGCTGTATTTGTTTTTACAGACCCACACATAGAAAAAGAACAGGATGGGAATGCAGCAAACAGATGTCAGATGGCCACTGAAGCCTTTGGTGATGGGACATTACCTCAGCTACAGTCGGCAGTTTACAAGGTACTCTAAGGGATGCTTTGATTTACAAGTAGAATAGTCTGTGAAATTCAAATGAAAGCAACATGGCGTTCTTTGTGTTCTCAATACTTCAGTTCAAAAAAGCAAATGAAAATGTTTCTCTCTTCTTTGAGTGCCACATTTTGTTTTGTGTCATGTTTCCTTAGCTGGAAACAAAATTCAGAGATCAGACCAACAGGACCATGACTGACAGAGAGGAGCCCTTCAGATGTGTTATCAAATTTTCAAGCACCAACCTCCTGGAGTCACTTAGAGACTGTGCATCTTCAGGTAACAAGAATCTGTTTAGCCTCAGGCATGGGAAAACATTAAGAAGGAAATTAATTATGTCAACAATGTGGCTCATTTAAGCAGTAACCACAACTTTGAATGTTTTACACGACTGCAACTCCCAAAAATGACCACAAGAGGGCACACACATTAGAGGAAATATCCATCAGACCAACATTGTTCATCATGAACACCTAATAGTCGCAGGGAATTACATTCTGAGATTGTTTTTCCACCCTGTCTCTTCATTGTTAAGGACATAAAAAAAAAAATCATTTATTCGTTTAACCACCTTCATGCTTTGTGTACTTTACAGGATTTGCCTCCACGCCTGTCACCCCTCTGCTCTCATCTATTTCCCTAAAAGGAAAGAATTATTTTGTCATCACAGACAATGGCCCTGGTGCCTCCTCACAAACACGACGACCACAAAACTAATGGACGACAGACCTTTGATTAATGGACTTTGGATTAATGTGCCAACAACAGGCCTATTGGGGGCAGATCCTTGATTTAAGGGGCTTTCTGTCCAGCTCAGCTGTGTCAGACCCTCCCACGGCTTGTTTTTACAATTTTATCATTGATATCCTCGTTGAAATGGCTTTGAAAGAGCCAGTGAGCTCGCAGGTAACAATGAACTTGTGTTTTTGTTGATATGTGCTTTCAGATGTAAATAAGTCAGTTCTATCATTTTGTTATTGTTTGTCGGTGTTTTAGTGGTCGATTGACTAAAATGTAATGTTTTTTTAAATAAATATAAACACAGGATTTGTAATACTCTTCTTCATTGTAATAAAAAACAACCTTAAAACCTTTTGGAATACAGAGTGTTGACATTTTGTAACTTTGCATTTTATTTGTATTGTTTACTCTGTTAGCACGGCATTGTGGTTATCACGTTTGTCAAATGGTAATGTCTTGGAACGAGATCTTCGTCCTTCTAAAAAAGAAATTGTTACTGTCAGTCATTGTTTATTTTTATTGTTTCATAGAGTACTGTGGAGTAGAAGAACTAGGATTTATATTTCTTTGGGACCATCATAATATCAAATCTGAAAAGAACTGATAACGTTTTCAGAACAACTATACTTTTGACTGAACTAAAATACGTCTACCTTCTTGTAGAGTGATAAGTTACTCACCCTTACCGAGAAGAGTGTATTGTTTTAGCTTGACAATTTGTTTTGTGTAAAGCGGAAGTACTGCGATAAAGGAAGTGACGTGTTCTTCTCTGCCCACACCAACGCTTTGTCGGTAGGCGGTGTCGATGCAGCCTTTCAGGCAAAGCTGAGGGACGTTATGCCACTTTTCATTCAATGCTGCTTCTGGGGCTTTTTGCCAAACATAGGATGGACTGTCAGCGCAGAAACATGGCTTCATCTGCGATAAGTAAAGCGAGTAACAGAGATAACGTCACACAAGATAGTCCGAAATGTCACGAAGAGTCTCTGTCGCAGTCAGGGGAAATGATCAAACCCACCATCACGGAGTTGACCAAAGGAGTGAGGACGAACATCCTCTGCACCGTGGAGGGATGTGGCAAGATTCTCCCTAACACACCTGCATTGAACATGCATCTTGTGAAGTCACACAGAGTTAAGGTAATCGTGTTTAAGTCTGTTTAATCATTTGAGGAGCAGTGCATTACCGAAATGCTAAGTTGGCTAACTCGGGTTTGTAAAAACAGTGTCATAAAACTGGAAAACGCAAGTCATCATCCATAACCACTTCGTTTGAACAAACGTATAAAAGTGATGCTTGGCAAACACAGCACAGTAGTAAGCGTTGAGAAAAATGTGTTTTCTGTTATCTGAATGTTTCTGCAAAACAAAACAAAACATGTATCTTGTCATAGTCCAGTTTGCTGTTAGCCAGCAAGCTAGCAACATTGTAACTAGCTACAGTTTACGTCACCAATCACTGATATGGATCGCACGTGACGACTGATGCTTACTGCAGTTTTCGATACGTATCTGGTTTAACCATAGAGTGTAAATAAACAGGAGGTAACCCTTACATTTCCTCCAGGTGTCCGCCCTGGTTGCAGAAATCTGTGCAACATCTTATTTGGATTTGAATGTATATAAGAATAAATCTGTTTTTAGTCAGTCATCAGCTCATGAACCACAACCCTACCAGCAGCATTGCTTCATTTAGGTCTAATTTACTGTCCAATACCAATTCTTTACAGTCAGGCAAAGCTGATGGACTAAAGTCTACTTCTGACCCTGGTCCTAAGTTCCCAGTATACTGGACCGTTTAGTGGGAGGCTGTGATTTACTGTTTCCTCTCTATGAATGAAGTTCTTTGCAGAGAAAGGCTGCCTTTTGTCCAGAGTTAGACTAAGCTCTTTGTCTAAAATAGGTGAATGTTAGAATTTGAATGAGCTCTAAGAATGAGTTAGCCAGAAGAGTTTGTAAAGGCCCCATCAGGGATTTAACCATGTCACTTTAAAGTAGAATTAGGTATATTTGATTAAATCAGCTGGTTTGGACAGTTTTTTACTCAAGAGCCCAAAAATTACAGTCGGAAACACATCTTCAAGACTTATGAGAAACTTAGTGGTAGTCTATGTTTAGTTGCTCATTGTTTGTTATTGTGTTTGTATTTGTAACTTTAACCCTGTGTTTTCATTGTGCATTTACACGTTCACCTCTAATTGGGACATTAAGTAGTTTGACAAGCAGAGAAGAAGTGCTATTAACTTCGTACAGACACAGCACATTCTTTTTTAAATTCCCTTTTTAGTGTTGATAGTTGACAATATGGCTGGCTGACGACACAACCGAGTTCTTATCTGCTGGAATAGCTTACAGAAGGCATTTAATCAGCCCTGTTTGGATCTGCTTTAATAAGTTAAGTGTGACCGTTATAGCTCTGCTTGGCCGCTGTTGTTTTATCTATGTCTCAAACACCAGCACCAGAGAGAAACTGAATGAGACTATTTCACTCACGTTTCACTACAACGTGTTGTTTTAACCAGAAAAGGTAATAAGCTCTGCATTTGCTACTTACAAGGCTGAGAAGTCAGCCTGGTTTAGCAAAGACAGTGAAGCTGGACTTGCTCCCTTCTTTTGTGCTACAACAAGCTACACACTGATGATGAATAACATGTTGACATGACTCAGCTGTCAGCTTACCACCAGAGGATATATCTAAAGCCAAAAGTCAGAACATTCACTGTTGGCTATTCTATTTATTCTAAATCCATATCACAAACTTAAGTGTGTTTGTCATCTGTTCCCTCCAGTGTTACAGCAGATGGAGATGACCTTGACCACTGAGAGGCTTTAGTATTTACAGTATTTCTGGTATAGCGGATGATGGTTTAGTCCATTTCTGTTTTATTGTTGTTGTTTTCTGCGATGATTAAGCTTTTCATTAGTTTTAAATATATAATGTGCTGATGGCTGCTTTAGAAAGCCTAACCTCAGGGCTGAGAGAGAAGCAACAACCTGTTAAATATCATGTACTGTCAAGCTTATTGTTGTTTTTAACTTCAAGGAATGAAAAGCAGAGCCTGCTGCAGATGTGTGGTGCCTTGAGATATACATCATATAATCTACACTGACTAAGAGATGCAAGGCAATGTTCATAATATTTCCTTGAATATAAGTGAACCAGGGCATAGAAGGAGAACATGTACTTTAAGATATACATAATAATTGACTTTTGGTGCATTTTGCATCATGTGCTGTTAGAGATATTGTCAGTCAAGTAAAACTCTTTCTTTATCAGATCAAATCTGAGTTGTCAAGCCAAAGATGCTCGAATGCAAACTTATAACTTTATTCAAATTCTTAAAAAAGAGCCATTCTGTGGTGTGTGTGTGTGCATGAGGTTATATAGCAATTTAACATTCACTGTACGCTTTTTAAAGTAGGGTTATTAAATGACAATGACGCATTATGCATTAATATTTTATACTCAAATATGTTTCTGCTTTGTCTTTCCCTTTTGCTGCTATTCTCATCCTCAGGATGGTATCGTCAATCCCACGGTCAGAAAAGACATGAAGGGCTCTCACAAACTTTACTGCTGCCCCATTGAAGGCTGTCCCAGGGGGCCAAACAGACCCTTCTCCCAGTTCTCCCTGGTTAAACAAGTAAGCCTTTCCTCCAGTGACATGTAACCTCTCCAGTGCTAATGGAGTGGGATGATGAGTTCTCAGTTCTTTGAATTAATTCATGGTTCATTACTCGGCTGCAAACATGTCACAAAAACATTTCATAGGAGTTATGTCATACAGTTAAAGTGTATCTGTACCCAAATACCACCTTTTTACTACCACCTGTCAAAGAATACTAAATACTTTAATAATGTATACTTCACCTTGCAGTCTTTTTTTCATGATTTATAAGCCCATTTCATTAAGATCTTAAACCCCTTTCAACAAATGTTAGACTTATTCTTATTTGAAAATAAGACTTCTGTCATTTGTTATGAATAAGGTTTGAGGTAAAAATAGAAAAACATCTAATTTTCTGTTAGTCAAAAAATCTTCAAATGATTAAAAAAAGGCAAACACACTTTTTATTCAAGTGTATGTTTTCTGCCTCCTTTTCTGCATTGATGTTTTAAGGAGTTCTTGTGTTCGAAGCATACTCATGCAGCATTCCCCTCTTTGTCTAAACCAGTGGTTCTCAACTGGTCTCAGGAGGACCCACCGCCAACTCCCACTGATTCCTTTTGGTTCCCGACCCACCAGTTGAGAACCACTGGTCTAAACAATGCACTGGACTGGTACTGTGTTTGGATCACTTGACAAAAAAAATCATCCTTTTTTTTTACTGGATCTGTTTCCTTGTAGCACTTCATGAAGATGCATGCAGAGAAGAAACACAAGTGTGTCAAATGCAACAATGGCTACAGCACAGAGTGGGACCTAAAGAGGCACATAGAGGACTGCGGAAAGACATACCAGTGCACATGTGGCTGTCCCTATGCTAGTCGGGCTGCTCTACTCTCCCATATCTACAGGACGGGTCATGAGATACCCACAGAACACAGGCATGTATATGAAATACACAGAATGAATGTTTTTTAAATGTACTTTAGGTTGCAGAGAGTATAACTTCTGACTGGCTTTCTTTGTATCTGTTTTGTTCCCGAACAGAATTCCTCCGGTAAAGAAGCGAAAGATGGAGAAAATGTTGAGTGGTTCTGAAAAGCTTAACATCAGTGAGTCAACTTGTCAGATCTTGTCTGCTGATAAAGAACTAACAGAAACTGCTCTCCCTTCTGACATACCTGGCCATATCCTAGACTCAGGAAACCAGAACTCAAACCCCCGTAAGAACCTCCAGAAGTTGCTCTTACCAAAGCCCAAGATGGCTTTGGTCAGTGTTCCTGTGATGCAGCTGGCCCACCTGCCTGTCCTCCTCCCATCTACAGATAGCGGGGCTCTGAGGTCTTTAGTGCTGGCAGTGGACAGCCAAGGCTCAGTCAGCACCTTGCACCTCTTGTCACAAGCCACAGGAGCTGTGGTACCCCAACCCCATGCTAAGAGTTTGGGTTTCAAGGACAGCATGCCTAGTTCCCGTTCTAACTTGGGGCCCATAAGCACAGGGGTGCAAGTTAGTCTGGACTTTGCAGGAACAGAGGACTCAGCCAGCAGCCTGGGAGGTCATCGTGGAAAAAGCACATCCACCAACATTCAGACCGACAAATCGTACTTATCAAAAATACCCACAGGAGTTGGGGATGGAACAGGCTTGTGCTCTGTGGGTGAGTCATCAGTGTCGTCCTGCTCTCAAACAGACATCAGTGTGAGCGCCCAAGTCCTCCTACCAGTCAGCGTTGAAACACAGACATTCTCCTCTTGGGACAGAGACACATCCTCTATTGGAGCTCAGACGGACAGCCACTGCACGAGCCAAATTCCTTGCTCCTTCTCATCTATGCCCCCGTACAAAACCAGGCAAACACAGACACGTTTTGCCTCGCCACAGTCAGAGGAGAAGGTTCAGGACCAGACTATCATGTGCTCTGACTTATTTGGCAGTGACTCCCTCAGTGTTTCCACACAGACAGCTCTGGACATAGATGACACCATCA
The DNA here is from genome assembly GCA_020745685.1 of Tautogolabrus adspersus. NCBI lineage: Eukaryota > Metazoa > Chordata > Actinopteri > Labriformes > Labridae > Tautogolabrus > Tautogolabrus adspersus. The sequence goes on from CM036535.1 coordinate 11,335,787, forward strand.
CAGCTGCAGGAAGTAGTATATATGTGGACTCAAAGTCAGTGGGTGGTATGTGTTTTGGTGTGCAGACAGATGAGCTCAATTCAAACAACATGGCAGACAACCAGACCCAAACAATGACCTTGTTAAATGACTTAGAGAATATTCTTTCTGACAGCATGTCAGGCCACCAGGTGCTCACAGAGGCCTCAGCAGGCTGCGGGGCAGGTTTGGGCTCCGTTCAAGAGCAACATAACACTATTGACTTTGATTTTGAGGAGTTTCTTAACGCTGTGCACATCCAGACACAGACAGAGGAGAGCGAGCTGGGAGGACTGGCTGGAGACACACCATTAGAGTCTCTGGACATCCAAACCCAGACAGACTTCCTCCTGATGGATGAACTGGACCAAAGCGCTGGACCAAGTCGAACCCAAGCCAACGACCTGGAGCTATTTGATACTCAAACTCAGACTGACCTCAATTTCCTGCTAAACGCTGGCAGCCACATGCCGTTAAGCAGCATCCTGCGACATTCAAGCTTTTCAATGAGCACCGAGTCTTCAGACACAGAAACACAGACAGATCTCCCTTCATTTCCCACAGGCCTCTCTGCTCAGACACCTGTCAGTCAGGGCGAGCACGCGAGGCTGCTGAACAGCACAGAGACTCAGACTGTGACCAGCCAGGCAGAAGGCCTGGGACACCTCTTCCTGACTAGCAACGAAACACAAACTGTCATGGATGACTTCTTGTCAGCAGACCTGGCCTGGAATATGGAGTCCCATTTCAGCTCTGTGGAAACGCAGACTTGTGAGGAGCTCTGTGCTCTCTTTCAGCACCCTGAGAAACCAAACCGCTGAAGCCCTCATTGAAGAGCTGTCTGAAGTTTTCTAGTGCAGGTTTCTCATGTCTACCTATTCCTTTGAGGAGGAATCAGCCTACACTGTCGTCCAGCGGACCACAGGCTGAGCAGTAAGACGTCTGCAAAACAGTCTTTAAACATTCCCATGGAGTCGTCATATACAGAGTCATTCCAGGTTTAAATCCTGACAGCTCTGCTGCACTTTATTAGCTCAACAGGCATGATTTATCCGCTCCTGTGACAGTTTACATATTTATTTGCACATAAATAACACATCGTACGTGTCTTGTCTGAAAAGCCAGTTTGCTTCTATATGACGGTGTTTAACCGATGTGACTGGTTTTCACTGCTCGTTCTTATTAGATGTAAGAAAACAACAACTCAATGTTGGATCTGCACTTAATAGGGATGACGGCTTTAGCAGTTCAACAAAAGGCTTAAAAAAGTAACCTTATTGACAGCTTTCAGATATTCATATTCCGCATGAGAAAAGATTCATCTCAGCTACTCTGCAAGTAGTTTACGTATTACATACGTATGTGACGTACAGTGCATTGTGCAGCTTATGCAGATGGTGGCTGCCTCATTCATGTTACCTAATCAGTGGCAGCATGTCTATAAGCTAAGAGTTACTGCACACAAGCTTTGCAGTCAGTGGAAAAGTTGACCATTGAGAACGTGTCGGCTTAAGTTTTCCAAAAGAAAAGCCTGTGAAGCCTTCAACAGTGAACTGCTGAGTTGTATCCTAAATATACAAATGTGGCACAAGTAAAAAAAAAAAAATGTGTCTTGTTAGTTGTTGCACAACATTCATTGAAATGTGTTTTGTGAAGTATTATGTTGTGTGAAAAGTTGTTTGTGTCTTGGCCTCCTATAGCTAAGCAGTCAGTTAAAGTCGGTAAGCAGACTAGGCTGTCAGTGTCTTTGACTTATTCATTAGCTGGGTGTAAGTGTATACAGTAGCAGTACACAGTGCTGAATCGATGCAGTTATGTTACTGAGGAGAAACACACAGCAGATAAGGGCAAGGATTAGCAAAAAGTTGTTTTATGTTGATTAAACTGGAAGGAGTTGTTGAATATCTTCTGTTGAAGTTTTCAGATACTTGACCCTTATCGATGAGACGCGTCATTAAAAAAAACAAAAAAAAAATCTCACTTCCAGCAACTTAACGTAATGTTCTGCTTGTGTTTTTCATTATAATGTTGCATTGAGTTACCTCATTGTAAGCACAGATACTACATGTATACTGTGTGTCCTGGTTAGAGTCATACGCCTTGATCATTTGTACATTTAGTTTTGTTGGTGCCTTATCCCAAGTATTAGCTTTAGTTCTGTTACAGACATTTGCTGCTTTAAAATATTTATCAGAGCTATACTAACATATGATTTTGACCAACACTGAACAAAAGTCAGAATCTTTTTCTCACACTTTGCATGATTATTTAATTCTGTATTCGTATTTTCATCATTTTTGCATGAAATATCGGAATGTCCCTTTTATTGTAGTTTCTATTTAAAGATTTATGTTCTGTCACATGACAATAATGCTATGCAGCATTTTGGTTTATAGAATGTACAGAACATTACACTGTGCCCAAGTAAAACATTCTCTATTTTTGACACTATGACTCCATTGTTTAAGGTTGATATCCCTGAATTAATAATGGTTTTGACACTTGTACAAATAGAAATTTGTACTTCTAGTCTGTGGAATTCAAGTACAGCATAGCAGCTCTCTGCTGGTTTAGCAGCACAGTGAAGTACTTTTCTTGCACAGAACCATGTGTCAGTCTCAACGTGTGTTATAGTGCTTTGTTTTCTCTTCATTGGGAATGCATGCAGATATTTTCCCAGCACAAAATATTTGTTAAACCAGAATTTCTGTTGCCTCTGTGTAGTGAATGGTTGCCTTGATTAATTGTGTAAACTACACTACAGATGTTCTAAATAAACTGCTGGAAGATGTATGATGTCATCCATGTCACTCTGTATTTTGTTCTTTTTCACACGTTATAGCTCAGGCAACAAGTAATTATCAACTTCAACATAAATAATAATGTGTACAGAAAGTCCACACAAGTATATAAGATAACTTGAAGTAAGCTGTCACTGTCGAAGCTCATCAATGTAGTCTTAGCAATGAACTTTGTTGTGCTGTGCTCGACATACAAAACTTCATGGAATCTCTTATTTTATGTGTGCAGTAAAAGTTTGACTTTGTAATATGGAAACACAAAAAATCTTGGCTTAGGCTGGATCTAGTTGCCTTTATATTTTACAAGCATATTCAAAGTAGTTTTGTTCAATTAACATTGCAGATCTAATGACTTAACAAACATCTTTTTGAACAGATTTTTTCTTTATTTAACAGGGCAGCAAAACACAAAAGAGGTATTATTATAAGGCCAACGTAACACAATCATCTCAGTTTTAAATTATGTTGCAGCAATTTGGCGGGTTTTTGGAAGACAACAAGAAATACTTTATGTTTCAGGATCTCAGCATGACTCTGCCATGAAGACCCATTAAGGTAAGCATGAGCATCACCCAGAACCCTTCCACAGTAACAGCATTACTCTCTGACTGATGTATAACTACACTTGAGTACAAAGACATTACAGAACAGATGCAGTAGTTTGGCATTATGTGTACTCGCAGGCTACACTGCAACACTTCATTTCTGACAGAACTGAGGCTTGTGGCTAAAGTTTAAAAGAGGAAAGTTTGAGGTCGGGGCACTGCTATGTCTCTGATGAGGTAGATGCACTGTTGCCAAGGTAACAAGAACAGCTGAAAAAGCATTGTGGGAACTGGTCAGAACAAAATGAGGCCCAAATGCCATATAGAGCTTAACCTCTAAATGATCTGTGCACTCCATGGTTATTGTTATGGTAAGTGTGGTCTTAACATTTTTCACAAACTGAACCTTCTGGTGGTTGAAAAACAAATGAATAACACCTGCGGCGAATTTCTCTTCTGAAACATAAAATGAATATTGAATTATTCAACCAAAAGTTCTTCCATATAAATAATAATAAAGTACATACAGTTTGGTTTTACTTGGTTGAACCTGAGAGTTTGAAAAAATTGCGTACTTTAATACCAGCACGAGTTAAACGTTTATTTCACAGCCCTTATACAGCTTGGTGGCACACACTGTCTTGTTTGGTTGTACAGTATATGGGCTTGACTTGCAGCAGTGCTGGAGCGGTGGGCCTGTGTGTCCATTGAGTAGCTGGTGTGGTGCAGTGTGTCAGGTTTGGAAGACGTGGGTACCTGATACCTCTTAGGTATCGAAACACTTACAGCAGAGAACACGTGAGGGTTGTGCTGACATGTCCGGTACTTGGAGGTCAGGCCTGCTGAGTAGGTTGGAAGCTCTGGGTTAGCAACAGTGTCCATTCTTGTTCCTCTTGTTCTGCTTTTATTAACAAACAGGAAAGGGTTTTCCTCTGTGTTTTCTTGTTCGGAAGCTCTATTACCACTGTTTCTCTGAGGTGGTTTAATTGGTGGTAAAAATGTGAAGTTTTTAATAGGAACCACTGTGCTATTGGGTCTATGGCTGTGTTTCTGTGGCTTAGAGGGCCTGTTATCAAACACAAAGTGTTTTGTAGAGGCATGAGGAGTCTCTCTGAGCACCCCTTCCTGCTCTACTTTTTCTCTGAATAAGAGATTTGATGTGGTTTCTTGCAGTGCATTGATAACAGGCCACTCTGGGGCCACTTCTTGTAGAACGGTCTCACCAGTGTTACTCCAGGATCCCATGTGCTGGTCTAATTGTGTGGATTTCTGAAAGCTGCTTTTCCAGCCCACATGAGATTCACAGTGGTGCTTTGCTGTGCTAGATGAGTTGTCCGCTTTAGAGGGGGTTGTTGGGTTAGCAGATATGGGGGGCGGGGTGGCAGCTTCCTTGTGTTTTGCTTTCCTGTATGTCTTCGGAGTCAAAAGTATGCAGCTCATTGGATCCACTCTGGCCCAGCCCCTGACCTGTTTTGAATAATAATAGCTTCATTTGTATAGCACCTTTCAAAAACAAATTAGATACTTGAATGTTAATATGTTTACTATGAAACAAAAAAGTAAATTAAAAGAGGAAATACACTGAAAAAGATATTCTACTGAGTCAAACTTAAAGCAATTCCCTGAAATCATGCTAATATTTGTGGCATTACATTTTCATATGTAAATCTAATTCTTTTTATAGTCTGCAGTCTGCTAGAGAACAGACTTTACTAATTAGCATGTTTTTGTGATTTGGTAGAAGTTAAAGGTTTCATTGTCTTATGCCTACATATAGAGACAAAATGGTTTGCAGTAAGAATATTATACTTATTTACTTACAGCTTCTTCCCATCCATTGTAACAGTGAAACTCAAACGGCTCCAGCTCTTTCACAAACTCCTCCTCACTGATATCAAGAAGAGCATCAACATGTTTTCTGTCCGGTGTCTCATAGGGCTGCTCCTCAACTGCGTCCTCCTCCTCCACTGCTGGAAACCCTTTTTCTGCTCCATTAGCAGCTGTAAGATCCACTGCTAGGGTCGCCATTATGTTAACTCGAGTTCTTCATGGTTGTAGGTTATCTAAAAAAATGAAATCCAAATATATAGAATTAACAAAACAACTTAATAACAATAACAAGTGAGAGGAAGCTAAATGTGTCTGTTTGTTTGTGAAACTTTGAAAAGTAACGTCAAACCTAGACTCCTATTACCAAAAGAAACAACTCTAAATCTCAATAACATGTTTAATGTTTCAATGTCCCCACACTAAAAGGCCCCATTCACAAAAAGCGGCTCATACTTATCGTGGTTAGCTCTCTTCCTGCTCGACAGTTTTCTCACACATAGTGCAGCAGCTGTGAATGCCTTCACGTACGAGCTGCAACGTCGTCGTCATAGCAACCCATAGAGACAGGGATGTGACGTGGAGGAATGGGAGGGCTGAGTGCTCAGTCTGCTCCTGATTAATTATTACACCTCTGTTATGCAATAAGTCATTTACCCTGTAATTAAGTGTTTCAAAGGCTACAACAAAATAGTACGACAATTGGTAACGGAGTAACGGAGACAGGTGGCAATCTGTTGGCATTAACAGGCCTACAGAAAAGCCCAGAATCAATTGTAACTGTGTACAAAATGTGTTCAGTAGGCTACTCTCTGAAGAGCAAGCGGGGTCACTAGGCTACAGGTTCGAAAAGGGAAGTTGTTTATCACTTGTGAAGGAGGAAACAATTTTGGCCCGTTGAAACGTTCAGTTCTGCACGTAGCCTACAGTTCACGTAGTCGCCAAATTCAGCTCTACGCACTTGGTTGTGGGAGAGGACACTATGTTCACTCGTGTGCGCCACACCAAACTGAAAATGAGATATGGTCGCTCAGAAGAAGAAAGAAGCCTCTCCTCTTTTTATTTTTCATAGCCTAAATAATGAGAAATGTGTTTTTATTTCCTCATCCTCTTTAAAACTACCATCAACAGGATCAAACTCACACTTTGCCTCGCACTCGGCTTGCGCACTTCAACAGCTTGCTTTATTGGTCCACAGCTCGCAGTGTCGGCTTCTGACGCAGCCCGAGCACCTATCCGCGCGGGGGCACGCTGACACCTGACTGCTCCATCCCTCAACACGCCGGTCTTTTCCATCACGTCCACTCCGGCTCTGCAGTGCAGAGACATAGTGTTTTATGGAAGCGGAGTCTGTGCAGACTGTCGTGATCATGCTGCCTCCAAAGAACTGCCTGCCGAGGAACTACAGCTGCATAGCTGGACTGTTCGGTAGCCTGGCAGCAGCCAATACGAGGCTGGAAGATGGGGATGATTTTGACCTGATGAACGGTACATGTGAGCCCATTGAGAACGCCGTTGTGGATGAGAGACCGCGGGGCAGAGAGATCTTCCTGAAGCCTCCACAGAGTCCAAACCTGCGGCGGAGGTGCAAGTCGCTCCCCACGCCGACAGACAGAGCAAAGTTAGAGATCTCCCGCAGCAGGAGTCCAACCAGTCAGAAAAAGGTCCGGTTCGCTGACTCTCTGGGCCTGGAGCTCATATCAGTGAAGCATTTCGATGATACCGATGAGCCAGAGGTGCCGGAGCGCATTTGGGCAAAACTCCCCAAAGGACCGCTGCACCTTAATCAGTTGGACACAAAGTTCCCACGGGCTCCTGCGCACTCTGTGTTCATGGAGCTGCAGTTCACCAACCCAGGCACTCTCCCCGGCTTTGAGCAAAAAGTGAGGGAGGTGAAAGTCATGTTGGAGTGTGTGCAGGCAGATGAATTCAGCCTCTCTGGGTTTGTGCGCGTGTTGAATCTGGCTTTTGAGAAGAGCGTCTCTTTGCGCTATTCTCTGAACAACTGGATCACATTTATGGACAGTCTGGCGTCCTATGTGCCCAGTCCGTGTGACGGTGACACTGATAAATTCTGTTTCAAGATCGTCATGCCTACCTCCTTCGACAATGGAGGCACATTGCAGTTTGCAATCAAATACTGTGTCGGGGGAAAGGAATACTGGGACAATAATAATGGAAACAACTACAAAGTGCGGCGTCACCGGTACAAGATGTCCCCGCCGCGAGAGTGGGAGAACGGATGGATTCATTTTATCTGAGCTTTGTTGTCTGCAGCGACACGCCGTGTGCGTAATTTACGCGTAACTGATCCCGGGTACTTCAATTAGGGCTGTAGGCTGTGTAAGATTAATTCTGTCTTCCATTTTCAGCTACAGTGAAAACAATAATCCTCAGTTACTTTATTTTTTGCCCTGCTGTGGTTATAGTTTGAGTGATACAGACCACTTTAAAAGCCTTTAACATGTGCCCGGTGTTGGATGCTGTGTAATTATTTGCCTTGATATCAGGGCTCTGTACAGCTGGGTGCCCTTTGGGAGGGCATGTTCACGTTATGTAATGTAGAAACACGTGCCACGGAAAACGTGCCGGGCAACGCTGACTTCAAGCATCACTGCTCCTGTCAGGAGATGCTGAGCGTTTATTCGGTGGCATGGAGATTTTTGAATCATAAGTTTGTTTTGCATGTATGCAACAAACATAGTCCTAATGAGAAGCAGAAAGCATTTCACCTTGGCTAACATGCCAAGTGAACCTAAAGCAGAATTCTCATTTTTGGGCTCCTGCAGGCTGGGGGAAAAATACACATTTATGTTGCAGAGTTGATTGATTGAAATCAATGTATAATTTCCCAAGATCATGTCACAGAAAGATGCCTTATTTTAAGACTTTATGTGGGAAAATGTACATTGAATGTCGAATCGTGTGTTCTCCATTTGGAGGAAAAAAAGTATAGTAGATGGAGTTTAAAATAGATTTAAGCCTTTCAGACACTTTAAATTAATCTGTTAGTATCTTTAGGCCCCAAATCCGCAAAATATTACTTAGTCAAATAAACTACCTTGAAGTCCCATATTCGCGACCATTCAAAAACCACTGTAATTTGTTTTTACTTTAGGCTACTGATGTAAAAATCGAGGCCTGACCAAAGTCTAAAGACAATAAGCTTAAACTTTCCTCGAGAAATAAAATGTTCCCAGACTTGTCAGTATATATTCTATGAAATGATAAAGGCCTGGTTTATAAAGCATGGGCTTGAACACTCTATACTATACTGTGAGGGGATCATTCTCCTCCTTGGAAACATGATTTTAGTAGCAGTTTTGCCGGAATAAATTACCTCAGATTACTTGTGGACACTCTTCTCTTCAGGTTATAATAAGGACTTTTTAAGCTGTCAATTTTATATTATTGTACATTTACAGACTAAAGACACAATCATTTGTTTTATTTCTAACTTTCTTTATCGCCTTTAGTTTGTCACAGAAAGTATTGTCTGCAGAAAAAGTAGCTTTTCACCAACAACTGTGTGTTAATGCTCTCCAGTGCTGTAAGGGTACATGACATTATCCGCATTAACCACTGTGCAAGAATAGTGCTGCTTCCCACCTCCCACATGACCAGATATGTTTAAAACACTGGATTGGCTGACATATACATGGAAAACTGTTGACTGATTACTTTTTCTTATTCCAGTAGCCTGATGTTACACAACCAGCAAACCCTCTGCAAACTACAGCTAATGTTGCATCCATAGGTAACTTTCTTCATCAATTTACTGGAAATAAGTATTTTTCTTCAGGTGTATTCAAGCTTGCATGCTGTAGACAAACAAGATTGATGAAATGCAAAGGTCCAACACTTTTTAATAATTGTGTGATGTTTATTGACGTGAAGGAAGTTGAGCCTCAAGTTTCAGTAAGAGAGGGTAATAACTGAGGGTGCTTTTAATTCCAATGCTGCATGCTTTTGTTTACATTATCGTGGCCTAAGAGGGAAGCTCTCCATTTAATGAGGCCAGCAGGTTGTGATGTGGAAAAGTACCATCACTTTAACCACTAAGTGTTTAGAGAGGCTCCACTGTCAATCCATCATAGTTGGTTTGTGCTAGATTTTTACATATTATATACCTGAAATCTTCAGAACAGTTTTGCTTTCACTACCTGCAGCTTTACGATATGCAGGGATGAATTTATTTTACCTTTTTATTTCAACACTGTGGATATAAGATGTCCAGCCATTGCAGAGCTTGCTGTCAGTTAACTTGTCTGCTAAGGTCTGTGTAAATGTTGAATAAGCGTACATGCTCTGCAATAGCAGAAAGCATTACTTGATCAAGGCAGAGAATACTTACACAAGTACAGGGGAGTGGATCAATACCAATCAGCCACTGAAGCCACTGATTTGTAATTTTTACATGATACAATTTGAGCATGAACAACTACTGGTCAGATATGTCGTCTTTACAGAAAGGAACTTACAGTCTGGGGTAGCTTTTCTGAATAACTTTCTCCATGTTCCACCACATGTTACTCTTTAGTTTTGGTGTCATGAAAGAAATAGAACTTAACTGTAAAAGCACCAAATGTATCAAAGCACGCTATCTGGTTATACCACCCTGCTGTAGTTATTGGTGCGTCCAGGCCATAAAGGAAATGTAGGACTTCTGGTCTCATTACATGCTCATCCTAATGATTGCAAAACATTTTGCATCAGCAATCACTGATATATAGATGTGTATGTATATGTGTAAATGTTCCATATTGAATGTCCGTCTATTACTGTTCTATGCTGTGTGTATTTTGAAACATCTGAAAAGCAGAATTGAGAGATCTGAATGGTAAAAGTTTGTTTTCTGAAGGGGCTGGGAAATTGAAAGAGCCTAAATGTGAAAGAGTACTAAAGCACACTTACTGTTAAATGTAATATATTTAAATTATATTCAGATAAGATCAATTAAGTCTACTTTTAACTGGTAATATAACTAACAGAGATCATTGGTCTCTTGAAGATATTTTTCAAAAGTGGTTATTGGGAGTTTTCCCTGAAATCTATCCAAAAATGTGAGCAGTGTTTCTGAAGTAATTGACTATTTGAAACCCAGTGTGCAAAACGTGTGTGCACTCTGCCTTACTAAAATATTAGTTTTACTCGGAGACATAAAGCAAAGCTGGAAGAATGCAAGTGTTTGTTTGTACAGAGACGGAGTAATTGCACGGAAATGATAACGTGGACGGAGGAAAGTGTCTTAGCAAAATGATTAAGGAAGAAGCACTTTTGTATTTGAAAACTTTGGAAATGGGTGACTTATGATTGTAGCTGACTCAGTCACACAGCAGGTCTAATGCACTTCGAGTGAGGACAAGGAAAGGAGCAGGATTGCAAGTTGCCATATATAAAGCTTCTCCTGTGAATAGCTACTAACCAAGGTGATTACCATCCTTTGTCCCATGTTACCGTTTTTTCTCTCTCACTGTGACTGTCACTGAAAGCCTAGATCAGTTCTGCATTATTTATAATCATTATATGGCTCTATATTTATGTCAGTGATTTTTTTATGTTGTAAGCAAAGCACTGTTAACATCTGCAGTCATTGTGTTAATCTGTATTGATGCAGTCTATTCTTTTTTTCGCAGTGAATGTTAACCATATTGGCATGTACAGCTGAAACATAACTTTATTTTTTGTTTAGTTTTTAATGTGACCTTTATTTTGTTAACACAATGGTCAATAAAAGCATTTGTGATGGAACACGAACTCTCTACCTTTATGGATCATGATGTAAATCATCCATTGTAACCTCTGTACCATAGCCCATCATACTATTTCTCCCGTCTTAACATACAAACTTTGGCATAATAGTGTTATCAAACCTATCAAATTCTAAAACCACACCTCTCAGACTGACTATGTGCAGTGTGCGATGACAGAGCTTTTAATGTGATTGTTCCCATGCTGTCTAAAGACTATGAGGTCAGCGGAACAGCTCATTTAGCTGCAGCAGATCCCCATTCTCAAAGCAGCACTCCGCAGTGGGCTGTAGCCATCGCCATTGTACACAGGGCTGTGGACATGTCCTTGAATTGATCACAGTCTGACACCACGCCCCCCTTTCTCTCCCTCCTCTGTTTATGAAAGGGAGGAGTTAAAGCTGCAGGCAGGAAGAAGAGCAGGAGAGCTGTGTAAAGGGGAATAACCACAATACAAAAGGGTTTATATTAAAGGCAATGGTGAAAATGTTTTTCATTTTACCCTTTCACTTTTGGTTACACACCTCTGACAAACCCTTCTGCTTTCTTGATAAGCCGTTTGGAGAAACCTCTCTGTTAAAATTTGATTTGCATATTCAAAAAACCCCAAACCTGAATGTCAAGTTATACAGTCTGTTACAAGCTAAAACGCATAGAAAACACATTATTTCTAATGATATTACAATCTGTGTTAAGGTAAAGAAGATCATTTATTACGGAGAAAGATTTAAAAAACTGTTAGACCCTAATTGAGGCTTGAGCTAAAATGTGTGGGCGGAGCCTGTGCATGCAGATGTGTCTACCTGTATTTCAAGGGTTAATCAAATACAGTATATTACCATCTCTAAGTTCTTATCAGTTTTATGCAAATTAGACACTCTCTGTGCCTTTGATTGTGTTGTTTAATTGAATTAATAAATAGATAGGCTCAATCTTCTTTTCATCTTCAAATCAAACCAGCCTGTGAGGGAGATCACACTCACTGAGGGTGGGGAGGTATTCATCTCAGTGCAGTGTCAGGTGAGTGTGTGTGACTTATTGGCCCTGATTTGGCCCAGGTGTGTTAAGCTTATACTGTATATTCCCTTGAGTTGCAGCACTGGATGCTGACTCATGGTCTCACCATCAGTCTGAATGTTAATCTCTGTGTTTCTGGTGTCTTTTAGAAGTGTGTGATTCTGCATAAGCACCTCTTGACTTGCTCATTATTTCCAGCAGCTCTACAAGTGTAGTTTGTTGGTGCTGGGAATTTCTGACCTTTGTTTCTTTGTAAACACGGACCTGGTGGCCTTTGCGTCTCAGCTGTAGTGAGTTTAGTTCTTCTTATCAGCTGCTCGGCAGCAGTGGTTTAGTTTATTTGTTTGGCTTGTAATTATTTTGGTTCCTTTTCCCCCTCGTATTCCATAGATTGCGATTTTAGTGGTTATCCCTCTGGGGTAACTTGAAGATACCCGGGGTCCACAATTGCGTCCCTCTACCCCACACCCTTACATAGCCTTCTATCGAATAAAAACAACCTCCAAGCAAGTGTAAAATTAATTTTAATGTGAACTGCATTGTAATACATCTTTGACTAGTGGAAAGTGTAATCCTATAGGTGTGTAGATGTGCATGTTGTACTTTTATGTTGTGCTCGTTGTGTTTTGCGGGGTTTCTGTGTCAGATTAGGAACCCGATCCTGCTTAATCTTCATGTAAACCTTGAGGCAGTGACGACTGAGTGGTGTTGGCCCACAGTCAGGGGAAGATGAGTTACACTTTTACTTACTTATGCTGGTGTTGATGGCATCCTGACACTTTGTAGCAGCTCTGCGATGCTGGCATAATACTTTCAGCAGCCACTCAGAAAGAATCCATATGGCCAGACAATTAAAACCTGCTGTGAGATTCCAATTTAATTCTATGATGAGAGCTCCTCAGCAGCTTGCTTCGAGAGGAAAACCGCTTAATTCCCTAGAAGACAGATAAAAGGAGATTAAAATATCTCTTGTAATAAATGTTGAAGCAGGAAATTAAGACATGCACAGTTTGATTTGACAGCAGAGGGATGCTTTTGTCTTTTAACCATTTTTAAATACTTTTTACAGGGTTTTAGCAAGAGCATGCATCATATCACCCCCTGTATTTCAACCATATGCATCTGCTTTATTCTTTTTTTGTAATTATCTACTGTTTGTAATCAGTGAACACTGTCATGCTGTGTAAGAACAGCTGCTTATATAACTGCTGGCTTCATGTGATGATGACGTTGTAATTGTTCTCTCCCTCGGGCGTCCGGCGTTATGAGACTGCTGTTTCCATCCCACCTGCGCAGCTACTCTCACCTCACCCAAAGTGTTTCCTCTGGCTCTAATAATGTGGTACACAAATAGGTTTTATGGTTTCTTTGTAAATAATTCATGCGGTGCATTCAGAGGAATGTTGTTCCCAGAGATCGATCCTGACTCAGCTGCAGTCAGGGCTGCTGTATCAAGATCAGTCATAACCTCATCTCAGTGGGCTCTGGACCTGAATAATTAATTTCCTAAATGATGCTTTGCAAAACTTTGAAAAATGCATCCTTTTGTTTTGAAGTGCGTGTACTCACACAAATAAACCAAGATGGCTACCTTATTCCTAGGAACACAGCTGTTTCTTTTGCAGTTTTCCTCTTTATGCTGCAGGGCAAATTACGAAAATGACTCACTTTGCTTCCCCTAAACCTTCTTGTTAAACCGAGCTCTTTCTTATTGTCTTGGAACACATTTTTGCTCATATAAACTACACTCACTCAGATAGAAGAGGTATAAATCCGGGGTGGCAGGAGTCAGAAGCAATCTTTGTCAAACTGCCTGCTTGCTTACTTCGCTCTTCTCCTCTTTACTGCATATGTCTTTACCTCTTTCTTTTACACGCTTTAGGTAGAGGGTTATATGGTCTCTAATATAATTTAGTAAAATGACAAAAAATAGGGTCTACTTAGTAACCATTCAGTATGTATCACTACTTAAGTCCGATGTTTTGATCATTAGTGATAATAAGTCCTGACTTGTTCTGTGCTTTTTACAAATTAGTTCAGAAACCTCATGTGAAGAATATGGCCACAGATTCACAGATAGTTATTGAATAACTTCTACTGAATGATCCATTGATTTAGTATCTCTCTTTCTCACAATCACCTACTACAAAGTCTTCCATTGGAAAGAATAAGGAACGTTTTAATAATAAACCATTTTTCATAACTCAATGTTTCTTATATCTTCCTCACGCTCTTACCCATTGACTAATCATTAACTTTTTTTTAAAATAAATTTGATAAGAAGTTACTCATTAATGGTTTAACAGTTAGTTCCTCATTTGTTCTCCAGGTTACAACTCAACACTTTTTGTACCTTATTGTATAGAGGTACATTATATAAGTGTTGTAGTCAAGACCACACTAACCGAGACCATGACATACCCAAGACATGGGTTTCTCCGAGACCAAGACAAGACCAAGATATATTGAAATGTTATTATTGGAAGGATAACCCCTTGAGATGCACCATCTCGTTTTCAAGGGGGTCCCTTGACATTTAGTGATCCAGACCGAGTCAAGACCAAGACCATGAATATCACAGAAAAATCATCTTGTGCAGCAGGCATGTCCCTCACGTAGACCGTAACACTGGGAAGGTTGCAGCTGTAACCGGGGGATAAAAAATCTAACTACAAATGACTTGAAGTTATTTGTTCTTTTAGAAATGGGCGTTTTCCTTCTAATAGAAGTAACGACTTGGAAAGAAGCCTATCAGTGGTGATCTTGATTTAAAATCTGGAGTCTGCCCAGTCTGAGACCGAGACAAGACTGAGTAAAAAAAAATTCGATTCCGAGACGAGACCTTCAAAAAGTGGTCTTGAGACCAAGACGGATTTTGAGTACTACAACACTACATTATATACTGTAGACACTTAATCTAACACATCATTTAGTTTGCTGCCCTGTAATACATTTTATAATCTGCTGCTAGTATTGTATTTTTTTCTGAAAGCACATGTGGAACATTAAAATATGAAAACTCAAGAAACAGTTGTGTTCATCTTTTTGACAGTTTATAAAGACTACATCATGAAGGATTACAGACTTATAATTAGTCCAAATCATGTGAATTCTACATCAAATCTTTGTCTTTGTAATGTCCAAGTCATAGATTTTGTTTTTGCGTTCTGAACCATATTTGTAATAAGCCTATGTGATTTAGAATTTGAATTCATTTGCAGCCATTTTCTCTCCAAATTTAATGCGGTGCTGCAAGGCTTAAGCACTTTTGAGCCACTGTAGAAAAATATGAATAGGTACACCATATTTGTCTCTATAGACAAAACATTTGTGCACATTTCTGGTTTATCTGTTCCTGAGGGAAGCGTTTTAGACTTCTCAGTGGGAGTTTCCACTGTGTTGAAAATGTTTGTTCGAGAAATGTCTGAGAAAGATGACTTGTTTCCACCCTCACCATATTTAGACACGGTAGAGGAAGTAGCTTTGAGAGACTTTGGAGGAAATACTTTCCCAACCAAACAGTGGCAATGTGCCATGACGGCATACCAAACTCCATAAGCTTATAAATAATTATTTACAAAAGACCGTCTGCCTCCAGACAAACGAAGAGTTGACCCATGTGTTGTCTGCTACTCTTCTTTGTTACATTAAGGTTACATTATTGAGAGCACACTAAACTAAGTGGACATTAGCAAGAATACTGCAATACTACTTCTACTTAAAAAAAAGAAAAAAGAAATCTCATAATGATTTGGAAAAAGAGGATCAATGCCAAAGAGTTACTTTTTCATGAAAAAAAATTACTATAGAAATGACTCCCCTTAATCTGCAGCTCCCATCCTCTAAAATGAGTTTTGTAGCAAGTTTCAGATTATTAATTAGCTATGCGGCTCACAACTCTTTCATTGTGTTTCACTCTCACAGTTCTTGGCTGAAGCACATAGATGTTTTCAGGAAAGAAGCACTGAAAACACAGGGTACAGCTGGAGTTCTAGTGGAGCATTTTGCAGCTAATAAAGCCATCACGAGTTACACTTGATCATGAAGAAGACCAGCTTGTCCCCTGACAAGTTTTACAAACTTTTCACACTTACCCCCAGGAGACCAAGTCAAGTTCATTGATAGCTGAAACACATTGATTATTTATTGTATGTTGACTCGTGTAAAAGAGGAATTCGAAACACTTGAACGCTGGAAAATATTACTACGAGGCTGATACTACTCCTTAGTATTCATTGTCGTGTTGCTATATGCACCATAGTTTTTCGTTTGTATGGTCCAGAGTTAGATGCAGCAGCTGTGGGTTAAAATATTAGCATGCACCATCAGAGTTTACTCTTTATATGAATTATATTATCCCAAATGCTTGTGAATTTCATGCTGCTGGAGCACACATGCTGTACAATGGGCAGGCTGCTGTGTGATAGTCTAGATATTATTTTATGTGCAGCAAATGTTGTGACGCCTGACATTGAAAAACTCAAAGGAGTTTCAAAGTATCTAGGCGTACTCTGAGATGGGAATGCAAAGAGCTATACAAGCAGGCCTCTCACCATCAATGACTGTTTAGTATGCTGCTGATCTCCTTTTAGAGCTCTCAGGTCTACCAGACATTATGAAATAAAAGACCCAAGTTCTGTTTTGGTATGAGCACCAGGGACTCTGAATAATACAGAAGGTGCAGCTTACATTTTCTTCTTCATTTTTATTCCCCCCCTTTTTTTCTAACATGCCCTACTGTTTTCATTTCGTATTACTGCTATGCCCAATTGAAATTCATTTATATAATACTATTTAACTGCACATATGTTACAAACACAATATTGTCAATTTTCAAGTAAAAAAAAAAGCCAAATGTATAATTCATGCAATTTAATCAAGATGCAGAAAAAATTACCAGTGTGTGTGTTCTCCAATAAGATAAAAGGGTCATTGGCCATTTTACCCTTCACTCTCTTCTCCATCTGCTTTATCCTCACTTTGTTTATTGTCCTTCTTGCTGTTCCAATAACACAATCAGCATTCAGACCACTGCAGACACTGTAAACTTATTTCAGGGAGGGATGCAGGGCCAGAGGTGCACTCATAAATAATCGACTGATCCAGACAGTTTCCATCCTCTCATCGGCTCTTCATCATGTCAGTCTGACCCCAGATGGATAAACAGAAAGCATATGAGGCTGACAAACAGGTGGAGAGACCAAGGCGGTGGGCACTTGTACAAAGCACACATCAGAGAGCACACTCATCATCA
This sequence comes from Tautogolabrus adspersus, assembly GCA_020745685.1. NCBI lineage: Eukaryota > Metazoa > Chordata > Actinopteri > Labriformes > Labridae > Tautogolabrus > Tautogolabrus adspersus. Next base: position 11,352,999 of record CM036535.1, read on the forward strand.
GGAACGTGTTGAGAGGAGATAATCAGTGGAACATTAAGCATCATCAGTTCACAGCTGACACGTCCGCCACTGCCACTTTAAAAAATGGTCGTCAAAGCCAAGATAAGTAAGTTATTGACGACATTGGGTGGTTTCTGATAAAAGCGTCCTGAGAAGAATTTTCACAAGATTTCAGAAAGAGGATTCAGGAATTTGTTCTAGTTCAGGAACAAGAACATTAGTGATGTTAGGAAATGATGTCAAATTACAAGATGTAGCTCTTTGTTGGTGATCTAGGTCGGGGCTTCATATATACTAAGCCAGTTATTTCATACTAAACTGGGAGAAATCTTTTTGAATGGATCTGGCTTTGTGCAGGGTTCAACCGAGCTCTGCTATGTTTAGACAGGACAGGGCCAATTCCCTAAACTGTTGATAATGTTGGAACCAGAATGTCTATCTTTTTTTTTAACCAGTGGTGTCTCCCCCTTCTGGCCATTGGAAAAAATGGAGGTTAAAAGCACTTCTTCCTTGGCTTCAAAACTAAGACTCCACGTCCTCTTCACATCTTCTATGTCTTTCTTGTGTTGTTCTATGTCTTTCTTGTGTGTGTGTGTGTGTGTGTGTGTGTGTGTGTGTGTGTGTGTGTGTGTGTGTGTGTGTGTGTGTGTGTGTGTGTGTGTGTGTGTGTGTGTGTGTGTGTGTGTGTGTGTGTGTGTGTGTGTGTGTGTGTGTGTTTGTGTGCACGTGCACACGTGACTAGTTGATTTGTATTTTACTCTTGCCATCACCTGCCCAGGGACAACGGATGGAAATTAGCTAGTTAGCTAAATCTGGTACGAAGCATCTCTTCTCTTCTGAGACTAATGTTTTTTTTGTACAATGTCCCTGATTCAAATAAACTCATAATAATAATAATATATACAGTCTATGTAAGAGCAAAAAATAATGTGTACAAAAGTACAGGCAAAAATATTATAGGCAAGGATGGAAGTTGGTGGTTTTTTGTTGGATATGAAGGGGAGAAGCTTGAGCATTGGGCTAATTTGATTAGATAATTTGAACCAGGAAGATGCTTTTAAGGTATTTAGATCAGTTAAAAAATAGAATGAAAAGGAGCCTTAAGATGTGGTGAGACAGTGTCATGAATGCATAAATCTTAGAATGTCTGAGATGATTACATTTTGTTTGTCGAATATTAAAACTTTAAGTAGTTGTTGTTGCTCTCAGTTAATGCTAGGACGGACTATATTGACAACACAACAGTACTTACTTAGTGTGCTTCTTCAGTGTCTGTAAAAGTAGTCAAGATGCCTCCGTTCTCTCTCTCTCTTTCTTTGTGTGCATGTGCTTAGTGCGGTCACTTCAACACCCCATCTGTCCATCCACACCATCTTCATCCCTGCAGGGGTGTCATCAGCACTTTGTCACAGGGAATGATGTCACTGACTCCCACCCCATCCTCATTTCTAAATAAAAACCCTGTTGGATGTTTAGGAGCAGGGCCGAGTGCGTGAGTGATTCAGCAAAACGTGACTACTGTCAGAACAGATATTTGTTAGCTTGTTTGGGGGAGTGTCTCTTCCTGCAGTTGGGTGCTGGAGATGTGATGCAGCAACGCATGATCACCAAACCAGAGAGAGTTTTGTATTTTACATGCATATACATCTTCATGTGTGTGAGCACGCTGTGTGTATATTTAAGTTGTCCTCTTTCCTTCTCTTGTATCATTTTCACCCTGGTGGCGACACCTCCATAAGGCCTGGGGCCTTTGGATGCAGAGCACTCACAACAGGTCTCATGAAATAATGATGTTTCTGCACTCTCACACACATCCCTGTGTGTCTGGCTTATATCCCAAAGCACTCTCTTCTACGTATCTCTGTGACTCTCTCCTGCAGACAGAGGAAGGTCACATGGAGTGAGTGTGTGACTGGACACGCAGTAGTCTTCCTTTGCCAGGGACCCTTATCTCAGCAGATGATATTCACCACACACTCATGAGCATCCACCCATCCAGCAATGTTCGTGCAGGAGGGTGGCTGGGGGAAGTTTGTGAGCAGGTGTGTGTGTCAGTCTATTATGAGTGTAGTTCTGTCCTGCTCGTTATCTTAGACTGGCAAAGATTTGAATGATAACACCTTTCACGAGTGTATATGGAATCATTTAATTATTTAACCGTTTAAAAGCAAATGTAATCATTTTTGATGGATTGAGAACCACAAAGTTTAACATATCAATGTATTACTGTAGCTTAATACAGTGTTCTGTTTCTCTCACAATGCTGTTTGGAATGTTTTTTTTATAGAGCCTCATTATATACTCTTAAAGATATTATGTTTATGATGTTAGCATGTACAAACTAAAAGAAATATATGCAGCATGCCTGTAAACTAAACATGCTCCAGTGTCTTGACACGTGCCTTGGCTGTTTTATTTTTTGTAAAGCACTCGTACATGTGTAGGAGAAACTATTTCTGTGTGATGATCCAAACTGATGCACTTCATGCATGTGTGCACTGACGCTCTGCATATGGTGACTTTTCCCTCAGAGGTTTAGGACTCACTCTCTGCTGCCATCTTATGTGCAAAAATGTTAAAACAACATTATCTTGCTTAAAACAGTGTCCAGGGTTTCAGAGGAGCGACCTGAATCAGAATTCATGGGCGCTTCAATGAGAATGTCGTTAGGGGAAAATAATACTTGGTGTTTAAGCATTGACAGCTGAGAGCCCGTCTTGTCCTTAACTGTTCTGGATCCTCCTTTGCATTTGAGAATGGTCTTGCAAGGTGTTGCTGTTACCTACATACTTTACTTTACTTTGGCTCAATTCTCAGAATTGTCTCCTTCATTCAAGCAAATTGCATTGTGGTACATGTGGGCATCCCTCGTTTTTAGGATAGGATAGGATAATACTTTATTGATATAGAAGAAGGTCATACAAAATAAAAAAGCAACCAGAATAGATTAGATAAATATAAATGAAAATGAAAATAGGAGGTATATACAAGTACAATATGAATGGTGAAGTTAGCTATGCAGGGCAATTAAGACATTATGTGCTGTGAATGGCAAGATAAAGTGACAAGTGATGATTAAAGTGACTTGGTATGGTTGATAGCAGCAAGTTATGTAAACAGCAGTGAAGAGAGGCAGTATACAGTATATATATCGATGCTGAATAATACAATATAATAATACAATGATACAATGTTAATAATAATAATAAGAAGAAGAATAACGCAGTCTGTCATGAGGTTAGTGTTTGTGGGGGGGGGAGTTTGTGTTCAGGACAGCCTGTTGTTGTCAAAGGCTGCTGTTGTACAGTCTTATGGCAGTGGGCCAAAAGGAGCGCCTGAAGCACTCTATTTTGCACCTGGGTGGAATGAGGCGTTGGCTGAAAGAGCTGCCCATCTGCCACAGCTCGTCATGAAGAGGGTGAGAGGAGTTATCCAGGATGGTTATGATTTTGTCCCTCATCCTCCTCTCAGCCACTGTCTCCAAAGTGTCCAGATCAAGTCCAACTACAGAGTGTGCCTTCCTCACAAGCTTGTTCAGCCTGCTTGCCTCACCAGTCTCGATGCCACCCCACCAGCACACTACAGCAAAGAAGAGTGCACTGGCCATCACAGACTGGTAGAAGGTCTTCAGGAGTGTGTTGCAGACACTGAACGATCTGAGTCTCCTCAGGAAGAACAGCCTGCTCTGTCCTTTCCTGAAGAGGGCGTCAGTGTTATGAGACCAGTCCAGTTTATTGTGGATGTGGACCCCAAGATACTTGTATGAGTCCACCCTCTTCACTTCCTCCCCCTGGATGATGACTGGGGCAGGGGGGCCTCCTCTCCCTCCACTACCACCTCTTTGTTTTGCTGATGTATGGCTCACTGATCAAAACTGATCAGTTGAGTCTGAGCGAACTGTCAAACTCTTCTCAAACCTCTAAACTTTCTTTCATTATTTGAGCTGTTAAAATGGTCCATTTAGTTGTCAAAATGGGTCAGATTTGTATAGTCCATAAATAAATAACATAAATATTAGTATTCATAACATGGGATGTTTGTGGTGTCTGCTAAATTGGCAGATGAGCCAGCTGACAGCAATGAACCAGGAAACACATGGGTGTCATTTTGTGGCAGATATTTTGAATATGACTTCAAATGAAAGACAAAAGGTACATTTTCTCTCTACAGTATATGTAACACAAACAGATGTCCTGCTAAAATACAGATGTATTGATCTTAATGTGTACTGTTGAGTTGTACAGTATGACTTTTTCCCTGTAAACTTGTACCTAATTATGAAATCAAAATCTAAAAAGCTCAGTATGATACAGAATAAAGTAGCATTTAGGGAGTCCAAAAAGAATTGTATAGAACAGATAACGAAAATGTCAGAATAAAATGTAGATTTTATATCAGAAACTTTTCCAGGGTTGGATGACATTTTGACAAAAACATCAAAAAGATGAAAAAAGGCTGAAACATTCTGACCAGTACGGCTCATACGATAACTCTTGTGTGTATTCTCACGTAAAGCGTCATTGGGTTCTATAAATTGAAGATACTATTATAATCATTATTATGAACTTTTCATTTTGGTGGCATTGACCAATTTACTGACACAAAAAACAAGTTTTTTAAACGAAGAATGAAAGATTTTGGGTGTATTATGACCTTTTGCAGACATGCTATAGATTTTTGATGGCCCATTAAACAATTGTGACGATTGTACTTACAGTCTGCAGAATGTTAAGACGAAAAATTAGCCAAAACGATTGAGAAAAACTGTAATCAAATTTCATTCTGCTCCATTCATCATTTTTCTGATAATCCACAGATGGAGTTAAAGGTAAGGATGTACCTTGCTGACATTTGGTGCTCGATACAACATATCAGTAACACACGGCTTGAAATCCTTGAAATCCTCAGTACCAGTCAGATAAATGAATTAGGCTCTGTTTTCTCCCTGAATGTGTCTCATCTGTTCAGATGCTCCACAGGTTAGCAGATCACAGAAAACAAAAGGCCCAGAATATGAGCCAGTTGGCAGCATATAGAGGCACAGGCCATTGCCTTCGTCTCTGCGGCCCAGTCTGCAGAAACAGCATCACCGCCTCCATCTGTCTGCACTCTCTCTCCTCTCTCCCCTTCTCACACTGAGTCTGGTCTCTACTGATTGTGTCACCATGCCACTGCTACCATCAAATAATTTGTCAGACCCTCAATCCTGTTTCTATATATAAGTTAAGACATCCCTTCCTCACTCACCTGTTCATGTTTATCATACTTCATGCATTCACAGAAAAATAACTTAATCAAATTATGATAATAAAATTAAGTAAAATATACGAACGCCAGATGGGTAGCCTTCACTGACCCTCTTTGATTTTCTTTCATCACTCAAAAGACTCAGCTGTTGCCATGGTGACCGTTGACGTCATCACAGGTGAGACCCCAATCTTCCCATCTTGAGTCAGGTGAATAAATGGTCACACCAGCACATTAACCACATACCACTTTAGGTTCATTCAAACAATCAAGTAGAAAATCTCTGCTAATTCATCACAGCATGCAGCTGTTGAACACAACCGATGCTTCCATGCCGTGAGGAAGAGGTTTTGGCAGGAGATGAGTGAAGGACTTATGATTTTGGCGAGAGGATAGAGCAGGACTCTTAAATGTCCTCTACTCTGTGTTGTTTCAGCTGGACGGCCTCGGGGACAGCAGGGGGACAGACAAAGGGGAAGATTTCAACAGTACAGACAGAGAGAAAGAAACATATAAAAGGACAATAAAAAAATGACAACATGCTCCTCCTCTAAGGTCAGTCTACAACATAGAAGAAGAAGTGAAGAAGAAATATAAGATGAAGAAAAAGAAAGAAGAAGAAATGAAGAGAATGAAGCATTAAAAAAATAAAGAATTTAAAAAAAGAGGATACAATGAAGATAGAGGAAAAAGATGATAAACAAAGATGAAGAAAAGGAAAAGAAGATCAAAAAGAAGCTGAATAAAGAAACAAAGAAAGAGAAAATCTAGAAGTACAGTTATAAACTTTTAATGACTGTATGCTTGAAATATCCGATATCAATCACATTCATCACAAGGCAATTACAAAGCGTTTGAAGTTGTAATGGCTTCATTCAAGTTTGACAGACTGAAAAAGGAATGAAATATGGCAGCCATCTGTAAATCACTTTAGCAATGACGTCTTTGTACTGATTCATACATAGCTCATTGCATACTTGTGCGTGGATAGTAATCCATAAACATCTGCATGTGTTTGAGGCCGCAGCAGGTGACACAGTGCAAATGCATTCATGTTTTACTGTGACACAAACAAAAACAAAAACAGTGTCCTGGTATTAGCACAGTCTCAGGCCATAGTAACAGCTTGTTCATGTTTACATTGCTGTTACTGATTCAATGCAAAAAAGTGCTTCTTTCCCATTAATTTCATGTAATTTTACATTTGTAGGCCATCATGCTGAAATGATATGTTTCCTGTTCTATTCGATGGAACTTTTTTGTCATTTAAATTGTTTCTGTCTCTCTACGCTGAGGGTGTAATGATCCTTGAGGTGTGAATGTTTGTGACTAAAAAATGCAAATGTGATCAACATTTTTCATTTGGATCATCCAAGAACCAGCATTACTGCCTTGTAGATTTTTATACAGTGAACAAATTCTATTCAGCCGCTTTAGTTTCAGGGTCTGTGTGTTGTTAATGCTGGGCTGCCATCATGACTTCTTTGAACTGAGCCATCTTCATGTTATTGGTGAGACGTGAGAGTGTTTCTCAGCCTTGTTCACTGCCCCATACTTTACACATAAACAATTCCTCGATTTTCACATGAGGAGACAGAACTAAAAAGACTTCAATCCTTTTTTCCCCAAATCTGTTATAGGAGTTGTTTGTTTCATTCCTAACAAATGATGAAAATATGTTGAAAATGTTCTGGTAAGCATTGCCTTCCTACATTATCTTCTGTACGGTAAGAAATGACATGTGTGGAAAAAAATCCTTCTGTCATTTTAACAGCATGAGAGGAAATTTTGAAAAGTTTGAGTATTTTATTCTTCAAGTGGGACAAACAATGACTCATAAGCATCCAGTTCATAGTTGTCTTTTGAATAAAACATCGAATAAGTACAAGTTAAAGGGATTACAAAGCTTATGAAGTAATTTATTTCACTTGACTTTTTTTTAATATGAAGGTAAAAAAATGCATTTTGTGATGAACTTTCTTTTAGCCATTTGACTTTAAATGACACGTTAACTACAAAGTGTTTCATTCATATTAAAGTGAATCCTTGGGGACATCAAACTCAACATGAAATATCAATTGTGTAGGGACAAGCAAGCTACATCCATGTTGAGTTGTAAAACCACAAGAAAACATTACTGAGACTGTCACAGGTTATTCCTCTTTTAAAAGCACATGAAAAAATGGCCACGGTCTTGTTACTTTTTGTATAATATTTACGAGTATAAGCATAGCAGTGTTTTGTTTAAATTCACACAATAACCTAGTTAGTGTGTGAAGTTAGGTGAAGACTTTTAACATGTTGCATAGATGAATATAAAATGTACCATTCATTCACTTATCATGCTGTAAGTGCATTTTGACATTTTGACATTTTGACATTCAGACGCAACATTATGTATATTTATCTTCACACAATTTACATTCCATTATCGAGTCCCAAATAAGTTGAGTCTGTACAACTGTAAAGTAGCCTTTGGCACATCCAGGTTAAGTGTTTGTTTTTTTACCTTCTTTAGTTGGTGCTCGCTGTTGTTGATTGTTCTAACCACAAGATGGCAGCAGAGTGACATGACTACTCCCACAGAACGGGGGAGACTTAATGAGGAAATAAATTGTAACCTCATCCTATGAGCCTTTGAGGAGTCTGGTTAAATTGCTGCATAAAAACACCCTCATTGGCTCCCCCCCCCTCTCCTTCTCCCTCGCTCTTTCTGTCTCTGTGTCTTGAGGGGAGGGATTGTAAGACTGCTCCCCATTAACCAGAGTCTGTGAGAGAGATGTGTTGAAGTGAGGCCAGCTCAGCTCTCAATCTGAAGAATGTGTTGGCATATACAAGGGGCGCCACTCAAATGGAACTTTAATTCATCTACACCAAAACCAGAACAATCGTAAAAGCAGACCTTGCTGCCGAGAGCTAACAGCTTAGGTAATAAAAGCTGGAACACAACTTCCTTTAACCTGAGATTGAGCCTTTTATAGGTTGCTTCTTACAATGTCTTTCACACTGAACGATAGGATTGTATGTACTCCCGGTGGGGGATGTGTGTGTGTGCCTGTATGTAAGGGTTGTACATGTGTGTGGTGATGGCAGAGGTGGGCTGTGGATGAGCCTTTGATGTAGCCTGCCAACTTTCCCCTGTGGACAGCAGCTGTTATGATAAACACACTGTCTAGTAGCAACAGATCCTTCCAATATGGTTGCCCACCCCACCTTTTCCCTCTCCCCTCTCCTCCCCCACTTTCCCTCTCTTTTCTCTCAAGGCTGTGTTTAATGGAAGGGAAATGAAAACAATAGCTCTGCCAGTCTACAGGCCTGCAGCAGCTCTGCCAACCTGACAGTCAGTCACAGAGACAGAGACTGAGAGAGAAAGACTTCTTTGAAGGGTTTTTTTTTTCAAAGGGGGTGAACAGGGGAGATTGATTGTGCATGACCATCTCCATTAACTATGAAGCCAAGCCGACCCAGAGAACAGAGAGAGAAGGCTGTATTGGTGTTTAACATGCTGGATGTGCCACTGATGGAAATCAACTTTTATCTTTAACACACTGGAATGGAGAACCTGGGCAGGGGCACCCTTGGAAGCTGGAATTGAACCCAGGTGTAAAGAAATTATCTATGAGGAAGAAGGCATGCACTATTAACAGCTCTGCGGGGAAGAAAGAAGGAGGAGGAGTAAAGTTGAAAAAAGAGGGGGGAACTTATTAAAACATAGCCACTTTTTCACTGTGGTGGTGTTTTGAAGACCTTATGAATCAATCTTTATTTTTAAAACGCCAATTCACAACAAATGTTATCTCAAGACACACACAAAAAATGTCCAGAACGTACACGTTGTTATATTATTGACCCAACATTAATCCACCACGAGCAAAGCACTTTAGCAAAGAAACAATAGCGAGAAAAAACGTCCCTTTAACATGCAGAAACTTCGAGCAGAACCAGACTCACGCTGAACAGCCATGCGCTGCGACTGTGTTGGGCTTAAAAGAAAGCTAAATGGAAAGACACAAACAAGCAGAGAAAGAACAATGACAACATCAACAACAACAAAACAAATGAATGCTAACAGAGTCAGTAATAATGGTAATAATATGTGGGTAAATAGCAGAAACAGTGAAGTATGATAATCATCTGATCAGTCTAATAATCACATTACTGTCTAGAATGACAACAACATGGGAAGGAAAGCGAACGCAGCTAATATGTAATTGTTGACTCAAAATATTAGCTCAAATGACTTGTGAAGCAAATTACTGTTCTACATTGTGACATTGTAATCAGTGTTATTTTTCACTGATCCATTTATCAGTCATGTAAATTGATAGCTATACCAAATGAATAGTGGACCAGCAGAGGACGGCAATGAATCAATCAAAACATTGAAGGCTTTTGGGATGATTATCAATCAAACCAATACCAATATTTGGAGCTAAAATCTGCTGTTGTTGCACAAATACTATTTTGATTGTAGATGGGGCGGCTGTGACTCAGTTATCTCTCAACTGGAAGTTTGGGGGTTCAATCCTTGGGCAAGACACTTAACCCCAAATTGCTCCCCCTGCTGGGTCAGCGGTGTGTAAATGTGTATAAATGGGCTAGTTATGGACACTTTACATAGCAGCCTCTGCCATCAGTGTGTGAATGGGTGTGAATGGGTGTGAATGGGTAGGTGTGACCTGCAGTCTAAGAGGCGCTTTGAGTAGTCAGAGGACTAGAAAAGCACTATACAAGCTCAAGTGCACATATCATTTACCATATGTCAGTCAGTAGATATAATGGGCACAACTTCCTTATTCATATGCCATTTTTCTGTGCTTAGTTTGGGTTTTTATTACTTTTTACAAATGGTGTGGCTTGTTTCTTATCCAGTACACAACGAATAATTCTTAAATATTTTGTTATGTTATATTTGTTGATTTTATCACTTGAAACTAATATGTCAGAGTGTGAAGTTAGCTGTGCCAAAACACCTAACATAAATCATTCAGAATTGAAATAATGAAACAATTATTGTACAAACATTTAGCACTTTTTTGTCCTGTAAAGTGAAGGGCTTCTGACATGTTCAGGTGGACAAACCCATTAGAGGAATGCAAAAAAATTAGTCAATTCCGTCTTGTACTAATTCCCAGCAGTCTGGGTTTACTCATCAAACTGCTGTCAGCTCTTGTAAAATGACGTCATTGGCTCTCCACAGTCATGCCCACTCTGAGGGATGGTGGGATGCTGAGAGAACACACACACACACACACACACACACACACACACACACACACACACACACACACACACACACACACATACATGCAAATGTACGCACACACTTCCACTGCGGTCACGACAGGCCCAGACCACAGGCACCCATGTGGAACGAGTCAGTGAACAGACCTTTATTCCTGCTCTGAGCTGCTCAATGAGTAAACTCACTCACTCAAACGCTCTCAACTCCGGTTTCTATTTTCTTTACTTACTCATTTAGTTAACAGTGCCATATTTATGACTAACAAAAATCATTCAATGTACTGAGCATGTCTCACAAAATTGCTTTTGTCCTGTTTGCATGCTGACGCTCTTACCTGTTGAGTTTCCCCGTCTGCTCTGTGACCTCTGAGTGAACTCTCAGATTGGCATATTGCCAAGTGAGGGACGTGTGGCCCTTTTGGCCCCTCGGTACCTGTCTAACACACTGATTGGGTTACTGAGTGTGTATCGAGGTAAACAGGTACTTCCCCACGTATCCAGGAGCCTTAACACAGCAGGCTTACGCAGCGCTACACAAAGATCCTCTTACATTTTCCACTTTCATGGAAGCACAAGCCCACATCCCCCGGTGTGTATTTGAGTATGCATGCATACATGTGTTTTCCTCTGTTTTGTTTATATACACAAACACTTGGACACACTGGGTGTTTTCAGTTTGGGGGTTGGGTGGTGGGGGTGTCAGGAAGTCAAGAGGGCTCTTCACCCACAGCAACACGCTGATTTTCCAGTATTTCCCAGAACAAACACTTCTGAGTATCACACCTGATCAGTTGGACTGTACCAAATAAGTTGATGAGGCCAACATGACGTCACGTGTTGGGTTGTTGGACAACTTTTTCGTGCCTTAAGTTTGTAATTTTGTCCATCACCATCTTGATAATTTGGACTGACAGATGACCATATTTAGACAACAGGCTGAGTATGCATCTTTAGGTTTCTATCCTGGTTGATATGTCACTGTGGTAGCAGCTTGTCAATCTCGCCCTAAAGCATATCCTGTCTTATTGGGACAATTTTTTCTTAAAATAAAATCATTATAATTCTGTTTGAAAAAAGTTTAAACTAGTAATTTGGGCCAAAAACGTAATAGAGAAATGTTGACTGGGGTGTACAAAAAAGAGCTGAGAAGCATATTCCTGCAATCAGTGCATTCTCCCTCTGCTGACCCTGCAGAGTGCAATCTCCACATTGGCACTTCCTACTAAAAGTCTATGGCTGAATTTATGAGGTGTGAGTGCAGTGGTTCATTCAATTAAGATTTCCCTCTTCTTTGTAAAAGATGCTTCATCCCACATTTTTAAAATATATGTTAGAGAAATTGCCTGCTCATCACACCTTTTTTACATCTCCTCTATCCAATATCACTTCAATGTGCACACAACCCTAAAACCCCCCTCAGGCATCAGTCAGTGAGCCAATCCATCATTGAAAGTTTACGCTGATCAGAGGAGGAAAGAAAAAGCCGAAAAAGGGCTAATGTGGGAGGGAGAAAAAAGGAAAGGAAGATATAGAGCCCTGATCAGGGTGATGTATGACACAGAAGATGCTGGTTGATGGCTACTCTCCCCTTCAAATCCCACGTGAAAATGAACTCAAGCACAAAACATGTATAAAGGGGATGGCTGGTGTGAAGGAACAACTGAAAAACTGGGGGGGGGGAGTAGAGGTCCAAGGTCAAGCATGCTTATGTTTGAGGGAAATGCGCAATTTAGCAAGATTGAATATTGTCCCTTTTTTTCACCCAAAAATATGTCAAGTCTTTGTGAGCTCCAACATGCGTGTTTTTTTTATACAGCCATTACTCACCATGTCTGTTTTCTGCAGCTCACACATGAAACAAAAGACTGGAGGATTTATAGTGGTCAAAAATCAGTAAAACTCAGAGAGAAACCACAGTACTGTCATGATCTGAGTCCAACAATGGAAGATTTGATAAATGCAGACACTGGAATACTTGGAAATGCTACAATGTTTGACGGGCCTTACCACAGCTACACTATTACGTTACCAGAGGTTGAGTATCAGAGAGTTGGAGAGAGAAATAATGTATTATCTAGCCTATATGTGCATCTTTGTGTGTGCTTAAAGGGGGGTGAGGGTGATTATGGACACTAATGCTAGCAGAAACAATTGTTTTCCCTTAAAATTAAAGCAAAAGAAAATAACCTCAACTATTTTAGCACAATTATCAGTCTTTAGGACTTCTGGAACATCCTGGAAAGTTTACATCTGACTGGAGGGCAATATAAGTTGGAGAAAGAGGGCAAAGGGTGTAGAGAAGCAAGAGAGGAGTTGGAGCCAGAGGAGTTTAAAGGAGTGGAAAAAGATGGAGAGAGGAGAGAGGTTTCCAGTGCAGCGCTATGTGGCTGGCTGTGTGCTCCTGTTCTGTGAGGCGGCCGTGGCTGGCTAAATAAACAATCCTAATTGGCTGTGGAGCCCCACTAGTCTGGGGTTTCACTTGCTTTCATCCTCGGGAAGCTGCCGGGAAGCTGTGGGAGAGCTGAGGTGAGGAATCATGATAAACACACATGTGCTCAATCACACACACGCATGAGAACTTGCAGACCTAAAGTGAGCATACAGGGTGAAACTAGTGCAAAGATTATGTTTTTTGTCTTCAGTTTCTTGCATCATGCGAATTTTGATTGATAATAATCTTGAATGAGCATGGGTGAGTGGCCTCTGATGGGAGTAATATGGCCACCTGCTTGGCACATCTAGGGTTAAAGTATGTACTTCACACACACACACACACACACACACACACACACACACACACATACACACACACACACACAAATTAAGGAACACACTTCCTTGTCCATACAGAGACTCAGACACTATCACACATGTGCTTAATAAAACACAAATACTCAGTGACACACACAAACATAACTGCAAAATCCTGTTGTGGATGTAGCCAAAGTCCAAATGACTAAGTAACACTAAACTCTGACTCTTGAACAAATACAACACAAGTAGACTTTATCCATCATTTATCTGCTGAGGTTTGTGGAAGAAATTAAGGTTCCTTGTTGTAACAACACAAGCACAATGCATCACACAATCCAAGACTTTTTCAATGTAAGAGACAACTCGTTCAAGTTTTTCAACTGGTCTTATCATCCAAACTAAAATATGCTTGTTTCTATTTGCTGATTTATCTTTCAGATGAGTGAAAACTAGCATTGTCGTACAAAGAGGTGGGACTGACCAGGACAAAAAGAAAAGAGTGAATTTAAATTTGTTTCATTAGGAGAGATGTCTTAGTGATTTACAAGATCGACCCTGAAGAGATGATCAGATTGGGTCCCTCGTGTCTGAAAGAGGTTTTGAATTAACAAAAGGGAAATTTGACGAGCTCTTATCGTATTTCTCTGCATCAAAGATATACTATTGAATTCACCATATTTACTCAGTGGCCATTTTCCTCTGAGCTTCCCCATCCTGAGTGTGACATCAAACGCTCGTACCAGGTAAGTTCCATAATGTAGAGTTTCTGACAAATGTTACCGTGGTTACCCATATAATGAGGAGCTGAAAAGACCACTGATTATGAAAAACCAGAGGGACGACATATTTCATTTGTCATTAGCTATCTTAAGACAAAAGGTCAATGTTAGCATTGAACCACTTAGCTATCATAACATGAACTAAGAATAGTGATACACTATAAAAAGGTAATTTAGCATTTAGCTTATGGATACATTTGCTTATACAATGTTGTTGAATATCTAATGGGTTATGAAATATGATTTTTACTTAAATTATAGACAGATATACTTCAGGATTTTCACTTTTTCATTGTCTTCTCAGTTAATGACTAATTGGAAAGTGGTGAAATGATAAAGATTTGCCTTTTCCTGTTAATTACTGTAACTTACAGCCGGGGACCATTACTATGAGACTTAGTAACAGCATTGGCTGATTCCCAACCTGAGCATCATGTCAGAATAAAATTGCTGCTGTGTGAATATGGTGAATGCATTAAGTTCAATCTTGACTTCAAAATCTGTCTTAAGAAAAGAGCAGACGTGAAGACTGCGGTTTGAATGTGATGGAATTGTGTAGTCTGACTCTAGCCGAGCGGCCTAACTCACAAAGGCAGACTGTGAAAGCGGCTATCAAGGAGAGCTGGAGAATGGAGTTATAAATTAGAGGATGAGAGAGGGAAAATTGCTCTCTGGGGATGGGTTTAGTACGACTGATCACTTGGCTTCTCCACTTTTGATTTTCTGTTTCGCTTTGCAAGCAAAAAAAAACTTGAGGGAACAGCTGAAGAGTGTAAGAGAATTATAAAAGGAACAACATATTCTTGAAAGATTAAGCATCATACGTAAATGAACAAAAGCACAACACGGCAAAAGTTTGTATGTTTCATATTCCAGTAGCATTATTGGCAATGTAAATTCATATGAGCAGCAGTATCCATGTATTCAGTATCTAATCAAATACAATGATAACATGCTGGCAGGTATGATTTTCCAGTTTCCACCTTCTATGTTTAGCAGGTTGGCAAGCTTTAATTTACCAAACCCAGCTGAGGCTGAGTGGACTGTCATTAAAATAAAAAAGAATGTCTGTCAGTTGTCTGAAAGTTGTCAGTTGACATAAAATGCTCCTTCGAGATCCACATAAGTTGAAAAAAGTATTTACTGTAGACATAAACCTCATCAGGAACAACAACTAAAACACATGGAGTCAGCTTTTCATTCTTCTTATGCTAATTGGAAAATTAAATGCACCACAAATGTATAAAGTTTCACATAATAAGGATGTGCTTCCTTCAATTTAGAAATATCCTGAAAATAAGACAGCCAATTGTTTTTTTTGCTCTCTTCCAAGACATCCTCTGGAAATTCTGAGTTCATATGGGTTAAACAGTCCTGGCAACAGGAACCAAGCTGTGAGTCAAAGTACTGAATGCAAAGATGGCTCAGACCCAAACTCAGCAGCCGGACTGACTTCCATCCTGCCTCCCTTCATCAGAACTGCGTCTCCTCTTCTTAAAGCTGGCCCACACTCAGCTCTCACGCTGCTCCTCGCGTGATCAACACGTCCCAGGAATCCTGAAAAGCAATGAGAAGAGATTTTTTTTTGCTTTGTGTGTTTGTGTCTATGTGTGTGTGTGTGTGTCTGTCTGTCAGACACCTCATGTATCAGACAGCACCTCTGTTCACTGCAGCAAAAAAAAAAAACAGGAGACAAGGGGTTTTCCTACCTCAGGTGAATACACTGCCCTCACATAAGTACACGCTCACACACGAACACACACACACACACCATTACATGGGTTAAAGGGCAGAACCTGAGAAGAAAATGCTGCCTCTTGACAGCTGTGCCTGCATGCTTGTAAATGCGTTTGCCAGAGGTCGATAATAAAAGCATTTTCTTCTCTCTGGGTCACAGAACAAGAGAGCTAGCTGCTAATACGGAGAGAAATACACATACACACAATGCACAGCCACACACATAGACAAAAAGACAGACTGGTGATAGAGAGATATGGAAGGATGGAGAGACAGCTAGAGAAAGGTGGGGTGGATAGTGAGTGCTGAGTAGACTGTAAGGTAGGGTTGAACTTGGAGAATGGGATTATTTGATTGGGGTGAGGGTGGGCGGTAATCGCTTTTTCCAGGGACCTCTGTGAAGATGTCATGTCATCAGCATTTCCCTGGCAGCTCACTTGCATTTAAAGAGAGAGAGAGAAAGATAGAAGGGGAGAGAGAGAAAGCGAGACAGAGAGCAACAGAGATAGAGAGAGGGAGGGGAAGAAACTGAAGGAAGGAGAGAGAGATGGAGAGACTGAGAGAGGGAAGGAGCGAGAGGCTGAGGAGAGGCGCACTTCTTCTGAACGTGGCCGGCAGCCAACAACAACAGCCGACTCCAGTAGGTCGGCACAGGAAGGGGGTGGAGGAGTGGGGGTGAGTGTATGTGTGTTTGTGTGAATGTATGTGTGTGTGTCGGGGGGGGGGGGGGGGGGCTGTTAAAGCCTTTATGTGTGCACTCTGCTCTTCAAGCTTTCCCGTTTGTTGTTCCTGAGCCAGAGGGCCTTCAGATTGGCTAGTCCTGGGGGAGTCATTACACCACATTCCTCTGCCATTTTTCAAGGCGTCTCTTTGCGAGCAGCACCCTCCCCGGATTCTGCTGGCCTTTCCTCTCGCCCCTGATGTCCTGTGTTTTCATCCCTGTCATTATTTTCTGGTTATTGGCTGCCGCAGCTGAGGTGAGGGATGGAGATGTGTCAGAGAGCAGGAGGGGAAAGGGGTGTGTGTGTGTGTGTGTGTGTGTGTGTGTGTGTGTGTGTGTGTGTGTGTGTGTGTGTGTGTGTGTGTGTGTGTGTGTTGTGTGTGTGGTGTGTGTGTGTGTGTGTGTGTGTGTGTGTGTGTGTGTGTGTGTGTGTGTGTGTGTGGGGGGTGTTTTTGTTATCTATCTTTTTCTTAAAATAAAGAGTCTTAAAATAGACAATAAAAAAGGCAAAATGATTTTGAAAACCACCGGATAATCAAGGTCATGCAAGGTCCTGTATAGAGATGGTAACAAAGGTACAGAAACAAAACATTCCAGACATCTTTGTGTGATATTAAAGGATCCCATCAGAGAGGAGTAAGATTCTTATTTAGACCTATCATCCCATCAAGAACCGATTTGACCTGAATGGATAGGGAGAAAACTATTCCTTGATATATCCATTAGTTGATATCAAGCACAGCAGACATTATATGATCAAAATTATACAAAATATTTATCACGACAAAACTAATGGAAGAAGTTTACCCCAACATGGCTGATAGAAATTCATCATCCAGTAAACATTGCACGATAGAGCTAAGCAAAGATGTATACACTTCATAAGCAGGGGTGGATTATCATGACCACAGGCCCTGGACCCTCAACTTGCCTTGGACCCCTACCTACAGAACGCAAATATTATACTTGCACTGCATGTGTCCTCCCCAAGCAGAGGTTAGTTGCACAATAGCACAGGGCAGCTCACAATCACACAGCATATTCCTTTTAAATTCTGTTATTTGTTGTTTAATAATACTATAATAGCTGTCTGCGTGGTTAAACTAAAAGATGGAATGTTAACTTTTGTGCATTCTGGCCCTTGCACAATCTTAAAGGTAAAAAACAGGCAAACAACATTTGGAACTTCCTTATGTTATGACTCACATGAG
This sequence comes from Tautogolabrus adspersus, assembly GCA_020745685.1. NCBI lineage: Eukaryota > Metazoa > Chordata > Actinopteri > Labriformes > Labridae > Tautogolabrus > Tautogolabrus adspersus. The sequence continues at coordinate 11,370,692 of CM036535.1, forward strand.
CAGTAAATGTCATGATTGGGTCTTTGTTTAGTTTGTATTTTGGAGTTTAGTTTAGTTTTAGGTTTTATTTCTCTTTTTCCCTAGTGTTGCTTGTTTCACCTGTGTGTTAATGTTTCCTAGTGTTGTCTTTAGTGTTTCCTGTTTTATTTTGTGTTTTCTTCTCCTTGTGTCTCTCTGTGTTTTGTTACATTCTGTGTGCTTTCAGTGTTCTATGATTTACTTTGTTGTCTTCAGTGTTGTCTTAATTCCTGTCTCTGTGTTTCCCCCTGTTCTGATTGCCCTGATTGTACTCACTGTGTTTTGTTTGTTTCACCTGTCTAACTAGTCTCACCTGTGTTGATTACCCCTGTGTCTATTTAGTCTCTGTGTTTCTTCCCCTCTGTGTCGGTTCATTGTCGTTAGTTGTTAGTTAGATGTTAGATGTCGTTTGTCTCCCTGTGATTCCTTGTGGCTACCTTTTTGGATTTTTCTTATAGTAAGTTTTGTTTTGCTTTTTGCCTTTTTAGTTTAAATAAATTATTTTTGTTATCTGCAATTGGGTCCTCCTCCTCCTCATTCCAACCCGTGACAGAATGAACCGACCAGACCCGGGCCCAGCGGATGGATGTTTTTTGTTAGAAATACGTGAGGTTACTTATAACCTCACATGTTTAAAGAATGATTTAAAAATGGCTTGTTGTGATGAGGAAAGGGAGGCAGCCATTTCCGAGGCACAAGAGGAGATCCTCTCAAGGCCATGGCTCAGGCACCTTCTCCCTGAGTGGACAAGAGACTTTTTCTCCTCTTCTTCCCAGCCATGCCAGCTAAAGCCTCAGCTCAAGCCTCAACCTCAGCAGCCTGTCTACCAGCCCAAGCCACAGCCTCAGTCCAGGCCTCTGCATGAGCCTCAACTCAAGCCTCAGCTCAAGCATCAGCTCAAGCCTCAACCTCAGCAGTCTGTCTACCAGCCCAAGCCACAGCCTCAGTCCAGGCCTCAGCCCAGGCCTCAACCGAAGCCTCAGCAAGAACCTCAACTCAGGCCTCAGCCCATGTTGCTTCCCAGCGCACCCGAGTCTTCGCTTCCCAGCGAACCCGAGTCTTCGCATCCCAGCGCACCCGAGTCTTCGCTTCCCAGCTCACCCGAGCCTACGCTGCCCAGCTCACCCGAGCCTACGCTGCCCAGCTCACCCGAGTCTACGCTGCCCTTCTCACCCGAGTCTACGCTGCCCAGCTCACCCGAGTCTTCACTGCCCAGAGCTCCAGTGACTTTGCCCATGTGCTCCCCAGTGACTTTGCCCCTCTGTGCCCCAGGGCCTCAGCCTCACTGCGTCCCTGCAGAGCGCCCTCTGCTGCCTGTGACTGCTGAGCTCCGTAGTCCCCCTGTTGAAGAGAGGGGGATTTCTGCGGATTCCCTGTCGGCGGTCCGGCCGATTCCTGAGGATTCCCTGTCGGCGGTCCGGCCGATTCCTGACGCCCCCCTCGGCGGTCCGGCCGACTCCTGACGTCGCCTCGGCGGTCCGGCCGACTCCTGACGTCACCTCGGCGGTCCGGCCGACTCCAGACGTACCCTCGGCGGTCCGGCCGATTCCTGACGTCACCCCTGACGTACCCTCGGCGGTCCGGCCGATTCCTGACGTCACCCCTGACGTACCCTCGGAGGTCCGGCCGACTCCTGACGTCGCCTCGGCGGTCCGGCCGACTCCTGACGTCACCTCGGCGGTCCGGCCGACTCCAGACGTACCCTCGGCGGTCCGGCCGATTCCTGACGTCACCCCTGACGTACCCTCGGCGGTCCGGCCGATTCCTGACGTCACCCCTGACGTACCCTCGGCGGTCCGGCCGACTCCTGACGTCGCCTCGGCGGTCCGGCCGATTCCTGACGTACACTCGGCGGTCCGGCCGATTTCTGACGTCACTCCTGACGTACCCTCGGCGGTCCGGCCGACTCCTGTTTCTCCGTTGGAGGATCTGCCCACTCTCATGTCTCTGTGGGAGGCCCTGCCAACACCTGATTCCAAGTTGGAGGTCCTGCCCACTCCTGTTTCTCGGTGGGAGGTTCTGCCCACTCCTGTTTCTCCGTTGGAGGATCTGCCCACTCCTATGTCTCGGTGGGAGGCCCTGCCAACACCTGATTCCAAGTTGGAGGTCCTGCCCACTCCGGTTTCTCAGTGGGAGGTTCTGCCCACTCCTGTTTCTCCGTTGGAGGATCTGCCCACTCCTATGTCTCGGTGGGAGGCCCTGCCAACACCCGTTTCCAAGTTGGAGGTGTGCCCGCTCCTGTTTCTCCGTTGGAGGATATGCCCACTCCTATGTCTCTGTGGGAGGTCCTGCCAACACCTGTTTCCAAGTTGGCGGATCTGCCCACTCCTATGTCTCTGTGCGAGGCCCTGCCAACACCCGTTTCCAAGTTGGAGGATCTGCCCACTCTCGTGTCTCCGTCAGAGGTCCTGCCGACTCCGCAGCTTCCTGAGCACTCGTCTGGGGTCCTGCAGACTCCTGCGCCATCGTCAGAAGGCCTTCGGACTCCCCCTGAGCTGGTCTCTGTGTTTGGTCGGCCTCCTGGCCGTCCACCTGAACTGTTTCCTGTGTTTGGTCGGCTTCCTGGCCGCCACCTGACCAGCTCACTGTGTTTGGTTGGCCTCCTGGCCGCCCACCTGAACTGTCTCCTGTGTTTGGTCGGCATCCTGGCCGTCCCCCTGAACTGTTCCCCGTGTTTGATCGGTCTCCCGGCCGCCCCCCCCTGAACTGTTCCCCGTGTTTGATCGGCCTCCCGGCCGCCCCCCTGAACTGTGCACCATGTCTGGTCTGCCTTCAGGCCGTCCACCTGAACTGTTCTCCTTGTTGGGACGGCCTCCTGGCCGCCCTCCTGAACTGTCCGGACTATGTGCCCTGCCTCCAGGCCGTCCGCCTGAGAGCCCGGAGTCCCTCCTCCGGACCCCCTCCACCCACCCCTGTTTTGGTTTATTGACGTTTTGGAACGTCTGGGATCCGTCCCTTGAGGGGGGGGTTATGTCATGATTGGGTCTTTGTTTAGTTTGTATTTTGGAGTTTAGTTTAGTTTTAGGTTTTATTTCTCTTTTTCCCTAGTGTTGCTTGTTTCCCTGTGTGTTAATGTTTCCTAGTGTTGTCTTTAGTGTTTCCTGTTTTATTTTGTGTTTTCTTCTCCTTGTGTCTCTCTGTGTTTTGTTACATTCTGTGTGCTTTCAGTGTTCTATGATTTACTTTGTTGTCTTCAGTGTTGTCTTAATTCCTGTCTCTGTGTTTCCCCTGTTCTGATTGCCCTGATTGTACTCACCTGTGTTTTGTTTGTTTCACCTGTCTAACTAGTCTCACCTGTGTTGATTACCCCTGTGTCTATTTAGTCTCTGTGTTTCTTCCCCTCTGTGTCGGTTCATTGTCGTTAGTTGTTAGTTAGATGTTAGATGTCGTTTGTCTCCCTGTGATTCCTTGTGGCTACCTTTTTGGATTTTTCTTATAGTAAGTTTTGTTTTGCTTTTTGCCTTTTTAGTTTAAATAAATTATTTTTGTTATCTGCAATTGGGTCCTCCTCCTCCTCATTCCAACCCGTGTCAGTAAAAAGGGTATGCATGTTTACCACTTCTGGTCATGAGAAACTAAACTTATTTCCTTTCAAGAGGGACATCGTTCTGAAGCTCAGATCAGGTAACAAATGGAGGTACAGTTTGCTAACATCTGCTGCAGAAAACAGGTGTCCCGGGATCTCCAGTGCTATGTAAAGCACTGATCACCTAGCAGTGAAACACCACCAGGACCTCTTGTTACTTGTTCTCCCTCTTTTCACTCCTCTTTGTTTCTCTCTTCTTCTCTCTTCACTTACTCCCTCCTCTCAAAAATGTCCTTCCCTCCTTCCCCTGCTGGATCTTTCTTCCGTTGGGTCATATTGACCTGAAGAGGCAGAAATGTTCATCAGAAGTACGTCAAGACTTTTCAAGGTCTCCTCTAAGAGGGACCCTGAGCCTCAGGCCTTGGGAGGAGCCGGATGAATGACTGACAAGTACAGGTGAAAGTGGATTGGGTCAAACTTGTGTCACTGAGGACACACACATGCACAGGCTCCACTTAAGACTGCAAGTTTAATATACATTCATTGTCAATGAATGTCCAGATTTGTAATTATAATTAATCTTTGAATCAGGTAATCTTTAAAGTTAGGTGGGCCACATCTTACAATTGTCTCCACAACTTACCGTCAAAAGAAATGAAGAAAAAACAGGAATCCCCACATTTATTGCATTTAAAGCAGGAATATTTAAGAAGAACTTGAAAATGTAATCAGCGAAATGGTTAATTGCCAGTTGATTTTTTCCCCCAACCAACAATCTGAAACCCAAAGACCCTTATTTTTTTTTACAGTCATTCACAAAAATAAAAAGCAGCAAATCTCACATCGAAGGTGAGGACAAACATAAGAAAGAGTTAAATGATGTATGAATTGTTATCAAAGTTAGCAGTAAACTTGTTTTGTGGACTTTTTGGTAAACCGTTGCAGCTCTTGTACACTTAATAAGACTGCAATGGAGTTGACCTGTGAGGGTCAAATAAAGGGAGTGAAAGCTGTATGTAACTGCTTTACTGAAAAACTGAGTACATTTATACTTGTGCCTTTATACTGGCATAATACTGTCTGGAATACTGTGTGAACCATGGCCTAGTCTACACTGTATGAGCTGGTCGTGTTAGTTTTTCCTTGTTCAGAGGAAACACATTCCTTAGTACACCTCTGACCTTGAAGAGAGAGAAGAGATCCTGCAGAAATAAAAGGATAAATAAACAGCAAGGAAAAGTCCTCTCTCTCTCTCTCTCTCTCTCTCTCTCTCGCTCTCGCTCTGTGACATGATCCATCCACAGCGTCTGATAAAATCAGATCATGAAACTCTTCCCTTTTTTTTCTTAAAGGATTAACATTTTGAGGACTCAGCCTCGATCTACCTCATTGTTGTAAAACTGCAAGGTTATTTTGTATATGTGGTTTTCTTTTTAACATTGTGTTTAACTGTTAACCTTATTCTCAGCCCTATGTGATGACTTGTTGTCGTATTGAACTGCTGACACCTCGGCATGGTGCACTTCCGGTGCTGCCTCCCTGTAATGGCATGTACACCATTACTTCCTGGCTGGCAGGATGCAGAGCTGTGTTTGGCAGCTAAACATGGATATTTTTTTGGCATCAAAAGTTATCTATTGCGTTTAAGTTTTGAGATACACAATAAAAAATTCACTGTCAGGGGATACAAAGAGGACCAATCAGCCTTCCTGCTCTCACCTTTCCCTATCTGCCCAGTGGAGATTCCCATTCTTCTTTTCGTGTGTCTCCTAAAGTTTTTCAAACTTTAATTTTAATAAGTTTCTTATTCAAAAGTATTTTTGGCACACCATAAAAGTATAATGTCTCCTTCCCTATAAAGTTTTGTCCATACTTTCGTCTACTTTTTCTCTAAGATAGCAGACATCCCAACCGAGCGCTTTAAGCTGGGACAGAAATCATTACTAATCAATATAAATAAAGTATGAGGGTTCTTTTTTTCTAATGTATCAAGCACCCATCTCAGACTCTTTGTTTAACTCCAGCAACACTGGCCTTCATCAGGGTCATGACCAAATCAGTGTACTTCTAGTGATGAAAGATACAACAGAAAACTCAAAGTACTTGGTCTTTTTCGATTCTCTGGTTTTTTGAAATTTTCAACCCCCCCCCCACAAAAAAAAAAAAAAAAACACCAACCAGACCCTGATGCAGGCCACGAGCCGAAACGCGTCGGTCTCATTTGTTAATAAAGTTGATCTTCTGACTACAAGTGTTGCTGGAGCAAGTTGACCTCTTCTAAGCCTTTCACTCTTCATGCACCTTGTCAGTTGGTGAAGTTTGTGCCAGAAAATCCCCTGGATCATTTGTAGACCATGTGTGGCAAATATAACTTCCAGGATTCTTTTTTTTATCATTAAAATAGACCATAAAAACCTCAAGCTTACAGTACATATCCATCATAGTAAAATTTGGGACACAGGACAGATTATTTCCAGCAGTTTTTTTTATTTTAATAGAAATGTAGACTCACATAAGCTGAAGACAATATCCCTGTGTTTACAAATACAGGAAAGTACCTTACTGAAACATTTTTAAAGTACAGTTTTGTTGATTGGGCAACTAATAATGACCGTTACTCTATGAAGGAATATTTACTACATCAAATGATGAAAACAATTAAAAAAACCTTTAAAAAAGCAAACAGCAGAGAAGCAGCACAAAGAACTACCCTTAGGCCTACTATGCCAGAAAAATAACAAAGGTACTGTAATTATATATTTTTTTAAACTGTCAGTCCAGCCATGTTTGTCTACTAAGTCCTGGGGAAGAATTAGGCAAGCAAAGAAAAACAACAACTGATGAACTCTTACTCTGCTAAAGAATCACCTTTGAAAGAAACAGCGGTTCAGGCTGTTATAAAACTATGTGGGTTGGAAGGACTGTCTAACAGATGGGTAAAATCAGACACAAAGCTCTCAAAAGCATCTCCCTCTATCCCACTTTGCAAGTCCAACACAGTTTAGGCAGATGGCTGTTCAATATGAGTCTGGTTCTGCTCGAGCTTTCTGCCTGTGTTAAAAGGCAATTATTCTCCCCACTGTAACTTTGCTAAATGTTGCTTAATGCTTGTGATAGATTAATGCTGGGTCTTTGTACGTAATGTAACAAAGAGGAAGGTCTTTAGCTGCTCTTTTGTAAAGTTTGTAATGAATTGGCACTATACAAATAAAGATCGACTGAGATTGAATTGTCAGGGAGAAAAAATCTAAGTAATACCAACATTAACATCTATATGAGAAGACTATGAGATTAAGCCCTTAATCACCAGAACTTATCAAAATGACGCCCTAACATAGCCTCATACTATATATTTTAAATTCAATACTCAATTTAAAATGTGCTTTCAAATAGGTTGATCCATCTTCAGGGAACCAATTATAGCATCATGAAGCTTTTTATGCTCGTTTCTCTGAGTAGTTTAAGAACACCAGGTTAATCATAGCCATGTAGATTTTATTTGTGTAGGTGTCCATCATCTGGATTGATTTGTGTATCAACCATAAATTTGTTTTATGCATTAAAATGTCAAAATACTCTGAACTTGGCAAAAGAAGGTGTGTTATCTCAGAATTTTCTAAAAGACACTATCTGTTGTCAATGTTAAAGGATAACAGTGTCTGTATTTTAGATTCTTATTTGTGCTGTCGGTTTCAATGCTATACTTCAAACGCTTCTTCTTTTACTTTGTTTGTTAAAAAAAAAGAAGCAGTTTCTCTCATAAGTGTATTCTCTCTCACTCTTACTGACATGTCAGGATCCCAGGAGGTCTTTGTGGTGAAGTATGGAGTCCTGTGGTGTTACTCTTAAATAATGCCTCCCAGATGTGCCCTAAAGGCCCAGACACACACAAGGTGCCATAAGTAATGCATGCAAACAGACATACTGTACGCCTGCTCTGCACATGCAGGGATTTTTTAAAAATACATTACCAAGGGTGGAATCAGGTGTATTTATGACCTTATTTATAACTTACAAGGAAAAAACAAACATCAAGAACAAACTAGGTCTAAACCTTTGAGTACTTCTAAAAACACACATTACCATGGTATTGTGTGTTTGTGTAAGAGAGGTGTGCATGCTCAAACATCCCTATAAACATTAAAAATCACATGGCCCCATGATGATTGTCACATGACTGCTAGGTGCTGTAATACTGTTCAACCCTGAGTCCCCAGATACACACACACAACCACGCGCGCACACACACACGCGCGCACACACACACACACGCGCGCACACACACACACACACACACACACACACACACGCACACACACACACACACACACACACACACACACAACACACACACACACACACACACACACACACACACACACACACCACACACACACACACACGCTCACACACAGTGCAGTGTGCTGTCTCTGCCCTCCTCCTGCCCCTGTCATCACCTCCTTCTAGCAACACTCCTGGAGGCCCTACACCACTCAACAAGAAGATTTTATTCAAATCATTCTCCCTCGGCATTCTCTTCCCCCTACTCAACATACACACACATCTCTCCCCACCTCTTTCCTCACCCCAGCTCCTTTCCATTCCTACCAGCATGCAGAGTAGGTTAGTGTCAAGCCAATTCCATTTTCCACACAGTGATGAGCATGACTATGGTAGATATCTCATCTCTCTCATGAAATCTTCATCTTTCACTAAATTTGTGCAAACAAAGCTTATTTCACACACAGGCATGCTATACATGGGAGAATCTAAGCATTGTTACAGCATTGACATGGGAGTAAAATAAATGCATATTGTTCTCATTTGTAATTACTTAACCATTCTTTAGACCCACCTCATAGGAAGCAACACAAATATGAGGAAAAAGAAAGTTGATAGCTTTCTTTTCAATTGCTTCTTCTTGGCTTTGATTTTCCTGCATTACCCTCAGTCTGACTGGCTGCATGGGGGGATTTTCCAGATGATGCCATACCAAGACCTGACACTGCAGGGCAGTGTTGTAAATCTATGCTGACAACACATCATTAGTCTTTTACTTTGTATAAGGCACATCTGAAGCAGAGGACTGATAATTCAGCATAATAATTGGTAGATGCAAATTTGTTGATTTTTAAGTTACTTGATTGAATAACTAGCTAAAAATGCCTCCAATGATACACTCAAATGTTAGGCTAAACTAAGACTATTTTTTATGCTCTAAGTGGGAACTGTGAGTAGAAACAGGTTAGGATCACTCAGGAATGCCTTGTTTTCAGCAGTCTTCGTTGGTTGCCACAGTGAAAAAAGTCACAGTAAATAAAGTCACAGCTCATTAAGTCCACTTGTTGCACTCTGTAATACAACAACAATCAGAATGACCACAATGAGATATTCCTTAAAGTTTTCATTGAAAATTCCAGAACATTTCTATTAAAAATTGCAAATTATTCCTGAAAGCTTCTTAAAATTCCTCAATATTGTTGAAACTTCCCAGATATAGCCATAGAACATTTCTGAAGATTTCTTCTAAAAATTTAGGAACAATTTCATTCAATCCCAGAAAATTTCCTATCAAAATTCCTGAAATTTCCAAATGTTCCAAAACTAGGGTGCTGTTTAAGGTCAGTGGATAGAGCATTGGCCCCATTTATAGAGGCTGTAGTCCTTGTAGAGGTGGTTGCGGGTTTCAAATCCGGCCTCAGCCCTTTGTTGCATGTCATCCCCCAATTTCTCCTCCCAACATTTCTTGTATCTGTTCACTATTACTATACTTTAAAGCAAAATTGGCCCAAAAGAAATAAAAAGAAAAGACAATTCTCCCAAATGTTTTATTTAAATGAATGTGAACTCTCAACTTCCTGTAAGATACCAAGGTTTTTCATTGAAAATTTCCTTTGAAATTCTAAGAAAGAAATTTCCATTTAAAATATCCGAAACTTTTGGAAAATTTTCATTTAAACATTTCCTAAAAATTTACATTAAAAAAAACCCCAAATTCCCGAATAATCCTGTTGTAAGGTCCTGAAAGTTTGAGAAATTCTGCTGAAAATTTCTAAAAATATTCCTGAAAGATTCAGAAATTTTCAAATGAAAATGTTGTAAAACTTTAATCGCAAATTCAATAATAAGGCCTGGATTTATATAATAACAAAACTACAAAAAATGTCCATTGAAAATTGTGGTTTAAAATTTCACAAAGATCCTTAGATTTCAATTGAAAAACAAATATAGACTTTTAGAAAATCTCAATTGAAAAAAGATCTCAATAAATTAATTCCCAAATTTTAATGGAAAATTCCACAAAAACACTCAATTTATCGCTTAAAAAGCTGTGCAAGTTACTGTGAATTCCGTGATAGATTTTCTCTGAAAACTTCTATTGTAAATTCACAAAAGCCTTAATCTAAATATGCCGAAAGTTGTTTAGGCATTTAACGTTGCGCACAACTGCACGCACTATCCAAACACTGGCATTAGAACAACGCAAACGTGTGTCTTTGTGCAGTTTTTTTTACAATAAGCAACAGACACCTGAACTGTTGCAGTAATGTGCAAACTTAAATTTCAAAGATTTACACATCACATTCATTTTAGCACAAATCTCACTTTAAGGACTATGGTTTTATTTTAAATTGAACAATTTCTTTGTATAACACATCACAATAATGGGTAAAATATGCTATTTTAGACAATTAAAAAAAAAAAAAGTTTTTTGAAGGCATCTTGCGACCCCTTGCTCAGTGTCTAGCGACCCCCAAGGCGGTCCCGACCCCCTCTTTGAGAACCACTGATCTACTGTATACAACTTTAAAATTTTCATTAAGAAAATTCCCGATATTTTCCATTGTTTTCCATTGAAGATTACAAACAATTTCAATTTAAAATATAGATTATTACTGAAAATTTACATTGGAAATACCTTAAAGTTTCAGAAAATGTCCAATGATATTTCCCATTGCAAAAACCCCCACATAAAACTTGCAAAAGATTCTGTTAAAAGGTCTTGAATATTTCCCATTGAAAATTCCCAAAGGTGTCCAGATAAAAATCTAAAATTTCCATTGAACATTGAAAACAGATCCATTAAAATTTCTGAAAGTTTAAAGAAAATGTATTGAAAATTCCTGGAAGTTCCTAAAAATTTCCTAAAAACAAATCTATTGAACATTTCCATTGAAAATTTCCCAAAAATGTATGAAAATGTGTTTTGAAGTTTTTTAAAAACTCTTGAAAAATCCCCCAAAATGATGATAGTTCCTTAAAATGTCTATTGAAAATTTCCCAAAGTTTCAGAAAAAATTGCGCTTAAAATTTTGAAAATGTCCATGATTACCAATGAAAATTCCTGAGTTCCCCTAAGCTGCTCATGATGATTTTCAGATGTTCCCATTTTAATTAACAATATTTCCTAAATATTTGAAATAAAGACTTTGTCATCATCATGGCACGAAGTAAAAAGAAGCACTTTTAACTATAATATCAATCTGATTCAATTGCCCATGTGTACCAACTCGGCCTCTTTGCCACAGATGAAGCACACCTTAAGGTGCACAAAGGTATGAGGGCCCATCAATGCTGCTTGCAGCTTTAATTTTATTTGTGTGACTTGTCTTTTCACATTGCACAGTAAGTATACCAAGAAACTAAGCAGACATTTGACAGTTACATTTATGTTTTAACTAAAGACAACTGTCTAATTTTCAATAATCAAAACACAGTTATGTTTTATTTTTTCAAAGGGCATTAAATACTTCCAACCAAGTTTTAGCCTCATAGTCCCTGGTTATGAGTTGCCTGATTTATTAAAGTAAAGGCAAATGATCGATATCAAGTTATTTTGTTTGGAAACCTTATAAGTGCTGCAGACAGTATTGATGTCTTAGTTGAAACAATAAAATAACTCTTCATAATTCACTAACATATAGGCCACTTACAAATTACACCTCTTCATGCTCAGAGTGTAAAAGTTGTGTATGGAGAAAGCATCATATATAGTTCATAATGAGTAGGTATACAGATTTTTTTTTAAAAGGGCAGATATAGCTTCTCCACGTTTTAATTAATCATATTTTAGGAAAGTGTGTTCCCCTGAGCTTTAAATCCTTGGTTGGATTAATTCGACAATTTAGCCTGTTTACAGTTTATTCCTCCAAATCGCATCCAATCCTTCTCGCAGGGTCTAATACTGACCAATGTAAAGTAGTTCCGAAGTTTTGCCTGCAGATGAATATATTTTTTCTGGGAATCTGTACAGAGGCTAATACACGCCCCTGTCGTGCTTAACTGTGGATATCCTTTGCATGCTTTGACGAATGGGCAGCTACTGCGGGAGTGTGGTCTCGTAATCTCTGCAAAATTATTACTGGGGGGGGGGGGGCTGGCAGGGGGTGGAGGTTCCCTTTGGGGGTGGCGGAGCGGGTTCCATGAATCGGGGATGGCGCTGTGTACAGTGGAGGCGAGGTTAGCAGCCAAAGTTTGCAGAACAGGCAGGAAAGTTCGCCGGAGAGGTGACGCGTGATCCCAACAACTTCTCCGGATCTCCAGAGCAACATGCGGACTACAGTCTACAATAAACCGGGACTTCTGTGCTGTTTCGCGGATGATTTGGGTGAATTTCTCTCTCTATGAAAGATAGCAGTTAACGATTTGCTGTGTTCGCTGTACGCTGTCGTTTCAATGGACTATCTTATCATTCAGTTAACTAAAATTGATTGTGATTTTTCTGACCTGCAGATAAATGCGGACCACGAGCATGACTTGATTTATGCCATGTAGTCTAGCCTTGGATGTTTGGAAACAATGAACTCCCCCTGTGACAAGGAGCTGGCACCCTTATCTCGGAAGCACCGACTCATGGCTGCTGCTATGCCCGGCGAGGACAGCCCTTTGCCCGGTAACAATTCCAGGACTGATCGGAACGGATTGGGGGGGCTAGTTCACTGTTTCATATGTGGAAGCGGAGTCACGCCAGGAAGAGAGTTAAGGTTACAAGTGACATATCAAAAAGAGAGGCTTCCTTTTTTCCCGTTTCTACAAAATCAGGAGCCAGCCCCGGGCGCGTGTGAAGTGAGCCCGGATGGACACACGCTGGTGTGCGCCGTGTGCCACTGCTTCCTGACGGAGCAGTGGAACTCCTTTGAACGGAGCAGGACGCCCATTGAGAAACGCATGTACTGGTTGAAACGACCCTACCAGTGCGACTCTCGGCGGGTCCCACAGGAGTGGAATATCTCCTATGATCTAGAGAGGAGGATCAGCGTGAGCAGCCAGAATTACGACGGGGGCGCAGAGTCTGATTTCTCGTCTTTTTCAGAAAACGAGAACATGTCAGACCAGGAGATGGATTTAATCGATAGAGACGGTGTGGGCAGAGAGAAGTTCCTGAAATCGACTGGCAAATCGCCTAGAGACAGTGTTAGGAAAAACAATGTCATCAGTGTTAAAAACAGCCCGGATACACAGCGGGCAATCCGCTACCCGGTGGGTGTTTATGGGGCGCAAAGATCGCCAATTGCGGAGAGTGTTCTGCCTTCGAGGCGCGGGTCTAAAATTATGAATAATGTGTGTCAATCACCAGAATCTATGGCAAAGTCTCAGGAGAGATTCCCATCGCTGTGCTATGACAGCTCTCTGTCTGACACACCTGTGCAAGACAACGGGGTCATTATGCGCAACAGGCGCTGGCTGGAGGAGGGGAATGTCAGACATGCTGAGCAGCGTCACATTCAGCGTACTGCCGACAGCAGCTGTGCCTCATCCAGACATCCATCGCTGCTGCACCGAGGGAGAGCCGAGGGTCACCCCGACACTGCACTGTCATCTGTTGGCACAAAACGCAACATAGCTGCACCCAGGGAGGCTCACTGTGACAACTCTGATGAAGATGAGATTAACATTACAAGTGATGATGACATATATGACAGCAAAGCAGGTCCAACAGCTCAACTTAGACCTGCGAGGGACCTTTCAGCAAGAAAGAGCACCCACACAGTGAATACCAGTCCAGAGGAATGTGCATGCTTCATCTGTGGCTCTGGGCTCAGACACAATGGCAGATTTAAAGTCAGTGTTCAGAAACAGGAGAGGGCACAGGGCGAGCCTTTCTTTCCCTTCCTGTGGCTTCACTCCCCTCCCCATGGAGCAATGCCCATCAGTCCTGCAGGTACCACCCTGGTGTGCGGCAGCTGCCACACTTCCCTAATGCAGCAGTGGCAGAGCTTCCAGCTGGCAGATGTGCCCGTCCTTCAGCGTCTGTATGTTGTCCCACTCAACCAGGCTGCTGGTCCTCTTCATCCTTCCCAGGATGGGAAACCCCCACAATCCATTGAGAGAAACCCTGACCCCAGGGCTTCCCATGAGGCTTGTTTCCTCTGTGGTCAGGAATGTGCAGGAGATTTGAGGATAGCATATGCACAGGCTGGTGTTGGTAAATCCCGCGGTTCAATGTATTTCCCCTTCATTAACATGTTACCGTGCCCTCCTAATGCCCAAGCTGTGAGGAACGGCCGTGTGCACTGCTGCCTACAGTGCCATCATATCTTGGAGGAGATCTGGAGCGCATATCGACTCAGCCTCAGTGAGGACCTCATCACCTCTGTCAGCTCCTTCCTGGTTAGGTACCACGCTGCCATGTCAACCGAGGGTTCTGGATCAACTAATTCCCATTCTGGCGCTTCCTCTCATCCTCACAGCTCTGTGTCAGTGTGTTACCTGTGTGGAGCTGAGCTCTGTGCGGGTGGAGAGTACCAGCTGCATGTCAACCCGCCCGGTCGCTGTGGGGAGAGGGAACCTTTCTTCCCCTTCCTCACAGTGCATCCTCCTGCTCCACGTGCAAAGCCGGTTGATGCCACAGGCCTCGTGTCAGCATGTAACCTGTGCTACCATGACCTGCATGCCCAGTGGGCCCAACATGAGAGCAAAGGCCAGGGTCCCTCCACCCCTTCTACCCCTAGTTTATCCAGTCCAAACCCTTCTCAGCCACCCAGCTCACCTTGGGCCCGCCAGTACAGCTGTGAGGGGTTTGTGTGTTTCTTCTGCAGACAGGAGCAGCGAAGGTTAGGCAGGCTGTGTGCTGTTACTGTGGCCAGGCTGCCTGTGTTCCTGTACGCACCTCGCAGCACACGCACACTCCTGGTGGATGATGGTAGGAGGTTGGTGATTGGATCATGTGTGGAATGTAAAGCTTTGGTGCAGGTGGGACAGAGCATGAAGCAGGACAGAGACCGACTGGGACATGGAGCATCAGACAGGGAGAGGAAAGAGCCAGAACCTGCCTCGCCAAAATCTAGACATAAGGTAAGACCAAACAGGCCGCCAGAAATTGTATAGTTTTTAGAATTTAACTATTTTCCATCCCATAAGCTTGTTTGAAATGGCTCTGTCAGCTTTCAATGCTCCAACATATCCTGCAGTCTCAGTGCAGCCTGAGTTTGCCCTGATTTGACCTCTGAGTCACATGACATGGGATGATTGTGATATTGTGAAAACCCAGCTGAGTGATAGTTGTAATGCACATGGTGCTTTTTGTTCCTCTGGCAAATGAAGTGTATTTTCTTACTCAAATGAATGAGTCTTGACGCTTCTTGAAACTTTCCTTATGCTGGGGTTAGGTTTTTTTTGCAGAATAGATCTCAAACAGTAACATGTTTGTGCGTGTGTGGGGCTGGATACTATAAAGCTGAGTTGTGGGGGTCTGCACAGCTGGGATGAACAATGATGAGATAAACATTTCATCAACCCCTTCTATAAACACCAGAGGACAATTATTGGGATGTGAAGGCCAAGGCCAGCGTTGTGTTTGTTGTGTGCATGCGTGTGTGAGTTTGTTTATTTGAGCAAACATGAGTGAGTGTATCTCACAGTGCTCAACACTTTGTTTTGGTTCAACCATGTTGAGAATTGTTTTCAAGGAAGTTGGTTTAAAGCAAGTCCTTATGCATTGAAGTCTTAACATCAGTAATCATTAAAGAATGCAACAAGACAGGCCAACCCTGCTAATAACACCTCTCTGTCTTTCTCAATGCAACAAACCTCATTTTCCTCAGAAAAAGCAGAATCATTTTGTTTCCTGCCCATTTATAGTACATGCCTCAAATTAATTATCAATGACAATTTAGAGAACTCAGACCAAAACTGAGTTAACAAATCCTGTCACTTTGTAATCTTCCAAATGTTTACTTCCATTGGACATAAGGTATTTTGGGTAACCAAGGGAAAAAGATGGAAAGCAAACCATAATAACTAACAGGACATATATGCTCAGAAAGTCACATGATGTTCGATGGACAATTGATTAAATAAACTCGTCACATACTGAAGATAAATCAGTCAGTGCCATAAAGGTCAACATTTGAGTACAAATATAAAGAATCAGTCTATTGCCTTGCTTCACTTCTCCTCCATGTTTTCTCATGTTCAAGGTAAACCTGAAAGTAAGCACAATTTAAGTCACAATGTGTGAGCCCAATTTGATCAGATCTGTCAAAGGGCTTACTCCTCAAACACACAAGATCATCTCTGATTCAGGGCTGTCATTCAAAGTCAATTAATCAAATCATCATTCAAGATAAAAAGGCCACACACATTTTTTCAGACTAACCTGACACTTTGGGTTTTTAGCTGCTTAATTGTAACCAGATACATGCAGGAGCCACAGCACGACAGTGTATAAACTGAATCTCAAATTAACCTGTCAGTGTTTATTAGATGTGTTTACATAGAGCCAACCTTTCTGCAAAGGTTCCCTTCACTGTAAAACACACAAGCAGATCAAAACAAGCAAACACAAAATAAGAATGTGTACATTAAAAATCATTGTTTCTCTGCTGCTGTTCTTTGTCTTACACATTACATCAGGAGGGTGTATGTGAACTGAGCTACTGATTGGTTGTTTGATGATGGCTAGCTTGCTTTTTAGGTTTGGAATGATTCAGTGTTAACACAATTAGTTTTTTTAACTGAAAGCCAAATTTCAGCAGAGGTCAGATCTCCTCCTCCCAAAATGAACTTGTAACCAGCGAAAAAAGACATAATTAGGAAATGTCATGTTAAAAATCTGGTTCTCTCTGATGTTCGTGGCTGTGTGCCAGGTTTTGGTTAACTCCTGCGCACTAGCTGTCTAAAATCCTTCATCAGGTTAAATGGAATAGTTAAAAAGACATTGGTGTGACCTGACAGAAACAAAAGTTATTCTGGCATCAATTTTTTTGGCAGGGAGGTTTCAAAGACTTACAGCAGTTGTGTGTTTTTTATTTTTTTTATTATTGTAATGGTTTCCATTCATTCTCATAACAAAGTATAGCATGTTAATGTTGTAATGAGTGATTCTGCTGAGTAAGGATGATTGCAGAGGTGGTCTAGATTGGTTGGCGCAGGTGACATTACATCTACAATCTTTCTCTGCAGAGAGATCTTTCGGTAACTGTTCACTTTCTTGCCATTTTCTGTCTCCAAGGTTTGATTTCTGTCCTGTTTTCTCTCAAGATCATAAAAAAATAACATTTCTGGCAGTCAAAGGTTGATAGTATGATAAAGCTTTTAGTCCAGAGGATCAATATCAGAGAGTTGAAGATGGAGGCTGAGGGGCTTTACTGTGCACAGATGTAGATCAAAAGAAGGAAGGTGATGTGTTGATGAAGAACTACAGAGCAATCAGTCAGGCAAATGGCTCTGTAAACAGCTCTCTCAAGCAAACAGATACCGACTGTCCAGCCATGCAGGACACATGAAAAACATCTGATGCCATTCACACTCAGCAAACACAGCACGTTGCACACTCGCATAGATGCCGATCCATGAATTGATTGAAAGGAAATGAATGGCCAAATATTTAGATAATTCATTATCCATTTTGGTGTTTTTTTTTTTCTTTCAAACCAAAATGTCAAACATGTTGTGGTTCCAGGCTGTTAGATATGGAATAACTCTTTTTGTCAAGTTTTTAATGCAGTTGTTTGGCTATATTGAACTGTTGGTTTGACAGAAGAAGCAACTGAGACATCACTTTTGGTGGTGGAAAATTGCAATGAGGATTTTTCACATATTTCTTACAATTTACAGGCTTAACGATCAGTTAATTAATGACGAAAATGATTGGCGTATTAATGGATAATGAAAATGATCAAAAGTTGCAGCTCTAGTTCCAAGAAACACATTCTTTGTTATTCTCAAAATCTGAGTCTTTTTCTATTGTCGGATTTCTTACATCACATGAGCTCATAGTATTCATATTTTAGAGACACTTTCTGATACAGAGGTTAATTATGGGACCAGTTTTTTCGTCTGCTGGGGTTTGGAAATAGAATGAGATGGGTGTCTCCGCAGGCTGGGTTTCGGATGATCATTTTGAGCTGGGAGATGTTGCAGGTGTCAGTGCTAGTTTTGGCCTGACAGAGCCAATGACCTCATGGCTGAGAAAGTGCCAGTGTGTGTTTCATTGGGGAAGGGGAGGTGAGAAAAGAGCGGCGGGGGAACAGGTGCCTTGTCCTCTAGTGTCATGCTATCTGCTCCAGAGTGTCTGCCATAGCTGGAGTTTGGGCTGTCAGGAGGGAGTGCCCATCTGGTTGGGGGCTCTACATGGATAATCACATGCTCACATACTGCTCCTTGCAGCTTATTTCTACTCTAGTTGTTTACCTCACTGCCCCCCAAACTCAGGGCTGCGGTGCCTTGATTGTTTCAATGATGATTTATATGTAATGCTCAGAATACAGAGACCCAGACAAAAGTGAATTAAATCTTTTATTAAGGCCAGAGTAAGATCAAACTTTTAAGTAATTACCATCCACTTTGGTGTTAAAATTATTAAACATATATGTGTGAAGTGTGAAAGCCTGGGTGATGCTGTGATTTCTCTTTTTGGTAAGAGTATGAAGTAGTGAATGAAATGAGATCTGCCACAAGACATTCTAGTAGCTGTTAAATGTACCTCCCCAACTCCCTCATAGAAACAGAAGTGATGTGTGGTTCTCATGTTCTTCATTCTGCTGCTGTGTGACCTTTGACAGGTGTGTAAGTATAGTGCTCAGCCGGTGTCAGAGGGGCTACAGGTCCACAGATCTTTAACTTGCAATCACTGTAAAATCTAATAACCTCCACTCATATTCGGTTTATTAACTGTTGCATGCTTTTTAAAAATGATTATTTTGTTTATATTTCTGCTTAATTGGATGGCAGCAGGATGGCACACATATAATGGGGGCTTAAGTGATGAGTTAGATCTTCGGATGGGCTTTTTGGAAAAACAATGAAGTCAACTTTTACGAAGTAATATTTTGGATGGCTTTTTCACAGATTTGCTTAAAGGTAAATGGTGAAGTCACAGTCTGAGTAAAGAAAGAAATAGAGGAATTTCTAAGAAAAACACTGACTTTAAAAGATACCATCTTCATTTGAGAAAATCTGACTGAAAAAAAATGTAGAAGCTTCAGCTTAACTTTGGAATGCCCCCAAAATAAGAGGAGAAACTTTGGATTTTGTCTTGCATCCTTTTACTGACATCAGGAAGGGATCTCTTTCTTCTTGCAATTTGGCTTAGTGTGTCACTATTTTATTCACCAAACCTTTGCTGATTTTTAATCAGATGAAACATTCAAATGTTCTGATGAATCTTTGATAACTTTTACTTTTAAACGTCAATATAAAAGTAATATAAAAGTAAGAAATGTATGCACAAAACATTGTGAATAAAATGAACTTAAACATGGTGAAGGTATGTAGTAATACTCCTGGGCTTGGGTCCAAATTAAACATGTGACATCTCATTAAATGTTTTCTGACACTGACGAGACAGCAACACTGCGTAACTGTGTTGTTGCAAGGATTGGGATTGGTAGCCTTCTTCTGATACAGATGTGTTAGTGCTTACATGAAGAATGTACAAGCATATTTTACCTCTTTGACATACAAAAACACACACATTTGCAGTGTGTGCTTGTATGCATGAATCTTTATCTTTTATGGTGGTTGGCTGATTGACTGTTATGCCTGGATGCTCACAGAGTTCAGACTTATTCACTTTGTTTATTTGTTAGAGACTGATTAAGGGATTCCTGGCGTCATTTGCTATTGCTTATGTTTTCTGTGTTAATATGCTGCTTCTTAAATGTGTGTACCTGTTTGCATATTGTGTGTTTATGTGTGCTCAGTGTAATAATACATTGAGTGCACAGCCCATATCCTGAGAATGAGGTATTTGCTGTCACTGGAAAAACAGGCCGGTTTCTTGACAGTGTCACCAAGTAAGATTTATAGCGTAGTGAAAGAAGGAGTGAGGGCAAAATTCCACATCAAAACTGGATGTTTAGTTGAAACGGGTGAGAAAGATTATCCTGGGTGACTTTGGAAGAAGAAGAGGAAGAGAAAAGCAGAGTGGGAGGCTGAGAGAAGGTGAGGGGGTTAATGGGATTTAAATTGCAGCCAGAGGAAAACAGAAGTAGAAAAAAAATCCTGCTCTCATCAGTTCATCATAGAAGGAAACATTACAGCATGCTGGCCAGAAAAGGGATTCTATTAAAACTGTGTTCATTTGAGGCATTTGTGGTAGTGTTGCCTGAACACATGGTACTCATATTGCATGTATCCTGTAGAGTTCCTGCAGCTGTGCTCCTCTTCTCTCCCAGCAGTGCACTCTGACAGACAGCCTTGCGTTTCACGGGGAATCCATTGGTATTCGAGGAGCTTAATTTCAAAGCTGCTGGAGGTGGGTTTTGATTTAGCACTCAAAGCTTTAATCACCCTCTTCCCGCTAACATCCCTCAGTGCTGCATTCTTGCCCATATCTGAATGAAGAGATCAGATCCTGTGTGAAGCAGATGAGATGGAGGTGATCCAATCTTACATTTTTATGTCTCAATCCTGCAATGTGTTTATAATGGGCAATCCCCAGTACTAGTTTGAAATTTAACATAACACACTAAATCCGTCCCTCAGCATGGTAAGTGTCCTGACTGTGTTTGAAACTTCAGGCCCTGACCCTTGAACTCTTTTTAATTTCATAGACTGTGTTTGAGTCAGCAGAGGCAGCATGCACTTAAAAAAACAACCCTTAGATCTAAGTAAAGTCAACCCCTTTCAGCAATAGCATACATACAGTCCATGTACTGATGCTGTTCTAGCTAAACTCAATATAGAAGTCAAAGCAAGTTGCTCACACAGCGCATAAACCAAAAAGTTAATTCTCTTCCTCCTCCTATATGTGTTGTCTGCTGCAGTTTTCCTGAACCTGCAAGTCATGCAGACTTGACTGACTAGCAAATAAGTGCAAGGATTCTAAAATGTTCATTATTTTATTTTGACTGGTCACGTATCAGTTATTTAGTCATCTGGTGAAAATTAGCAGTGTTTTCGCAAGAGATCAACAGGTTAGCCTGTGGGTCCTTTCTTCTACTAAACAAACCACAACCAGCTACAGAAAATAAAGAAAAAGACTGAATTGGTGTGAAGGTGGTGACTAATTCAGACTTAACATGTATTTTAAAATGTAAATGTTTGTAGTTAGAGGCAGTTGGGATTATTTGTGTGAACACTTATAGCATGCTAAACTAAATAAACTAGTCTCTTTCCACAAGATTTTTTATTCTAGTCTACCTTGCTTTAAATTGGCTTATTCTCACCTTCAGTTTGCTTAAAGGTACAGTTTGTAGAATTGCATTTTAGTTGAATACTTACATCACCTCAAATATTTCCAAAAGTTATCAAAGCCAGAGAAATCCGTAATTTTATAGTTGTAACGGGACGTGTCTTGTAGGCGGCCGCCATGATGAGCTGCCACGATAGACAGGAAATGTTGATCGTTGTCAAGGAAACACCGGATGTTACGTCAAAGACCGCTGCATAGGCATAGACAGACGTTCTGTCGCTGTATGTGCTGCTGTGATATAAAACGTCATGTAAATTATACTTGGATGCATCGTCAGTACACATACTGTCTTTCTCAGGTGGGTTTCGCCTGTTCGTATTGATTAACCATAATACACTGCAAGCCTCGACGTCATCTTTTGTTATTGTTTTGATTGAGAGCCCCCTTGCGGCGGATTTTACATACTGTACGTTCAACATGGGGACTCTTATCCAAGGTTTTGTAACATAATTTTAAACAAATATTCTTCTTTTTATTTGACAGCAGTTTAAGCTTCAGCAGTAGTCAGTTAGTTATTAATCTGGTGTTTCACACTTTAAAAAAACAAATATTTTTTCATTGTTTGTTCTTATCATGTCTTGAATCTGCACTATATACAGTATGAGAAGAAAAAGACATTAATAGAGTAGAAATCTGCCGTAGATTGAAAAGACTGGCAATAATTGAGAATTTGTAAAATACATTACGATGCATGTTAGAGTATCCTGGAAATTAATGTCAAGGGTTCACTCTATGAAGCTCATTTGTTGTGTGTATGTTGATAAAGTGCTTACCCAAAGGCAGACATTTCTCAAATGGATCTTTTGCATCTGCATGCAGACCAAATGGGTCAACCCGTATACCGAATTGGATGATGAAGGGCACTTTAATGTTTAAACTCCCTGGTGGAGGACTGAGGAAGGAAGGAGGGAGAGCCAAAGTGGGAAGAAGAGATTGATTGAAACAAGCCATGTCAGAAGTTTCCTGACATCCTGTGTTAGTGCAGAAAGGAATGTCATTGAGTACAAAAAGTGAATGATGGTGTAGTTGTTCACTGAAGTGTTACTTGGAAATTTTAATTTCTTTTAGCAAAAGGCACTATGGTCTAAGGAGAGGCAGGGGGGTTGAGAAGGAGGATTGGGGTTTTTGGGGTCGCCTGAGTGTAGACTTCCAGGCTAGTTTGTAGCTGACAGATGAGTGCATGCTGACCTTTTAACCTTGCAGAGCCAAGCACAGAGGGGATATCGATACAGGCTCAGTACTCAGGGACAGGGTCAGCGAAAGTCATATGTCATATTGGAACGAAGAAACCTATATAAGACTTTAACACACCTGTTAAACTTTTTGACTTCAGAAAGTCACTTCAGCACTATTTGGGCATGTTGCAAAGTTTTCTTCAGAAATGTCCCCCTTATGGTTTAATTGGCTAATGCAGCACCTTGCATGATCTTGTTTGACTGCAAAAGTTTACCAAGGTTAAACTTCTATTTAGCCAGATCCTCCTGCGTTGGCACTGCATGTGCCATTCAATAGTTAAAGAAGCAGCATCTTGCATGCAGGACTAAAAGCAGTCTGAATGCAGCCTTCATTGTGATGTATCAGATATAGTTTCTCCTTTTCCTTTTGGTATCTGCTTATTTATGGCTAAATGTACATAGAAATGTCTGGACGAGAAAGATGCTCAGTAACCCTTTTAAGCCTGACAAGCATGCCAAAGTGACACTTAAGGCCTCTCATAACACTTGAGGACAACTATCTTTCAAACGTGTCACTGAGGTCCCCTGAGGGTTAAACCTCTACACACACCCACAGCCCGACCACACAGGTGTTTTTCATTTATTTCTTCCTGATTAGACCTTCTGTCAGGATTGTGTTGACGTGAACAGTCTGTGCTTGATGGACATCTCCCTGACTTTTCTTAGTTATACCCTAGGGCAGCTTACACTTACACCTTTGTGATCCCTATTAGCACCTTAGCATGCCTCCTAGCATACCTCTTACCTTAGATAAGATCTAATCAGTCAATAAGTGAAAACACCTGTAAGGGTGTGTGGGGTCAACAAAGCTTGTACCTGACTTCTTGCATTTCCTCTGCTTTTACCTCGAGCTCACAGGGACAGATATTGACTTCACACTTGATATGATGAAATAATGCATGATGTCATCTGCAAAACGGACTTGTTTTGGTTGACTGAAATTCTATTTAGATTTTGTATCTGTTTATCATAATGTGTAATGCACTTTAAGTTTTTTTAGGCAAAGGGAAGAGGATAACTGCCATTGGATGGTGTCAGTAAGAATTAAAGGTAACCTTCCCTTTTGCTAAAATGTGATAAACCATCGTCAATTCTAGAGTTAATATGTGGAAACAGTGTCTTTGATTATGAGAGATGCATTGTACCTGTTATTTCTTTCCTCCATTAAAACGCATGTCCTACTCTTGAGTATCAGGGTGAGAGTGGAACAGACAGAGCAGTGTCCCTCTGAAGTCCTTAACCATGGACCTGCTGTGAGCTGTTTTTAGCACTGTTGTTTTGGATGCTCATTTGGCACCAAAAAGTGTGTAAGCAATGGCCCAGGCCGGGGACACTGTCTGGTAAACTATGTGTGAACTGTTAAGCTGAGCTGTGAGAACCAAGTCATGTGAGTGGGAGAACAGTGTCAAAGTGGGTTTTGTGATGTCTGGCTTGTAGTCAGGCTTCAAAGTGGCGATTCTGCACACGGGACAAGTGTTTTACTGCTTCTCTTTCGTTGTTTTACATTTTCTTCATCTTTTTGGCAGCTTTTTAAATCTTTTATAAAGTTTTGTTTGTGTTCTCTTCATTAGATGTAGTGAAAACAGCAGTGTGCCACTCTGTTCTTCAAATCAACCCTCTTCCTCTTCTTCCAACCCATTTCTCTTTTACGTTGCCTTTACATTACGGTACAACCAAACACAATTACAGTATAGAACCAGACCCATATATAGTAAATAACTACCTGCACAGTGTAGTAGTTCTCTGTGGACCGTACAACTTGGACATAGTCATTTTGAAAGAGATGTTTTGAAACTTGGGTGTGTTTTTTTTTACATGCCATCATCTTTTTCTGTCCTAAAGTAGCCAGCAATTCCAAATGACCGTCAACCAAACACGTCACAAAGTTTAAAAAATGTTTTAAAAGAAAACTGAATTGAAATATTAATACTTAGATTCATGTTAAAAGAACTGACTCGAAAAGTATTGATATGAATTTGTAAATCAACTATTGTATCCTACAAGTGAAGTTCAATTGTTTGTTTAATTTGTGTTTTATTTTAAATAATGCAACATTTGGAGATCAGAGAAAATAGATGTAGAGTTTCACAGCATTTGTTTATGGATCTAGAAACCTGGCTTTGAGTGAAGGACACTGTCCTAGCTTTCTAAGTGATTTAAAGATATCACAATCTGTCTTACTCGGATTAAAATGATTTATTTTGTTTATTTAAGTGTTTTTGTCACTGTGCAGGATGAATCTTCTTTTTCTTTACCCCCCAAAATTCTCTCAGACTGTCATTATGGTTTCAAAGTAATGAGACCAGACATTTGTAATTCTGTACATCTGCTTTGTAGTCATTTTTTTTAGAGCTTGGCATGGCGTGGCAAGGGGCCAATGTGTAGGATCATTGATGCTGTAAAGGCTGCAGTGCTGCACTGCCCTGGAATCTGGGTTTTACAGTAGTAAACCTGGTTTGACTGTTGTAATTATAGAGGACTGACTGTTATGAAACTATAGCTTCACTCTCAGTGCCAGCTGCCCTCTGGTCATAATGCACAGTCACCCACAGCCTCATACAAATGAATGTATTTGCACACTTCCCCTTGCTCGTACACATGAAAAGTACATAATCTGTGATCATCATTTACATACAGAACAGCTGTAAGTGTATGCGAATGTGTGTGTTTGCACACGTGTGTATGCCAGGTGGTTTGGAGAACTGGCAGGTGTTTGCTCTCGTGCTGGCAAATGCAGCTGGATTGTGCCACAGCTGTGTATGTATGTCTCTGTATGTATGTGTGTGTGTGTGTGTGTGTGTTTGTGTGTGTGTGTTTGTGTGTGTGTGTGTGTGTGTGTGTGTGGTTCTGCACCTGGACACAGCTGGAGTGTGTAGTAGCACAGTAGCTAATAGCGACCTATTTCCTTTCCAGACGTTTTACATGAAGCTTATGCTCTCAGCTGACTGGATGTTTTTCTTTTTTTAAGTGTTTTTTATTACTTTTTCCTTTTTGAAGACCTCCCAAGTGATACAGTGAATGTAAATCTATGTTTTATAGCTTTTCTCTTCATTTTCCACCTTGTTTTGCTCTCATTTTTCACTGTTCTCTGCTGATTCTTCTAAGTGAAGAGAGTTAAGACTCACTTTCACCCTGCTGCCAGGACAACTGAAGATGTCAGCTGGAGCCCAAACACCCCCCTATAGTGGACTAAATATACTACACACCCTTTTGCTCTACACTCAGCACACAGACAGATCACTGGCTCCGACCAACCAGACGCTAGATATCTTCACCCCTCCAGCTGTCAGCCAACCAGAGGAGAGATAACGATTTGCATTACTGGTGATCTTCGAGGAGCTTATTTTGGCTGAAGAAGACGTTCCCTCCTTAGATTACTCCCTCCTGCCGTCAGAATCCAAAAGGCTGGCCCTGACCCTCCCACCCCCACACACATGCGGTCCAGCCACCTGGCCTTTCACATTCTCAGCTTGTCCTGCCAGCTCCAGGACAGCTGGGAAGAAGGAGACAGAGGGAGTTTGGGAAGGAACCTCCCATGAAGCTAAATGCTGTCATACCTCTGGAAGAATGCCTTTTGCAGACTATACTATACATTCAAAATTAGAAATATTGTCATTGACGTTTCTCAGAGCCTGTCTCATATTGGATTTCAATAAACAGCACATTCCAAGGACCAATTATAATCAAGTTTCACTGCAGTTGTTTGTTTATTTGCATCTAGCATTAGCATCACTCCCTTAGCGTATTGGCAGAAGTGGATGATAACTGATAGTTGAGGAGTTGAGTACCAACCGCCATTATCTAATTTGGCAATCCCCAAATCCTGCCACCAAAACTAGATCACGGTTTTGGGTTTGCTGCAGGGAGTTTGTTTCTGTAATAAAACAATATATGCTCAAACTACATAGCCATCATTTAGCATTGTGTTCATAGTTTAAAAAGACATAGGAGGATCGTAGCAGTTTAGTTTATTGTTTAGTTTGTCAGGGACCATGTAAATAATATAAATTAGTCTCAATTCATGTGAGTAGATTCATCGCACCAGATTTAGCTGAGTAGCTAGATTCCATCTGCAGTCCCTGGGCAGGTAGACACAAAAGATACAAAATACAATACACAATTAATCATTACAAAATATGATTAAGAGCTTATGAAACTAGATAATTGCTTACTTTGATATGGATAGTCAAACACATTTTGTGACATTAAAATAAATCATTTTGAGATTGTAGACCTGCTTCATCCTCCGATTGGGTCTCTGATGACTCAAACATACCGTTGAAAACTACAGTAACAGCAACAACATTGTTGTGTGTGAATCCAAACAGATATCATTAAGAATTTGATTGGCCACACCTCTAGTTCCTTGTAAAATAGTCTTAACAGCAAATTGACATCTTTTTTTTTAATAGTTATGGATGTGTAATTTTACCCAAGATTTTTGTGGATGCTTAAGACAACTTGATATAAAGAAAATAATTATTCCTAATTAAAGCCACATTTCCTGAGGCTTTAAACTAGACATTCAGGATGTTTAACATCTTCAGATATATCAATGTGTGTAAACACTGTAGAAAATTACTGATTTAGATGAGTTAGTAATGCACAGAATCATGCAAAGTAAAAAATATACTTTGGGGATGTGAGCCTGGTTCTATAGACTGCAGTGATTAGTCTGTCTGGCCATGCCATGATTGAACATTCATGCACATAAACATAACACGCATGAGCACACACAGACACACAGACATAGTTAGGAGTTACAGGGACTTTGTGAATAGTTTCCATGGGTGAGAGTTACCCACAGTGACATGACCATCCTATGAGTCAGAAATAAACTGATACAGTTTCTCCATCTGTGTGGCAGATAGATACCACAGATACTTCCCGAAGGCCTGTCATCATTTATTTGTTACTTTTTACCCGCTTTGCCTTTCAAGTATGCCATTTGCTCTGTTGAAATGTTATTAATAAAGATTGTATGTGGCTGTTTACCACAGCTTGTTATGTCTAAGAGTTATTAGAACCATGCATTACCTAACCTAAGGCTAGCAGCATGCTAGCAAGTGACCTGCCAACTTGATCAGGGGCATTTCCCACATGGGAAAGAGTTGTGTGCACTCTGGACTGATGTGCAAGTCACGGTTAATGTGCAGAGGTCACATTGGAGTAGCCAGAGTGGTAAGCCACCTGAGTAGATGATCTTTGAATGCCTTGGGGTGCATTTGAACAATTTCTGACCCTGCGTGGCAGTAATCTGGTAAAGAATCATCGACAACAATACTTTTCAGATCCTTTAAAATTCAGGTCAGTAATGTAATTGTAAATCATCTGTTCCTCCTCAATGACAGCCCCTGTTAAAAAATGCTTCAGTTGATCTTGAGTCCACAGAGCAAGAGGGGTTCTTTTTGTTTTTATGTTCTTCTCTTCAACGAGAGGCTGCAGAAATAGCACTTGGCTTGAGTTAGGTGTTAGAGGTCTTCTTTTCTATCCATTCTTTTTCCTACCTCTTCTTCCCCCACTCTGTTAGCATCCCAATAGTCACATTTTTTCCTCCCTCTCTGCTTTCCCCCCACCCTCTCTGCTTTCCCCCCATCATCTCAGTCCTCATCTTTCTCTCACTCTGTAAAACCTCTACCCTCCTATGTTCCCTTTTCCCCCTCTTCACCCCTCTTTTTTCTCTCTCTTTTCTCCTCCTCTTCTTCATCTCTCCCTGTGGTATTAGAGGGGCCACATGTTGCTGGCCTCTCCTGGTGGTGTGAGCCCCATGGCAGGCCCTGGCTCCAGGCTGACGCGTAGCTCGGTGCTTGTGTGTGTGTTAGTCACTGTTGGGTGCATGCATGCCTAAGTGTGTGTGTGCGTGTGCGTGTGTGTGCGTGTGCGTGTGTGTGCGTGTGCGTGTGCGTGTGCGTGTGTGCGAGGCTGCTAACACAGTAACCTGATAGTGGTGCGGCTGAGCGGTACAGAGCGGAGCAATGCTGTGATTTATCCCGCGGGCCCAGCAGATGGCTGCAACAGGAGTTTGTTTAAGTTTGCTTCAGAGCCGGGCAAGCGGCCAGGAGCACAGAGAGGGCCTGCCAGAAAAATGTTCACTGACTCTGGATGCCTAACCACACTACTCCCCCCTCTCCTCTCCCTTCTGCCTCCCCCTAACCCCTCACAGCCCCCTCAGTCCAACACACACACAGAGACACACACACGAGCATGCTTTTGCAGACTTTCTGTCGCTACTCTCCTTTTACCCCTCTCTAATTTCTTTCTTTCCTCCCATCTGCTTCACACACATGCTTTCATACATTCGCACACTCACATGCACACCCATTGGTTTATGCATGCTCCTCAGTTATTTTGGCAACATCCATGTTGCAGACATGACCTCACACCTTTGGAGGGGGGTATTAAAGACTGAGGAGATGTCCATTCTGGTTGGGAGGGAGGATCTTTGGATCTTCGGAACACAACCTGAACCCTTTGCATGCTACACTATAAAAAAGAAGGAACTCTTCAGGCGAAAACACATGAGGAGAAGTATACAAAAAGCAGATGGTTTACAGAGTATAGTCTAGTTGGGTTTTAATATCTGTGCATCAACTTTTTTCTCTAAACCAAGCTGTAAGAGGTGATGGAAGGTCCTGTCACATTACTGTATGTCACCCAGGGTGATAAGTTTTGACCTCTCATTCCACACATCAGCCTCACATCCTGATCTCCCTTTTCTGTTTCCGGGTGTTTCCTCCTCTGTACCTGTTCCTGCCTGATAAGGGTTCAGCAAGGGTCATTTTTTAAACAAAATCTGAAGAAGCAGCAGATCTCAAAGCAAACATAGTTGGTCTTAGTTTAAGGAGGAAAATGCTTATTCATTTTATTCATATTGTAGTCCTTTTTATCCTTTAAAGTTGTAGTCTAATTTTATTTGATGATAACTCAACACATATTAGTCCAGTACCAATGAATTAAGAAAAACAATTTGTCATTATTTACCGTCAAGATTTTTTCTCTCTGTAAACTAATTCAATTTGCCAAAAACGTAAAATGAATATAGTTGTAAAAACCTACAGGCAACATATTACTGCACTGTCAGCACTATTAGTAGGCTACTTTAACATCATACTGATGACAAAACAGATATAGTTAAGCTACTTTGAAACCATGACTTTTACTTGTAGTGAAGTCCTTCTGCTACGCACGCACACACACAAAAGAGTCGTAACTAGATTGTCTTATTTTCAAACTGTAGGCCACTGACACGCTGCCGTGTTTGACAAAGAGAGAGTGAGAAAATGTTCCTCAGTTGCTTCAGGAAAGGATCAAGGTGTTGTTGCAGCTGTGGTTTATGAACATTATTAGCAGCTGGTATGTGAGGAAACGACAGCAATAAGAAATAATATTAAACGCTGCTCTGTGACAGCACCAACAAATGTTGATTGAAGTTGATATTTTCCATCACATTACAACTGCACTGTATGACTGTCTGAAATTGGCAAGAAAACAACAGCTACCTTGTTTGCTTGTTAGTCTTCTTACAACCTTGATGAGACAAACAACTTCAGGGTGCTATCTTTGGGTTAGTTCCTTTAGTAACATGAGCCAGCTCAGTTTACTAATTGAAAGTGCCAACACAATCATCACGTATTGTTTCTGTGATGTGTGGGGAGACCTTTCTGTGTGACATCCCCTCTCTGCTGCAGCACTCAGGCCTTTTAGAAAACCACTTCAGATGTAGACAAGCTTCACATCAAACAACACAATGACAAAAGAGGAGACAGCTGAAGGAAAGAGATTTCTTTATTAGGCTTTATATCCGCCTGTAGCGCTACTCCTTGATAGCCTCAGAGGCAAGGAAGTAAGAGGGTCAAAGGTGAGGTAGCTTAGCACCACACTGATGAATATGGATTTACACTCATTTGACACAAATGTTCTTCTGCCAGACTTATTACTCTGAATGTGCTTGTGTTGATTATATGTGCTCAATACATTAATAGGGGCTGTAGCCAGACACGTCCCCCCAAAACACAATTTATTTGTCTACCTTTTTGGTAATACTTCCTTAGAATCGTATTTCCAATATTCTGTTATAAGACTCTTGGAAAATGATACATGAAGCCCTATACAAGACATTTTTAAAAGTGACATTACCTTGACTGTAAGACCATGTACCTTGAAGATAAATACTTAATGTACTTCTGAGATGAGAAGTGGCTATCACAGGAGAGTCCAGCTTTGAATCAGAATCAGAATCAGAATCAGAATCAGAAATACTTTATTAATCCCCGGGGGGAAATTCGGGTGCCAGCGCAGCTCTTCAATACACAGTAGGAAAGAGATAATAATAGCAATAAAATAAGCAGAGGTAAGTACTCAGTAACACTATAATAACATACAGTATGTACAAGGTAGAGATAAAGTATTTACATGATGAATTTACAGGTGTTAACAGGTAGTGCACGGTGTATGTATAAGTGTGTAGATAATTGCTTGTATATAAAATTATAAATATATTGCACAGTTGGCCGGTTAAGAAAAACAGATTGCACATTAAATAAATAGTAAATAAGTAAATAAGTCCAGTGTACAAGTATACAATATGCGCCTCTTAGAGAGATGCATTGTAAAGTTTGATGGCCACAGGCAGGAATGACCTCCTGTGGCGTTCTGTGGTGCATCGTGGAGGGATCAGTCTAGCACTGAATGTGCTCTTGTGTTTGACCAGCACGTCATGGAGTGGGTGTGGGGCATTGTCCAAGATGTTACGCAACTTCGACAGCATCCTTCTCTCTGACGGCGGTGTCAGAGAGTCCAGCTCCACCCCGATAATGTCACTGGCCTTGCGGATCAGTTTGTTGAGTCTGTTTGAGTCCGCTACCTTCAGCCTGCTGCCCCAACACGCCACAGCAAACAGGATAGCACTGGCCACAACAGACTCATAGAACATCCTCAGCATCGTCCTGCAGATGTTGAAGGACCTCAGCCTCCTCAGGAAGTAGAGGCGGCTCAGGCCCTTCTTGTAGACGGCATCAGTGTTCTTAGTCCAGTCCAGTTTATTGTCAATGTTATCTCCCAGGTATTTGTAATCCTCAACCGAGTCCACATCGACCCCCCGGATGGAAACAGGGGTCACCGGTGCCTTCTTCCTCTCAGGTCCACCACCAGTTCTTTAGTCTTTGCCACGTTGAGCTGGAGATGGTTCTGCCATGAATGCATGGATGTAAATTTGTTTGATATGTAAACACATCAGATTCTATTTATGAAGAGGTTTGCCATATGCCAAAAGTGAAGTTTAATAAGTCTGTTAATACTGGGGAAAGCTTGTAAAATTCTGAAATTGTGTAAGTTTGTTACGGTTGTATAACTCCTCTAATGGTTGCTAAACCCAAATAAACAGATATATAAAAACAGTAGACATGACTTGCTGCTGTGACTATGTGTTGCCAGAAGTGTGTAAGTATATCAGTTATTTGAGATCCAGAGATTATTAACCGAAGACTGCTTCATTAATTTTTAGCCTTCAGGTACATAAAACCAGTATTTCTCTTATTCTTTTATACCTGTTTCTGCAGCAAGAAAGCACTTTTTGAATTCTAACAAAACTTTTTGAAAAAATTGTACTTTAGTGTCCAGTTGTTTAAATTTATGGCAAGACGTCTTAAACCAACCTCAAATACTGTAGTAAACCCTATGACGAGAATCCATCTAAACTCTAAATGTTATTCCAGTCTGATATTGTATCCTTTTATAAGTCCATTACTTTGTGCTGTTGTTAAATTTCATGACTAGATCTGTGAAATTCATCAGACGACCTCACCGTTTTTTTTTACCCTGCATGTGTTTTTCAACTAAAATAACAATGAGTTATCTTTGATCTCCAGTCCAAAGCGGCTCAAACCCAGCCCACTGCGGATCAATGAATACAATGTGAAAATCGGCAAAAAACACATGGCTTTCTGTGGATTGTGGATTTCTTAGAGGATGAAATCCATGAGATCTTATTACCCATGTCCTCACTGTCCACAGCACAATAATCCTGAGAGTCCAGGCCAGATGGAGTTTTTGTGAGCCGATTGTGGTCCACCTGTTGGATTGCCTGAGTGGTTACCAAAGTAATTTCTGCAAACCAGACCCTCAGACAGTCTGACGCTGGCCGAGGGCTGATCAGACTCTGTTTGACTTCTAGTCAATATGGACCATGTGTCCTCAGTGCTGGACGGAGTGCAGGCTTTGAATGGGCTCCCACAATGCAACAGCTCCACAGGTGTCAGAGCTGTTCAGGGTTGTGTGAGAGAGATGGACACACATGTGCGAGGGCTTTGAGTTTGGAGCATCTTGAGTGAGAGTTTCTGTCAGTGCAGATCAAAGAGTGTTGTTTTTCTGCACTGGGCTGAGTCAGAGCTGATGGAGTCTGAGCTGCTTTTATTGAGTGTTGCTGAGCCGGTCACCGGGCTGTGAGCCTGAGCGTAGACTGCTGTGGTCCTGTTGGATCTCTGTGATAGGCCGTTAAAGCTGACTGACAGCCCTGCTTTACAAGCTGCTATACATCAACCCTGTAGACCTGCTGCAACCGTGGGAACACAGCCACATTTGTGTTGCAGTATGTGTGTGTGTCATAAGTGAACGAATAGCAGGGGTCAGTGTGGAGCAGAAACAAGGCCTGCTGCTGCTGAACGATAAGGCCTGCTGACCTTGTAACCCCAAGCTTGCTGGGACGAGGTCATCTCATATTACATGTAGCCAAATGTTCCCTGTCTGCCTGCTTTGAAACAGCAAGGTCAAACCTCTGAACAGAAACCTTTTCTAACCCAGAGATGGATGGAGGTCTTCTGTCAGACAAACAGAGAAAAGGATAAACACTCTCTTGGGCACTCGGTGTAGAGCTTGCTATGTGGGGCTTGTGAACTCATTTTATTATAATGATAAACTTTCTAAACCATAAAAGGCTAAAACAAGGAGTGATGAACCAGCGTAATCATTTAATGTTCATTTTTTATAAAAACAAGTATAATGCCTGGAGCAATATACATCATAGCAGTTAAGGCCTAAGCTTATTTTGAATGCAAGTCCCTAGATGTGCCTTTGAAATGAATTTAAAAATAAGTTCAAATACCAAAGAGAAAGTGCAATACAAAGAAACTCAACACCAAATACATGATACAATGACAGTAAAACACCTTTGCTTCATTGGAAACTACATGAAGCAAAAACGAAAATCCATTCATCCTTTCTAAAGGTGCTGTCCAATGCATATGGCAACAGCTGACCGAAGTTTGTAGATGTAGCTTGTGCAGCGGCAAGTACAGTAAGTCATGATATATTTAGGGTGCATGGTTTAATTCAGGCTCAATAAGTCAAATCATCCTCTGGTAAGACACTGAATTCCCAAATAGTTTCTCAGATTCAAGTGTCTTTTAAATGGATTGTCCTAAAAATCATTGCAGTTAAAAATCTAGCAGTCATCCAGGCTTTTCTACAAGTTTGTTCCAGCCTTTAAGCCACTGACCAATTGTTTGTCTAAACTTGGTGTGTGAATGAGAGGAAAGATAAGAGCAGGAGGCCAGATGTGTAAAACAGCAGAGTTCCTGTGTGTGTGTTTCAACTGGCATCGAGGTATATGTGAGGAAAGGGTCTGTCTTTGATAGGCTGATGTTG
Organism: Tautogolabrus adspersus; assembly: GCA_020745685.1. Lineage (NCBI taxonomy): Eukaryota > Metazoa > Chordata > Actinopteri > Labriformes > Labridae > Tautogolabrus > Tautogolabrus adspersus. Next base: position 11,404,749 of record CM036535.1, read on the forward strand.
TGTGAGAGACCAAGGATGATGTCACCATCCCCTCATTGCATCATGTTTGCGTAGCACAGTGAGCCTGTAAACAGTATTGTGCACAAAACAGATCAATCTTTTCCCAAATTCAGAACAGAAGTCCTGTTAAGATCCTGTGAGGTTTTTTGTTTTGTTTTAGTGTACCTCTTTGTTTACCTGACACTAAATCACCCAGCACTTTGGCTGTGACATCCCCTTCATCACATTTCCTCCTCGGCTTCCTGTGGCACCTTGGTTCTGCTCAGTTTCAGTCAAAAACCTCTCCTGTGCCATAAAAAAAGTTATACTAGTGGGAAGTTGTTGTTCAAGTAACTTTTGGCTCTCTTGCTCTCAACACATTTATTGGACAATTAAACACGTTTTAATGCCAGACAATGTTTGGAGTAGCTCGACAATGACTTTCTTTTTGTATCCAATAAGCAACTGGCAGGGGCTGGTGTAAACAGAACCTCAACCAGAGCTGCCAGGAGTCCCTGTTCTCACTTTTGATCTCTGTATCTTTGTCTTTCTCTCAGTTTCTTATTCTTCCTCCTACGCATTCTTCACCTCCTCTGTCTCCCTCTCAGTTCAGAACGGGCCAATGTTTTCTGGCACCGATGCTATGTCTTTATTTTTTCCCTCTAGAGGAGTCAGATTTATTGGTCCAATGATTGTTTTTATAACTAATCTTAGTTTTCATTACTTATCTATTAACATTAGCAGAGTGGCCTTTGCCAAGTTCAATGGTTAGAGGTTGTCAGCGGTGAGAGGAAAGCATGTGTGTGTGTGTGTACGTGTGTGCATGTCAGTGCACGACCCCAGCACAGATGTTCCATAGGGCTCCAGTTTTTTGAGCCAGTAGTTCTCCCTCTCCCCTTGCAGAAGAAAGGGAAGTGTCTAATATAAGGCGGGTGTATGAGATGGAGTGACTCATACACACACACGCACAGAGAGAGAAAGAGAGAGAGAGAGTGAGGCTGCCTCCCTCGATCTCCCTCAGATCGTGAGAGAGCGGGTGAGTGAGTGAGTGAGTGAGGCAGGAAGCAGGGAGGGAGGCTGTGCCAAGCTGGAGCTGAATTCCTGCCAAGAGTCTACTTGTTTGCTCGTCTGGCTGGAGCCAGAGGCTGACCTTATTAGCTGGGAGGGCAGCCGTCTTATTAAAACACATCTGGCGCTCAGGGAGCCCAAATAGTCCGCATATTGTCTTCCTGCTTGCTCCTGACCTTGCGTTACCTAGCAGGAATGCTGACAAGGGCTTCACGCATCTGTTGAGAGTTTCACCATGGTCTCTCTCCCCCCTCCTTCTCTCCCTCCCCTCCTTTCCACCCTCGCTGTCTTTGCTGGCGCCTGCACGGTAGCTCTGTGAGACCTGTTTTTCTTCCTCCCCCCGTTTTTCCTTTTACCTCCCACCTTTTTCCACACACCGCTCCTCAACACCGTCGCCACTCTTCGGCGGAGCATCCATGAGTGCCCCCAATGGAGAGGCACTTTTTTTCCTCCCTCTGCCAGGTTGCTGTGTAGATACAATTATTCCTGTGTGTATTTGTTTTATGAGGGGCTGTAACTTGGTCCTGCTTAAATAGCTCTTTGCTGGTTGTTTAAAAGTGTGAACTGTGCCTGGTCCTGGGGCTCTTAGCCAGGCTTTATTGTCTGTTTTAAGAGGGGGGCTGTTTTAAATTGGGTTCAGTTTCTTACAAAAGAAGGAGCTGTAGGTAGAGATTCACCAACTTTTACTGTACAAATACAGTAATGGATTCCCTCTACTTACTATGTGCCTGTTTGCTGCCCTCCCTGTGTACACATAGGCCTATCAAAAACTACAGGCCATGCCCCCCCCCCTACTACTGTGGAAAAAATGTAAGTCTTAGCATATTTTTGTTGTGGCTGTGTAAGATTTGCATTGTGAGCACTCGGTCTTGCTGATCCTTGCAGCAGCAAAGGCCTAGGTGGAGGTGGAGCACAGCTCACTGGCCTGGAAAGAACACTATCATTACCAGACTTAACACCTGTAAGTACCTGTAAGCTGCTGCAGATGGAAGTGAAGTGATCCACTTAACAAACCACTGTTACAGTCCCTGATTTTTTCTCCCCCACACCTGTAGCAGCTTATCTCCAAGAGAATTCACTTTGGCTGAGTCTGGAGTCACTCGCTATTTTCACAGTACTGTATGTTTTTTCATATGAAAAATCACACATTGTGCTGATATAAAAGAATAA